>OX451741.1:1135968502-1136710100 GCA_948472305.1 Vicia faba
TATATATATATATATATATATATATATATATATATATATATATATATATATATATATATATATATATATATATTAATACACTTAGAATAAAATACCAAAAATATACATATTTTTATTTTATTAATATTTAACACTAAAAATACATTTTTCACAAATATACTTCATTTTTATTTTATTTTTGTATGTAAATAATAAATATTGTATATATTGAATAAATAATGCATTTTATTTTGTAAATTAGAGTTTTGCCCTAAATATGAAAATACTCCAAAAAATCATACTCTTTTATTTTTATTTATTTGGACATATAAAAATACTTTTTTCATGCATATAAAAAACCTTTTTTTTGCATTCTTGCATATTTGTTTCATTTCTATTTAATTTATGCAAATTAAATATCTTGTAAATATTCCAAAATTGATGTAATAGTTAGATTTAATTTCTTGTCTAAATATCCCCCATTTGAACATTTGTACCCCCCTTCCCCATATTATTATTGTGTTGTAATAGTGTAGGAATTTTATTTTTCGCACTTTAACGCTTTTTAAATATGCCATGCTAGAATTAGGGTTTGTATGCAAATAAAAAGAACAAAATAGCTTGACCTAATTCCAAGATAAATGAGCATGAAATATGGACAACACATATCACACTTGCACCCCTAGGGTATTCCACTTTGTTGCCTTCAAATAATTGGGCCATATTGCATGTTAGGTTTCTTTGGGTAAAACAAACAATCAAACGATCATAGTCCCTCGATGACGCTTTCGAAAAGTTGCCTAAAATGATCAAGTCTCATTCAAAGAGAAATTGCCCAAAGAGACTTAGCACTATTGCAATTATGGTCTAAACGATGACCCGCGCCCGTCCCTTTCACCTCCTAATGCAAGATTGTCCACCAAATACAATGGTGGAACAAAATTGTCAAAAGGTTTAAAACATAACAAGAATCTTTGAGAAAACTTTAGGGTAGATAACTCTTAGGTACTTGTCAATTTGCAAAGAAAACACTTGCCTATTTTCAAACCACACTTCGCAAACACTTTCAAAACAAACTTTCAAAAAACCTTGAAACATCTTTTCAAAAGACAAAACACCTTTTGTAAAACATTCGAGTAAAGAATTGTTACAAGGGTAGCCTATACAAGGCATCTTTTCAAAACATTTTCAAAACCACACACCAAGCACCATTTCAAACAAACAAATACCAAGGCAAGTTGATCTAAGCAAGTACCAAAGAGCCCATGGATAACCATGGATAGAAAGGGTGCTAATACCTTCCCTTTCTATAATCTACTCCCCGAACCCAAGAAAAATCTCAAAGGTTTTTGCTGTGCTTTTTAAACCTTTCCTTAGGATAAAATAAAAAGTCGGTGGAGACTCTTGCTCAACCGAAACATTTGCGAAAACAAACGCAAAACCCATAGTCAGTTCTCCCACCGTATCACAGAACTGGCGACTCTGCTGGGGACAATTTTAAAAGTGGAGTAACCTTAGGGCTTAGATCACCCTCTTGCATGACTAATTGTTTGATTTGTTTGCTTTATATCTTGGCTCTATTGTTTGGGTTTGCAATCCTACACCCGGATTTTGGGAAACATTCATAGATAGCAATACGTTGTGGAAACTGTGCAGGGTATACCGACACGGTCGAAGCAATAGCTATATTAGTGCGACATATTTGTGAGTACCGGTAACCCTTGAGTTCAATCAAGGAGAGTACGGGGCCGCTGAGTGATGTCACTAAGCATTAATGACCTAGAACCTTACTTGACCATCAGCGGCCCCGTATTCTCTTTGATTAACTCAAAGGCTACCGGGACCCACAAATATGTCACACTAACATAGCTATTGCTTAGACTGTGTCGGTATACCCCGCACAGTTTCCACAATGTATTGCTATTTACCTATAATGTTTCCCAAATCCGGGTAGAGGATTCAAACCCAAACAATAGAACCAAAGTGTAAAGCAAACAAGTCAAACAATTGTAAGCAAATAAAGGTGATTTAAACCCTAAGGTAACCCCACTTTTAGAATTCTCCCTAGCAGAGTCGCCAGTTCTGTGATACGGTGGGAGAACTGACTTGAGGTTTTGCGTTTCGTCGCAAATGTCGCGGTTAGCAAGAGTCGCCACCGACTTTTCTTTTATCCAAAAGGAAAGGTAAAAAAGCACAGGAAAGACCTTTGAGATGTTTTCTTGAGTTCGGGGAGTAGATTATGAAAAGGTAAGGTGCTAGCACCCTTTTCATCCATGGTTTTCCATGGGCTCTTAGTTACTTGCTTAGATCACTTGCTTTACTTTGAAATTGTTTGAAATGGTGCTTGGTGTGGTTTTTGAAAGTATTTTGAAAAGAGGCCATTCGTTTAGGCAATCTTTGTAATGATTCTCGTTCGTAAGAATGTATACAAAGATGTTTATCTTTTGAAAAATGTTTCAATGTTTTTGTAAGATGTTTTTGAAATGTGTGTGTGTGCTTGTTTTGAAAATAGAAAGGATTTTTTGAAAAGGAGCAAGTAACTTAGAAGCTATCTACCTACTCAAATGTCTTTCTTGTGCATTATTATTCCTTTGACATTGTTGACTTACCATTGATTTGGTAAGCAAACCTATCTTTGGATGTAAATGGGACGTGCGTGGGTCATCGTATGACCATGATAGCAATGTTGCCAAGTATCTTAGCATGTTTGGAGGGACCAAGATCATTTTGTTTTAGGAAACCTTTTGATAGCGTCATCGAGGGACTATGATCTTATTTTTGTTTTGTTTTGCCAAGATACTTCGCATGCGTAACATGGCCATTTTATTTTAGGCAACCAAGTGGGAGAAACCCTAAGGGTGCTTGTGTGTAAAGTGTGTCATTTTTCATGCTTTTGTCTTGCATTAGGTTTTTTCTATTTGTTTGGTTTTTGTCTTATCATGCAAACCCTAGTTTACTAAACATGGTATATGAAAGCAATAAATTGCGTAAATGTAAACTAAGCTATTACAACAATTATTATGGGAGGGGGATACAAGCTTTGAATGGGGATTTTGCATAAATATAAACCTAAAAATATTATTACAACCCAATCGAATATTGTGCGCATTAAATAAATATACAAATATTAAAATGCAATGCAAATGTATTTATGTTAAAAATGTTTTATGTTTGTTTTTTGTATGAGAAAATAAATTAATGAAACCCTAAAAAGAAAGGAAAAATAAATATTATTTTTGGAGGGGTGAAATCCTAATTTTGATTTCAAAGAAAAAATAATGTTTCATATTAATATTTTGTCAATTTTTGTATGAGAAAATAATAAATAATATTATGTACAAATATTAAAAATTAAATATGTATGGAAAATAAATATTTTATGTGTATAAATAATATAAAAAATGTTAAGTATTTTTTATTATTTACAAGTTATTTTAAGAAAATAAAATCTATTTATCAAATAAACTATATTTATGTGAGAAAATAAATATAAAAAAATAAAATAGAAGTGTGAAAATAAATAAATTATTTTTGGGCATTTTTTATCATTAGAAAAAATAAATGCAAGTAATAAATATAAAAATATGCAAGAAAATACAAAAATATAAGAAATAAGTCAGGGGGTGCAAATAGTGGGTTAGGAGGTGTGAAAAGCAAAAACAAAAAGGGCCCAGACGCCAAAAAGCCCAAGGCTTCATCCCTGTCCTCCAGTCAGCCTCCCTTGCGGGCGTTTTTCCTTCAAACCTGTAACTCTCACATACTTGCACAAAAACAAAAACTTATAACATGAAACTTGTGGCATTTAATCTCACGATTCCAACCATATAAAATTTGTAATCTAACTCTCAAAGATCAGGGAGAAGGCTGCTGCCATATAAAATCGGCGTTGTATTAATACTGTTTATAGATGGCTGCTGCCAAGTCTTCCCAATTATGGACATCGGCCCTTTCCATGTGGTAGAACCAATCAAGCTGCGTTCCTGATAAACTGTCCTGAAAAAAATGGACACACAAGTCTTTGTCAGCAGAATGTGGCTGCATCTTCCTGACATATGATCGGAGGTGCATCTTGGGACAAGACACCCCATCATACTTGGCAAATAAAGGCACCTTAAACTTGGGCGGGATTACTATTCCTGACACCAACCCCATTTCCTCGAAATTCAGACCCGGTACTCTCTGTATCTCCATAGCAGTTAGACGCTCTTCTAGGTGTTTATATTTGTCATCCGTCGGAGGGTATTGTTGTTCAGAGTAGTCCTCTTCTTCCTCTTCTTCTGCTTTAGAATTTGATGGTACTGCTGTCTCCTTTCCTTTTCTCTCCCCTTCATCAGAGGTTGTTGGAAATTCTAAGGTTCTTCTGGCTTGTCCCTGAAACCTTCTGCCCATGATAACCACACCGGCTGGCTTCTTCTTCTTTTTCTCTTTCTCTTTCTCTTTCTCTAGCAGAGTCTTGAGCTCCTCCTGCCCCTTGGCTAAGGTCAAGAGTAGCTGTTGAAATTGTGTATTCTGAGCTTGCAAATCTTTGACCGTTTGTTCAAGATCCATCTTGCTGAAATAAACAGTAGAAGGATGAGGAAACTTGTTGCAAAGACCTGTTTATGCTCATGATGAATGATATGCATTCATGCAATGTTTTCAAGGTTTTGAAATTTCAAATTTGTTTCAAACAAAAAGGAACACACATTATATTAATAAAATAGAATTTGAATACATTAATGCCCCTAGGGCAAAATAATACAAAATTCTAAGATAAAAAGACGTTGCGCATCCTCTTTGGTGCAATGTAGGTGTTGAGAGTCTGCTCTTCATGAAGTAACCGAGTGAGTTATAAAACCTTTTTCTTGCTTGCGTAGAATTAGGCTTCAAAAGTATCGCGTTCTTCATTGAGCTGTATCCAACTCCTTTTTAGATCTTCGAATGATGTCGGCATATCAGGATGTGGGATGGTGTATGGAACCTCTTCTTCCTTAACAGGCTCTATAATCACTGGGAGAATGGAAGGGTAAGGCATCATAAGATTTTGGGCGCGGGTTCGTATCCACTTGAGGTAAGGCTCAAGAGGGATGGAATTCTTGTGTCCCAAGGTCTTACTGTCTACCTTGTTTAGCATCCTCCAAGCTCAGATGAACCTTTGTCGAAGTCCTTGATCGTCGTTGTCAAAGTCGAAAACCAAACCTTGAATCAGCATATCATGTGGGCCATTCCTTCGGGGATAACCAAACTGTCTTAGAGCAAAGCAGGGGTTGTAGGTGATGCCTCCCCTAATGCCAAGTAGAGGGACATTAGGGAATTCCCCACAACGGTCGACAATGATAACATTCTCTTTGGATCGAGAACACCAATGAATATCTGAATGTGTAAGAGTCATCAACCGTTATGACCACCTCAAACCTTACTCATTCTTCAAGACTGATTGGGGAAGATGAGAAATAAACCATCTTGCTAGGAGAGGAGTGCAACACATGAGAACACCTCTTTTCCTCATCGTACGAGTGTGAAAAGAGTGTAAGATATCTCCAAGCAATGTAGGCATCGGATTGCATGACATGAAGATTTTGACAGCACTCGCATCTATGAGTTGGTCAGGATTAGGGAACAAGACCATCCCATAGATGAGAAGAGCTAAAATCTCTTCAAAAGCTTGCAATTCCAAGGAGTTCCAACAGCTTTGGGCCTTCTCAAACAAGAACTTTGCCAAGAAGCCTTTGACACCACTTCTAGTTTCCCAATGGGTTGTGACATCAGATGAGTGCAAGTGCAGGGCTTGAGCAATCTCTTCTGGCTTTAGATATCTTTCAGTATCGTTGAAGGGTAGTTGATTGAGAATAGGAATCCTCAAGAGTTTAGAGAATTCTTCCAATGTAGGCACAAGCTGGTAGTCAGGAAATTTGAAGCAGTGATGCAAAGGGTCAAAGAACTGGAAGAGAACCTTCATCATGTCTTCCTCTGTGTTGTAAGTGACTAAGTTGAGTAGACGACCATGCCTCTCGGTGAATGGAGAGTTCTCAGGAATCCTTGAAGCTAGCTCCTTGAGTTGTGGAGGAATTCTTACAAGGTTTACTTGGATAGTTTTCCTGCGAAGTGAATCCATAACGTACAAAACAGGAACAAACATGAATCTCCAAAATCCTTGAAATGGTTAGTGCATGCAAATGATGCTCATGATGTCCATGATGTTATGCACAAGTATATATGTACAAGAAAGTCACACAAGTTCCTAGTTTAGGCTTGCACGAGGTTTCATAGGTAAGTACCCTCTTGAAGTTTAGTTGGCTCAACCTGTCCTAGTAATAGTAACCGGGTTCTAAGGAGCTCGATATATTGGATTGTTTCCTTGTTCATTGTTTCAATTCAAGCCTCTTGACTGGAGACCGAAATATTCCAAGGAACCAACCCTCAATGAGTGTAGTATCGAGTATCTACCAACTTCAGACTGCACCAAAGCCGGTAATCTCACTACATCCTAAAAGGCCAAGTTGGTCAAGTAAAGGTTCTAGAAGTTCGTTAGTGCTTCATGACATCACTCAGCGGCCCCGTATTCTCTTTGATTTACTCAAAGGCAACCGGTACCCACAAATATGTCACACTAACATAGCTATTGCTTAGACCGTGTCGGTATACCCCGCACAGTTTCCACAATGTATTGCTATTTACCTTTAATGTTTTCCAAATCCGGGTAGAAGATTCAAACCCAAACAATAGAACCAAAGTGTAAAGCAAACAAGTCAAACAATTGTAAGAAAATAAAGGTGATATAAACCCTAAGGTAACCCCACTTTTAGAATTCTCCCCAGCAGAGTCGCCAGTTCTGTGATACATTGGGAGAACTGACTTGAGGTTTTGCGTTTCGTCGCAAATGTCGCGGTTAGCAAGAGTCGCCACCGAATTTTCTTTTATCCAAAAGGAAAGGTAAAAAAGCACAGGAAAGGCCTTTGAGATGTTTTCTTGAGTTCGGGGGGTAGATTATGAAAAGGGAAGGTGCTAGCACCCTTTTCATCCATGGTTTTCCATGAGCTCTTAGTTACTTGCTTAGATCACTTGCTTTGCTTTGAAATTGTTTGAAATGGTGCTTGGTGTGGTTTTTGAAAGTATACAAAGATGTTTGTCTTTTGAAAAAAATTTCAATGTTTTTGTAAGGTGTTTTTGAAATGTGTGTGTGAGCTTGTTTTGAAAATAGCAAGGATTGTTTGAAAAGGAGAAAGTAACTTAGAAGTTATCTACCTACTCAAATGTATTTCTTGTGCATTTTTATTCCTTTGACATTGTTGACTCACCATTGATTTGGTAAGCAAACCTATCTTTGGATGTAAACGGGACGGGCGTGGGTCATCGTATGACCATGATAGCAATATTGCCAAGTATCTTAGCATGTTTGGAGGGACCAAGATCATTTTGTTTTAGGCAACCTTTTGATAGTGTCATCGAGTGACTATGATCTTATTTTTGTTTTGTTTTGCCAAGATACTTCGCATGCGTAACATGGCCATTTTATTTTAGGCAACCAAGTGGAAGAAACCCTAAGGGTGCTTGTGTGCAAAGTGTGTCATTTTTCATGCTTTTGTCTTGCATTAGGTTTTTTCTATTTGTTTGGTTTTTGTCTTATCATGCAAATCCTAGTTTACTAAACATGGTATATGAAAGCAATAAATTGCGTAAATGTAAACTAAGCTATTACAACAATTATTATGGGAGAGGGGATACAAGTTTTGAATGGGGATTTTGCACAAATATAAACCTAAAAATATTATTACAATCCAATCGAATATTGTGCGCATTAAATAAATATACAAATATTAAAATGCAATGCAAATGTATTTATGTTAAAAATGTTTTGTGTTTGTTTTTTGTATGAGAAAATAAATTAATGAAACCCTAAAAAGAAAGGAAAAATAAATATTATTTTTGGAGGGGTGAAATCCTAATTTTGATTTCAAAGAAAAAATAATGTTTCATATTAATATTTTGTCCATTTTTGTATGAGAAAATAATAAATAATATTATGTGCAAATATTAAAAATTAAATATGTATGGAAAATAAATATTTTATGTGTATAAATAATATAAAAAATGTTAAGTATTTTTTATTATTTACAAGTTATTTTAATAAAATAAAATCTATTTATCAAATAAACTATTTTTATGTGAGAAAATAAATTAAAAAAAAATAAAATAAAAGTGTGAAAATAAATAAATTATTTTTGGACATTTTTTATCATTAGAAAAAATAAATGCAAGTAATAAATATAAAAATATGCAAGAAAATGCAAAAATATAAGAAATAAGTCAGGGGGTGCAAATAGTGGGTTAGGAGGTGTGAAAAGAAAAAACATAAAGGGCCCAGGCGCCAAAAAGCCCAAGGCTCCATCCCTGTCCTCCAGCCAGCCTCCCTTGCGTGCGTTTTTCCTTCAAACTTGTAACTCTCACATACTTGCACAAAAACAAAAACTTAAAACATGAAACTTGTGGCATTTAATCTCACGATTCCAACCATATAAAATTTGTAATCTAACACTCAAAGATCAGGGAGAATTTTAGGACCCCTAATTCGTGACCTAAAAATTTCATGAACTTCAAGCTTCAAATTCTCACAGCATAGTTAATATAAATGAAAAGTATGCATATGTACAGCTTCACCATGTTATGGGCTACATCTTTTCTTCATAAATCGTGGCTTGAGGATGCCTATTCAGAGAGATAGAGTTTTGAAAAATACCTCCTTCAGTTGGATTTGGATAAAGCAATGTAGGGACTTTGATGGAGGCCTGAGGATTGTGTGAGCTTCCTTGAACTTCCCTGAAGCTATTCTAATGCTTAGCTTGCTTTGTGGATAGCTAGAACTCTTTGCACAAGTCAAGTTGCAAGCTTCCAAAGTGAAAATGGAAATGGCTGAAACAGGGCTTACAGAAGCAGGATGAATGCTTGGACTGCTTTGGTATGATGTGTATGAACTGTTTCAAATGTTAAAATGCAAAACGTACGAGCCAAAAATGAAATGGCTATGATTCTGCAGCAACTATGTGTTTTGGCAGAAAAATGGAGTTTTTGTGTTTTGGAGAGTTTCATATGTAAAGTAATTGTGTTCTAGTTTGTAACAAGTTTGTATACTTGTATAGAATGGATACAAAGTCATCTTCTCAATAGATGTGCAAGCTTTGACCTTTTCACCAACTTTCTTGCTTTTGAAGTAAAGTGAAGTGACTTATGCAACATGCTTGTACTGGCTAGCTCGAGGGATGTAAAGGGCTTGTACAAATTGTGTAAGATCTGTGGAAGTTGCTTGCACCAAAGGAACAGGTCCAAGGCTCAAGATTGATAAAGTTATAAAAGCTCACTTTATGAAAATGGCATTATAACCTTTATGCTAAAAATGGAATTATCTCTTGTACAATGCTTCAAAAGTGAAAATAAAGCCTTTAACTTCTGAGTTTACATTTAATTATAGAGTGTAGAATGAGTTTAGGACCTGTAAAGCAAGATTCAAACATCATGGATCTGATTTGCAACTTGATACTTTGTTAAAATGGCATGAACAAAAGTGATAAAATGCCAACTTCTCCTCTTCGATTCTCCCTAACCAAAAATGATCTTGGACATTTTGGAAAGCTTGCCATGTTCTCTATAATACATCTTTGAAATTCATTTTGAGATACCTCTTGGAACTAGGTGAAAAATGTCCATGAAGTTGGGTCCAAAACCTGCCTAAATTAGGGCAAAATTTCACAGTTATTTAGTTTATGGACCTATGTTCACAAATTCATAACTTGAGATCCAAGCATCTTTTGGGAAAACTTTGTGAGGAAAAGTTGTAGATTTCATGGAGTACTACAACTTTCATGTTGGAAGTTTTCTTTGAATCAAAATGCATCATGGTGAAAAAGTGATTAAAAGTTGGGAAAAAATAAGAAAATTTTCATACTTAGAAAAATTCTAAGTTATGAAATTTTTCAAATTCAAAACCCTAATTTCCAAATTTAGTTTTCTTGGTCAACAAGTTTCACATTTTGACATATCTTCATGAATTATAACCCTTGGAACATGACTTTGACCAAAAAGTTAAAGTTTGACTTTTCATTATACAGTTGACTTTTGATCAGTTGACTGTAAAATTTATCTATCAATCCAATGAACTTGAGATCCTTTGAACTATGTGATTAGATCAAGATGATTCCATTGAACCCTTGAAATCATTCTTGAACTCAATTGGGCATTGGCTAGGTTAAAAATCAGAACTTGCCCTTTCACAGTCAAAAACCCTAATTTTGACCATTTTGCCCTTTTGATGATTTGATCAAATTTCTTGAGGAGTTGTGATCCAAACTTGATCAAATGATACATATGAGTCTAAAATGTTGTTTTGGATCAAAAATTATGAATTTTGACTGTAAATTGGCCATGGTTGACTTTTCCCCCAATACAGCTGATTTTTAGGTCAACTGTCCAATTGACTGATCAAAAATGTGGTTCAAGGCTTGAAACTTAACATGAACAATCTTAGGGATCCAAGATGGTGTATGAAAGTCACATGAAGCATTGGTGGTCCAAAAATCCTTGTGTAAACTCAAACCCTAATTTTGGGTTATCAGTGCAAGATGAGGTGTCTTGAGCTGACCAAACCCTAATCTTGTCTTGAGTCCATGAATTCTTGTGAGAAAAATATTGATAAATGAGAGGGAAAATTTTGGGGTACAACAGCTTCCCCTGTTCAATCTTATTGAACATGAAGAGTTAGATTGACGAGTTTTGTCGTTCGTGACTCAAAGGTAAAAGATGATTGGACACTAGAGTGCCCGTAAATTTGCACTCGTCAAAGTATAGTTGAGGGAATAGGCTTAAAGATTACATTTGGAGAGGTGATAGAATCTTGTTGGAGATGGGCTTATAGATTCCATCCAAGAACGTTTTTTGAATCGTAAGTTGTAAGTCAAAAGAATGAGTATCAGAATGGTGTCTGTATTTGGAATATATCTGAACGGTATCTGGAGACTGAATCTGAATGAGCAATGGAATAGCGTCCATGTCTGGAGCGTATCCGAGTTGTATCTGTACTTGAATCTGAAATTGGGGTCTTAATGAGTATCAGAATGGCATCCATGTCTGGAGCGTATCTGAACTGCATCTGAGGTTGAGATCTGAATGAGTGACAGAATGGCTTTCGTGTCTGGAGCGTATCTGGACTGTGAGAATCTGAATAAGTGACAAAATGGAAACTGTGTCTAGAGCGTATCTGGACTGTAATCTGAATAAGTGACAGAATGACTTCCGTGTCTGGAGTGTATCTGTACTGTAATCTGAATAAGTGATAGAATGACTTCCGTGTCTGGAGCGTATCTGGACTGTAATATGAATAAGTGACAGAATGACTTTCGTGTCTGGAGTGCATCTGTACGGTAACTTGAAGTTGAAGTCTGAATGAGTATCAGAATGGCATCCTTGTCTGGAGCGTATCTGTACTGTATCTGAAGTTGAGATCTGAATGAGTATCAGGATGACTTTCGTGTCTAGAGTGTATCTGTACTGTATCTGAACTCTTTGAACATTGTTAATGATAGTTGTTAATCTTATCCTGAAAAGGGTAAAAATGTTAGCTAAAACACAAAGTTATGTTGCATGATATGTATGATGCAATAAATGTGCTTTATCAATGTTTATGATATATGAATGTAATGTATGCGCATGTAAGCTGATTAGCTGTTTTACTGAGGAAAATAAATCCTTGACTACTGCCGGGGAAAATAAATCCTTGACTGCTGAGGATAAGAAATCCTTGACTGTTGTCGGGGAAAATAAATCCTTGACTGCTGAGGATAAGAAATCCTTGGCGACTTCTCTGGGGATATAGGGATCCTTCATGTCTTGAATTTCGTTGTGAGAGTAATGCCAAATACTGCTTGAGTAATCTGCTTGGGGAATCCAGAGAACTTTGATGACTTCTGCTGGGAAATAAGAATGAGAATCTTCATTCTGTTGGGGAGTAATGAAACTCTGTGGGAAAAAGCTTATTCCTGTTTGGAAAAAGTTCAGGAGTTTGGGTTGTCTCCCACTCTTACTGGGGAGTTATCAGAAGTTGTTGTCTGGTTGGTTTTCAGGCTTCAAGATAACTTGCTGGGGAATTTGAAGAAACTGGATGGTTTCCACTGGGGATTAATAGTTGGAAATTTCAGCTCCACTGGGGATTGATAGTTGGAAGTTTTGGCTCCGTTGGGGATCTTAATGATGTACTGTAGGGATTGCTCATGGAATAGCCTGAAGACGTTTTCCTAATCTTTCAACTTGTCAGTAATTGTTCTTTTCCATTTCGTTTATTTGTAAACAGTAATTATGTTCAAATGCATATGTTCATTAATGAATCATTGGACGTTTTTGCAAATAAAACACAAGTGTAAAAAGAAAAGGACAAATGGTTTTCTGCACTTTAAATAGATATCTTTGTATTTACTTTGAGTAAGTATTTTGTACAAAGGAGACATACATCCTAGTAAGAGGATGGTGTCATAAAAATGAGAAAACTTTATACAAAGAAAGATAGATATGTGTAAAAAAAATCCCATGGGGTTCCCATTCTACTATAGCCTTCGTATCTCCGAATATCTTGTCCATTTGCTGCCTCGTCCGAAGATGATTGGATTGATCAGAAGTTTAGAGTTTGTCTGTGAAGAGATTGTCCTTAAAGTGATCCGACGAGACATAGTCATACGCTTTAATTCCATAACTTTTGCCTGAATCGCCCTTTCGGGTTTTCGATCCACTGGGAAACCCTTTTTTGCCCAAGTCGCCCTTTCGGGTTTTCAACTTGCCGGGTGTACAGATTTTTTTTTATGTATCCCTAACTTTTGCCTGAACCTTTTAGTTCACCGGGATGCCCTTGTTTTGCCTAGGTGTGTCAACCTAGCGGGTCTCTTAGGCGTAGTATCTTTTGACTATGTCTATGTTCGCAGGGTGTGGCAGGTCGTCGCCGTCCATGGTGGTTAAGATCATTGCCCCACCAGAAAAGATG
Source organism: Vicia faba (assembly GCA_948472305.1). NCBI lineage: Eukaryota > Viridiplantae > Streptophyta > Magnoliopsida > Fabales > Fabaceae > Vicia > Vicia faba. The sequence continues at coordinate 1,135,981,479 of OX451741.1, forward strand.
TTCTTGATTACAAATGGTCCTTCATAGGTAGGAGTCCATTTTCCCCTGGGATCACCTTGTGGCAAGATGATGCGCTTGATCACTAGATCTCCAACTTGATACACTTGGCGTCTGACTTTCTTGTTGAAAGCTTTGATCACCTGCTTTTGATACGTCTGACCATGGCAAACAGCAGTAAGTCGCTTTTCATCAATTAAGTTCAACTGATCAAGTCGGGTTTGAATCCAATCGTCTTCACTTAAACCTGCATCCTTCATGATTCTTAAGGAGGGGATCTGAACCTCAATAGGTAAAACAGCCTCCATGTTGTAAACCAAAGAATAGGGTGTTGCCTCAGTTGATGTGCGAGCCGTGGTACGATACCCGTGGAGAGCAAACGGTAGCATCTCATACCAGTCCTTGTAGGTGACTGTCATTTTTTGTATGATATTTTTGATGTTTTTGTTTGCAGCTTCGACAACACCATTCATCTTTGGCCGATAGGGGGATGAATTGTGATGTTGAATCTTGAACTGCTCGCACAGGGCGGTCATCATAGTATTGTTAAGGTTCGTACCGTTATCAGTGATGATCCTTTCTGGGATACCATACCGGAAAATAAGATTCTGCTTGATGAAGCGGGCAACAACATTCTTAGTAACGGATGCGAAGGAAGCTGCTTCGACCCACTTGGTGAAATAGTCAATGGCCACTAGAATGAAGCGGTGTCCATTGGAGGTTGTAGGCTTGATCTCCCCAATCATATTGATTCCCCACATAGCAAAGGGCCAAGGAGCTGTTAAGACATTTAGAGGAACTGGAGGTACGTGCACCTTGTCTTCATAGATTTGACATTTATGACAAGTCCGGGAGTGTTGATAGCAGTCTGCTTCCATGGTAGACCAATAATAGCCTGCCCAAAGGATTTTCTTTGCCATTGTATGCCCGCTAGAGTGAGTGCCAAAGGTACCTTCATGCAATTCAACCATGATCTTTTCAGCTTCAATCTTATCCATACAACGGAGCATAATAGAATCATGATTGCATTTGTACAGGATGTCATTACTTAGGAAGAACTTAGCCGAGAATCTCCTTAAGAACTTTTTGTCATTGATTGAAGCTCCTTCAGGATATTCTTGACCCCGAGATACCTTTTGACTTCATGAAACCAAGGCTGGTCCACTACTTCTTCGGTATTAATCTCGTGACAGTGTGTCGGTTTGTCCATCCGTTCAACGGTGATCTGGGGAGCCTCGTTATCCAAATTAAGTTTAAACATGGATGAAATTGTAGCTAGAGCATCTGCTAGCTGATTCTCTTCTCGCGGGAAGTGCTCGAAGGTGATCTGCTCGAAATGTGGTAACAATCTTAAGACATGTTCTTTGTAAGGGATAAGGTTTGGGTGCTTAGTGTCCCATTCTCCTTTGATCTAACTGATGACCAAAGTTGAATCCCCAAACACAACCAAAGATTTGATTCCCAAGTCTATGGCAGCCTTGAGTCCAAAGATGCATGCTTCTTACTCTGCCATGTTGTTCGTACAGTTGAAGCAAAGTCTGGCGGTAAAAGGAGTATGGCATCCTTCTGGAGATATAAGTACAGCACCGATACCGTTACCAAGTGCATTGGAGGCCCCATCAAAGTACAGGGTCCATCGGGATCCTTGTTCAGGTCCGTCATATGGTCTGATTCCTTCACAGTTGTTCACTGTCATGATGTCTTCGTCAGGGAAGTCAAACTTCATGGATTGATAATCTTCTACAGCTTGATGAGCAAGATGATCAGCTAGCACACTGCCCTTTATAGATTTTTGGGTCGTGTACTGTATGTCATACTCTGTTAGGATCATCTGCCATCTAGATATCCTTCCAAACAAAGCAGGCTTCTTAAAGATGTACTTTATCGGATCCATCTTAGATATCAGCAAAGTGGTATGAGTCAACATATACTGTCTTAGCCGGCGAGCAGCCCATACCAGAGTGCAACAAGTTTTCTCGAGCAGTGAATATCTGGTTTCACAGTCGGTAAACTTTTTGCTCAGGTAATAAATGGCATGCTCTTTTCGGACAAACTCATCATGCTTCCCCAATACGCACCCCATTGAGTTCTCTAAGACAGTCAGATACATGATTAGCGGTCTTCCCTCGACTGGTGGCATCAAGACAGGAGGCTCTTGTAAATACTCCTTGATTTTATCAAAAGAAATATGACAGTCATCATTTCATCTAATTACTTGATCTTTCTTCAGCAGCTTGAAGATTGGCTCACAAGTAGATGTTAGGTGAGAAATGAACCTAGCAATGTAGTTTAGGCATCCCAAGAATCCTCTGACTTCCTTCTCAGTGCGAGGAGAAGGCATTTCTTGTATAGCTTTGACTTTGGCAGGATCAACCTCGATGCCTTTGTTGCTGACAATGAAACCCAAGAGCTTACCGGACCGGACTCCGAATGTGCACTTGTTCGAGTTCAACCTTAGTTTGTACTCCTTCAACCTGACAAACAGCTTTTGCAAGTGATCAAGGTGTTCTTCTTTAGTTTGTGATCGGGCTATCATGTCATCTACGTAGACCTCTATCTCATGATGTATCATATCATGAAACAAAGCTACCATGGCGCGCTGATAGGTGGCCCAGGCATTCTTCAGTCCGAATGGCATCACTTTGTAGCAGAACGTACCCCACTGTGTGACAAATGTAGCTTTCTTCATGTCCTCAGGTGCCATTTTGATCTGGTTATATCCTGAGAATCCGTCCATGAAAGAAAATACTTTGTGTTGAGCTGTATTGTCAACCAGGATGTAGATGTGCGGAAGTGGAAAGTCATCTTTAGGGTTGGCCATGTTTAAATCTCTATAGTCCATGCACATTCTTACTTTGCCGTCCTTTTTAGGCACGAGAGCAATGTTAGCAACCCATTATGGATAGGAAGTAACAGCCAGAAATCCAGCATTGAACTGCTTCATAACTTCTGCTTTTATCTTCTCTAACATGTCAGGTCTCATGCGGCAGACTTTTTGTTTCACTGGTGGGCAGTCTTCTCTCGTGGGTAGACGGTGTACCACGATGTCTATATCAAGTCCCAGCATGTCTTCATATGACTAGGCAAAGATCTCAACATAATCATGTAACAGCTGAATTAGGCGCTCCTTGACACTCGGCTCTAGATTGACACCCACTCTGATTTCCTTTTTATCTTCCTCGGTACCCAAGTTGATTGTATCCAACAGCTCCTCATGAGGCAGAATAGCTCTTTCCTCTTGTTGTAATAGTCTGGCCAATTCCCCTGGCACCTCAAAATTTTCCTCACCTTCGTATTTGGCTTGGTAGATCAGATCTTCAGAGTCACTGAAGGCTATAGCAGTATCGTTACCCATGGGATCCGGAGTGGAAGGGTACCTGCATTTGTGAGTGTGGGTGTGTGTAAGGGCATAGCCATCTTAAAACAACAAAATGTAAAATAAAGACAATGATCACAAAAGATTTATATATTAAAAAGCGTCCATGATTCATTAAATGACATATGAAAATGAAATAAGAACCCTTACAAATGGACCGTTGTGCCTCGGGTAAGGCACAAGGTTGAAAATGTACGAATTGTTTGTGAATTATTACAAGTCCAACAGAAATGTAAAAGATAAATTACTGCGATATGAAAGTAATTGGGATGAAGTATTTGGCTTCCCAGTTGCACAGTCCTCCGCCGACAGTAGGAAATATCCAATCTTCCAGGCTTCCATCTTCTTCACTATCCTCTAGTGCATTAACCCCTTGGTGGCTAATCTTCACAAGTGGCCCTCTGGCATGGGCGCGGCGTACAGCCTTTTGAGCAGTTGAAGAAAATCCCAAGCCAAACTTGTCTGACTTGTACGAGATGTCTGGAAGCTGCCCCCAGATGGTGGATCCGCCTTCTTCCACTACTGCCTTTGCATCCTTTAGAGATGACATCCGAGGTGGAGGTCTTGTGATGATAGGAATTGAGGATACTGTCTTGGTCGCTGCTATTTCTTGAGAAACTTCTTCAAAATGTTGGAAAGGGGTTTCAATGAATTCGCCATCCAATTCCATATATCAGAAAGAATTTAGATGACTAATCATGTATTCCTCTTCCCCATGGACAGTTTGATCTTCCCTTGGACGGGGTACTTCAGCATCTGATGCAAAGTGGAGGTGACAGCACCGACATTGTGAATCCAGGGGCGTCCCAACAGACAAGAGTAAGAAGGACGGATGTCCATCACATAGAATGTTGAATTGAAGGTCTGAGTACCCACCTTGATCGGGATGTCCACCTCCCCATGGACCATCCTTTTAGAGCCGTCAAATTCTCTCACAATTATATTACTGGGTTTTAATGTCAGCCCCTCGCAATCCAATCTATCCAGGGCTTTCTTTGGCAAGACGTTTAAAGTTGATCTGATATCAACCAGGACATGGGCTAAGGTCGTTCCTCTACACTCCACTGAGCCATGTAGCGCCTCGTTGTGTTTTCTCCCTTTGGGGGTCAAGTCTGCATCAGAGAAACCCAGGCCATTGTCAGCTATCAAACTGGCCACACACTCTTGGAATTGGTCAGCCGACGTCTCCTGCGGCACGTGAGCTGTCTTCAGAAACTTTACCAAAGCTTTAGCATGTGCCTCAGAGCACAGAAGCAAGGCTAACATAGAGATTTTGGAGGGGGTCTTCCCCAGTTGTTCAACCACATCATAATCACTTTTCTTTATGATCCTCGAGATTTCTTCCATCTCCTTCTTGGATGTCTCAGGAATATCTAGTGATTGAGCCTTCATCAGGACAAGCTCCTCTTGAACATTCTTTCCTTTATTCTCAGTAGTGGAAGTAGGAATAGGAATTGTATTGTCTTTGTTGGTAGGTACACTTGCAGGTACAATTACGGGTACAGACGTAATCTTCGGAACGGCCATGGGTCCAAAGACTGCCTTTGGAGGGGCAATCTCTGGATAGAAAATTCTCCCACTGCGGGTAATTTTGCTTGTTCCGGAAATGTTACTGATGTTGGAATTGTCCTCTTCGGAGCTCTCTTCTTCGGCAGTCTATTCGATCTGTTTGACACCATGGTAGTAGATTTCTCCACCATAATTCCATGGTACCGTTTTATCTGATTTGTATGGGGTTGGCCCGGGCATTGTAATCTTCAGCGGAGTAGTCATTGGAGCAGATGTAATCCTAACGGGTCTTTTAGGGACCCTGGAAGGATTGGCGTAGATGGTTATTATTGAAACTTCTTTAACTGGAACGGGTGAAATAGGAGCTTTCTCAAACAAAATTTCTTGATTATCAATCAGTTGTTGGATACCTTTTTTCAACAGAGGGCAGTCAAATGATGAGGATAGGAAAATATGGCAATCTTTGTCACAACCTGGGAACACACCAGCTTTCAACAAATTCAACTTGATGATCAGGAGCAGAGTTAACAGTTCATCCACAGTAGAAACAAACAGATCTTCCTCAACGGCATTGGCATTGTGTCCATGCCTAGGCATCGGAGAAGAAATAACATTCGGTTTCTCAGGCGCTTCAAATTTAACTTCCTTAGCGTTTATCAGGTCTTGAATATTGTTCTTTAGAGCCCAACAGTTGTTGGTGTCGTGCCCTGGACTTTCAGAATGGTATGCACACCTGGCATTCGGATGGTAGTGAGGAGATGAAGTATTGGGATTTTTAGGGGCCTCTTTTAGCATGGAAAGATTCAACTTCAAGAGATATGGTAGGACTTGAGCTGGAGTCATGTTTATCTTGGTGAATTGCCGGATCGGCCTTTCTACCCTTGGCTAATTGTTTCTCGGCTGGTTATTTCTTGGTTGGTCTGATGCAGGCTTTTGAATAATAACGGCCCCCACCGTTGATCGGCATTCTGTTCTTCCCTGATTTCTCTGTGAATAGACAGCAGACACTTCCTTCTTTCCAGTGAAGGGCTTTTTTATAGCAGTAGAGACAGATGCGTCTTTCTGAATTTTCCCACTTCTTATACCGGCTTCCACCCTCTCTCCAGTTAAAATCAATTCAGTGAACCCTGCAGAGGAGCTTCCAATCAGATGATTAAAGAAAGAACCTAATAGAGTTCCCAGGAACATGTCCACTAACTCCCTTTCAGATAAAGGGGGTTGCACCCTTCCGGCTAAATCCCTCCACTTTTGGGCATAGTCTTTGAAGCCCTCATTGGATACCATGGCCATACTCTGGAGTTGAGTACGAGTTGGTGCCAAATCGGCGTTGTATTAATACTGTTTATAGAAGGCTACTGCCAAGTCTTCCCAATTATGGACATCGGCCCTCTCCAACTGGTAGAACCAATCAAGTTGCGTTCTTGAAAAACTGTCCTGAAAAAAATGGACCCACAAGTCTTTGTCAGCAGAATGTGGCTGCATCTTCCTGACATATGAGCGTAGGTGAATCTTGGGACAAGACACCCCATCATACTTGGCAAATAAAGGCACCTTAAACTTGGGCGGGATTACTATTCCTGACACCAACCCCAATTCCTCGAAATCCAGACCCGGTACTCTCTGTATCTCCATAGCAGTTAGACGCTCTTCCAAGTGTTTATATTTGTTATCCGCCGGAGGGTATTGTTGTTCAAAGTAGTCCTCTTCTTCCTCTTCTTATGCTTCAGAATATGATGGTACTACTGTCTCTTTTCCTTTTCTCTCCCCTTCATCAGAGGTTGTGGGAAATTCTAAGGTTCTTCTGGCTTGTCCCTTAAACCTTCTGCCCATGATAACCACACCGGCTGGCTTCTTCTTCTTTTTCTATTTCTCTTTCTCTAACAGAGTCTTGAGCTCCTCCTGCCCCTTGGCTAAGGTCAAGAGTAGCTATTGAAATTGTGTATTTTGAGCTTGCAAATCTTTGACCGTTTGTTCAAGATCCATCTTGCTGAAATAAACAGTAGAAGGATGAGGAAACTTGTTGCAAAGACCTGTTTATGCTCATGATGAATGGTATGTATTCATGAAATGTTTTCAAGGTTTTGAAAATTCAAATTTGTTTCAAACAAAAAGGAACACACGTTATATTAATAAAATAGAATTTGAGTACATTAATGCCCCTAGGGAAAAATAATACAAAATTATAAGATAAAAAGACGTTGTGCATCCTCTTTGGTGAAATGCAGGTGTTGAGAGTCTGCTCTTCATGAAGTAACCGAGTGAGTTCTAAAACCTTCTTCTCGCTTGCATAGAATTGGGCTTCAAAAGTATCGCGTTCTTCCTTGAACTGTATCCAACTCCTTTGTAGATCTTCGAATGATATCGGCATGTCAGGATGTAGGATGGTGTATGGAACCTCTCCTTCCTTAACAGGCTCATAATCACTGGGAGAATGGAGGGGTAAGGCATCATAAGACTTTGGGCGCGGGTTCGTACCCACTTGAGGTAAGGCTCAAGAGGGATGAAATTCTTGTGTCCCAAGGTCTTACTGTCTACCTTGTTTAGCATCCTCCAAGCTCGGATGAACCTTTGTCGAAGTCCTTGATCGTCGTTGTCGAAGTCGAAAACCAAACCTTGAATCAGCATATCATGTGGGACATCCCTTCGGGCATAACCAAATTGTCTTAGAGCCAAGCAGGGGTTGTAGGTGATGCCTCCCCTAATTCCAAGTAGAGGGACATTATGGAATTCCCCACAACGGTCGACAATGATAACATTCTCTTTGGATCGAGAACACCAATGAATATCTGAATATGTAAGAGTCATCAACCGTTGTGACCACCTCAAATCTTGATCATTCTTCAAGACTGATTGGGGAAGATGAGAAATAAACCATGTTGCTAGGAGAGGAGTGCAACACATGAGAACACCTCTTTTCCTTATCGTACGAGTGTGAAAAGAGTGTAAGATATCTCCAAGCAATGTAAGCACCAGATTGCGTGACATGAAGATTTTAACAGCACTCACATCTATGAGTTGGTCTGGATTAGGGAACAAGACCATCCCATAGATAAGAAGAGCTACAATATCCTCAAAATCTTGCAAGTCCAAGGAGTTCCAACAGCTTTGGGCCTTCTCAAACAAGAACTTTGCCAAGAAGCCTTTGACACCACTTATAGTTTCCCAATGGGTTGTGACATCAGATGAGTGCAAGTGCAGGGCTTGAGCAATCTCTTCTAGCTTTGGATCTCTTTCCGTACCGTTGAAGGGTAGTTGATTGATAATAGGAATCCTCAAGAGTTGAGAGAATTCTTCCAAAGTAGGCACAAGCTGGTAGTCAGGAAATGTGAAGCAATGATGCAAAGGATCAAAGAACTGGAAGAGAACCTTCATCATGTCTTCCTCTGTGTTGGAAGTGACTAAGTTGAGTAGACGACCATGCCTCTTGGTAAATGGAGAGTTCTCAGGAATCCTTGAAGCTAGCTCCTTGAGTTGTGGAGGAATTCTTACAAGGTTGACTTGGATAATTTTCCTGCGAAGTGAATCCATAACCTACAAAACAGGAACAAACATGAATCTCCAAAATCCTTGAAATGGTTAGTGGATGCAAATGATGCTCATGATGTCCATGATGTTATTCACAAGTATATATGTACAAGCAAGTCACACAAGTTCCTAGTTTAGGCTTGCACGGGGTTTCATAGGTAAGTACCCTCTTGAGGTTTAGTTGGCTCAACCTGTCCTAGTAATAGTAACCGGGTTCTAAGGATCTCAATATCACTGGATTGTTTCCTTGTTCATTGTTTCAATTCAAGCCTCTTGACTGGCGATCGAAATATTCCAAGGAACCAACCCTCAATGAGTGTAGTATCGAGTATCTACCAACTTCAGACTGCACCAAAGTCGGTCATCTCACTACATCCTAAAAGGCCAAGTTGGTCAAGTAAAGGTTCTAGAAGTTCGTTAGTGCTTCATGACATCATTCAGCGGCCCTGTATTCTCTTTGATTAACTCAAAGGCTACTGGTACCCACAAATATGTCACACTAACATAGCTATTGCTTAGACCGTGTCGGTATACCCCGCACAGTTTCCACAATGTATTCCAATTTACCTATAATGTTTCCCAAATCCGGGTAGAGGATTCAAACCCAAACAATAGAACCAAAGTGTAAAGCAAACAAGTCAAACAATTGTAAGCAAATAAAGGTGATCTAAACCCTAAGGTAACCCCACTTTTAGAATTCTCCCCAGCAGAGTCGCCAGTTCTGTGATATGGTGGGAGAACTGACTTGAGGTTTTGCGTTTCGTCGCAAATGTCGCGGTTAGCAAGAGTCTCCACCGACTTTTCTTTTATCAAAAAGGAAAGGTAAAAAAGCCCAGGAAAGAGCTTTGAGATGTTTTCTTGAGTTCGGGGGGTAGATTATGAAAAGGGAAGGTGCTAGCACCCTTTTCATCCATGGTTTTCCATGGGCTCTTAGTTACTTGCTTAGATCACTTGCTTTGCTTTGAAATTGTTTGAAATGGTGCTTGGTGTGGTTTTTGAAAGTATTTTGAAAAGAGGCCATTCGTTTAGGCAATCTTTGTAATGATTCTCGTTCGTAAGAATGTATACAAAGATGTTTGTCTTTTGAAAAATGTTTCAATGTTTTTGTAAGATGTTTTTGAAATGTGTGTGTGTGCTTGTTTTGAAAATAGTAAGGATTGTTTGAAAAGAAGCAAGTAACTTAGAAGCAATCTACCTACTCAAATGTCTTTCTTGTGCATTTTTATTCCTTTGACATTGTTGACTTACCATTGATTTGGTAAGCAAACCTATCTTTGGATGTAAACGGGACGGGCGTGGGTCATCGTATGACCATGATAGCAATGTTGCCAAGTATCTTAGCATGTTTGGAGAGACCAAGATCATTTTGTTTTAGGCAACCTTTTGATAGCGTCATCGAGGGACTATGATCTTATTTTTGTTTTGTTTTGCCAAGATACTTCGCATGCGTAACATGGCCATTTTATTTTAGGCAACCAAGTGAGAGAAACCCTAAGGGTGCTTGTGTGCAAAGTGTGTCATTTTTCATGCTTTTGTCTTGCATTAGGTTTTTTCTATTTGTTTGGTTTTTGTCTTATCATGCAAACCCTAGTTTACTAAACATCGTATATGAAAGCAATAAATTGCGTAAATGTAAACTAAGCTATTACAATAATTATTATGGGAGGGGGGATACAAGCTTTGAATGGGGATTTTGCACAAATATAAACCTAAAAATATTATTACAACCCAATCGAATATTGTGCGCATTAAATAAATATACAAATATTAAAATGCAATGCAAATGTATTTATGTTAAAAATGTTTTATGTTTGTTTTTTGTATGAGAAAATAAATTAATGAAACCCTAAAAAGAAAGGAAAAATAAATATTATTTTTGGAGGGGTGAAACCCTAATTTTGATTTCAAAAAAAAATAATGTTTCATATTAATATTTTGTCCATTTTTGTATGAGAAAATAATAAATAATATTATGTGCAAATATTAAAAATTAAATATGTATGAAAAATAAATATTTTATGTGTATAAATAATATAAAAAATGTTAAGTATTTTTTATTATTTACAAGTTATTTTAAGAAAATAAAATCTATTTATCAAATAAACTATTTTTATGTGAGAAAATAAATAAATAAAATAAAATAAAAGTGTGAAAATAAATAAATTATTTTTGGGCATTTTTTATCATTAGAAATAATAAATTCAAGTAATAAATATAAAAATATGCAAGAAAATGCAAAAATATAAGAAATAAGTCAGGGGGTGCAAATAGTGGGTTAGGAGGTGTGAAAAGCAAAAACAAAAAGGGCCCAGGCGCCAAAAAGCCCAAGGCTTCATCCCTGTCCTCCAGCCAGCCTCCCTTGCGCTTATTTTTCCTTCAAACCTGTAACTCTCACAAACTTGCACAAAAACAAAAACTTATAACATGAAACTTGTGGCATTTAATCTCACGATTCCAACCATATAAAATTTGTAATCTAACTCTCAAATATCAGAGAGAATTTTGGGACCCCTAATTCGTGACCTAAAAATTTCATGAACTTCAAGCTTCAAATTCTCACAGCATAGTTAATATAAATGAAAAGTATGTATATATACAGCTTCGCCATGTTATGGACTACATCTTTTCTTCACAAATAGTGGCTTGAGGATGCCTATTTAGAGAGATAGAGTTTTGAAAAATACCTCCTTCAGTTGGATTTGGATAGAGCAATGCAGGGACTTTGATGGAGGCCTGGGGATTGTGTGAGCTTCCTTGAACTTCCCTGATGCTATTCCAATGCTTAGCTTGCTTTGTGGATAGCTAGAACTCTTTACATAAGTCAAGTTGCAAGCTTCCAAGGTGAAAATGGCAATGGTTGAAACAGGGCTTACAGAAGCAGGATGAATGCTTGGACTGCTTTGGTATGATGTGTATGAACTGTTTCAAATGTTAAAATGCAAAACGCACGATCCAAAAATGAAATGGCTATGATTCTGCAGCAACTATGTGCTTTGGCAGAAAAATGGAGTTTTTTTATTTTGGAGAGTTTCAGATGTAAACCAATCGTGTTCTAGTTTGTAACAAGTTTGTATACTTGTATAGAATGGATACAAAGTCAGCTTCTCAACAGATGTGCAAGCTTTGACCTTTTCACCAACTTTCTTGCTTTTGAAGTAAAGTGAAGTGACTTATGCAACATGCTTGTACTGGCTAGCTTGAGGGCTGCAAAGGGCTTTTACAAATTGCTTAAGATCTATGGAAGTTGCTTGCACCAAAGGAACAGGTCCAAGGCTCAAGATTGATAAAGTTACAAAAGCTCACTTTATGAAAATGGCATTGTAACCTTTATGCTAAAAATGGAATTATCTCTTGTACAATGCTTCAAAAGTGAAAATAAAGCCTTTGACTTCTGAGTTTGAATTTAATTATGGAGTGTAGCATGAGTTTAGGACCTGTAAAGCAAGATTCAAACATCCTGGATCTGATTTGCAACTTGATACTTTGTTAAAATGGCATGAACAAAAGTGATAAAATGCCAACTTCTCCTCTTCGATTCTCCCTAACCAAAAATGATCTTGGACATTTTGGAAAGCTTGCCATGTTCTCTATAATACATCTTTGAAATGAATTTTGATATACCTCTTGGAACTAGGTGAAAAATGTCCATGAAGTTGGGTCCAAAACCTGCCTAAATTAGGGCAAAATTTCACTAAGTTATTTAGTTCATGGACCTATGTTCACAAATTCATAACTTGAGATCTAAGCATCTTTTGGGAAAACTTTGTGAGGAAAAGTTGTAGATTTCATGGAGGACTACAACTTTCATGTTGTAAGTTTTCTTTGAATCAAAATGCATCATGGTGAAAAAGTGGTGAAAAGTTGGGGGAAAATAAGAAAATTTTCATACTTAGAAAAATTCAAAGTTATGAAATTTTTCAAATTCAAAATCCTAATTTCCAAATTTAGTTTTCTTGGTCAAAAAGTTTCAAATTTTGACATATCTTGATGAATTATGACCCTTGGCACTTGACTTTGACCAAAAAGTCAAAGTTTGACTTTTCATTGTACAGTTGACTTTTGATCAGTTTACTGCAAAGTTCATCTGTCAATCCAATGAACTTGAGATCTTTTGAACTATGTGATTAGGTCAAGATGATGACATTGAACCATTGAAATCATTCTTGAACTCAATTGGTCATTGGCTAGGTTAAAAATCAGAACTTTCCCTTTCACAGTCAAAAACCCTAATTTTGACCATTTTGCCCTTTTGATGATTTGATCAAATTTCTTGAGGAGTTGTGATCCAAACTTGATCAAATGATACATATGAGTCTAAAATGTTGTTGTGGATCAAAAATTATGAAGTTTGACTGTAAATTGGCCATGGTTGACTTTTTCCCCAATATAGATGATTTTTAGGTCAAATGTCCAATTGACTGATCAAAAATGTGGTTCAAGGCTTGAAACTTAACATGAACAATCTTAGGGATCCAAGATGGTGTATGAAAGTCACATGAAGCATTGGTGGTCCAAAAATCCTTGTGTAAAATCAAACCCTAATTTTGGGTTATCAGTGCAAGATGAGGTGTCTTGAGCTGACCAAACCCTAATCTTGTCTTGAGTCCAAGAAGTCTTGTGAGAAAAATCTTGATAAATGTGAGGGCAAATTTTGGGGTACAACAGAGGCTTTTTGGGACGTCTGAACTACATCGCCCGATTTATTTCACATCTGACTGCTACTTGTGAGCCAATCTTCAAGCTGCTGAAGAAAGATCAAGTGGTAAAATGGAATGATGAATGTCAGACCGCTTTCGAAAGGATCAAAGAATATCTCCAAGAGACACTAATTATGATGCCTCCAGTTGAAGGAAGACCTTTGATCTTATACTTGACAGTGTTGGATAATTCAATGGGGTGCATGTTGGGGCAGCATGACGAGTCTGGCCGAAAAGAGCATGCTATTTACTACCTTAGCAAAAAGTTTACCGACTGTGAGACCCGATACTCACTGCTCGAGAAAACTTGCTGCGCTTTGGCATGGGCTGCTCGCCGACTGAGACAGTATATGCTGACTCACACTACCCTATTGATATCAAAGATGGATCCAATCAAGTATATCTTCGAAAAGCCTGCCTTGTCCGAAAGAATAGTGAGATGGCAGATGATCTTAACTGAGTATGACATCCAATACACAACCCAGAAAGCAATCAAGGGGAGTGTATTGGCGGATCATTTGGCACATCAGGCCGTGGACGACTACCAATCCATGAATTTCGAGTTCCCGGATGAGAACATCATGTTGGTGACCGACTATGAAGAACCTGGACCGGATGAAGGACCTGAGGAATGTATTTTGATGGATCCTCGAACGCGTTGGGTAATGGTATTGGCGCTATGATCATATCTCCGGAGGGCTGTCATACTCCGTTCATCGCCCGATTATGTTTTAACTGCACCAACAATATGGCGGAGTACGGGCATGCATCCTGGGTCTTCGAGCTGCTATTGACCTAAGGATTAAGTTCTCGAGTGTATTTGGAGATTCTGCTCTGGTGATCAGCCAGATCAAAGGCGAGTGGGATACAAAACACCCAAATCTTATTCCTTACAAAGAGTATGTACTAACGTTGCTCCCGCACTTCGAGGAGATAACCTTTGAACATTTCCCCAGAGAGGAGAATCAATTAGCATACGCGCTAGCTACCCTGTCTTCTATGTTCAAGGTCATATGGGACAATGAAGCTCCCCAGATTACCATCGAGAGGTTGGACGAACCCGCGCATTGTTGTGACATTGAGACGGAGGAGGTAGAAGATAAACCCTGGTTTCACAAAGTAAAGAGGTATCTTGAGGCTCAAGAATACCCTGAGGGTGCATCTGTTAAAGATAAGAAGTTCTTGAGAAGGTTCGTTGCGATATTCCTCATCAGTAATGGTGTCCTTTACAAACGTAACCATGATTCGACTTTACTGCGATGTGTGGACAAGAGCGGGGCAAAAAGGATCATGGCAGAGTTACATGAAGGTACCTTCGGAACTCATCCCAGTGGGCATACCATGGCAAAGAAAATCCTACGGGCAGGTTATTATTGGTCCACTATGGAAGCTGATTGTTATCAACACTCTTGAACATGTCATAAATGTCAAGTCTATGCTGATAAGGTGCATGTACCTCTAGTTCCTCTGAATGTTTTGACAGCACTTTGGCCCTTTGCAATGTGGGGCATCGATATGATCGGCGAGATCATACCTACAACGTCTAACGGGCATCGCTTCATTCTGGTAGCAATTGATTATTTTACGAAGTGGGTTGAGGCAGCTTCTTTTGCTACAGTAACCAATAACGTCGCGGCGCGGTTTATCTGACACAACTTGATATGTCAATATGGTGTACCAGAGAGGATCATTATGGAAAATGGTACAAATCTCAACAATACGATGATCACCGAGCTCTGCAAACAGTTTAAGATACAGCATCATAACTCTTCTCCCTACCGGCCGAAGATGAATGGGGTTGTTGAAGCGGCCAATAAGAACATCAAGAAAATTGTGAAGAAGATGACGGTGACATACAAAGACTGGCATGAGATGTTACCATTCGCTCTTCACGGGTACCGTACCTCAGCACGGACGCCAACAGGGGCAACACCTTACTCTTTGTTGTATGGCATGGAGGCAGTCCTACCCATTGAGGTCCAGATACCCTCTCTTAGGATTATGAAGGATGCAGGTTTAAGCGAAGATGAATGAATCTAGACCCAGCTTGATCAGTTGAACTTAATCGATGAAAAGAGACTTACTGCTATTTGTCATGGTCAGACGTATCAAAAGCGGATGATCAAGGATTTTAACAAGAAAGTCAGACGACAAGAGTATCAAGTCGGGGATCTAGTGATCAAACGCATCATACTGCCGCAAGGTGATCCCAGGGGCAAATGGACCCCCACTTATGAAGGGCCATTTGTGGTTAAGAACATCTTCTCAGGAGGAGCCATGATTCTAACCACCATGGATGGTGACGACCTTCCTCACCCCGTCAATGCATACATAGTGAAAAAATACTATGCATAATCAAAGACCCGCTAGGTTGACTGGCCTAGGAAAAATAAGGGCTTTCCGGCGAACCAAAAGGGTTCGGGCAAAAGTAAGGGATGAAAATGAAAAAAAACTGTGCACCCGGCAAGTCGAAAACCTGAAAAGGCGGCTTGGGCAAAAAAGGGTATCCCGGTGGACTGAAAACCCGAAAGGGTGGTCCAGGAAAAAATTAGGGATTAAAGTGTAACAATATGTCTCATTGGATCATCTTGCAACCAGACTTCGGTATCGACTATCAAGCTCGGACGGCGCCAATCAATCTGATCTACCTTCAACCAAGTAGCAAAGTGATGAGATGCTCGAAGATATAAAGGCAATAGCAGAGTTGGAACCCAGTGGGATTGTTCACATAACTGTTTTTCTTTATTTTTCACAAATTGTATAATTTCTATCTTTTGGCGGCGTTCTCTTACTAGGACGTCAGCCTCTTGTACAAAACGCCTATTATAGGCTAACTTCAAGGATCAATACAATTCACTTTACAATAAATTTCAAAAGTTGTTTTCTTTTTCTGTTTTGTTTTGCAAGAACGTCCAATGATTCATTTTTTATATATGCATTTGAAAATAATTGTTGTTCATAAATATTCACATGAAAAACAAGAGACAATTGCTCGTAATGCCAGGAAAAGAGGCAAACAAGAATGTCCAAACCTTACAGTTGCGCTACCCACTAGGTACAGGGATAGAGCCAGCTTGAGAATATGACTAAAGGTACATACACTCCCTGCAGAGTAAAAGGAATCTAAAGACAGTGGTGTTAGCTCTCCCCAGCCGAAGTTCATAATCGCGAATGAGTCGGAAAAATTCTCCCCAAGCAGAGTTTATATATCACCAGCACTAGAAGATTATCCCCAGTGGAGTTTATTTCTTCCACAAGCAGAAACTCAATCCCCAACAAAGATTCATTATCACCAGGAACAGTAATTCATCCCCAGCTGAGGTTATTTCTCCAAATCAACAGATCTTCTAGCAGAGTATCTCTCTTCCCCACAGAGTCATTCTCTCGCCAATTCATTCTCCAGCAGGGTTATTCTCCCGCCAATTTATTCTTAATTAATCTTCGGTCGTTATCCCCAGCAAGCGCGAAGAACTCAACTCCTTGTACTCTTCAACAGCAGTCCGGGATTTATTCTTCCCAGCTAGAGAACATCACAAGAACATTGCATATCCATACATCATGGCATACGCATATGCATCATACAACACAATCTCATTTATTTTGAGAACATCATTACTCAATACATGGCATACATCATGACATTACATACGACTAACTCTTTACCTTTCAGGGAAAGATACAATCAAATTCTTACAAGCTCTCGGGTTCAGTCAAATCAATGCTAAGATTTCTGTTCCAGTTCAAGTTATGAAGCTCGGATTCGACCGGATAATATCTTGATTTTTTCTCCATCATACTATGAAGCCCGGAAATCGACCGGAAAATAGTTGAATCCCTAGCAAATTACTGTGAAGCATGGAATCGACCAGATAGCAGTATAAAGCACCATGAAGCCTGGAATCGACCAGATAGTGGTACATCTTAAATTCAAGCTATGAAGCCCGAATTCAACCAGATAGTATCTTGATCTCTACAAAACACCATGAAGCCTAGAATTGACTAGATAGTGGTACATCTTAAATTCAAGCTATGAAGCCCGGATTCGACCGGATAGTATCTTGATCTCTACAAAGCGCCATGAAGCCTGGAATCGACCAGATAGTGGTACATCTTAAATTCAAGCTATGAAGCCCAGATTCGACCGGATAATATCTTGATTTTCTCCAAATACCATGAAGCCTGGAATCGACCAGATAATGGTATAAGACGTTGTGAAGCCTGGATTATGACCAGATAACAGCAAAGAATACTATGAAGCCTGGAATCGACCAGATAGTGGTATATCTTTAATGCAAGTTATGAAGCCCGAATTGGACCAGATAGTATCTTGATTTCTCCAAATACCATGAAGCCTGGAATCGACTAGATAATGGTATAGGATGCTGGGAAGCCTGGACTCGACCAGATAATAGCAAAAGACACTGAAGCCTGGACCCGACCAGATAACAACAAAAGACACTGAAGCCTAGACCTGACCAGATAACAGTATGAGACACTACGAAGCTTGGATTTCGACCAAATAGAAGTTTACTTGGCCAATTACTAAGAAGCCCGGAATCGACCAGATATTAGTATGCCTTAAATTCAAGTTGAAGCCCGGAGGCGACCAGATAACAACTTAATTCCTTCTGAAGCCTGGATTGCGACCAGATAAGAATTGAGAAATTGTGAAGCCTGGAGAACGACAAGATAGCAAGTTTAATCTCATCCCCCTAGCAAGTCCCTGTGAAGCCTGGAGCATGACCAGATAGCAGTCAATCTTATTTTTCTCGGCAAGTCACTGTGAAGCCTGGAGCACGACCAGATAATAGTTCATTTTCACCTCCTCGACTAAGAGATGATTCCCCAGTAGAATAACTGACGACTGAAGCTCCTAAAATTCTACTTCTACCACGACAGAGACCAGCATTCCCCGACGTAGTTCTCCTCAACAACAGGTATACGAACTCTCACAAAGGAATCTCTTATGCGATCGACACTTCTTCTGATGGCATCTTTAAGCCCGTCTTCTGACTTCAACTTCCAAAGGGAATCTATAAGCCCATTCCCGACATCGCAAGACAGATGCCACTTCATGTGAGTGCAAATTTCTGGGCACTCTAGTGTTCAATCATCTTCCACCCTCGGATCACGAAAGGCAGACATGCCAATCTATATCCTCAGGTTTAAGAAGATTGAACAGGGGCAGCCGTTGTACCCCAAAATTTTCCCTCCCATATTTCTCAAAAACATCTCAAGTGAGGTCCTCAAATTGCTTAAGGAAGTCCAAGGGTTGACCAGACAAACCCTCTCCCAAGGCAGTCTACCTCAAATTAGGGTTTCAGTTTGCATCAAGATGTTTGAGTCCAAAGGGTCTCAAATTCTCACCATTGTCCTAAAATGTTCTCAAGATCATCCATGACAAGTTTCAAGCCTTGCAGAGGAAGTTTGCTTAGTCAACTGCTCAAAGACTTGAAAATCGACTGTGCTAGGACAAAAGTCAACTATGGTCCACATACAGTCAAACCTCAAGATTTTTGGTCAACATTCTCATTTTGAAGTATTATTCATCATTTGATCAAGGTTTGATCATGATTCCTCAAGGATTGCTCATAATTCATCAAAACCCAAAAGTTGCTAAATTAGGGTTTTTGCAGGAAAAGTCAACTCAACTTTGACCAAGCATAACTTTCTCATACTTTATCAGAAATGACCCATCCAAAGCTCATTTTGAAGAGGATTGGATTACATACAATTCATATTCAGATCCCAAGTTAAAAAATGCACTCACAAGAAGATATAAATTTGGACATTATAGGTCATTTTGAAAAGTCAACAAAAACACCTTTTTTGCCAAAGCTTCATACATGAACATGGAAGACTCAATTGAGATTAGACCAAAATTTTTGCTTAGAGTGCATCTTTGATCTTTCTAAAAAGTCCAAGAACACATCTCTAGGGTCAAAATTGAAGGAGTTATGCATTGGTGAAGTTGACCTTTTTTGCAAAATTGCTAAAAGTCAAATGTGGCCAAAATTGCAATTTTTGCCAAATGGGCCCAACTTTTTGTGCTTGCATTGAGTTTGTAACATGACCCACGACTCATGATCCTTCCCACTTGGCTTTATTTTATTTTTTGCATTTATTTGGATTTTGTTTCAATTAAGTCAAATAAAATCAAAATAAAATCATGAAAAATATCAAAACTAATCAAAGCTTGAGATTTTGTGCATGTTTAAGTCTCTTGTACAGCTGGAAGAAGATTCAAATCGTGCAAACTTCAAATGGACACAAAAAGATTGGATTTTCTCAATTTGGAAAGATTTTAGTAAAGGATCAAATCTTGAATCAATGATCATTATTGATAAAGATTTGAAGCCAAATTGCAACCCTAACCCGTTCTAGGGTACATATAGAACAAGTGCAGACCAAAAGAAGAAGGATTGGAGGCGTGACAAGGTAAGAACAAATCTCAAAATTCCATAGAAAAATGGCAATCTGATTTCATAGTTCCAGGCTCTTTCAAGCCATTCCAAGCACATCATTCGTTTGTTGGGCATCTAAGGACTCTATCCCAACCATCAGCAAGCATTTTCGTGCCCAGATACGCACTATAAGCACCTCACGAAATCCCTACTTTTTTGAAATCGCAATTCATAATTCTGGCATTGTTAGCATATGTTATGGATATATTCTAAATCTTTGAGACATTTGCAAGCTAATGATAATAATTAATTGCATTTTTGTTAACCATACAGAGATTTGCCATGATTAGGGTTTAGGTTTCGTTTTTAGAGGTTTTGCTTGCAGGTACAATTGGCCATGAAGAGTGGTACCATGATGCTCGTGAGGTTGCCACGAGTTGATTGGTACCACTAGAATTGATTTAACATGCTTGCAAAGGATTTTGGAAGATCACAGGGCTGTACCTACGCCCTTTGATCCGTAGGTAAAAGTTTCCAAACTTTTAGCAACGGAAGGAGGTAGAAGATGATGGTGTGGCACCCCCTGACTGGCCCATTCAAAAATTCGCGTGTTTTCATTATATCAATTGGCTTTTCCAATATAATTTTTGTTTCCTGTCCTTTGTACAACACAACGCGTTAGCTCAGTTGGTCAGTAGGCGAGGGAAATTGCCAAAGGGCCTGGGTTCGATCCCCAGGTCCCCCATATTATTGCATGATTTTGTTTCTTGCATTATCAGGTACACATGCGTGCAAAGGGACCACCCTATGCCATCATCCTTCAACCAACAGATCTCCAATCAGCTAGATCCAAGGGCCATCCTTGGGAGGTCCATGATGCGCTCTAGTCAAGCTAATGCACAGGATGTGGGAAGTCAACGTGGGCTAGACGTTTTGGGCTCAGAAAATTGCAATTCATACCCCCCCTCCATTGCTACTAACATCAGGCCCATTTCTTTATTTTTTTTCTTTTCTATTTCTTTATTTAATTTATTTTGATTAATTATTTTCTAACATAAAATTAATTCTTTTTTTACAAAAAACTCATAAAATCAATTTTCATCAAATTAGATTTAGATTTTATTTTTATCAAAGTTAATTTAATAATTAGTTTAATTTTATTTTAGGGTAATTTTAACCTTTTGTAAATAATTTAAAACAAATTAGAAATTAGGGTTTGTTTGATTTAATTTTTACTTTCTTTTTTAAAATAACCAAAATGCAAAAATAGGTCAAATTAATTATTTTTCTTAATTTAAATTAATTAGTAACTAGGTTTGTATTTATTTAATTAAAACCTTATTTTTCTCAAAGACAATCAAAAACAACAAAAAATGATTTTTCTTTCAATTAGGTTTAGACGGGGCCAAAACCCTAATTTTTTTCTTGTTCTCGTTTCGTCGCGCGCGTTTATTATTTCTTTTACGATATTAATGTAACTGCTCATGGGATGTAATGGTTTAATTAGGATTTTTTATTTTATTTATCGTTTTACGGGTTTTTGGCTATGTAATTAATCCCCCTCCCCGAAGCCTTATAATAGCGTAGTTTTATTTTCCGCATTTTAATTTTCGCAAATATTAACTGTTAGATGTATGATAATAGGATTGCATGACAAGAATGTATGTTAATTTTAAAATGGTTAGCAAACCCTAAATGTGAAAAGATAATAACTGAAATCAAATCACTCGTACATGCGCATTCCTAGGGTATACTCTCACTTTGGTTGCCTTCGGTAAACAATCATTAAGTATAGGGTGTCTTAGTGGTCGCCCTCTTTTCTAAACAAAGATCAGATGTCCCGTTCAGAAATGTTGCCTCGGAAAGGTTGCCTCAGAAATTTCGCCTCGAATATGATCTTAAGACATTAGGGTTATTACTAAGACGTCCTAACATTGCTTTAGTGACCGTATGTCCCTTTCGAATTGACCCTTACAACTCCAACGACGGTGCTACCTACTCATTAATAGTGGGATAGCATTGTCTAAAGGAAACAAGAATAGAAACATTCTTTTTTCAAGTAGGTAGATGCTAGTAGGTACTTGCTCAAAATAAACTTTTCCACACTTACACTCTCTTCAAACAAAGTTTTCAAAAACACTTCGTAACACTCTTGAGGACTGATACAAGGGTTAAAACGAAGTAAAACAAAAACTTTTCAAAACAAACACACACAAGCAATTTTTAAAATGATGAGAAAGTACTTAAGAGCCCGTGAAAAACCACGGATAGAAAGGGTGCTAATACCTTCCCTTTCTATAATCTACCCCCCGTACTCAAAATCTCGAAAAAGGAATTTTTCTGTACTTTTTTACTTTCCAGTTGGATAAAATAAAAGTCGGTGGCGACTCTTGCTTACCGCGAGATTTGCGAACAAAAAACGCAAACCAGCATTTTCCAAAACAATCGGTTATGCCACTGTATCACAAGTGCCAATCTGGAACCCAGTGTCAAAGAGCATTTGATTCAGTTGCTACATGATTATGTTGAGGTCTTTGTCTGGTCGTACAAAGACATGCCAGGACTGGATGCAGATATTGTGGTACATCGTCTACCAACGAAAGAAGACTGCCCACCGGTAAAACAAAAGGTTCGTCGCAGCGACCAGACATGTCAGAGAAGATCAAGGCGGAAGTCATGAAACAATTCAACACCGGATTCTTGGTCGTCACCTCCTATCCGCAATGGGTCGCCAATGTTGTTCCCGTGCCTAAAAAGGACGGAAAGGTACGAATTTGCAAGGACTACAGAGATTTGAATAGGGCAAGCCCTAAGGATGATTTACCACTTCCCCACATCGATATTTTAGTTGACAATACGACGTGGCACAAAGTGTTTTCCTTCATGGACGGTTTCTTAGGCTACAATCAAATTAAAATGGCGCCAAAGGACATGGAGAAAACAACCTTTGTCACACAGTGGGGCACATTCTGCTACAAGGTTATGCGATTCGGGCTGAAGAACGCTGGGGCAACCTATCAGCGTGCCATGGTAGCTCTATTTCACGACATGATACATCACGAAATAGAGGTCTATGTGGACGAAATGATAGCCAGATCTCAAACATAAGAAGATCATCTTGGTCATTTGCAGAAATTATTTGAGAGGCTAAAAAAATATAAGCTGAGGTTGAACCCAAATAAATGCACGTTTGGAGTGAGGTCCGGTAAACTCTTAGGCTTTGTCGTCAGCGGTAGAGGTATTGAAGTAGATCCTACCAAGGTGAAAGCAATACAAGAAATGCCTGCTCCTCATACCGAGAAGGAAGTCAGAGGATTCTTGGGACGGTTAAACTACATTGCCAGATTCATTTCTCACCTGACAGCTACTTGTGAACCAATCTTCAAATTACTGAAGAAAGATCAAGTAGTCAAATGGAATTATGAGTGCCAAACTGCCTTCGGCAAGATCAAAGAATACTTACAAGAGCCTCATGTTTTGATGCCACCAGTCGAGGGAAGACCATTGATCATGTATCTAACTGTTTTTGAAAATTCAATGGGGTGTGTGTTGGGGCAGCATGACGAGTCTGGCCGAAAAGAGCATGCTATTTATCACCTGAGCAAAAAATTTCCTGACTGTAAAACCATATATTCACTGCTCGAGAAAACTTGCTGCGCTCTGGCATGGGTTGCTCGCCGGCTAAGGCAGTATATGTTGACCCATACTACCTTGTTGATATCCAAGATGGATCCAATAAAATACATCTTCGAGAAGCCTGCCCTCTCTGGGAGAATAGTAAGATGGCAGATGATCCTGACGGAATATAACATCCAGTACACTACCTAAAAAGCAATAAAGGGCAGTGTACTAGCTGATCACCTTGCTCACCAAGTTGTGGATGACTACCAGTCCATGAAGTTCGAAATCCCAGATGAAGACATCATGATGGTAAACAACTGTGAAGAATTCAGGCCATATGACGGACCTGAACAAGGATCCTGATGGACCCTGGTCTTTGATGGGGCATCCAACACACTCGGAAATGGTATTGATGTTGTACTTATATACCCTGAAGGATGTCATACTCCCTTTACTGCAAGACTCTGCTTCAACTGTACAAACAACATGGCGGAGTACGAAGCATGTATTTTTGGTCTCAATGTCGCCATGGATTTGGGGATCAAATCCTTAAGTGTATTTGGAGATTCAGCTTTGGTCATCAGCCATATAAAAGGAGAATGGAACACCAAGCACCCAAACCTCATCCCCTACAAAGAACACGTGTTGACATTAATCCCATATTTTGAGAAGATCACCTTCGAGCATTTCCTACGAGAAGAAAATCAACTAGCGGACGCGCTAGCCACAATGTCATCCATGTTTAAACTCAAAGAGGATAACGAGGCTCCCCAAATCACCATTGAACGGATGAATGAACAAGCTCACTGTCACGAGATCAATACTGAAGAAGTAGTGGACTGGCCTTGGTTCCATGAAGTCAAGAGGTATCTCGAGGCTCAAGAGTATCCGGAAGGAGCTTCATTCAATGATAAGAAGTTCTTAAGGAGATTCTCTGCTAAGTTCTTCCTTAGTAATGGCATTCTTTACAAACACAACTAGGACTTTGTATTAATTTGGTGCGTAGACAAGGTTGAAGCAGAAAAGATCATGCCTGAGTTACATGAAGGCACTTTCGGCACCCATTCCAGTGGGCATATGATGGCAAAGTAGATCCTACGGGTAGGTTATTACTGGTCTACTATGGAAGCAGATTGATATCAACACTCTCGAACATGCCATAAGTGTCAGATCTATGCTGACAAAGTGCACGTGCCTCCGGTTCCTTTGAATCTCTTGACGGCTCCTTGGCCTTTTTCTATGTGGAACATTGATATGATTTGGGAAATCAAACCAACAGCCTCTAATGGACACCACTTCATCTTAGTGGTCATTGACTATTTCACAAAGTGGATTGAGGCGGCCTCTTTTGCTTCTGTTACGAAGAATGTTGTAGCCCGGTTCATTAAACAGAATCTCATCTATTGGTATGGTATCCCAGAGAGAATCATCACAGATAATGGTACGAATCTAAACAATACTATGATCACCGCACTATGCGCGTAATTCAAGATCCAGCACCACAATTCTTCCCCTTACCGGCCAAATATGAATGGTGATGTCGAAGCCGCAAATAAGAACATCAAGAAGATCATATAGAAAATGACTGTCACATACAAAGACTAGCATGAGATGCTACCATTCACTCTCCACGGTTACCGTACCACGGCGCGCACATCGACCGGGGCAACACCTTACTCTCTGGTATACGACATGGAAGTTGTCTTGCCTATTAAGGTCCATATCCCTTCTCTGAGAATCATGAAGGATACAGGTCTGAACGAAGACGATTGGATCCAGACTCGACTTGATCAACTGAACTTAATTGATGAGAAAAGGCTTAATGTTGTCTGTCATGGTCAAATGTATCAAAACGAATGATCAAGGCTTTCAACAAAAAGGTCAGGCGCCAAGTGTATCAAGTTGGGGATTTAGTGATCAAGCACATCATACTGCCGCAAGGTGATCCCAGGGGTAAATGGACTCCTACATACGAAGGAGCATTTGTAATCAAAAGTATATTCTCTGGAGGAGCCATGATCTTAACCACTATGGATGGTGGCGACTTGCCACATCCTGTGAACACGGACATAGTCAAAAGATACTACACATAAGAGACCCGCTAGGTTGACACACCTAGGCAAAATAAGGGCATCCCGATGAACCAAAAAGGTTCAGGCAAAAATTAGGGATAAAACAAAAAAATTTGTACACCCGGCAAGTTGAAAACCCGAAAGGGCGACTTGGGCAAAAAAGGGTATCCTGGTGGACTGAAAACCCGAAAGGGCGGTCCAGGAAAAAGTTAGGGAATTAAAGCGTATGACTATGTCCCTTTGGATCACCTTACGGACAACCTGCAAACTCAAAGGTCCTTATCAATCCAATCAGCTTCGGACAAGGAAACAAATAGATAAGATGCTCAGAGACACGAAGGATGTAGCAGAATGGGAACCCCATGGGATTATTTCACATAGCTATCTTTTCTTTGTATCCAATTTTCATTTTTCACAACGGCATTTTCTTACTAGAATGTTTGTCTCATTGTACAAAATACTTAATCAAGTCAATACAAAGATATCCCTTTGAAAGTGCAAAACTATCTATTTTTTTTTTACTTTTGTGTTTTATTTACAAAAACGTCCAATGATTTATTTTTGAACAATGCATTTGAACGTAACTACTGTTTACAAATGAACAAAAAAAATAGAAAGACAGTCACTAATGGCTGTAAGGAATAGGGTAATATCTTTAAGCTATTCCATAAAATCCCCCACAGTGTGCAGTTTAATCTCCAGCGGAACAAAAATTCCAGTTATCACTCCCCGGTAGAAGTCGCCAAATTTCTCAGGATTTCACAAGCAATACACGGTGTTTCCCTTACAACAGAGTTTATTTCTCTAAGAGGAAACTCATCAACACTTCAACTTCACACCATGAAGACTTACACTCCATATCCTCAGCAGCAGTCAGGGATTTATTTTCCCCAATCCAACAGTTGTACAGCAGATTAGCTTACGTGCGCATAAATTGCGTCCATATATCATAAACATCGTTGACACAAATGCATATATCACAATCTCATTGTACCATGCATTTCATACATCGTGACATTACATACAACTAACATTTTATCCTTTGCAGGGTAAGGTTAATCAATGACTATCATCAACAAATCAGAGATTAATACCTGAAACAGGCCGAGGACAATTGTCTACACGACCAACTAAACTTTCAGATACAGTTCAGATACGCTCCAAATACGGATGCCATCCTGATACTCATTCAGATTCAGCTTTCAGATACAGTTCAGATACGCTCCAGATACGGATGCCATCCTGATACTCATTCAGATTCAGCTCTTAGATACAGTTCAGATACGCTCTAGATACGGATGTCATCCTGATATTCATTCAGATTCAACTTTCAGATATAGTTCATATGCACTCCAGATACGGATGCCATCCTGATACTGATTCAGATTCAGCTTTCAGATATAGTTCAGATACGCTCCAGATATGGGTGCCATCCTGATACTCATTCAGATTCAGCTTTCAGATACAGTTCAGATACGCTCCAGATACGGATGCTGTCATGATACTCATTCAGATCTAAGCTTTCCTTTCGAAGTAACCTGCTATCCAGGTTCCTTCTCCCTTATCTTCAGACAACAGTTTACAACCCTATAAGACCTGGACCCGGCCAGATACGGTCGATTTCACATTTCCCCAGTTGAAGTCAAACTTAGACTTGGTCTAATTTCTATCGACAATCACCTTCGAATGGAATCTTTAAGCCCATCTCTAACAACTTTTTGTCATCTCTCCAAATGGCATCTTTAAGCCCATTTCCAACAACTTTTCGTTATCTCTCCAAATGGCATATTTAAGTCCATTCCTTACACAATCAACCAACACATCACCGAGTGCAAATTTCTGGGCACTCTAGTGTTCAATCATCTTCCACTTTCAAGCTACGAACGGAAAACATGCCGATCTCACTTTTCAAGTTTAAGAAGATTGAACAGGGGCAGCTGGTGTACCCCAAAATTTGACCTCTCATTTTTTATTCAAGATACTATCATAGGTCTTCTTGAATACTCAATTTGGCTCAGAAGTTTGATCAGACAGATTCTCTTCCTAGGCAGTAAGTCAACGATTAGGGTTTGATGTTTCTAAAAGAAAATTGATTCTTCAAGGTTTCAAATGGTCTTCATAGATCTTCATGTCTCCTCAAGGATGTTCATGCCGAGTTTCGAACCTTGCATCATAAGTTTACTCAGTCAATGGTTCAGACGATTGAAAATGACTCCATTAACCCAAAAGTTGACCTTTTGCGAGACCAAGTTCAAGTGACTGTAACTTCTTCATTGTTTGATATTTTTGAGCGGTTCTTCTTGCGTATGACTCTGCTCAATGTTATCTCCAATTTATCTTCACAAATCAAGAGCTGATTACATGTAGAAGATCACCAAATTCGAATGTGTTAGAAGTCACTTCATGGATTTTGACCTAATCTTAAATAATTGTCGCCTGATTTCTAAGAATTATGATTTCATCAAACTACAAGATCTTGAGACGATTATTTCTGCATATGGTGATAAATGATGTCTCTCACAAGTTTATCTTTAAAGATCGAAAAGAAATTGTATTTGGAAAAATTTGAAAGTTATCAAATCATCGTAAGTCATTTTGTTTGATTTCAAATGTTCTCAACCACAGTTGTTTTGAAATCTGTTAATTCTACAAGATTGATGATTGTTCTTAAAGCATGTTGGTTTGTCAATGAAATTCCATTTTTATCGAGCATGGCGTGTGAGTTCATTTTAAATGCAAATTTGGTTTGGACAAGAGGTGAAGATTAAGACTGTCATTTAGATGACCATGGCTTTGGGTTTGAGTTAACCAAGTTAGAATTGAATTCTTAAACATTTATTTTGTTTAGAAATTTGATTGGAGTACGAGGCGCTTTGATTTACTTGACCATTTTGTGATTGCTTGAAGTTCAAGTTAACAAACCAAGATATTTTATTCAAAGCATTCAATTGAGAATTGCAAAGCTTAATAAATTCAGGATTGGCACGACAAATTTCATCATTTACAAATTTATTCAAGGTCTTGTGTTCATTACATCATAAATGAAATAAAATTACACATTTTTTGCTTTGTTTACAAAGAATTACAATGTTTGCTTTAACTACAAAGAGAGAAAATTTATTTTGTTTCTTTAAGTCTCCATTGCTTCATCTTCAAGAAATCCTAGCTTGCCATCCACGCCTCATGTTCATGAAACAAAGAAAAGAAAGTTAGCAAGAATTCAAGCAAAAGAGTATTTGTTAAAAGAGAAACTTCATCACTAGGGTTTGTATATAGGAATCAGAATTTAAGTTGTTTGTTTTATCATAATTCCTCTCCTCCCATTCTTGCAAATCACAAGGTTGGACCTTGGTTCACAAGAAAGAAAAGAAAATGTGCAAGCAAACAAAAAAAGGCAAGTTGCTGTAAATATAGCAGCAAGAACAGGCTGTAAAACCAGCAAACAAAGCAAACATAGAAACAGGGCAAGGCTGCCAAACAGCAGCTAATGTAACAGCAACAGCATGCTGCTATACAAGTAGCACAAAGTGCAACAAATATAGAAAACATACAACAAGAAATGCAAACAAGTCAAAGTTGCCAAGTACAACAGGACAAGGCAAGGCTGTATAAAAACATGCAGCAAATATAGCAGCAAGTCCAAGGAGCAACACAGCAATAAGCAAGCTTCCAAGCACAAGTCAACAAACCTGCAACAAATATAGCAAGCAATGCAAACAAATAAAACAAGGCAAAGCATAGCTAGCTTGCTTAGCTCAACAAACAAGTTATCATCATTTTCCTGAAATTATACAAACCCTTCAGGATTTTTCATAGAAAGAAAAGCATAGTAGCCTTATATTTTCATTGAAAGATAAAGAGAAAAAGGAATAGGCTTGGAAAGATGTCACCTAGCAATAACAGTCCCCAAACCAGCATAAGCCTGCCCACAACCTGCTACATTTTCTGTCCAAATAATCCAAGTACAAGAGTCCACAGGATGTTATACATCAGTCCAAAACCTGCACAAATTTTCACTAAAATAGACATGCCCTGACCTGTACTCAAAAGGCCACAAAACAGCATTCCAAAACAGTTCAAAACTCAACAAATTTCCCCCCACTTTTTGCCCTGTTTTCACTATAATACAAAGGACTGTTTCACAAAGCAAAGGGAGAGAGGGAAAGACATATACAAACCAAGAGCTAAAACTCAGAGAAAACAATCACTGAAAACTCATTGCAAAAACCCCTGTAAAAACCGTGAAACCAACATCAAACCTCTAACTCTCCAAACTTCCATCCTTAACCTTCACACCTTATTTTCAATGACTTTGTTTAAGCTTCACGATAAACAACAACAATAAGACAATCTCAGTGCACAGAAATTCGAAGAACAAAAGAAAGAGTATCAGAAGCACTTATTTGGGTTTTATCCTTCACCGTGGCATTTCTTGGCATCATCTTAGACGTCTTCCCAGCAACTCAACCGATTCAATAAGGGACAACTCGAGAAACCTCCTCGCCACAGGTAATCTTTCGCTTCCCAATCGCACATGTACAAAAATAATTATTTGTTGTGCCGTTATCATAACTTGTTGTTGTTATTGTGAGAAAGAAAAAGACATATAAAAATTCAAAAAAAATCAATACAAAAACCCTTAAATAATTATACAGTAAACCTTATTGTTGTTACCTGGTTGTAACTTCCACTTCCAGTGAGCAACTTATTTAATAGTTTCTGCATCCTTCTCGATTCAACCCCAATCACCGTAACCTCCCACTTTCCAGCAATAAGTCACACATCTTGGTCTCCTCCGTCCTTTTTTCTCTTGTTTCAAACTCCGGATCTTTCTTGCAATGGCTTCCATCACCAGAACTTCATTTTTCTTACCGGTTTTCCCCAAACTCTCAATCTCGTTGATACAGACAACGAACAAAAAAGAAAGATGAAACTCTGAATGAAGAGAGGAGATATGGTTTAGGTTTTAGTTTTGATGCTAATCAATTTTTTGGTTTGTTTGGAAAATCGATTTTGTTTGTGTTGGAATAACAAATGATTTAATTCATTCCCTTTCCAATGATCTAACCCAGCGGCGCCGTTTTCTCTTCGTCTAGGGTTTTCAACCCTTTCCACTTCTTTCTAGAACCGAGTTTGGGCCTGGTTTATCTTGGCCCAATCCATCTTTTAATTTTACATTATATGTTTGCAAAGTTATTTAGTATAACGAATGAACATTTGGTGTGATGGTTAAGATGTTAGTGTTTGGAGAGAAGGTCCCGGGTTCAATACCCATTGGGACATTTTTTTTCCATTTTTATGACTGATTACTTCACTTTCTTTTTTTTTATCCAAACAAAGCCCCTTGGGCTTAAACTTCTAAAAGCCCATACTTCCAAAAAACAACATCATCCCCATTTCAGTTTTACACCACCCCTCCATTTTGTTTTATTTTAAATATTTAATTTGTTTTTTACTTGATTCTACTAATTTAGTAACTTATGATATTTGTTAATTAATTTTCTTAATTAAGTTTAGTTTTTAGTTCTAATTTAATTTAGGAAAATTTTAATAAATGATTTTACTAATTAATTTTTGTATTTAGTTTTAATTTGTTCATTTAATTTCTAAATAACAAAAACCCTAAAAAATAAAATACATAATTTTAATTTAATCTTTTTTAGCTAATTAATAGAAATAGATTTTTTTCTATTTTTTCTTTTCAAATTTGGCAAACAAAATACTTAGAATTTTATACTTTGTTAATTTTTACTTCATAAATTTGTTGTAATTTTGATTAATTTCTCGATTCGATTCAGTTGTATTTTTTGTCTATTTGGACATTTAATTGTACTAATCCATCCCTATTTGTAAATTTGTATCCCATTCCCGAAAGCTCTATAATAGCGTAGAATTTTAATTCCCGCAATTTACTGTTTTCCTTATACTATATAGTAATTAGGCGTGCATGGAAAGATTCAAAATCAATCGCTAGATAACCTAATTTCAAAGACAAAATAACTTGAAACAAACACACTTTTTCACACGCGCACCCCTAGGGTAACCTCGCTTGCTGCCTTAGAAATACAGTCATGTCCCTCGACTATGGGACGCTTTGGCAAAGACCCTTCGATAAAAAAGATTGCAGTCCCTCGATGACCCTCGATGTTGCCTTCGGTAAAACAATCTAGTCCCTTACGAAAATTGCTAAAGCGTCTCACAAGTTGCCTTCTATGACTGTACAAACGTCTTGCGCCTGTCCCTTCGTATCCAACGATGGGGCTTATTATCAAATCAATGGTAAGATAGCAACATCTAAAGGAGGAAAAGAACATTTAAGACCTTTCGAGTCGGTAGATTCGCTCTTAGTTGCTCGCTTGCTCACGACAAAAACATTCTTACACCAACACTTTCACATTAAGACCTTTTTCAAAAGACAAAAGCTTTTTGTATACGTTCTTATAGAGACGAGAACCATTACAAAAACATCTTTCCAAGAACACTTTCAAAAACACGTTCTACAAACACCTATTTAAACTATTTTTCGAAACAACACTTTGTATGCGTTCTTATAGAGATGAGAACCATTACAAAGACGTTTTAAAAATACTTTCAAAACCCACACCACAAGCACATTCAAACAAAAGCAAGTGATCTAGCAAGTAACTAAGAGCCCATGGAAAACCATGGATGAAAAAGGTTCTAATACCTTCCCTTTTCATAATCTACCCCCCGAACTCAAGAAAACATCTCTAAAGGTCTTTTCTGTGCTTTTTTACCTTTCCTTTTGGATAAAAGAAAAGTCGATAGCGACTCTTGCTATCCGCACAATTGCGATCAAACACAAACACCCAAGTCAGTTCTCCCACTGTATCACATTTAGTATTGCTTTTCCATCAGAGTTTGCCTTGGAGTGCTTCTCTTTTGATATGCATGAGTCAGAATATCATCTGAATCTAGAGAACGTACACATCGGAGTATAAAGTATATTTTACAAAATTTATTTCATTGTTATCATAAAAACTCTAAGATATGATTAGAACCAAACTTTGTTCTAACAATCTCCCCCTTTTTGATGATGACAAAACAATTCAGATTTTGAATTAAAAAAAATTTGTGCCAGAGTGAGAGTCTCCCCCTGAGATTGATAATCTCCCCCTGAGAAAGATATTTCTTCTTCTGAAAAAATAATCAAAGAAGTTTTAAAGCATAAGGGAAAATTCCTGAGATTTGTTCTTCAGAGCTTTTAGACATTTTTCTTTCAGAGTTTCTTAACAGTTCTTTTCCAAATGATGTCTAGAGCATAGTCTTTCAGAGTCTTGAGGTACCTGCATATCTCTTAAATAGAACAGAGCTTTGTAATTTGTTAGAAATGTTTGAGACTTATTCCCATAATTGTTATCATGGATCAGATCAAAATCTTATTTTCTCCCCCTTTTTGTCATAATCAAAAAGTAAAATAAAAACATTCAAAATGATTGTATATTGAAGATTCAAAAAGGATAGAGGTACAAAACAAAAACAATAAG
This sequence comes from Vicia faba, assembly GCA_948472305.1. NCBI lineage: Eukaryota > Viridiplantae > Streptophyta > Magnoliopsida > Fabales > Fabaceae > Vicia > Vicia faba. The sequence goes on from OX451741.1 coordinate 1,136,014,188, forward strand.
AAAATTAATAAAAATTAAAACTAGGATTGACGAGAGACAAGAGAAAGAAGAAGATTCTTGATTTCATTTGAGGATTCCTCTTATTTCATCATCCAAGTTCTGATTTCCTTGTTGGTTTCATCTTGTTTGTCCAAACATTCATGGATGGCTTCATTTTCCTTCTTCAGTTCATTCAGAGTATCCATCACCAACAAAGAGGGAGCAGATATTGAAGCAGCTTCAGAAGATACAACCTTTGGAGAAGAAGCAATGGCATGAATCCAGAATTCCTTGACTAGATGCGGGAACACTGGTCCAACTAGACGATCAAAGAAATTTTGCCACCCTTGGAACACCACAGCCGAAAACACGTTAAACCCATTTGCTTTCAGATTAACCAAATCGACCATAAGTTCACTAACTACTTCCAAGCTATCAACAGGTATGAGCGTTGTTCTCTCAGGAATGACATATCTTTCTGCATGTTGAGAGATGCTTGATGAAATAGGAATGCTTTCGGAAGGGGATGAAGATGAAGCCATTTGGAACGTTTAGGTTTAGGATTTTGAAAAAAATAGAGAGAGTTTTCACAAAACGCAAAGGCGATTGAAACTTTTAGAGAGAGAGTAAAAAGAAAAAGAGGGGAATTTTGCAAGGTATTTATAGCTTGAGAAAAATTTTAGAGTAATAAAAACAATAAAGAATTTTGAACGATTGAAATAAAAAATAATCATTACTAGCAATTAATGAAATATGACATTGAGGGGAGGCGTGAGATTTTATCAAATCTGAACAGTTACCTAGGAACGGCGTCTCAATAGCAGCACACGCATGCGTGACCTTTCAGAGTTGAAAAACGCGTTCAACTTTTAAGGGTAGCGTGTGATAGCTTGTTTAATATAATGAACTTCTGAACCATTCGTGTAATGAAACGTTAGAGACATTTCAGAACATGATGAATGGCTTCTGATGTAACTCCTCTTCTCACTTCTGAAGAGTAGTTAATCAGAACATTCATTTCAGGACATTCTGGAAACACATATAGAGAAAAATTATTTTCATTCAGGACAAAATTCCATGCTGATGTTTTTCAGAATGAATTTAAATTTATCTTTAGAAAGGGGTTTTGTGAAAATATCAGCCCATTGATGGTTTGTTTCTATGAAGTTTAAACTAAGGATTCCTTTCTGAATGTAGTCCCTTATGAAATGATGTTAAATTTCTATATGTTTTGCCTTAGAATGTAAGATGGGATTTTTTGAAAGACAAATAGAAGAGGTATTATCACAGAAGATGGGAATCTTACTTTCATATAGATGATAATCTTCCAACTGGCTCTTCATCCAGATCATCTAAGTGATACATCCGGTAGCAGCTATATATTCAGCTTCAGTGGTTGATAGTGCAATAGTGGCTTGCTTCTTGTTGTACCATGAGATAATATTATCACCCAGAAACTAGCAGCTTCCAGAAGTGCTTTTATGTTCTATTCTATCTCCAACAAAGTAAGCATCACAATACCCTACTAGTTTAAAATCTTTGGATCTTCTGTAACACAGTCCAAGGTTAGTAGTACCTTTCAGATACCTTAAAATTCGCTTAACAGCAGTTAAGTGAGATTCTCTAGGATCTGATTGGAATATTGCACATAAACATACACTGAATAATATATTTGGTCTAGATGCAGTCAGATAGAGAAGATATCCAATCATACCTCTGTAGAGTTTCTGATCTACTTTCTTACTTACCTCATCTTTTCCCAGAATGCATGTAGGATGCATTGGTGTCTTTGCTTCTTTACTTTCTGATAGCTGGAATTTCTTCAGAAGTTCTTTAACATACTTTGTCTGATGTATGTAAGTACCTTCTGGAGTTTGATTAATTTGAATTCCCAAAAAGAATTTCAGTTCTCCCATCATGCTCATCTTAAATTCATCATGCATAGACTCGACAAATTCTCTTCCTAGAGAGACATTAGAAGTTCCAAAAATAATATCATCTACATATATTTGACAGATTAAAATGTCATTTTTAAATGTTTTTCTAAATAAGGTACTGTCCACTTTCCCTATGGTAAAATTATTTTCTAAAATAAAGTTACTCAGACATTCATACCAAGCTCTGGGAGCTTGTCTCAGACTGTACAGAGACTTTTTCAGTTTAAAAACATGTTCTGGAAATTTTGGGTCATCAAAACCCGGAGGTTGGTGGACATAAACTTCTTCTTCCATGTAATCATTTAAAAAATCACTTTTAACATCCATTTGATATAATGAGATGTTGTGTTGAACAGCAAAAGAAATTAACAATCTAATTGATTCTAACCTGGCGACTGAGGCAAAGGTTTCATTATAATCAATTCATTCTTGTTGACTATAACCTTGTGCAACCAGTCGTGCCTTATTTCTGACAACCTCTCCTTGCTCATTCAACTTATTTCTGAATATCCATTTTGTTCCTATGATATTGAATCTTTTGGGTTTTGGAACTAGATCCCACACATCATTTCTTGAAAATTGATTTAGTTCTTCTTGCATAGCTAGGATCCAATCGTTGTCTTGCAGAGCTTCCTCTATTGAGGTTGGTTCAATCAGAGAGACCAAACCAAATAGTGATTCTTCAATGTTTCTGAAAGAGGATCTTGTTCTGATGGGATCTTCTTTCTTTCCAATAATCACATTTTCTGGATGTGCTAATGTGATTTTGGGGAATTTATTCTGTGAGGGTTGCTCAGAAATTTTTAGATTTTCGAGAGCATTTTCAATAGGAGGGTCTTCTGAGTTGTCCTTTGCTTCTGACTCTTCAGAGTTTATAAGATGATCTTCTGTACCTGCAGGATTTTCATTTTGCTTTGGCTTTTGATGGCCAAGCTTATCATCAAATTTGACTTTGATTGATTCTTCAACAATCAGAGTTTCTGTGTTGAATACCCTATAGCCTTTTGTGTTCAAAATATCCAAGCAAAAAGCACTTTTGTGCCTTAGAATCAAACTTGTTCAGATTATCTTTAGTATTCAGAATATAGCAAGTGCATCCAAAAGGAGGGAAATATGAAATGTTGGGTTTTCTGTTTTTCCATAATTCATAAGGAGTCTTTTCGAGAATAGGTTTTATAGAGACTTTATTTTGAATATAACATGTTGTGTTCACTGCTTCTGCCTAGAAGTGTTTATCCATGTTAGTTTCGTTAATCATGATTCTGGCCATTTCTTGCAAACTTCTATTCTTCCGTTCTACAACTCCATTTTGTTGGGGAGTTCTAGGACAAGAGAAATCATGAGAAATGCCATTTTCTTTATAAAAAAAAACTTTTCAAAATAATGATTTTCAAATTCTCCTTCATGATCACTTCTAAATTTTATGATTCTAAACTCTTTTTCATTTTGCACTTGGTTGCAGAAGTCGAAGAACACAGAATGTGACTCATCCTTGTGTTTTAAAAACTTAACCCATGTCCATCTGTTGTAGTCATCAACAATGACCAATCCATACTTCTTGCCTCTGATGGATGTAGTTTTAACTGGTCCAAACAGATCAATGTGAAGAAGTTCCAACGGCCTAGAGGAAGAAACAACATTTTTTGACTTAAAAGAGGGTTTTGAAAATTTTCCTTTCTGACATGCTTCGCAGAGAGCTTCTGAGTTGAAATCCAGATTTGGAAGTCCCCTGACCAGATTGAGTTTTTTAATTTGAGATATTCTTCTCATGCTAACATGCCCCAATCTTCTGTGCCAGACCCATTTCTCATCGCTAACAGACATAAGGAATTTTACATTATGAGATTTAAGGTCAGAAAGATCAATTTTATAGATGTTGTTCTTTCTTTTTCCAGTAAAAAGGATTGATCCATCTTTTTGACTAACAACTCTATAGGATTTTTTATTAAAGATTATGTCATAACCATTGTCACTTAATTGACTTATGGACGGGAAGTTATGCGCTAATCCTTCTACGAACAAAACATTAGTTATAGAAGGAAGGTTACCGTTTCCAATGGTTCTAGAACCAATAATCTTTCCTTTTTGATTTCCTCCAAATTTGACATCTCCTCCAGATTTAAGTTCCATACTTTGGAACATAGACTTTATTCCCGTCAAATGTCGCGAGCATCCAGAGTCCAGGTACCATGACTGGTGTTTCAACTAAGTTGTTAAGGACATCTGTAACATAGATTATTTTCTCCTTAGGTACCCATTTCTTTTTGGGTCCTTTTTGGTTAGATTTTCTAAAGTTATGGGGTTAAACTTTGATTTTGCATAAGAATTTTCAGAGTGAGAAGTGTATTTGATATCATGTGTGTGCCCAAAACTAAATTGTTTGTGTAGTGGTTTATATGTGATAACCATTTCCTCAACATGTGTGTACGATGGGAGAACTGACTTGGGTCGTTTTCGTTTGATCGCAATTGTGCGGTTAGCAAGAGTCGCCACTGACTTTTCTTTTATCCAAAAGGAAAGGTAAAAAAGCATAGGAAAGACCTTTCGAGATTGTCTCTTGAGTTCAGGGGGTAGATTATGAAAAGGGAAGGTGTTAGCACCCTTTTCATCCATGGTTTTCCATGGGCTCTTAGTTACTCGCTAGATCATTTGCTTTTGTTTGGATGTACTTGTGGCGTGGTTTTGAAATTATTTTGAAAAATGTCTTTGCAATGGTTCTTGTCTCTATAAGAACGTATACAAAGTGTTATTTCGAAAAATAGTTCAAAGAGGTGTTTTGTGTATTGTGTTTTTGAAGGTGATTTTGAAAAGATATTTTTGTAATGGTTCCCGTCTCTATAAGAACGTATATGAAAAGTGTTTATCTTTTGAAAAGGTTTCAAGATGAAAGTGTTAGTGTAAAAATATTTTTGTCGTGAGCAAACGAGCAATTAAGACTGAATCTACCTACTCGAAAGGTCTTAAATATCCTTTTTCTCCTTTAGACGTTGCTATCTTACCATTGATTTGGTAAGAAGCTCCATCATTGGATGTGAAGGGACAAGCATGGGACGTTTGTATGGTCATATAAGGCAACTTGTGAGAAGCTTTAGAAATTTTCGTAAAGGACGAGATCGTTTTACTGAAGGCAACATCGAGGGACTACGATCTTTTTTATCGAAGGGTCTTTGCTAAAGCGTCCCATATTCGAGGGACATGACTGTGTTTCCGAGGCACAAGCGAGATTACCCTAGAGGTGTGTGTGTGAAAATGTGTGTTTGATTCAAGTTATTTTGTCTTTGATTAGGGTTATCTAGCAGTTGATTTTAAATCTTGCCATACACACCTAATTACCATACAGTATAAGGAAAACAGTAAATTGCGGAAATTAAAATTCTATGCTATTACAATGTTTTCGGGAATGGGGGTACAAATTCACAAATGGGGATGAGTTAATGCAAATAAATGTCCAAATAGACAAACAATATAACCAAATCAAATCGAGCAATTACAACAAGTTTATGACGTAAAGAATTAATTAACAAAATAAGGAAATAAAATTATTGTTTTTTTTTGGAAAAGTTTGGAAAGAGAACTAAAAAATCTATTCTATTAGAGAAAATAAAATGATCGATTTAAAGAAAATAAATTGTTCGTATATATTTTTGTTTATCTTTTAGTATTTTGTTATGTAGAAATTAAATAAATAATTTAAAAGAAAAAGTAAATTACAAAAAATTCCTAACTAAGAAAGAAAGAAAAAAAAAAGTTAACTAATTTAAAAGTTGTATTTGAGTTAATTGAATTTTTAAAAATTATAACTAAACCTAAACTAATCTTGTCATAAGGGTAAATAGTTAGAAAGAAAATAAAAAGAAAAGTCTTGGCAAGGTGTTGAACCCAGGTCATCTAAATTGCAGAAAACATGCTTTGCCATTGAACTAAAGCTATTTATCTGTTATACTATGTTTTAATTAATAAATAAGATGAAATATTGATAATAGGATTGGGCCAAAAGGCCCATTTTGCCGACTCGATTGGACAAGAAACAAGGGAAAATTTGGGAAACCCTAAAGGTTAGAGAGGCGCTGCTAAAACTCTTAGTTGTCTCTTTCACGAGAAATGTTATTCCCTCTGCACACTCGCTATTATTTTCTCTAGCTTCAAGTTCTCAGCTGAAAAAAACAACACCTAGGGCCTCCCCTCTCTCTTCTTCTTCTCACGATTCGTCTCTACTATCTCTAATCTCACTGCCGCAACCGCACGCAATCACCAATTACTTAAACAAAATCAGAAGAATAAAAACCTAACTAACGAAATTGATATGATGAAAACCGATCTTGAGCCTAAATAATGGGGAATTACTCAAGTATGCTTTAGAATTCATGTGGTATGAAGAATCGGTCAGAAATCAGAGAGAAAATTTTACCTACAAGACGGAGGTTTGTCTCGGTTTTGACGATGGAGCGAAAATAAAGAGGAAACCAAAAGAATGAGGTTGCAATGTCCAGGTAAGAAAATATTTGATCCTCTGAGCAATAATCTTCTACTTTCTTTTTAAATTCTTCTCCTTCTGACTTCTTCTTATTCTTTTGATATGCAATGCTTTTGTTGTGTTGCACGTTGTGAATGTGTGTGATTGTTATTGAGTGATGAAGCTACTAATTTTTTGCAAGCTAAATGATGTATGAGATATGGGCAACTCGGTGGTGATGGTCAGACTTTTTGTTGTTTAGAGTAAGAGGGAGGTTGCAGAATGATGGGGGTTGGCGTTTGATTCTTCAAAGGGGTCCATGATGGATTTTAGGTGGAAGAGTTTTTTTAATATGAGAGAACAATATTGGCTGGTTTTGTTTTTGCTGGTTCTGTTTATCCTTGCTGGTTTTTCTGGTATACTGGCCTTTTTTATTCTTGGTTTGGATTTTCCGATTCTGTTATATATTTCTTGCTGGTTTGGCTCTTGGTTTTTGTATATTGTCTGGCCTTTGCTCCCCCCCTTGAGTACGCTGCTGACTTAGGGTTTTATAGCAGTATGAGGAATTGAATTGGGGGGAAAATGAGATGGTTTTAAACTGTTGGGATATATTGATTTGTGGCTTTCTTGTATAGATTTTGTTTTTGCTATGTTTGTGCAAGTCATGACTGTTTTGTTAACGGGTTTGGACAGCAGAAAACAAGGAAACAGACTGTTGTTGTTTTAACTGTTTTTTTGGTAATATTTGCATACGTTTTGGACTGTTTTTGTAGCCGAGTTTTTGCAGGATGTATTTTGCGCAATTTCGCAGCATATATTTAGGTTGTTTGGTACAGGTTTTATGTGCTGGTTTGATGTAAGGCTTTGGACTGTTGCTTGCTAGGTGATTTCTTTCCTCTTTCCTCTTTCAATGAAAATAAACAGTTTTGTTTACTTATTGAAATTCTGAAGGGTTTGCAGTATTTAGGAAAATGATGATGTGTTTTAGATATGAGCTAATTCTGGCTTGCATATTGTTTGTTTTTTGTATTGATGTTGCCTTTTCATTTGTTCTCTTGGCAGCCTATGCTGCCTTACGTGTTGCGTTGTTCTGTCCTCTTGTTGCACTTGTTTTTACTTTGTGTTGTTGTGCTATTTGACAGCCTGTTGTTGCTGCTGTTTTCCTGTTTGGTGTATCTGTTTGCAGGTCTGCTATTTTGTATGCTGATTTTTGGCAATGCAGCCCTGTTTTGTGTAGCAGTTTGCTTGTTTTGCTTGCTAATTTTGTAATGCAGGCCTGTTTTGTTTGGACTGTTGCAGTAGCTTGTTTGGTTTGCTTTTAGGCCTGCCTTGTATATTTCTTTTTCCCTTTTGTGAACCAAAATTCAGGTTTTGAGATTCGCAAAATAGGGAGAAATAGATGGTGATTAAAACAAACAAAATTTTGATTCCCAGACGCAAACCCTAATGATGAATTTCTCCTCTTCACATATTACTTTGCTTGAATTTTTGATAACTTTTCTTTTTCTTGTTTCATGAACGGCAAGCGAAGCTTGGATGCAAACAAAGATTAGATTGATTACTTGAAGATAAAGCAGGGAAGACTTGAAGAAGAAGTAAAACTTCCCTTTGTAAACAAAAAACTTGAGATTCTTTGTAAACAACACAACCAATGTGTAATTTATATTTTGCATTGTAAACATTTTTTTTTACAAATTGTCCAAGAATGTAATCATAACATAACATTTGAATGAAATGTATGAATGATGAATTTATTGTACCAAACTTTGAGTTCTAATTTAAACTTTGCAATTCTTGATTGAATGCTTCGAATAAATCATCTTGGTTTGGTAACTTGTACTTCAAGCAATCACAAAATGATTAGATAAACCATATGCCTTGTACTCCAATCAAATTCTCAAACAAAATAAATGCTTAAAAATTCAATTCCACTTGGCTAACTTGAATCCAAAATCATGGTTGTTTTAAATGAAAGTCTTAATCTTTAAATCGTATCCAATTCAAACTTGCATTCAAAATGGACTCGCACGCCACGCTCGATTAAAGATGGAACTTCATTTCCAAACAAACATGCTCTGAGAAAATTCATTAATCTTTCAACAAATTATGGTTAAGAACATTTAGAAATCAACTAATGACTTGCGACGATTCGATAATTTTTAAAGTCTTCCAAACACAATTTTCTTTCGATTCTTTGAAGATAAACCCGTGAGCAAAATCACTTATGACCACATACAGAAATAATCGTCTCAAGGTCTTGTAATTTGAAGAAATCACAAATCTTAGAAATTAAACGTCTGTTATTTAAAATTAGGTCAAAGTCCATGATACAACTTCTAACATACTCGAATTTTGGTGATATTCTATACGTAATCGGCTCTTGATTTATGAAGAGAAATTAGAGATGGCATCAAGGAGAATCATACGCAATAAGAACCACTCAAAAATATTGAATAATGAAGAAGTTACGATCTTTTGAACTTGTTCTCGCAAAAAAGGTCAATTTTTGGGTCAATGTAGTCGTTTTCAGTTATCTGAACCCTTGACTAAGCAAAATTGTAATGCGAGGTTTGAAACTTGGCACGAACATCCTTGAGGATACATGAAGACCTATGAAGACCATTTAAAACCTTGAAAAATCAATTTTCTTTGAGGGATACCAAACCCTAATTGTTGATTTACTGCTTAGGAAGAGAATCTATCTGATCAAATTCTGAGCCAAATTGAGTATTCGAGAAACCCTAGGATAGTATATTGAATGAAAAATGGTAGGGCAAATTTTGGGGTACAACAGCTGCCCATGTTCAATCTTCTTAAACTTGAAAAGTAAGATCAACATGTTTGTCGTTCGTAGCTTGAAAGTGGAAGATGATTGAACACTAGAGTGCCCAGAAATTTGCACTCAATGATGTGTTGGTTGATTGTGTAGGGAATGCGCTTAAAGATGCCATTTGGAGAAATGATGGAGAATTATTAGAGATAGGCTTAAAGATGCCATCCAAAGGTGATTGTTAACAGAAATAGACTAAGTCTGAACTTGACTCCAACCAGAAAAGAAAATCAGAATAAACCTTTAGTCGATTTAAACTAGAACTAGCATAAGTCTTGAATGTTGTTTGATTGGAAAGAATCAGCATAAATCTTGGAGCGACTTAAACTGAACCAATAGAGGTCTTGTATTAATTTTGACTGGAAAGCATCAGAATAAATCTTGGTGCGATTCATCTGAACTAGAGAAAATTGTCTACTAGGAAAGAAACGGGATAAACCGTTGAGAGGTTTAAACTGAACCAGCAGAGGTCTTGGATGAGCAACAGAATAATATTCATAAATGAATTGTATTTGACTCGTATCTGGACCGTATTTTGAATGAGTGACAGAATGACATCCGAATCTGGAGCGTATCTGAACTGTATCTAAAAGATGAATCTGAATGAGTATCAAGGTGGCATCCGTATTTGGAGCGTATCTGAACTGTATCTGAAAGCTGAATCTGAATGAGTATCAGGATGGCATACATATTTAAAGCGTATCTGAACCGTATCTTAAAGTTGGATCTGAATGAGTATTAGGGTGGCATCCGTATTTGGAGGGTATCTGAATTGTATCTGAAAGCTGAATCTGAATGAGTATCAGGATGGCATACGTATCTGGAGCGTATCTGAACCATATCTTAAAGCTGGATCTGAATGAGTATCAGGGTGGCATCCGTATTTGGAGCGTATCTGAAATGTATCTGAAAGTTGAATCTGAATGAGTATCAGAATGGCATCCATATCTGGAGCGCATCTGAATTGTATCTGAAAGCTAGATCTAAATGAGTATCAGGATGGCATCCGTATCTGGAGCGTATCTGAACCGTATCTTAAAGCTGGATCTGAATGAGTATCAGGATGGCATCCGTATCCAGAGCGTATCTGAAAGCTTTGAATATTGTTAGTGGTAGTTGTTGATTAATTTTATCATGAAAAGGGTAAAATGTTAGCCAATATGCAATGTCATGTTGCATGAAATGTATGCATAATGGGATTAGGTTGTATGCATCCGTGTTATCAATGTTTATGATATATGAATGTGGTGTATGTGTATGTGAGCTGATTCGCTGCACTGCTGTTGGATTAGGAAAATAAATCCCTGACTTCTGTTGAGGATGTGGAGTGTAAGTCTTCATGTTGTTAAGTTGAAGTGTTGATTAATTTCCTTCTAGAGAAATAAACTCTATTGTAAGGGAAATGTCGTGTACTGCTTGTGAATTCCTGTTGGAAGATCCTAAGAAATTTGGTGACTTCTATCGGGGATTGTTAACTGAAAACGTTGTTCTGCTGGGGATTATACTGTATATTGTGGGGATTTGTGAAATAGCCTAGAGAGATTTCCCTCTCCCTTAAATCCATTAGTAATTGTCCTTCTATTTTTTTTATTTGTAAACAGTAATTATGTTCAAATGCATATGTTCAACAATAAATCATTGGACATTTTTGCAAACAAAACACAAGAGTAAAGAAAACAGATATTTTTTGCACTTTCAAAGGGATATCTTTGTATTGACCTTGAGTAAGTATTCTTGTACAATGAGACAAACACTCTAGTAAGAGAATTCCGTCGTAAAAAAATGAAAAATTTGATACAAAGAAAAGATAGTTATGTGAAATAATCCCATGGGGTTCCCATTCTTCTATAGCCTTCATATCTCTGAGCATCCTGTCTATTTGTTGCCTCATCCGAAGATGATTAAATTGATTCGAACTTCTGAGTTTGTCAATGGAAGCCAAAGGTTGTCCGTAACGTGATCCAATTGGACATAGTCATGCGCTTTAATTCCCTAACTTTTGCCTGGACCACCCTTTCGGGTTTTCAGTCCACCGGGAAACCCTTTTTTGCCTAAGTCGCCCTTTCGGGTTTTCGACTTGCCGGGTGTATAGATTTTTGTTCTATCCCTAATTTTTGCCTGAACCTCTTTGGTTCGCCAGGATGCCCTTGTTTTACCTAGGTGTGTCAACCTAGCGGGTCTCTTATGTGTAGTATCTTTTGACTATGTCTACGTTCGCAGGGTACGGCAGGTCGTTGCCATCCATGGTGGTCAATATCATTGCTCCACCATAGAAGATGTTTTTGATTACAAATGATCCTTTGTATGTAGGAGTCCATTTTCCCCTGGGATCACCTTGCGGCAGTATGATGCGCTTGATCACCAGATCCCCGACTTGATACACTTGGCGTCTGGCCTTTTTGTTGAAAGCCTTGATCATCAGTTTCTGATACATTTGACCATGGAAAACAGCAGTAAGCCTTTTCTCATCAATTAAGTTCAGTTGATCAAGTCGAGTCTGGATCCAATCTTCTTTGTTCAGCCTTGCATCCTTCATAATTCTCAGAGAGGGGATCTGGACCTCGATAGGTAAGACATCCTCCATGCCGTATACCAGAGAATAGGGTGTTGCCCCGGTTGATGTGCGAGTTATGGTGAGATACCTGTGGAGAGCGAATGGTAGCATCTCATGCCAGTCTCTGTATGTGACTGTCATTTTCTGTATGATCTTCTTAATGTTCTTATTTGCAGCTTCGATAACACCATTCATATTCGGCCGGTAAGGGGAAGAATTGTGATGCTGGATCTTGAATTGCTCGCACAAGACGGTGATCATAGTGTTGTTTAGATTCGTACTATTGTCAGTGATGATTCTCTCTGGGATACCGTACTGACATATGAGATTCTGTTTGATGAATCGGGCAACAACAATCTTGGTAACGAAAGCGAAAGAGGCTGCCTCCACCCATTTTGTAAAATAGTCAATGGCCACTAAGATGAAGCGGTGTCCATTGGAGGTCGTTGGCTTGATTTCCCCAATCATATCAATTCTCCACATAGCAAAGGGCCAAGGAGCCGTCAAGACATTCAGAGGAACCGGAGGTACGTGCACTTTATCAGCATAAATCTGACACTTATGGAAAGTCCAAGAGTGTTGAGAGCAATCTGCTTCCATGGTAGACCAATAATAGCCTGTCAGTAGGATTTTCTTTGCCATCGTATGCCCCCTGGAATGGGTACCAAAAGTACCTTCGTGCAATTCAGCCATGATCCTTTCAGCTTCAACTTTGTCTACGCGCCAAAGTAATACAGAGTCATGATTGCGTTTTTATAAAATGTCGTTACTAAGGAAGAACTTAGCCGAGAATCTTCTTAAGAATTTATTGTCATTAACTGAAGCTCCTTCCGGATATTCTCGAGACTCGAGATACCTCTTGACTTCGTGAAACCATGGTTGGTACACTACTTCTTTAGTATTAATCTCATGATAGTATGTTGGTTCATCCATTCGTCCGATGGTGATCCGGGGAGCCTCGTTATCCCAATTAAGTTTAAACATAGATGACATTGTAGCTAGTGCGTCTGCTAGCTGATTTTCTTCTCGCAGGAAATGCTCGAAGGTAATCTTCTCAAAATGTGGTAGCAATGTCAAAACATGTTCTTTATAAGGGATAAGGTTAGGGTGTTTGGTGTCCCATTCCCCTTTGATCTGACTGATGACCAAAGCTGAATCTCTGAACACACTCAAAGATTTGATCCCCAAATCTATGGCAGCTCTTTGACCAAAGATGCACGCTTCATATTCTGCCATGTTGTTTGTACAATTGAAGCAGAGTCTTGCGGTAAAGGGAGTATGACACCCTTCATGAGATACGAGCACAACACCAATACCATCTCAAAGTTCGTTGGATGCCCCATCGAAAAACAGGATTCATCGGGATCCTTGTTCAGGTCCGTCATATGGCCTGAATTCTTCACAATTGTTTACCGTCATGATGTCCTCATCTGGGAATTCGAACTTCATGGATTGGTAGTCTTCCACAGCTTGGTGAGCAAGGTGATCAACTAGTACACTGCCCTTTATTGCTTTCTGGGTAGTATACTGTATGTCATATTCCGTCAGGATCATCTGCCATCTTGTTATTCTCCCAAAGAGAGCAGGCTTCTCGAAGATGTATTTTATTGGATCCATTTTAGATATCAACAAGGTAGTATGGGTCAGCATATATTGTCTTAGCCGGCGAGCATCCCATGCCAGAGTGCAGCAAGTTTTCTCGAGCAGTGAATATCTTGTTTCACAGTCGGTAAACTTTTTGCTCATGTAATAAATAGCATGCTCTTTTCGGCCAGACTCGTCATGCTGCCCCAGCACACACCCTATTGAGTTTTCTAAAATAGTCAGATACATGATCAATGGCCTTCCCTCGACGGGTGGCATCAACACAAGAGGCTCTTGTAAGTATTCTTTGATTTTTTCAAAAGCAACTTGGCACTCGTCATTCCATTTGACTACTTGATCTTTCTTCAAAAATTTGAAGATTCGTTCACAAGTAGATGTCAGGTGAGAAATGAATCTGGCAATGTAATTCAAACGTCCCAAAAATCCTCGGACTTCCTTCTCAGTACGAGGAGCAGGCATCTCCTGTATTGCTTTAACCTTGGCAGGATCAACCTCGATACCTTTGTTGCTGACGACAAATCCTAGGAGTTTACCAGACTGTACCCTGAACGTGCATTTATTTGGGTTCAACCTCAGCTTGTATTTCTTAAGCCTCTCAAACAGCTTTTGTAAATGATCGAGATGCTCTTCTTCCGTTTGAGATCTGGCTATCATATCGTCCATGTAGACCTCTATTTCGTGATGTATCATGTCGTGAAATAGAGCTACCATGGCACGCTGATAGGTTGCCCCATAATTCTTCAGTCTGAATGGCATGACCTTATAGCAAAATGTGTCCCACTGTGTAATAAAGGTTGTTTTATCCATATCCTCAGGCGCCATTTTGATTTGGTTGTAGCCTGAGAAACCGTCCATGAAGGAAAACACTTTGTGTTATGCCCTATTGTCAACCAGAATATCAATGTGGGGGAGTGGAAAATCATCCTTAGGGCTTGCCCTATTCAAATCTCTGTAGTCCACGCACATTCATACTTTTCTATCCTTTTTGGGGACGGGGGCAACATTGGCAACCCATTGCGGATAAGAGGTGACGGCCAAGAATCTAGCGTTGAATTGTTTCATGACTTCTACCTTAATCTTCTCCAACATGTCTGGTCGCATACGATGGACCTTTTGTTTTACTGGTAGACAATCTTCTCTTGTAGGTAGACGATGTACCACAATGTCTTCATCAAGTACCATCATGTCTTCATACGACCAGGAAAAGACTTCGAAATATTCGTGTAACAACTGAATCAGACGCTCCTTGACACTGAGTTCCAGATTGGCACCCACCTTGACTTTTCTTTTGTCTTCTTCGGTACCTATATTGATCGTATCTGTTGTACCCCAAAATTTGCCCTCCCATATCCTCCAAGAAATTGCCAAGCCAAGTCACAAAATTCCCCAAGGGTTGCCCAGTGCAAAGGTCTCCCATACAGTCAAGATTAGGGTTTGTGTTCTGATCAAGAAAATGAAGTTTTCAAAGTCCCAATCAAGTCTCATATGCCTACAAATGTGGTCAAGCATCCTCATATCAAGTTTCAAGGCATTCAGCTCAAAATTGCACAGTCAAAACCCTAAATTGCACTACAGTCAACTGTAGGGGCAAAATGGTCATTTGACAGTCAAAAGTTCAAATTTTTGGTCAACATATCATTTTGAAGCCACAAACATCATTTGATCAATGCTTGATCATGATTCTCAAATTTTGGCTCAGAAATCATCAAAGATGCAAAAGTTTCCTTATTTGGACAGTTGAAAAAGTCAACTGAAATTGACCAGGGCATAACTTTCACATGGATTATCAGAAAAATTCCATCCAAAGCTCATTTTGAAGAGAAAGACATTTCCTACAACTCATCTTCATACTTCAAGTCCAATAAATGCTCTCACAAAAAGTTATCAATTTCAACATTATAGGTCATTTTCAAAAGTCAACAAAAAGGGACTTTAAGTCAAAGGCCATAACTTGAGATTGGTAAATCAAAATGACATGGGACCAAAGGCATTGGTTAGAGGACTCAAAGACCTTTCCAAAATGTCCAAGAACATGAGAAAAGCTTAAAAATTGAGCAAGTTATGCCTTGTGGAAGTTGGGAAATTTTTGGGAATTTTGAAAAGTCAACTTTACTTCAAATGACCTAAATTTGCTAATGGGCCCATTTTTCTTCCATGATTCATCATTCCAATCATGTGCACGACCACTTGGCCCAAAGGGAAGTATTTTCTCATTTTTTATTTATTTATTTGAATTATTATTCATATTAATTCATTTAAATTATGTAAATATGTGAAAAATATCTAACATGACCTAACCAATCTTTTTATGCATGTTTGATACTCAAGATTTCGTGTACAACTAAATAGGGAAAGATTTGGACTAATTGGATCATGATTTGCACAAGAACATGTGAAAAAGATATGAAACATAATGGTGAAAAATCAAATATTGAAATCCTTGAATGCAAGAGATTTTGGCCAATTTTGTTAACCTAATGCCTTCACTACATAATCAGAAGCATAAACCTAATGCCCATAGACTGAATGCTGCGCTAAAAGGCCATAGACAAACTTGGAAAAACTCCTTGAAAACTCAAAACTGAAATCCTTGTTTGAAGAGGATTCAAGGCACGAAATTCATTCCAATAGCTTCCTTGAAGGTCCCTGATCAGATTCCAATCACAAACTTCCACTCAAACGCCAAGAATCGGTACCTAGGACTCAACCTGTGCAAGGAAAATTTCAGAGTCGTGCATCATGATTTACGCATTCTTTGCGATTTTTGTTCATGGATTCATGTTAATTACCTTGTTCTGAAGCTAACCCAACGTTTTGATTGAATTATTATGCGTTATATACGATTCCACCATGTTTAAATTTTAGGGTTTGCAGAGCTTCCAATTGGGGATTTTGAGACCAGGCAAAATTGGGACATGAGACCTAGATCATTAGAACGAGCGCGCTTGGACGAACAAGAATCTACCATCGCGCCCAATTTCTGAACAACACATGCTTAATCGCTATTTTCGCGTAGCTAGCCTAAGAAAACGCAACATAAACCGTTGCCTATATGTTTTGTATTACAGGGAACGTGGAGAAGACAAAGTCGTGGCGCACGGTGATAGGCCTATTCAAGTTTTCGCGCGCAAGGACCCACTAACGTATTGTTTATTTCATTATATTTGTTTGTTACATTAATTACAGAAAAGCAATTTGGTTCAGCTGGCAAGCATAAGAAGTGGTGAAGTCCATGACCTGGGTTCGAACCCCAGGTCTGTGTAACTTTCAATATTATTTTTCCACCTTAATTCCCATGCAGGCACAGCATTGATGCACACCATGTTCCTTCATCATCTAACCATCCACGTATCTAACAAATTCAAATCAAAGGCTGAGATTGGATGTACATCATAGGCTTGGTCAAAGGGTTAACACGCTAGTGGCAAAAGTCAATGGATCCAAAGCTAAATGGGCCAGAATTATTAGGCCATACCTCACAATTGGGGCCTGAACCCCCCCCCCCTGGTTTGCAATTTTCATTTTATTTTATTTTTAATTATTATTCTATTTATTTTATTGTTTTGATTTAATTATTTTTTACGAAATACAAAAAATACATAAAAATTCAGAAAAGATAAAAAATATAATAAATAATATTTATTTTGATATTTTCTTGTGAATAATGCATATAAATAAATTTAGTTTTAAATTAGGTTTGATTTAAATTCTTTTCATAATAAAAATCCAAAAATATAGACTTAGGTTTAATAAACTTTATTCCTTTTAATTTTTTCTTTTCTAATAATATTATTTATTTATTTTTATAATTAATTGTACATAAAAAAATTAGGTTTAATTTAGGTTTCAATTTAATATTTTCATAATAAATTTAAAAGCTATTAGAATTAGGGTTTGCCTTTTAGTTTAATTTTAATTAACTCTTTTTTTTCATCAAATTTCTAAAAAACACTAAAAATACCAAAAACATTTTCTTTTTAATTTTTAATTTCAATTCCTCGTTAACTTTAATATTTTGCAAAAGGGTTCAACGCCCTCGTTTCGATAATTCTTTTATTTCGTACATTTATTCTATTTCGCTTAAATAATTATGTATCTCTCCCAAAGCGTTGTAACAATTACTTTTCGCACTTTTAATTCTTTTACTTTGCTTTATTTATTTTTCTGTCAAATCGGGTCTGGTTTAATTTTGGCGATGTGGACCCGCGCCATTTGTAATAGCTTTAGAATTTACTTTCCCGCAAACTTTTAACTGTTAAACAAAGCATGCAAGAATGAATGGCCTTAAATAAAATCAAGCGTAGAACACCAAAAAACATGACAAGACAAATATCAATGAAAACGACACACGAATCACACACACCACCCCTAGGGTACGCCTCACTGTTGCCTTGCCTCGAAAGGTGATCGTCGAGTAGAGGATGTCTTAGTAAGTCCTCATGATCCGGGAACCTGGCATGAGGGTAGCTTCTAAGGTGTCTTCCCATTGCTCTGGTGATCACCATGTCCCTACAAACTCGAATTGACCCGAACACCTCCAACGGTGGTGCTGCCTACCTCTCAATGGTGGGATGGCACTACTTTAAAGGACACTTACACAGACGAATTCCTTAGGGTAGGTAGGTTCTCGTAGATACTTGCTCTCTTCAAAAACAAATACAAATAATACTTTTCACCAACACATTTTCAAAAGCTTTCAAAGCAAATTTTTCAAACACTCTGACGCACGAGTCGAACTGAAATTTTTCAAAGGAACTTTTTAAACCCACATTGAAAAGCAAACAAACCATTTTGAAAACACAAATGAGCAAGTATCTAAGAGCCCATGGATAACCATGGATAGAAAGGGTGCTAACACCTTCCCTTTCTATAATCTACCTCCCGAACCGAGAGCAATCTCTATAAGGAATTTTTCTGTGCTTTTGTCCTTTCCATTTGGAGAAAATAAAAGACGGTGGCGACTCTTGCTTCCGCGACATTTCGCGAACCAGCGTTAAACAGTCAGTTCCAGATCCACCGATCGCCAGAACTGGCGACTCTGCTGGGGACTAAACTTAAAGTGAGGTGTACCTTAGGATTAAGATCACTGTGTTTTCAATTGTCTTCTTTGCTTGCTTTATTATTGTGGGTTGCATCGGAGTTACATAGATCCTAACCCGGATCTGGGGATACCCTGTTTAGGTAGCATAAGCTGTGAGGGACCTGTCCGGCGTAGACCGACACGGGTGAAACAGTGGCTACGTTGGTGTGGCACCTTGGTCTGTACCGATATCCCTTGTGTTGAAACGGGGAGAATATGGGTCTTCCAAGGAGTCATTAAGCACCAACAGACCTTAGAACCTTAAATGACACAACTTGGCCATTAGAACAGTAGCAGTATGCTACGCCCATTGAGGCTAAACTCTCGTGATGGTTCTGGCCGCAAGAAAAGATTGCGATGCTGGAATTATGACCGATTGAGGGTAGTCAACGATATTGGGATCCTCTAAGAACCCGGTTACTTTGATAGGACAGGTATGAACCCAACAAACTGAAAGAGGGTAATACCTAGACCTCATGCTGGCCTAAACTCTAAGGGCTTCTCTTGTGTGACTTGTGTGCCTTCGTACTTGACTACTTGCATGCTTGTTATCTGACACATGAACTACTTGCAGGTTTTGTTTATAGTCCTTAATAGGGACTCATAACAGGGTATACTAGGTTTCTTACAGGTTTTGGTTTGCATTCCTTAATTAGGACTCATAACAGGGTTTACCGAATTTCTTGCAGGTTTTGCAGTCCTTAATTAGGACTCATGACAGGGCTTACTAAGTTTCTTGCAGTTTTTGTCATAGTCCTTAACCAGGACTCATAACAAGGTTTACCAAGTTTCATGCAGGGTTTGTTTTAGTCCTTAATTGGGACTCCTGACAGGTTTACTAAGTGTCTTGCAGGTTTTGGTTTGCAATCCTTAATAGGGACTCGTAACAGGGTTACCTACATTACCCCATGCATAGCATGACATCATACCATTGCATACATCCTGCATAAAAAACTAATCCATTTCAAGGATCTCAAAGGCTTGTGATGCAGGTCATGATGAATCAAACACCCAGCAAGGGGCAAAGAGGATTTATTTTCCTCTAGGCAAAGTTGTCAGGGGCTATGACCCACTTGATTTGGTGAGCTCTGACTCCTGAAGAAGGTTCCCCTAACCAAGGTTGCTTGGAAATCAAAACCAGACA
Source organism: Vicia faba (assembly GCA_948472305.1). Taxonomy (NCBI): domain Eukaryota; kingdom Viridiplantae; phylum Streptophyta; class Magnoliopsida; order Fabales; family Fabaceae; genus Vicia; species Vicia faba. Next base: position 1,136,033,770 of record OX451741.1, read on the forward strand.
TGATGACTAAAGTCAGGGGCTATGACCCACTGGATATGGTGAGCCTTTGACCCTTGAAGAAGGACTCTCAACAATATGCAGTGCCTTCAATCAAGCTACCGGTTTCAAATGCTAACAATTTTCTTGTTTACCCCGCGAGGTCCTTGAAAACATTGCATGCATGTCATACACATCATTACATAACAGGTATCTTTGTTGCAGGTCACTTACCTTTCTCGCTGTTTATTTCAGCAATGGCCTTCCAACCAGATAACCAGGACCTTCTTGCCCAAGAAACTCGGTTCGGGGAAACCCTCCTGAATCTATCCAAGGGGCAGGAGGAGCTAAAGACACTTCTCATGGGGACTTTTGTCAGGAATAGTGCAGAGGATGGAAAGCTGAAACACCTACAAGCTGAGGTGGATGCATTGAAGGTCCAGACGCTGGGGCAGGTGACTACCATTCAAGGGTTAGCTCAAAGACAAGACGAGCTCTGGTTTCTCGTCAACCAACTGCTTCAGGGTAACCAACTGGGGCAAATGTCTAAGGGTAAAGAGCCAGTCATCGTTCGACCATCTTTGAGACAAAGAGGCAAGGAGAAAGCTCCTCATATGGCTTCAGTATCACCAATTCAGTATCAACTTCACCAGCTTCAGCCAGGCAAGCCCAGGAGGCAATTCACCCAGCTCAATATGTCGCTGTTTCAAGCTTTGCGACGCCTGTTGAGGTTGAACCTGATCACATTAAGGGCTCATCCCCGAAACCCCAACACAGCATCTCCTGTCTATGACCCCAATAAAAGGTGTGCCTACCACTCTGCCTGTCCAGGACATGATACAAATGAGTGTTGGGCTCTGAAGAACAAGATCCAGGACCTGATTAATGAAGGAGCACTGGAGTTCACCCAAGATGGTCAGGCTGAATTTTTCGACCATCCCTCCTAGGCTCACCATTTGAAGTGACAAGCCCTGAGATGAAAAGACTTTTGTTCATTCGAATGTTCAAGTTGTGTTGTTCTTTGGTTGTTGAGACATTTATTCATGTTAAACATTGTTATTCCATTAATGCATCGCTTATGTCTATTTTGAATCAATATATTCGTATTCACTCTATGCAAATTATTTTCATATTTTTTCTGATGATCAACTCTCAATAATTCTAAGCCTCTTGAGGGAGGATGACGAAAACAATACCACGACATACAGTATGCTTTTGAACAGACCCCGCTGATGAGGTACAGGCATTGTTTCAATCCCTAAACACTGGAGTTATAAGGATGATAATCCCTCGTCAACCCCTCTGAGCCAAAGAAGTAGGAGTTTTTCTTTTCGAAATTTAAAACCCTTAATCATAACCTGGGGCAGGGTAGTCTCTCAGTTGATCCAAGTGCATAACGAATGGCACCAAAGAGGTCCTTACAAAACGAAGAAAGACAGTGATGGTTCCGAATAATCAATAAAGAAAGGCAGTCATTATATCTCTCAAAATAAAAAAGCCCATTAAGTCAAAACCTATGAAGGAGACTTACAAAACGGGGGCATCCCGCTGACTGTAATCACAAAAGAAACAGTTCAGGCAAAATTCAGGGATAGCAAAATCAAAAAGAAAGAGGTCTTACAAACCCTCAACAAAAAAGGAAGGACTGCCTATTCAAAATAAGTTATCAATATCCGAATCATCACCGAAAAATAAGAGCAAAGACTCAAACAAGGTCTAACGTATGATCAACTGAGTTTAGGTTTGGAGAACATCACGAAGAGCGGGTGGGTACAAATAATTTGAGCCTTTATCCTTTGTTTCTTAAACCGTGAACCAGGCCACGTGATAACCCTTAAAAGTCCTAGCTGAAGCATGGGCTAGTTCGAAAGCATACTGTTACGAAAGGTATCCTGACTCCTTAAGGCTCACGGTAAAATACGGAGTTGACATCACGTTTTACAAACATTCATTTGTTTTATGAAAAAGAATGCATTTTCAAAATCTTCAAGACAGACATAAGCTTTGCATTTTTAACATGACTTTGTTTGCATATGACTTTTTGTTTGAGCAGCATAGAAATTCGCACGATGAATACCTAGTGAACAAAAGCACTTCCAATCAAGGGGCATAACATGATCATGGTCCATCATCTGGGGCAGTCCAATCAAGATTCGGAGAATCTCTCAAAGGCCAAATAGCCTGGGGCAAATCTCCGCCTGAGTCACTTGGGGCATTTCAACAATAAATCTTGCCTGGTCAAAAATCTTCTGGTGGCATGACAAAACACTTCTAACCGGGGCAACTCCCTACATTCTGAGCACGGACATAGTCGAAAAAATACGCAAAATCAAAGACCCGCTAGGTTGACACACCTAGGCAAAAATAAGGGCTTCCCGGCGAACCAAAAGGGTTCGGGCAAAAATGAGGGACAAAATGAAAAAATCTGTACACCCGGCAAGTCGAAAACCTGAAAAGGCGGCTTGGGCAAAAATGGGTATCCCGGTGGACTGAAAACCCAAAAGGGCGGTCCAGGCAAAAGTTAGGGATCAAAGCGTACGACCATGTCCTGTCATCTTGTCACCTGCCTATCAGAAGAAGAGTTTGTCCATCAACAGCTATCAACCCCTCACAGGTCTTCCTCTCCCACCTCAGAAACAGGGGCAATGATGAGTCGTCTAAACAATCTAGTTGTTCTGTCCTCCAAGGTACCAAGGTAGGTTCAGCTAAAGAACACGACTAAGTACATATTAATCCCCCAGAGAGTAAGCAATACATTCTTCTCCAAGCAAAATTATCAAATCTCAAGGAAGTTGGGTGTCCTCCAGCAGATCCCAACATTCCCCAGCAGCAGCGTATATTCTTAACAAGCATCCCCGGCAGTCTTGGTCTAAAGATTGTTCCCTGGCGGCGTATCAACATTCAAAGGGATCACTTCCCCAGCATGTCAAAACTCCCCAGGAGAGTCCAATCCAGTTTCCCCAGGAAAACTGGAATTCATATCCCCAAATAGTAAGCTTATCCCCAGTAAGTTCTGGAAGCTTATCCTTCGCAGAGCACGAACGCGTCGCCTGACTTTATTTAAAGAGTTATTTCCTCAACAGGATATAACTGGGTTATCCTCAGCCAAAAGCCACGGAAAGAGCGTCGTCGACAAAGTCTTCCTATCCCCAGCAAACTATTATCAACATTCAGCAAAGCATCTCTATCCCCACAGAGTATTGCTTCACAGCATGGTCGCTAGAGCGTCTTTTCTCCCCGCAGAATCTTCCATTTGCCAAGTTTATTCCGCAACGGAGTCGTCTTCTCCTACCGGTATTCTTGCAGTTATCATCCCCAGCGGAAGCAAAATCTATTCTTCAACATCAGCCCAGGAGTGACTTCCCGGCACCCGTCAAGGATTTACTTTCCTAGACGAAAACATTCATAAAACATCACATACATCATTATAGCATGCATAGACGCATCATATCACCCCAATCTCATTTATTTTTGAGAACATCTTAAAATCAGGCAATTCATGCATTATGACATTGCATACAACTAATTCGTTACTTTTTCAGGAAAGAACGATCAACAGATAAAAGTCTTTACCCGTTGAGGTAGTAATCGTCCCCGATTCCTTCATCATCCTGCTGAGGTAGTAATCGTCCCAGATTCCTTCATCATTCTGCTGAGGTAGTAATCATCCCAGATTCCTTCATCATCCTGCTGAGGTAGTAATCGTCTCAGATTCCTTCATCGTCCTGCTGAGGTAGTAATCGTCCCAGATTCCTTCATCATATATTTGGAGTAGCAATCGTCTCAGATTCCTTCATCGTCTTGCTGAGGTAGTAATCGTCCCCGATTCCTTCATCATTCTGCTGAGGTAGTAATCGTCCCAGATTCCTTCATCATCCCGCTGAGGTAGTAATCGTCCCCGATTCCTTCATCATTCTGCTGAGGTAGTAATCGTCCCAGATTCCTTCATCATCCCGTTGAGGTAGTAATCGTCCCAGATTCCTTCATTATCTTGCTGAGGTAGTAATCGTCCCCGATTCCTTCATCATTCTGCTGAGGTAGTAATCATCCTAGATTCCTTCATCATATATTTGGAGTAGCAATCGTCTCAGATTCCTTCATCGTCCTGCTGAGGTAGTAATCGTCCCAGATTCCTTCATCATCCTGCTGAGGTAGTAATCGTCCCAGATTCCTTCATTATCTTGCTGAGGTAGTAATCGTCCCCGATCCCTTCATCGTCCTGCTGAGGTAGCAATCGTCCCAGATTCCTTCATCATATATTTGGAGTAGCAATCGTCTCAGATTCCTTCATCGTCCTACTGAGGTAGCAATCGTCCCAGATTCCTTCATCATATATTTGGAGTAGCAATCGTCTCAGATTCCTTCATCGTCCTACTGAGGTAGCAATCGTCCCAGATTCCTTCATCATATATTTGGAGTAGCAATCGTCTCAGATTCCTTCATCGTCCTGCTGAGGTAGTAATCGTCCCAGATTCCTTCATCATATATTTGGAGTAGCAATCGTCTCAGATTCCTTCATCACATCCTTATCAAAAAAACCTCCTCTGGTTCAGTCAGATCGACCCTAAGATCTCCTTGATGCTTATCCAGTAGAAGGCACCCAAGATTTTTCTCAACGAGCGTTGTTGAAGTTAAAGTCACCCAAGATTTTTCTCAACGAGCGTTGTTGAAGTTAAAGTCACCCAAGATTTTTCTCAAACGAGCGTTGTTGAAGTTAAAGTCACCCAAGATTTTTCTCAAACGAGCGTTGTTGAAGTTAAAGTCACCCAAGATTTTTCTCAACAAGCGTTGTTGAAGTTAAGGTCACCCAAGATTTTTCTCAACGAGCGTTGTTGAAATTAAAGTCGCCCAAGGTTCTCTTACCATTCGTGCTAAGGCAGTAACCATACCTGGTTCATTCATCATCTTGTGAAGCTCCAGATTCAGCTCCTGTAACCAGTCAGGACACATTTATACCAAGCATCTAAAAATCAGCTCCTGCAACGTGTCAGGTACTCATTTTTTTGTTTTACAGGTATGCAGGTTCTCGCCAAGGAATCTCCTACGCGACCAACATCCATATGGCATCTATAAGCCCATCATCCTATCCAGCAATCTCCAAATGGCATCTATAAGCCCATTCCCTCATCACACTGCTACCATGTGAGCGCAAATTTCTGGGCACCTTAGTGTCCAATCATCTTCCACCTTCGGATTACGAAAGGCACGTCAGCCAATCTGCATCCTCAGGTCTAAGAAGATTGAACAGGGGCAACTGTTGTACCCCAAAATTTGCCCTCCCATATCCTCCAAGAAATTGCCAAGCCAAGTCACAAAATTCCCCAAGGGTTGCCCAGTGCAAAGGTCTCCCATACAGTCAAGATTAGGGTTTATGTTCTGATCAAGAAAATGAAGTTTTCAAAGGCCCAATCAAGTCTCATATGCCTACAAATGTGGTCAAGCATCCTCATATCAAGTTTCAAGGCATTCAGCTCAAAATTGCACAGTCAAAACCCTAAATTGCACTACAGTCAACTGTAGGGGCAAAATGGTCATTTGACAGTCAAAAGTTCAAATTTTTGGTCAACATATCATTTTGAAGCCACAAACATCATTTGATCAATGCTTGATCATGATTCTCAAAATTTGGCTCAGAAATCATCAAAGATGCAAAAGTTTCCTTATTTGGACAGCTGAAAAAGTCAACTGAAATTGACCAGGGCATAACTTTCACATGGATTATCAGAAAAATTCCATCCAAAGCTCATTTTTAAGAGAAAGACATTTCCTACAACTCATCTTCATACTTCAAGTCCAAGAAATGCTCTCACAAAAAGTTATCAATTTCAACATTATAGGTCATTTTCAAAAGTCAACAAAAAGGGACTTTAAGTCAAAGGCCATAACTTGAGATTGGTAAATCAAAATGACATGGGACCAAAGGAATTGGTTAGAGGACTCAAAGACCTTTCCAAAATGTCCAAGAACATGAGAAAAGCTTAAAAATTGAGCAAGTTATGCCTTGTGGAAGTTGGGAAATTTTTGGGAATTTTGAAAAGTCAACTTTACTTCAAATGACCTAAATTTGCTAATGGGCCCATTTTTCTTCCATGATTCATCATTCCAAGCATGTGCACGACCACTTGGCCCAAAGGGAAGTATTTTCTCATTTTTTATTTATTTATTTGAATTATTATTCATATTAATTCATTTAAATTATGTAAATATGTGAAAAATATCTAACATGACCTAACCAATCTTTTTATGCATGTTTGATACTCAAGATTTCGTGTACAACTAAATAGGGAAAGATTTGGACTAATTGGATCATGATTTGCACAAGAACATGTGAAAAAGATATGAAACATAATGGTGAAAAATCAAATATTGAAATCCTTGAATGCAAGAGATTTTGGCCAATTTTGTTAACCTAATGCCTTCACTACATAATCAGAAGCATAAACCTAATGCCCATAGACTGAATGCTGCGCTAAAAGGCCATAGACAAACTTGGAAAAACTCCTTGAAAACTCAAAACTGAAATCCTTGTTTGAAGAGGATTCAAGGCACGAAATTCATTCCAATAGCTTCCTTGAAGGTCCCTGATCAGATTCCAATCACAAACTTCCACTCAAACGCCAAGAATCGGTACCTAGGACTCAACCTGTGCAAGGAAAATTTCAGAGTCGTGCATCATGATTTACGCATTCTTTGCGATTTTTGTTCATGGATTCATGTTAATTACCTTGTTCTGAAGCTAACCCAACGTTTTGATTGAATTATTATGCGTTATATACGATTCCACCATGTTTAAATTTTAGGGTTTGCAGAGCTTCCAATTGGGGATTTTGAGACCAGGCAAAATTGGGACATGAGACCTAGATCATTAGAACGAGCGCGCTTGGACGAACAAGAATCTACCATCGCGCCCAATTTCTGAACAACACATGCTTAATCGCTATTTTCGCGTAGCTAGCCTAAGAAAACGCAACATAAACCGTTGCCTATATGTTTTGTATTACAGGGAACGTGGAGAAGACAAAGTCGTGGCGCACGGTGATAGGCCTATTCAAGTTTTCGCGCGCAAGGACCCACTAACGTATTGTTTATTTCATTATATTTGTTTGTTACATTAATTACAGAAAAGCAATTTGGTTCAGCTGGCAAGCATAAGAAGTGGTGAAGTCCATGACCTGGGTTCGAACCCCAGGTCTGTGTAACTTTCAATATTATTTTTCCACCTTAATTCCCATGCAGGCACAGCATTGATGCACACCATGTTCCTTCATCATCTAACCATCCACGTATCTAACAAATTCAAATCAAAGGCTGAGATTGGATGTACATCATAGGCTTGGTCAAAGGGTTAACACGCTAGTGGCAAAAGTCAATGGATCCAAAGCTAAATGGGCCAGAATTCTTAGGCCATACCTCACAATTGGGGCCTGAACCCCCCCCCCCCCCTGGTTTGCAATTTTCATTTTATTTTATTTTTAATTATTATTCTATTTATTTTATTGTTTTGATTTAATTATTTTTTACGAAATACAAAAAATACATAAAAATTCAGAAAAGATAAAAAATATAATAAATAATATTTATTTTGATATTTTCTTGTGAATAATGCATATAAATAAATTTAGTTTTAAATTAGGTTTGATTTAAATTCTTTTCATAATAAAAATCCAAAAATATAGACTTAGGTTTAATAAACTTTATTCCTTTTAATTTTTTCTTTTCTAATAATATTATTTATTTATTTTTATAATTAATTGTACATAAAAAAATTAGGTTTAATTTAGGTTTCAATTTAATATTTTCATAATAAATTTAAAAGCTATTAGAATTAGGGTTTGCCTTTTAGTTTAATTTTAATTAACTCTTTTTTTTCATCAAATTTCTAAAAAACACTAAAAATACCAAAAACATTTTCTTTTTAATTTTTAATTTCAATTCCTCGTTAACTTTAATATTTTGCAAAAGGGTTCAACGCCCTCGTTTCGATAATTCTTTTATTTCGTACATTTATTCTATTTCGCTTAAATAATTATGTATCTCTCCCAAAGCGTTGTAACAATTACTTTTCGCACTTTTAATTCTTTTACTTTGCTTTATTTATTTTTCTGTCAAATCGGGTCCGGTTTAATTTTGGCGATGTGGACCCGCGCCATTTGTAATAGCTTTAGAATTTACTTTCCCGCAAACTTTTAACTGTTAAACAAAGCATGCAAGAATGAATGGCCTTAAATAAAATCAAGCGTAGAACACCAAAAAACATGACAAGACAAATATCAATGAAAACGACACACGAATCGCACACACCACCCCTAGGGTACGCCTCACTGTTGCCTTGCCTCGAAAGGTGATCGTCGAGTAGAGGATGTCTTAGTAAGTCCTCATGATCCGGGAACCTGGCATGAGGGTAGCTTCTAAGGTGTCTTCCCATTGCTCTGGTGATCACCATGTCCCTACAAACTCGAATTGACCCGAACACCTCCAACGGTGGTGCTGCCTACCTCTCAATGGTGGGATGGCACTACTTTAAAGGACACTTACACAGACGAATTCCTTAGGGTAGGTAGGTTCTCGTAGATACTTGCTCTCTTCAAAAACAAATACAAATAATACTTTTCACCAACACATTTTCAAAAGCTTTCAAAGCAAATTTTTCAAACACTCTGACGCACGAGTCGAACTGAAATTTTTCAAAGGAACTTTTTAAACCCACATTGAAAAGAAAACAAACCATTTTGAAAACACAAATGAGCAAGTATCTAAGAGCCCATGGATAACCATGGATAGAAAGGGTGCTAACACCTTCCCTTTCTATAATCTACCTCCCGAACCGAGAGCAATCTCTATAAGGAATTTTTCTGTGCTTTTGTCCTTTCCATTTGGAGAAAATAAAATACGGTGGCGACTCTTGCTTCCGCGACATTTCGCGAACCAGCGTTAAACAGTCAGTTCCAGATCCACCGATCACAGTATCCATGGGTTCCTCATGGGGTTGAATGGTCATTTCTTCTTGTTGTAGTAACCTGGCAAGTTCCCCTGGTACTTCGTAATCTTCCTCACCTTCGTCTTCGGCTTGGTAGATTAGATTCTCAAAGTCACAGAAGGCCATAGCAGAATCATTATCCATGGGATCCTGAGTGGATGTAAACCTGCATTGTGAGTGTGAATGTGTGTAACAGTATAGCTATCTTTGAAAGAAATAAAAATGTAAAAAAAAAAAACAATGAGCGCAAATTTTGTATGCAAAAACGTCCATGATTCATTTATGACATATGAAAATGAGATAATAACCCTTACAAATGGACCATTGTGCCTCGGGTAAGACACAAGGTTTTAAGAGTCTGAATTGTTTTAATATTACAGATCCAACAAAATGTAAAGATCAATTATTGTGGGATAAAAGTGATCGGGACAAAATCTCTAGCCTCCCAGTTGCTGAGCCCTCCACTGACAGTTGGGAAAATCTAGTCGTCCAAGTCATAGTTATCTTCATCCTCTTCCACGGTGTTGACTTCGCGGTTGCTAATCTTCAAGGGTGGTCCTCTGGCACGACTGCGGCGTACAACCTTCTGGGCACCTGAAGTGAAACTCAGCCCAAATTTGTCAGACTTATATGGGATATCTGGGAGTTGTCCCCAAATAGTGCACCCATCTTCTTCTATCACTGCTTTAGCATCCTTCAAAGATGACATCCTGAGCGGAGGCCTTGTAATCTTGGGAACTTGAGACACAACCTTGGTCACTGCCACCTCCTGCGGGACTTCTTCGAAGTGTTGGAATGGAGTTTCAATAAATTCACCATCTAATTCTACATATCTGAAGGAATTGAGATGGCTGATCATGTACTCTTCTTCTCCATGATCGGTGACGATCTTCCCTTGAATTGGATATTTCAGCATTTGGTTCAACGTAGAAGTAACGGCACCAGCATTATGAATCCACGGACAGCCTAGCAAGCAGGAATATGAGGGGAGAATATCCATTACATAAAAAGTTGAATCAAATGTTTGGGTTCCAACTTTTATGGGGATGTCTACTTCCCCATGCACCATCCTTTTCGAGCCGTCAAAGGCCCTCACCACTATATTTCTTGGTTTCAATGTCAATCCTTCGTAGTCAAGCCTATCAAGAGCCTTTTTAGGCAACACATTCAGGGATGAACTGATATCAACCAACACATGAGCGGGCGTCGTGCCCCTACATTCAACTGAGACATGTAATGCCTCATTATGCTTCCTCCCTCTTGGTGTTAAATCAGCATATGAAAAACCTAAACCATTATCTGCAGTCAAGCTGGCTACACAGCCCTGGAACTGATTGGCAGATGTTTCTTGGGGTACATGGACAGTTTTCAAGAATTTTACCAAGGCCTTTGCATGCGCCTCAGAACATAGTAGGAGAGCCAGCATGGAAATTTTTTTATGGAGTTTGCCCCAACTTTTTTACTACATTGTAGTCGCTTATTTTTATGATCTTTAGAATTTCCTCCATCTCTTTCCGGGAGGTCTCAGGAATAGCTACCGATTGGGCCTTCGTCTGGACAGGCTCAATCAAAATACTTTTACCTCGAGTCTCGGTTGACTCGGCAACAGGAACGTCAATAGGGGTGATAACAGGGATTGTAACAGCTTTGTCAACAGGAGCATTTGTAGAGATGATTATGGGACTGGGAGTAACCTTCGGAGGAGCAACAACAACAAGAATGATTACGGGTCTAGAAATAGCCTTTGGGGGAGCAATTTCTGGAGAGAAAATCCTACCACTTCGGGTAATCTTACTAGTCCCTGCAATATTACTGACATCAGAATCATCTTTCTCAGAACTTGAATCTTCGACCGCTGGCCAATCTTGCTTAATATCGTGGTAGTAGACATCCCCTCCATAATTCCACGGCACGGTTTTGTCTGACGTGTACGAGATTGGTCCAGGCATTGTAATTATTAAAGGAGCTACTTTTGGAACTGATGTAATTCTAACGGGTCTTTTGGTGAAGACCCTGGAAGAATTGGTGGATATGGTAATGATGGAAACATCATTATAAGGAACAACTGGAATAAGAGTCTTCTCGAATAAAATTTCTTTGTTATCTATTAGGTACTAAATGCCTGTTTTCAACAAAAGACAGTTGGTCGGTGAGGTCAAACATAAATGGCAGCTTTCATTACAACCTGGGAAAACACCGGCTTTTAACAAGCTCTTTTTGATAGTCAAGAGTGGGGCCACAAGTTCATCAACTGAAGCAACAAACATATCCTCCTCAATGGTGTTGGCATTATGGTCGTGTTTGGGCATAGGGGCAGAAATGACATTTGGCTTTTCGGGCGCATCGAATTCAATCTCTTTGGCTTCAATGAGGTCTTGTACTTTGTTCTTTAGAGCCCAACAGTTATTAGTGTCATGGCCGGGACTCCCATAGTGGTATGCACAACGTGCATTAGGATGATAGTGAGGAGATGTTGTGTTAGGGTTCTTTGGAGCTTCTTTCAAAGTCACCAGGTTGGATCTTAACAGATGTGGCAATGCTTGAGATATGTTCATGTTAATTTTGGTGAATTGTCTGACCGGTCTTTCCATCCTTGGTTGATTGCTTCTTTGTTGATCAGGCGCAAATTTAGGAATCATAACAGCCCCCACCATCGGTTGGCGTTCGGCCCTATCTTGGTTTCTTTGAGGATATACAGCAACCACTTCTTTCTTTTTGATGAATGGCTTTCTTACAGCTGCGGAGGAGGATGCATCTTTTTGGATCTTTCCATTCTTTATCCAGGCTTCTACTCTTTCTTTGGTCAATATCAATTCAGTAAAACCGGCCGATGAACTCCCAATTAGATGATTGAAGAAGGGACCACACAAGGTGCCCAATAACATGTCTACCAATTCTCTTTCCGATAGAGGAGGTTGAACTCTTCCGGCTAAATCTCTCCATTTTTGTGCATAGTTCTTGAAGCCTTCACTTGAAGCCATGGCCATACTCTGGAGTTGAGTACGGGTAGGCGCAAGATCAGCGTTATATTGGTATTGTTTGTAAAAGGCTGCAACAAGATCTTCCCAATTGTGAACGTTGGCTCTTTCTAGTTGGTAAAACCAATCAAGTTGAGTTCCAGATAGACTATCTTGGAAGAAGTGTACCCATAAATCCTTGTCAGTGGTATGAGGCTGGATTTTCCTTACATAGGACCAGAGATGCATTTTGGGACATGAGACCCCATCATATTTGGCGAATACTGGTGCTTTGAATTTTGGAGGGATGACAATCCCAGATACTAACCCCAATTCCTCAAAGTCCAATCTAGGCACTTTTTGGATTTCCATTGCACTCAACTGTTCTTTGAGATGTTTATACGTGTCATCAGCTGGAGGGTATTATTCTTTAGAATAGTCTTCTTCTTCCTATTCCTCTTCTGATTCTAACGGGACAACTGTTTCCTTGCCTTTCCCATCTTGATTGTCTCTCTCACTGAATGTTGTTGCAAAGTCTAGGGTCCTTCTTCTCTGCTCATGAAATCTTCTTCCCATGTTTAGAACTCCGGTTACCTTCTTTGTTTTCTTCTTTTTCTTTTCAACCAACAAGGTCTTCAACTCTTCTTGTCCTTTGGCTAGAGTTAAAAGCATATGTTGAAACTGTGCATTCTGAGCTTGGAGGTCTTTCACCGTTTGCTCGAGATCCATCTTACTGAAATAAATAGTGGAAGGATGAGGAGACTTGTTGCAAGAAACCTGCTTATGTTATGATGAATGGCAAATGCGTATGCAATGATTTCAAGGATTTTAAGATTCAAATTTGTTTTAGACAAAAAGGAAACACACGTTATATTAATAAGTTAAAGTTTTTGAGTACATCAATGCCTTCTAGGGAAAAATAATACAAAAAAAAAACTCTAAGATAAAAAGGTAGTCCACATCCTTTTTGGTGCAATGTAGGCATTCAGGATCCGTTCCTCATGAAGTTGTTTAGTGAGTTCCAAAACCTTCTTCTCACTAGTGTAGAATTGGGCCTCAAAAGTGTCTCGCTCTCCCTTGAGATGTATCTAATATCTTTGTAAATATTCAAGAGAGGTGGTCATGTCAGGATGCAGGATGCAGGATGGTGCATGGAACATCTCCCTCCATGACAGGCTCGATGATTACCGGGAAAACGGAGGGATAAGGCATCATAAGACTCTGAGCACGAGTTAGTACCCATTCAAGGTAAGTTTCAAGAGGGATGGAATTCTTGTGCCCCAAAGTCTTGCTATCTACCTTATTTAACATCCTCCAAACTCAGATAAATCTCTGGCAAAGACCTTGATCGTCATTGTCGTAGTCAAATACCAAACCTTGAATCAGTATCTCGTGCGGGCCATCCCTTCGGGCATAACCAAACTGTCTTAGAGCTAAATAGGGGTTGTAGGTGATACCTCCCCTAATGCCAAGTAAGGGGACATTAGGGAAATCTCCATAATGGTCGACGATAATAACATTCTCTAAAGATCTGGAACACCAATGGATGTCTGAATGTTTGAGCGTCATCAATCTTTGTGACCACCTTGAACCTTGCTCGTTCTTTAAGACAGATTGGGTAAGATGCAAAATAAACCATCTTGCCAAGAGAGGATTACAACACATAAGGATATCTCTTTTCCTAATAGTGCGAGTTTGAAAAGAATGTAGGATATCTCCTAGCAAAGTAGGTACCAAGTTGCGAGATATGAAGATTTTGACAGCGTTCACATCTATGAGTTGGTCAGGATTTGGAAACAAAACCATCCCATAGATGAGGAGAGCCACAATTTCCTCAAAAGCTTGTATATCCAAGGAATTCCAACAGCTTTGGGCTTTCACAAACAAGAACTCTGCTAGGAAACTCTTGACACCACTCCTTGTTTCCCAATGAGTTGTGACATCAGATGGTTGCAAGTGTAGAACTTGAGCAATCTCTTCTGGCTTTGGGTCTCTTTCTGTACCGTTGAAAGGTAGTTGATTGAGAATGGGAGTCCTCAAGAGTTTGGAGAATTCTTCCAAAGTTGACACAACTTGATAATCGGGGAATGTGAAGCAATGGTGTAGAGGATCAAAGAATTGGAAGAGCACCTTTAACATATCTTTATCAGTTTTAGAGGTAACCAAGTTTAGGAGACGACCATGTCTTTCGGTGAATGGAGAATTCTCAGGAATCCTTGAAGCTAACTCTTTGAGTTGAGGAGGAATCCTTACGAGGTTGACTTGAATAGTTTTTCTGCAAAGAGAATCCATGTTGTGATATGGTGGGAGAACTGACTTGAGGTTTTTCATTTTATCGCAAATGTTGCGGTTAGCAAGAGTCGCCACCGACTTTTCTTTTATCCAAAAGGAAAGGTAAAAAAGCACAGGAAAGACCTTTGAGATGTTTTCTTGAGTTCGGGGGGTAGATTATGAAAAGGGAAGGTGCTAGCACCCTTTTCATCCATGGTTTTCCATGGGCTCTTAGTTACTTGCTTAGATCACTTGCTTTGCTTTGTTTGAAATGGTGTTTGGTGTGGTTTTGAAAGTATTTTGAAAAGAGGCCATTCGTTTAGGCAATCTTTGTAATGATTCTCGTTTGTAAGAATTTATACAAAGATGTTTGTCTTTTGAAAAATGTTTCCAATGTTTTGTAAGATGTTTTGAAATGTGTGTGTGTTTGTTTTTGAAAATAGCAAGGATTTTGTTTGAAATGGAGCAAGTAACTTAGAAGCTATCTACCTACTCAAATGTATTTCTTGTGCATTTTCTATTCCTTTGACATTGTTGACTTACCATTGATTTGGTAAACAACCCTATCTTTGGATGTAAACGGGATGGGCGTGGGTCATCGTATAACCATGATAGCAATGTTGCCAAGTATCTTAGCATTTTTGAGGGACCAAGATCATTTTGTTTAGGCAACTTTTGAATAGCGTCATCGAGGGACTATGATCTTATATTTGTTTTGTTTTGCCAAGATACTTCGCATGTGTAACATGGCCATTTTGTTTTAGGCAACCAAGTGGGAGAAACCCTAAGGGTGCTTGTGTGCAAAGTGTGACATTTTCATGCTTTTGTCTTGTATTTAGGGTTTTTCTATTTTGCTTTGATTTTGTTCTTGAACCTGAAGAGTTAGATTGGCGAGCTTTGTCGTTCGTGACTCGAAGGTAAAAGATGATTGGACACTAGAGTGCCCATAAATTTGCACTCGACAAGGTGTAGTTGAGGGAATGGGCCTAAAGATTCCATTTAGAGAGGTGATAGAATCTTGTTGGAGATGGGCTTGTAGATGCCATCCAAGAATGTTTGTTGAATTGTAAGTTACAAGTCAAAAGAATAAGTATCACAATGGTGTCCATATCTGGAACGTATCTGAACTGCATCTGGAGACTGAATATGTATGAGCAATAGAATAGAGTTTGTGTCTGGAGCGTATCCGAGTTGTGTCTGTACTTGAATCTGGATGAGTAACAGAATGACTTTCGTGTCTGGAGTGTATTTGTACTGTATCTAGAATTTGAAATCTGAATAAGCGACAGAATGGCATCCGTGTCTGGAGCGTATCTGAACTGTATCTTAAAGTTGAGGTCTGAATGAGTATCAGAATGGCATCCTTATCTGGAGCGTATCTGGACTGTATCTGAAGTTGAGATCTGAATGAGTATCAGGATGGCATCCGTATCCGGAGTGTATCCGTACTGTATCTAAAGTTGAGATCTGAATAAGTGATAGAATGGCATTTGTATCTGGAGCGTATCTGGACTGTATCTTGAAATTGAGATCTGAATGAGTAACATAATGGCTTCCACGTCTGGAGCGTATCTGTATTGTATCTGAAGTTGAGGTTTGAATGAGTATCAGGATGGCATCCGTAACTGGTGCGTATTTGAACTGTATCTGAACTTGGAATCTGAATTAGTGACAGAATGGCTTCCCTGTCTGGAGCGTATCCGTACTGTATCTGAACTAGAATCTGAATGAGAAACATAATGACTTCCGTGTATGGAGTGTATCTGTAATGTATCTAGAATCTTTGAACATTGTTAACGGTAACTGTTAATCTTATCCTGAAAAGGGTAACATGTTAGTTGATGCACAAAGTTATGATGCATGAAATGTATGATGCAATATATGTACTTTGTCAATGTTTACGATATATGGATGTAATGTATGCGCATGTAAGCTGATTTGTTGTATTGCTGAGGAAAATAAATCCTTGACTGCTGCTGAGGATATGTGGATTCTTCATGTCTTGAAGTTGGCAACAATTTTGTTGGGAGAGTAATGCCATATACCGCTTGAGGAATCTGCTTGGGGAATCCATATAATTTTGATGACTTCTACTGGGGATTAATGATGGGAGTCTTCGTTCTGTCGGGGAGCAATGAAAACTCTGTGGGGAAAAAGCTTATTCCTGTTAGGAAAAAGTTCAGGAATTTGGGTCGTCTGCCACTCTACCGGGGAGTTATCCTAGGTTGGGGGGAAACAAAAGTTAACTGTTATCTGGTTGCTTTTCAGACTTCAAGATAACTTGCTGGGGAATTTGGAGAAACTGGATGGTTTCCACTGGGGATTAATAGTTTAAAGTTTCGGCTCCGTTGGGGATCTTAATGACGTACTGTAGAGATTGCTCATGGAATAGCCTAAAGACGTTTTCTTATTCTTTCAAACTGTCAGTAATTATCCTTTTTCATTTTGTTTATTTGTAAACAGTAATTGTGTTCAAATGCATTGTTCATTAATGAATCATTGGACGTTTTTGCAAATAAAACACAAGTGTAAAAAAAGAAGAGGACAAATAGTTTTTTGTACTTTAAAGAGATATCTTTGTATTTACTTTGAATAAGTATTTTGTACAAAAAGGGACAAACATCCTAGTAAGAGGATGGTGTCATAAGAAAAATTTTATACAAAGAAATATAGCTATGTGTGATAATCCCATGGGGTTCCCATTCTGCTATAGCCTCTGTATCTCCGAATATCTTGTCCATTTATTGCTTCGTCCAAAGATGATTGAATTGATCAGAAGCCCTGGGTTTGTTCGTGAAGAGATTGAAGTTGTCCTTAAAGTGATCCGACGAGACATAGTCATGCGCTTTAATTCCCTAACTTTTGCCTGGACCGTCCTTTCGGGTTTTCGATCCACCGGGAAACCCTTTTTTTGCCCAAGTCGCCCTTTCGAGTTTTCAACTTGCCGGGTGTACAATTTTTTTTTATTTTATCCCTAATTTTTGCCCGAAACTTTTTGGTTCGCCGGGATGCCCTTGTTTTGCCTAGGTGTGTCAACCTAGAAGGTCTCTTATGTGTAGTATCTTTTGACTATGTCTGCGTTCACAGGGTGTGGCAGGTCGTCACCGTCCATGGTGGTTAAACATAGATGACATTGTGGCTAGAGCATCAGCTAGCTGATTTTCTTCTCACGGGAAATGCTCGAAGGTAATCTTCTCGAAATGTGGTAATAATGTCAAAACATGTTCTTTGTAAGGGATAAGGTTTGGATGCTTAGTGTCCCACTCTCCTTTGATCTGACTGATGACCAAAGCTGAATCTCCAAACACATCTAAAGATTTGATTCCCAAGTCTATGGCAGCCTTGAGACCAAAGATGCATGCTTCGTATTCTGCCATGTTGTTCGTACAGTTAAAGCAAAGTCTAGAAGTAAAAGGAGTATGGCATCCTTCCGGAGATATGAGTACATCGTCGATACCATTACCAAGTGCATTGGATGCCCCATCAAAGAACGGGGTCCATCGGGATCCTTGTTCAGGTCCGTCATATGGTCTGATTCCTTCACAGTTGTCTAATGTCATGATGTCTTCATCCGGGAATTCAAACTTCATGGACTGATAATCTTCTACAGCTTGATGAGCAAGATGATCAGCTAGCACACTGCCCTTTATAGATTTTTGGGTCGTGTATTGTATGTCATATTCTGTTAGGATCATCTGCCATCTAGCTATCCTCCCAGACAGAGCAGGCTTCTCAAAGATGTATTTTATCAGATCCATCTTAGATATCAGCAAAGTGGTATGAGTCAACATATACTGTCTTAGCCGGCGAGAAGCCCATACCAGAGTGTAGCAAGTTTTCTCGAGCAGTGAATATCTGGTTTCACAGTCGGTAAACTTTTTGCTCAGGTAATAAATAGCGTGCTCTTTTCGGCCACACTCGTCATGATGCCCCAATACGCACCCCATTAAGTTCTCTAAAACGATCATATACATGATCAGTGGTCTTCCCTCGACTGGTGGCATCAAGACATGAGGCTCTTGTAAATACTCTTTGATTTTGTCGAAAGCAATCTGACATTCATCATTCCATCTGACTACTTGATCTTTCTTCAACAGCTTGAAGATTGGTTCACAAGTAGATGTTAAGTAAGAAATGAATCTGGAAATATAGTTTAGGCGTCCCAAGAATCCTCTGACTTCCTTCTCAGTGCGAGGAACAGGCATTTCTTGTATTGCTTTAACCTTGGCAGGATCAACCTCGATGCCTTTGTTGCTGACAATGAAACCTAAGAGTTTACCGGACCGGACTCCAAATGTGCACTTGTTCAGGTTTAACCTTAGTTTGTACTCCTTCAATTTGACAAACAGCTTTTGCAAGTGATCAAGGTGCTCCTCCTCAGTTTGTGATCGGGCTATCATGTCATCTACGTAGACCTCTATCTCATGATGTATCATATCATGAAACAAAGCTACCATGGCGCGTTGATAAGTTGCCCCGGCATTCTTCAGTCCGAATGGCATCACTTTGTAGCAGAACGTACCCCACTGTGTGACAAATGTAGTTTTCTCCATGTCCTCAGGTGCCATTTTGATCTGGTTATAGCCTGAGAATCCGTCCATGAAAGAAAATACTTTGTGTTGGGATGTATTGTCAACCAGGATGTCGATGTGTGGAAGTGGAAGATCATCTTTAGGGCTGGCCCTGTTTAAATCTCTATAGTCCATGCACATTCTTACTTTGCCGTCCTTTTTAGGCATGGGAACAATGTTAGCAACCCATTGAGGATAGGAAGTAACAGCCAGAAATCCAGCATTGAACTGTTTCATAACTTCTGCTTTGATCTTCTCTGAAATGTCAGGTCTCATGCGGCGGACTTTTTGCTTCACTGGTGGACAGTCTTCTCTTGTGGGTAGACGATGTACCACAATGTTTGTATTAAGTCCCGGCATGTCTTCGTATGACCAGGCAAAGATCTCAACATAATCATGCAATAGCTGAATTAGGCGCTCCTTGACACTCGGCTCTAGATTGGCACCCACTTTGATTTCCTTTTTATCTTCCTCGGTACCCAAATTGATTGTATCCAATAGCTCCTCATGAGGTTGAATAGCTCTTTCCTCTTGTTGTAGTAGTCTGGCTGTTGTACCCCAAAATTTTCCCTCCCATATTCTTCAAGAAGTTGCCAAGTCAAGCTTCAAAATCTCCCCAAGGGTTGCACAGTTCAAGGGCCTCCTAACAGTCAAAATTAGGGTTTTAGTTCTGGCAAAGAAAATGAAGTTTCCAAGGGTCTAATCAAGTCTCACATGCCTATAAATATGGTCAAGCATCCTCATACCAAGTTTCAAGACTTACAGTATAAGATTGCACAGTCAAAAACCCTAATTGCACTACAGTCAATTGCAGGGGCAAAATGGTCATTTGACAGTCAAAAGTCCAAATTTTTGGTAAACATCTCATTTTGAAGCCACAAACATCATTTGATCAATGCTTGATCATGATTCTCAAAGCTTGGCTCAAAAATCATCAAGATGCAAAAGTTTCCATATTTGGACAGTTGAAAAAGTCAACTGTAAATTGACCAGGGCATAACTTCCACATGGATTATCAAAAAAATTCCATCCAAAGCTCATTTTGAAGAGAAAGACATTTCCTACAACTTCTCTTCATACTTCAAGTCTAAGAAATGCTCTCACAAAAAGTTATCAATTTCAACATTATAGGTCATTTTCAAAAGTCAACAAAAAGGGACTTTAAGTCAAAGGCCATATATTGAGATTGGTAAATCAAAATGACATGGGACAAAATACATTGGTTAGAGGACTCAAAGACCTTTCCAAAATGTCCAAGAACATGAGCAAAGCTTAAAAATTGAGCAAGTTATGGCTTGTGGAAGTTGGCAAATTTTTGGATATTTTGAAAAGTCAACATTGCTTCAAATGACCTAAAATTGCTAATGGGCCTCTTTTTCTTCCACAATTCATTATCCAAGGCATGTGCACGACCATTTGGCCCAAAGGGAAGTTTTTCTTCATTTTTTATTTATTTATTTGGATTTTTATTATTAATAATTCATTTAATTAATTAAAATACATGAAAAATGTTAAACCTAATGTTTCAAATCTTTTTGTGCATAAAACATCTCCAAGATTTCGTGAAAATCAGATTAGGAAAGAATCAAAGGCAATTGGATGTAATTGGCATCAAAAACATGTGAAAAGATTGCAAAATAATGGCTTGAAAATCAAATATCTTTTTCATCAATTCATGGATGTTTTGATCAATTTCTTTGACCTAAATCATTCTCACATAAATACCAAGTGCAACCCTAATGCTAAAGAGGTCTAAGCTGCGCAGAAAAGCCATATGCAAACAAAAAATTTATCAAGAAAAGTCCAACACTGAAATCCAAGTTCTAGGACGATTCAAGCAAAGAGACTTGTTCCATCACCTTCCTGAGGCTTCAAGGAAGGTTTTCCAATCAAAACCATCCATCCTAGCACCAAGAAACGTGAGAACGATGATGCCCTGTACAGAAAATTTCTTGCATTCGTACATCATGAATCATGCGTTTTTGGCAATTTTTAACATTTGATTCATATTCATTGTTTGATTCTAACGCTAACTGTATGGTTTAATTGTGTTTTTGTGCACCCTTGAGGATTTCACCATGAATACGCGCTAGGGTTTCCAGGACCTTGAATTAGGGTTTCTTAGTTAAGGAACAATTAGCACATGGGACCTAGGCCATTCAACTCAGCGCGCTTGGACGAAGAGAACAGGACCCTCGCACCTAATTTATATGGCCGGACAGCCTAATCGTTATTTTTGATAATAGTGCCTTTTGGAACGGTTCAAAACCGTTGCCAATGTTTTTTGTGTTTCAGGAAAAAACAAAGCTATGGAGAAGACGATGCAGTGGCAAGCTATGATTGGGTCGTTCAAAATTTCGCGCTAAAAAGTCATTAACGCTTGGTTTTATTTTATAATAATTGATTGTTATTTAATATACAAAACGCGTTGAGTGGAGCAGTTGGCAAAGTGTCTTAGTGGTAATCCCTGGGACCTGGGTTCGAACCCCAGGTCCCCCATCCCTTTCATGTTATTTTTATTAACGTGCTTGCATGCAGTTTCGTGACCAAGGAACACCATACGCCTCTCAAATCAGCTTGCCACTTGGCCAATGGAAACGATCAGAAGGCCATGATCTGAAGAACACGGTAGACCCCAGTCAACCATCCCACACGCTGGCATAGAAGTCAACGAGGACAAAGGCTTGTTGGGCCCAAATTGCTAATCAAAACCTCCAAATTAGGGGACAGACCCCCCAAGGTTTGCTATGTTCATATTTCCTATTTTTTTTATTTTAATTAGTTTCCTTTAAATTCTTTTATTTAATTTGTTTTTTTCATAAAAAATATAAAATAACATAAAAATCAGAAAATTGCAAAAATCCAAAATATATTTTATTAAATTAATATCTTTTTTTGTAAATAAATAACATTAATTGATTATTAGTTTTAATTTAGGTTTAAATCTTAATGTTTTTCTTAATAAACTAAAATTAGTGGAATTAGGGTTTATAATAATTTTTATCCTTTTTTCTTTTCTTTCATAATAATTAATTATTAAATATTATTTATTTTTGTAATTAAATTACCATATAATTAATTAGGTTAATTTAGGTTTAACTTTAATACTTTCTTAATAAACTAAAAAACAATTAGAATTAGGGTTAGCATTTTAATTTCAATTAATCTCATTAAATTCTCATAAACACAAAAAAACCAAAAAAAATAATTTCTTTTTCTTTAATTTAATTAATTTAATCATTTAATTTAATTTCGTTAAAAGGGTCCAACGCCCTCGTTTTTTTAAATTTTAATTCAATTCGCGTATTTATTTCTTTCTCTTTTAATTTTTTATGTACCTCTCCCAAGGCCATGTAATATTTATCTTTCGCATTTTAAT
The DNA here is from genome assembly GCA_948472305.1 of Vicia faba. NCBI lineage: Eukaryota > Viridiplantae > Streptophyta > Magnoliopsida > Fabales > Fabaceae > Vicia > Vicia faba. The sequence continues at coordinate 1,136,055,901 of OX451741.1, forward strand.
TCTTTATTTTTCTGTCAAATCGGGTTCTGGAAATTTTGGCGATGTGGACCCGCGCCTTTTGTAATAGTTTAGAACTTTATCTTTTCGCACTTTTTAACTGTTAAACAAATGCATGCAAGAATGAATGGACAAAAAATAAAAACAAACGCATAGATCACCTTTAACATGAACAAGATAAAATATCCGAATCTGACACACAAATCACACACCACCCCTAGGGTACGCCTCACTGTTGCCTTGCCTCGAAAGGTGATCGTCGAGTAGAGGATGTCTTAGTAAGTCCTCATGATGCGGGAACCTGGCATGAGGGTAGCTTCTAAGGTATCTTCCTATTGCTCTGGTGATCACCATGTCCCGAACCCTCGAATTGACCCGAACACCTCCAACGGTGGTGCTACCTACCTCTCAATGGTGGGATGGCACTACTTTAAAGGACATTTACACAGACGAATTCCTTAGGGTAGGTAGACGACTCTAGATACTTGCTCTAATTTCAAAACAAATCAAAAATACTTTTCACACCGACACCTTTTCAAAAAGCTTTCGAAAGCAACTTTTCAAACACTCTTGAGGACCGATACAAGAGTCGAACTGAAATTTTCAAAGAAACTTTTTAAAACCCATAGTTGAAAAGCAAACAAACCATTTTTGAAAACACGAATGAGCAAGTATCTAAGAGCCCATGGATAACCATGGATAGAAAGGGTGCTAACACCTTCCCTTTCTATAATCTACCTCCCGAACCGAGAGCAATCTCTTTAAGGAATTTTTCTGTGCTTTTGTCCTTTCCATTTGGAGAAAATAAAAGACGGTGGCGACTCTTGCTTCCGCGACATTTCGCGAACCAGCGTTAAACAGTCAGTTCCAGATCCACCGATCACAGAACTGGCGACTCTGCTGGGGAAAAACTTAAAGTGAGGTGTACCTTAGGACTAAGATCACTGTGTTTTCAATTGCTTTCCATGTTTGCTTTAAATTGTTGGGTTGCTTGGGAGTTCTATAGATCCTAACCCGGATCTGGGGGATACCTTCTTAGAAAGTAGCAACAAGGCTGTGAGGGAACTGTGCGGGGTATACCGACATGGTTGAAACAGTCTGCTACGTTGATGTGGCACTTTGGTGTGTACCAGTAACCCTTGAGTTTAGTCAAGGAGAGTACGGGGCCTCCGCGTGGTATCGTGAAGCATCAACAGACCTTAGGAACCTTAATTGAACTATCTTGGCCTCTTTAGGGTAGTGAGATAACTGACTTTGGTGCAGTCCGAGGTTGGTTGATACTCGATACTACACTCAATTGAGGGTTGCTTTCCTGGAATATTTCGGTCGCCAGTTCAGTGGCTAAATCGAAACGATGAACAATGAAAGCAATCCCGTGATGTTGGGATCCTTAGAACCCGGTTACTTCTAATAGGACAGGTTGAGCCCACCAACTTCAAGAGGGTACTACCCAGACCCCATGCTGGCCTTAAACCCTAAGGGCTTGTCTTGTGTGCCTTACATGTTTGTCTTTGTAAATATTTGTGGTGTGTTTAATCATAGCATCATGACATCATCCAGCATCATATGCATTGACTAACCATTTCAGGGGTTCGAATTTTCATCTTTGTTCTTGTTTTGTAGGACATGGAAATTGTTCGTAGAAAGACAATTCAAATCAGTCTTGTAAGGGTCCCTCCTCAGCTTAAGGAACTTATATCCAGGATTCCCGAGAGCTCTTCATTCAGTGAAAGACATGGAAGACTCATCAGCTTGGTCAACACCAACATTGAGGAAGATATGATCAAGGTCCTGTTCCAATTCTTTGACCCTCTGCATCACTGTTTCACCTTCTTGGATTATCAGCTGGTACCTACATTGGAGGAGTTCTCCCGGCTCCTGAAGATCCCTATCCTTGATCAACTACCCTACAACGGTACGGAAAAGGAACCCAAGCTTGAAGAGATTGCTAAAGCCTTGCACCTACAGTCATTTGACCTCAAGGGACATTGGGAAGTTAGAAGTGGGATCAAAGGGTTCTTAGCCAGGTTTCTGTTTGAAAAGGCCCATGAATGTTGGAACTCCCTTGACCTACAAGCTTTTGAAGAAGTTATGGCCCTCCTTGTCTATGGTTCGGTGTTATTCCCTAACCCAGATCAGCTAATAGATATCAGTGTTGTCCAGATCTTTATGTCCAGGAATCCTATACCTACGTTGCTGGGGGACATCCTTCACTCATGTTACACTCGAACCATGAGAAAAAGAGGTGTCCTTATGTGTTGCACTCCTCTCCTGGGAAGGTGGTTTATTTCGCACCTTCCACAATCAGTCTTGGAGCGGGGTTTGAGATGGTCACAACGGTTGATGACTCTCACACATGCAGATATACATTGGTGCCCTAGGTCTAGGGAGGATGTCACTATCATTGATCGTTGCGGGGAGTACCCTAATGTTCCTTTACTTGGAATCAGAGGAGGTATTACTTACAGCTCATGCCTGGCTTGGAGACAGTTTGGTTATGCTCGGAGGGATGGTCCTCATGACATGTTAATTCCTGACATAGTTTTTGACTTCGACAACGATACTCAAGGACTTCGCCAGAGATTTATCAGAGCCTGGAGGATGCCAAGTAGGATAGACAGTAAGACACTGGGGCACAGGAACTCCATCCCGTTGGAACCTTATCTCAAGTGGGTACGCGCCCGCTCCCAGAAGTTAGTGATGCCTTATCCCCATATGCTCCCTGTGATCAAAGAGCCAGTCTTGGAAGGAGAAGTGTCCTACACTATTCAGCACCCTGATATGCCCACATCCTGGGAAGAGATGCAGAAGAGCTGGATCCAGCTTAAGGAAGAACGGAATTCTCTTGAGACCAGTCTACATGTTAGTGAAAAGAAGGTCTTGGAGCTCACCCGCCTGTTGCATGAGGAGTGGAATCTCAACACTTACATAGCTCCAAAGAGGATGCGTAGTATATTTTGGGATTGATTTGCTTTTGTATTATTTTGCCCATGAGGCTTTGATGTACTGAACAATTATTTCTTTAATGATAACGTGTGTTCCTTTTTGTCTACAACGAATTTGAACTTTAGAACCCTTGAATGCATTGCATAAACACATATCATTCATCATGTGCATAGCAGGTTTTTCCTCTTTTCAGGTTGCTTACAGTTCTTCGCTGTTTATTTCAGCATCATGAATCCTGACTCGTCATCAACTGAGATGTCCATCAAAGCTCTTCAGGCGCAGAATGCGCAATTTCAGGAACTAATCATGGGTTTGGCTCAGGGCCAAGAGGAGCTGAAGGCTCTGCTCCTAAAGAATGAAAAGAAAAAGAAAAGAAGAACTGTTTTGTTCAACTCGGGCCGAAGGTTTGGCAATACTCTGCAAAATGAAGAGGCTGGTTCTTCCATTGGCAAGGGTACTCCTCAAGCGGAAAAAGGTCCTAGTCCGGTAGTCTCCGACAACGAGACTGATTTTGATGAAGAGCAATATCCTCCGGCAGAAGATCGTTACAAGCAGTTGGAAGACAGGCTGAATGCTATGGAGATACAACAGGTACCTGGGTTGGATTTTGGAGATTTGGGTTTGTCTACCGGTGTGATTATTCCTCGTAAGTTCAAAGCACCATCTTTCACTAAGTACGACGGGGCGTCTTGTCCCAAGCTACATCTCAGGTCCTATGTTCGGAAGATTCAACCGTACTCAGCGGATAAGAATTTGTGGATCCACTTCTTCCAGGAGAGCCTTTCAGGGACTCATCTCGAATGGTTCTATCAGCTGGATGGGACCAAGGTTCGTAACTGGGAGGAGTTGGCTACTGCTTTCTATAAGCAGTATCAATATAATGCCGACCTTTCCCCTACACGTACCCAACTCCAGGGTATGTCGTTAGGATCAAGTGAAGGTTTTAAGGAGTACGCTCAGAAGTGGAGGGATCTGGCTGGCAGGGTGCAGCCTCCGTTGACTGATCGGGAGTTGGTAGACATGTTCTTGGGGACCCTATCTGGGCCATTTTTTAACCATCTTATCGGGAATTCGTCTGCAGGGTTCACTGATCTGATTCTGACTGGAGAGAGAATTGAGGCTGGGTTGAAGTCTGGAAAGATTCCGAAGGGTGCATCGTCTAGTTCTGAGAAGAAACCCTTCAAAAAGGAGGCTAGTGCTGTATATGGCTCCCGGAGACCCGAGAAATCTGAGCGCCGCCAATCTGTCAGTGCGGTAATGATTTCCAAGCCCGCTGCCGCTCCTCGGCCAACCAATCCTCAAAGGGCTGAAAGACCCCGGAGAGAGTTCACCCGTTTTTTGCATGACCCTATCCCAAATCTTGCCACAGTTGCTATCCACCAATCTAGTGACTGTTAGAGAGGCACCCAAGGGTGTAAACACTGCTTCCCCCAAGTACAACCCAAATGCTCGTTGTGCTTACCATTCTGATAGCCCGGGGCATTCCACTGATGATTGTTGGGCATTAAGGAGCAAGCTGTAGGATCTTATTGACGCCAAGGAGGTACAGTTTGAGGCATCTGAGAAGCCTAATGTAGTGACAGCTCCCCTGCCTGCTCATGGAGTGAATGCTATTGGGGACGAAGACGAAGTGGATGAAGCTGAGTTTGATAGCTGGATTTACCCGGCAACCGACAGTGGACTTAACAATTGGAGTGCAAAGGACAATCTACCTGTTTCTCTTGTTACTAAGTAATGAATTCCTATGTTTTTGGTATTTGTAATAAACAATAAATAAACTCTATGGCCCGGCGTCTTACCCGAGGCACTGTGGTTTCATTTGTGAGGGCATATAAATTGTCATTTCATATATCATAAATTAAAATCTTGGACGTTTTCTCGCATTTCAAATCTTATGCTCCTTTTCTGTCTTTCCTTCCTTTACATATTTTTCAAAACAGCTGTATTTACACACACTCACTCATACAGGTTTCAATCCACTCTAGATCTCACTGGTAACGACTCTGCTACTGCCAGTTATGACTTCGAAAATCCGATCAACTTAGCCGAAGACGAAGGTGAAGATGATTGCGAAGTGCCTGGCGAGCTTGCAAGACTGTTGCTTCAGGAAGAGAGGGAAATTCAACCACATGAAGAGCCAGTGGAAACAATAAACTTGGGTACTGAGGCACACAGGAAAGAGGTAAAGATTGGTGCCAACCTAGAGCTCAGCGTGAAGTAACAGTTGACTAAGATGCTACATGATTATATGGAGATATTTGCCTGGTCCTACGAAGACATGCCCGGGTTGGATACCGATATTGTGGTCCATCACTTGCCTACTAAGGAAGACTGCCCTCCGGTTAAGCAAAAGGTCCGTCGTATGCGTCCAGAGATGTCTGAGAAGATTAAAGCCGAGGTCATGAAACAGTTTGACGCTGGGTTCCTTGCAGTGACTTCTTACCCTCAGTGGGTTGCTAATGTGGTGCCGGTACCAAAGAAAGACGGTAAGGTCAGAATGTGTGTCGACTACAGGGATCTGAACAGGGCCAGCCCCAAGGATGACTTCCCTCTACCTCACATTGATGTCCTTGTGGATAATACCGCTCAGCATAAGGTATTCTCTTTCATGGATGGTTTTTCAGGTTACAATCAGATCAAGATGGCACCTGAAGACATGGAAAAGACTACCTTTGTTACTCAGTGGGGCACCTTCTGCTACAAGGTCATGCCTTTTGGACTAAAGAACGCTGGGGCAACTTACCAACGTGCCATGGTTGCTTTATTTCATGACATGATCCATCATGAGATAGAAGTATATGTGGACGACATGATCGCAAGGTCCCAGACTGAGGAAGAGCACCTAGATCATCTGCAGAAATTGTTTGACCGGTTGAAACTATACAAGCTGAGGTTGAACCCGAACAAGTGCACCTTCGGGGTAAGATCTGGAAAGTTGTTGGGCTTCGTTGTAAGTGATAAGGGTATTCAAGTGGACCCTGCTAAGGTTAAAGCTATTCAAGAGATGCCAGTTCCTAGGACAGAGAAGGAAGTCAGAGGCTTTTTAGGATGCCTGAACTACATTGCTCGCTTCATCTCGCATCTAACTACTACCTGTGAGCCAATCTTCAAGCTGCTGAAGAAAGATCAGGTAGTACGCTGGAATGATGAATGTCAGGCTGCTTTTGACAGAATCAAAGAGTATCTCCAAGAACCACCCATCCTTATGCCACCGGTTGAAGGGAGACCTCTGATATTATACCTGACAGTGCTTGACAACTCAATGGGGTGTGTGCTGGGGCAGCATGACGAGTCTGGCCGAAAAGAGCATGCCATTTATTACCTTAGCAAAAAGTTTACCGACTGTGAGACCCGATACTCACTGCTTGAGAAAACTTGCTGCGCTTTGGTATGGGCTGCTCGCCGGCTGAGACAGTATATGCTGACTCATACCACCTTGTTGATCTCAAAGATGGACCCTATAAAGTACATATTCGAAAAGCCTGCTCTGTCCGGGAGAATTGCAAGATGGCAAATGATCTTGACGGAATACGACATTCAGTACACGACCCAGAAAGCCATCAAGGGAAGTGTATTGGCAGACCACTTGGCATATCAGGCAGTAGACGACTATCAGTCAATGAACTTTGAGTTTCCTGACGAAAGCATCATGATAGTGACTGATTGTGAAGTACCTGGACCGGATGAAGGACCTGAGGAAGGATCCCGATGGTCTATGCACTTTGACAGAGCCTCCAATGCTTTGGGCAACGGTATCGGCGCCATAATCATATCTCCTCAAGGCACTCATACTCCACTCACTGCCCGGCTGTGTTTCAATTGTACCAACAACATGGCGGAGTATGAGGCCTGCATCATGGGTCTTCAAGCTGCGATCGACCTAAGGATCAAGTTTCTGAGTGTCTTCGGAGATTCCGCTCTCGTGATCAATCATATCAAAGGAGAGTGGGATACGAAACATCCGAATCTTATTCCTTACAGAGAATGTGTGTTGACCTTGATCCCCCACTTCACGAAGATAACCTTTGAACACTTTCCAAGAGAAGAGAATCAGTTGGCGGACGCGTTAGCTACAATGTCTTCTATGTTCAAGGTCAAATGGGATAATGAGGCTCCCCGGATCATCATCTGGAAACTGGACGAACCGGCATACTGTTGCGATCTCGAGACTGAATTGGTGACTGAGAAGCCTTGGTACCATGAGGTGAAGAGATATTTGGAAGCTCAGGAATACCCTGAAGGTGCCTCCGTCAACGACAAGAAGTTTCTGAGAAGGTTCGCAGCAAAGTTCTTCCTTAGCAACGACATCTTGTACAAGCGAAACCATGATTCAACCCTATTGCGTTGTGTGGATAAAACTGAAGCAGAAAGGATCATGGAAGAGCTACATGAAGGGACCTTTGGTACACATTCCAGTGGACATACAATGGAAAAGAAGATCCTTCGGGCAGGGTATTACTGGTCCACAATGGAAGCTGACTGTTACCAACATTCCAGGACATGCCATAAGTGCCAGATTTATGCAGACAAAGTGCATGTTCCTCCAGTTCCTCTGAATGTTCTGACTGCGCCTTGGCCGTTTGCAATGTGGGGCATAGACATGATCGGTGAGATTAAACCTACGACATCTAATGGGCATCGCTTCATCCTAGTGGCGATTGATTATTTTACAAAGTGGGTTGAGGCAGCTTCCTACGCTACGGTAACCAAGACTGTTGTGGCACGGTTCATTCGGCATAATCTGATCTGTCGGTACGGCGTCCCAGAGAGGATCATTACAGACAACGGTACCAATCTGAATAATAAGATGATCACTGAGCTCTGCGAGCAGTTCAAAATACAACACCACAATTCTTCTCCCTACAGACCGAAGATGAATGGGGCTGTAGAAGCAGCAAATAAAAATATCAAGAAAATCGTGCAGAAGATGACAGTGACTTATAAAGATTGGCACGAGATGTTACCGTTCGCTCTCCACGGGTACCGTACCTCAGCTAGGACGTCAACCGGGGCAACTCCTTTCTCTTTGGTTTATGGTATGGAGGCAGTCTTACCGATCGAAGTGTAAATACCCTCCCTCCAGATAATGAAGGATGCAGATCTGAGTGAAGATGATTGGATCCAGACACGACTTGATCAGTTGAACCTCATTGATGAAAAGAGACTTGCTGCTATCTGCCACGGTCAGACGTATCAGAAACGGATGATCAGGGCATTTAACAAAAAGGTCAGACCACAAGAATATCAAGTTGGGGATCTGGTAATCAAGCGAATCATCCTTCCCCAGAGTGATCCAAGGGGCAAATGGACCCCTACGTACGAAGGGCCATTTGTGGTTAAACATGTGTTCTCTGGAGGAGCCATGATTCTAACCAACATGGATGGTGACGACCTTCCTCACCCCGCCAATGCAGACATAGTAAAAAGATACTACGCATGAAAAAGACCCGCTAGGCTGACATGCCTAGGCAAAAATTAGGGCTTCCCGGCGAACCAAAAGGGTTCGGGCAAAATGAAGGGATGAAATGAAAAAATCCGTACACCCGGCAAGTCGAAAACCTGAAAAGGCGGCTTGGGCAAAAATGGGTATCCCGGTGGACTGAAAACCCGAAAGGGCGGCCCAGGCAAAAGTTAGGGATAAAGCGTAATACTATGTCTCATTGGATCACCTTGCATCCAGAATCCGGTATCTACATCAAGTTCAGACGGCATTGATCAGTCAGCTTCATCTTCAACCAAGGTCATCAAGTGATGAGACGCTCGGAGATATAAAGGCAATAGCAGAGTTGAAACCCAGTGGGATCGTTCATTTCACACAGCTGTTTTATTTTCTCTTGTACAAAATTTGTATAAACTCTTTTGTTCGGCGGCGTTTTCTTACTAGGACGTCAGCCTCTTGTACATAAAACGCCTATTTACATGCCATTCAAAAATCAATACAAATATATTTTTCAGTTAAAAGTGCCAATTGTTTTTCCTTTTCTGTTTTGTTTTGCGAAGAACGTCCAAGGTTCAATTTGTGATATATGCATTGACAATAATTTGCTAACTCATAAATATTTGCATACGAAACAAAGGATTAATTACAGGTAACATTAGAAACAGGGGCAATAAAAGAGTTATCTAAGCAATCTAATTGTTCTGTCCTCTAAGGTATCAAGATAGGTTCAGCTAAAGAACATAATCGGCATATCCTAATTCCCCGGAGAGTACGTCAGCAAGTCAATACACTCTCCTCAAGCGAAGCTATTATCAAACTTAAGGAAGTTGAGTATCCTCCAGCAGATCTCAACATTCCCCAGCAGCATATATATTCTTAACAAGCGTCCCCGGCAGCCTCGGTCTAAAGATTGTTCCCCGGCGGTATATCAAACATTCAGTGGAGTCACTTCCCCGATACAGCTCAAAACTTCCCCAGGGGAGTCCAACCCAGTGTCCCCAGGAAAGTGGAATCTGTCTCCCCCAAGCAGTAAGCTTATCCCCAGTAGATTCTGGAAGCTTATCCTCACAGAGCACGAACGCGTCGTCTGGCTTTATTCAAAGAGTTATTTCCCTACCAAGATATAACTGGGTTATCCTCAGCCAAAAGCCACGGAAAAATCGTCCTCAACGAAGTCTTCTTATCCCCGACGAAGTCTATTAACACTTCCAACACAACAAGGGTATCCCCAGCAAGTTATTATCAACATTCCAACAAAGTACCTCTCTCCCCACAGAGTATTGCTCCTCAGCAAGAGCGTTAGAGTACTTTTCTCCCCGCAGAGTAATCCATTCGCCAAGTCTATTCCCCAACGGAGTTATCCTCTCCTACCGGTATTCTTGCAACTATCATCCCCAGCGGAAGCAAAAATATATTCTTCAATATCAGCCCAGGAGTGACTTCCCGGCACCCGTCAAGGATTTATTTTCCTAAGACGAAAAGATACATTCATAAACATCACATACATCATTATAGCATGCATAGACGCATCATATCTTACAAATCTCATTTATGTTGAGAACATCATTGCTTGGTCCGTATCATGCATTGCATATGACTGACCTTTACCTTTCAGGAAAGATTCAGTTAAATTCTCAATCATATTTCAAGACCTAGACCGGTTCAGTTAAATCGACTCCAAAGATTTCTTATCCAGTCAAAGGCCTTCTCTAGTCCAGTTAAATCGACCCCAAACAGATTTTTCTGATGAAGACTCAGTAGAAGTTATCCAAGGTTTTCTCAATGATTGCTATTGAGGTTGTAATCGCCTATGGTTCTCTCCCCGATACTGCAGAGATGATAATTCCATCCAAGGTTTTCTCAATAATTGCTATTGAGGTTGTAATCGCCTATGGTTCTCTCCCCGATACTACGGAGATGATAATTCCATCCAAGGTTTTCTCAATGATTGCTATTGAGGTTGTAATCGCCTATGGTTCTCTCCCCGATACTGCGGAGATGGTAATTCCCACCAAGATTCTCTCAATGATTGCTATTGAGGTTGTAATCGCCTATGGTTCTCTCCCCGATACTGCGGAGATGGTAATTCCCATCAAGATTCTCTCAATGATTGCTATTGAGGTTGTAGTCGCCTATGGTTCTCTCCCCGATCCTGCGGAAGTGGTAATCCCAGGCTTCGCTCAACAATTGCTATTGAAGTTGAAGTTATCCAAGACTCTCTCAATGATTGTTGTTGAGGTTGTAGTCACCTATTGGTTCTCTCCCCGATCCTGCGGAGGTAGTAATCATCCCAAGATTTTCTCAAACGATTGCTGTTGAAGTTAAAGTCACCCAAGGTTCTCTCACCGTTCCTGTTGAGGTAGTAACCATCCCTGGTTCATTCATCACCGTTTGAAGCTCCAGATCCAGCTCCTGTAACCAGTCAGGACACATCCATACAAAGAATCTGAGACCAGCCCCTGCAACATGTCAGGTACTCATTTTTCTTTTGCAGGTACGCAAGTTCTCGCTAAGGAATCTCTTACGCGATCAACATCCAGATGGCATCTATAAGCCCATCCACCTTCCTTCATCTCTTAGCATGGCATCCATAAGCCCATCATCATATCCATCAATCTCTAAATGGCATCTATAAGCCCATTCCACCATGACACTGCTACTATGTGAGCGCAAATTTCTGGGCGCTCTAGTGTTCAATCATCTTCCACCTTCGGATTACGAAAGGCACGTCAGCCAATCTGCATCCTCAGGTTTAAGAATATTGAACAGGGGCAACTGTTGTACCCCAAAATTTGCCCTCCCATATTCTTCAAGAAGTTGCCAAGTCAAGCTTCAAAATCTCCCCAAGGGTTGCACAGTTCAATGGCCTCCTAACAGTCAAAATTAGGGTTTTGGTTCTGGCAAAGAAAATGAATTTTCCAAGGGTCTAATCAAGTCTCACATGCCTATAAATATGGTCAAGCATCCTCATACCAATTTTCAAGACTTACAGTATAAGATTGCACAGTCAAAAACCCTAATTGCACTACAGTCAATTGCAGAGGCAAAATGGTCATTTGACAGTCAAAAGTCCAAATTTTTGGTAAACATCTCATTTTGAAGCCACAAACATCATTTGATCAATGCTTGATCATGATTCTCAAAGCTTGGCTCAAAAATCATCAAGATGCAAAAGTTTCCATATTTGGACAGTTGAAAAAGTCAACTGTAAATTGACCAGGGCATAACTTCCACATGGATTATCAGAAAAATTCCATCCAAAGATCATTTTGAAGAGAAAGACATTCCCTACAACTTCTCTTCATACTTAAAGTCCAAGAAATGCTCTCACAAAAAGTTATCAATTTCAACATTATAGGTCATTTTCAAAAGTCAACAAAAAGGGACTTTAAGTCAAAGGCCATAAATTGAGATTGGTAAATCAAAATGACATGGGACAAAAGACATTGGTTAGAGGACTCAAAGACATTTCCAAAATGTCCAAGAACATGAGCAAAGCTTAAACATTGAGCAAGTTATGGCTTGTGGAAGTTGGGAAATTTTTGGATATTTTGAAAAGTCAACATTGCTTCAAATGACCTAAAATTGCTAATGGGCCTCTTTTTCTTCCACAATTCATTATCCAAGGCATGTGCACGACCATTTGGCCCAAAGGGAAGTTTTTCTTCATTTTTTATTTATTTATTTGGATTTTTATTATTAATAATTCATTTAATTAATTAAAATACATGAAAAATGTTAAACCTAATGTTTCAAATCTTTTTGTGCATAAAACATCTCCAAGATTTCGTGCAAATCAGATTAGGAAAGAATCAAAGGCAATTGGATGTAATTGGCATCAAAAACATGTGAAAAAGATTGCAAAATAATGGCTTGAAAATCAAATATCTTTTTCATCAATTCATGGATGTTTTGATCAATTTCTTTGACCTAAATCATTCTCACATAAATACCAAGTGCAACCCTAATGCTAAAGAGGTCTAAGCTGCGCAGAAAAGCCATATGCAAACAAAAAATTTATCAAGAAAAGTCCAACACTGAAAACCAAGTTCTAGGACGATTCAAGCAAAGAGACTTGTTCCATCACCTTCCTGAGGCTTCAAGGAAGGTTTTCCAATCAAAACCATCCATCCTAGCACCAAGAAACGTGAGAACGATGATGCCCTGTACAGAAAATTTCTTGCATTCGTACATCATGAATCATGCGTTTTTGGCAATTTTTAACATTTGATTCATATTCATTGTTTGATTCTAACGCTAAGTATATGGTTTAATTGTGTTTTTGTGCACCCTTGAGGATTTCACCATGAATACGCGCTAGGGTTTCCAGGACCTTGAATTAGGGTTTCTTAATTAAGGAACAATTAGCACATGGGACCTAGGCCATTCAACTCAGCGCGCTTGAACAAAGAGAACAGGACCCTCGCGCCTAATTTATATGGCCGGACGGCCTAATCGTTATTTTTGATAATAGTGCCTTTTGGAACGGTTCAAAACCGTTTCCAATGTTTTTTGTGTTTCAGGAAAAAACAAAGCTATGGAGAAGACGATGCAGTGGCAAGCTATGATTGGGTCGTTCAAAGTTTCACGCTAAAAAGTCATTAACGCTTGGTTTTATTTTATAATAATTGATTGTTATTTAATATACAAAACGCGTTGAGTGGAGCAGTTGGCAAAGTGTCTTAGTGGTAATCCCTGGGACCTGGGTTCGAACCCCAGGTCCCCCATCCCTTTCATGTTATTTTTATTAACGTGCTTGCATGCAGTTTCGTGACCAAGGAACACCATACGCCTCTCAAATCAGCTTGCCACTTGGCCAATGGAAACGATCAGAAGGCCATGATCTGAAGAACACGGTAGACCCCAGTCAACCATCCCACACGCTGGCATAGAAGTCAACGAGGCCAAAGGCTTGTTGGGCCCAAATTGCTAATCAAAACCTCCAAATTAGGGGACAGACCCCCCAAGGTTTGCTATGTTCATATTTCCTATTTTTTTTATTTTAATTAGTTTCCTTTAAATTCTTTTATTTAATTTGTTTTTTTCATAAAAAATATAAAATAACATAAAAATCAGAAAATTGCAAAAACCCAAAATATATTTTATTTAATTAATATCTATTTTTGTAAATAAATAACATTAATTGATTATTAGTTTTAATTTAGGTTTAAATCTTAATGTTTTTCTTAATAAACTAAAATTAGTGGAATTAGGGTTTATAATAATTTTTATCCTTTTTTCTTTTCTTTCATAATAATTAATTATTAAATATTATTTATTTTTGTAATTAAATTACCGTATAATTAATTAGGTTAATTTAGGTCTAACTTTAATACTTTCTTAATAAACTAAAAAACAATTAGAATTAGGGTTAGCATTTTAATTTCAATTAATCTCATTAAATTCTCATAAATACAAAAAAACCAAAAAAATAATTTCTTTTTCTTTAATTTAATTAATTTAATCATTTAATTTAATTTCGTTAAAAGGGTCCAACGCCCTCGTTTTTTTAAATTTTAATTCAATTCGCGTATTTATTTCTTTCTCTTTTAATTTTTTATGTACCTCTCCCAAGGCCATGTAATATTTATCTTTCGCATTTTAATTCTTTATTTTTCTGTCAAATCGGGTTCTGGAAATTTTGGCGATGTGGACCCGCGCCTTTTGTAATAGTTTAGAACTTTATCTTTTCGCACTTTTTAACTGTTAAACAAATGCATGCAAGAATGAATGGACAAAAAATAAAAACAAACGCATAGATCACCTTTAACATGAACAAGATAAAATATCCGAATCTGACACACAAATCACACACCACCCCTAGGGTACGCCTCACTGTTGCCTTGCCTCGAAAGGTGATCGTCGAGTAGAGGATGTCTTAGTAAGTCCTCATGATGCGGGAACCTGGCATGAGGGTAGCTTCTAAGGTATCTTCCTATTGCTCTGGTGATCACCATGTCCCGAACCCTCGAATTGACCCGAACACCTCCAACGGTGGTGCTACCTACCTCTCAATGGTGGGATGGCACTACTTTAAAGGACATTTACACAGACGAATTCCTTAGGGTAGGTAGACGACTCTAGATACTTGCTCTAATTTCAAAACAAATCAAAAATACTTTTCACACCGACACCTTTTCAAAAAGCTTTCGAAAGCAACTTTTCAAACACTCTTGAGGACCGATACAAGAGTCGAACTGAAATTTTCAAAGAAACTTTTTAAAACCCACAGTTGAAAAGCAAACAAACCATTTTTGAAAACACGAATGAGCAAGTATCTAAGAGCCCATGGATAACCATGGATAGAAAAGGTGCTAACACCTTCCCTTTCTATAATCTACCTCCCGAACCGAGAGCAATCTCTTTAAGGAATTTTTCTGTGCTTTTTTCCTTTCCATTTGGAGAAAATAAAAGACGGTGGCGACTCTTGCTTCCGCGACATTTCGCGAACCAGTGTTAAAAAGTCAGTTCCAGATCCACCGATCACACTGGCAAATTCCCCTGGCACCTCACAATCTTCCTCACCTTCGTATTCGGCTTGGTAGATCAGATCTTTAGAGTCACTGAAGGCTATAGCAGTATCGTTACCCATGGGATCCGGAATGGAAGGGTGCCTGCATTTGTGAGTGTGGGTGTGTAAGGGTATAGCCGTCTTAAAACAATAAAATGTAAAAGAAAGACAATAAGAACAAAAGTTTTATATATGAAAAAGCGTCCATGATTCATTGAATGTCATATGAAAATGAAATAAAAACCCTTGTAAATGGACCGTTGTGCCTCGGGTAAGACACAAGGTTGAAAATGTATGAATTGTTTGTGAATATTACAAGTTCAACAGAAATGTAAAAGATAAATTACTGAGATATGAAAGTTATCGGGACAAAGTCTTTGGCTTCCCAATTGCGAAGTCCTCCGATGACAGTAGGAAATATCCAATCTTCCAAGCTGCCATCTTCTTCACCGTCTTCCACTGCATTGACCCCTTGGTTACTAATCTTCACAGGTGGCCCTCCGGCACGGGCGTAGCGCACAACCTTTTGAGCAGTTGAAGTAAACCCCAAGCCAAACTTGTCTGATTTGTACAGGATGTCTGGAATCTGCCCCCAGATGGTGCATCCACCCTCTTCTACTACTGCCTTTACATCCTTTAGAGACGACATCCGAAGTGGAGGTCTTGTGATCTTAGGAGTCGAGGATACTGCCTTGGTTACCGCCACTTCTTGGGAGACTTCTTCAAAATGTTAGAAAGAGGTTTCAATGAACTCTTCATCCAATTCCACATATCGGAAAGAATTCAGATGACTAATCATGTACTCCTCTTCCCCGTGGACAGTTATGATCTTCCCTTGGATGGGGTACTTCAGAATCTGATGCAAAGTGGAGGTGACAGCACCGGCATTGTGAATCCAGGGGCGTCCTAAAAGACAGGAATAAGAAGGACGGATGTCCATCACATAGAAGATTGAATTGAAAGTCTGAGTTCCCACCTTGATCGGGATGTCCACCTCCCCATGGACCATCCTCTTAGAGCCGTCAAATGCTCTCATAATTATATTATTGGGTTTTAATGTCAGCCCCTCACAATCCAATCTATCAAGGGCTTTCTTTGGTAAGACGTTTAGAGATGAACCAGTGTCTACTAAGACATGAGCTAGGGTTGTTCCTCTACACTCCACTGAGACATGTAATGCCTCATTGTGTTTCCTCCCTCTGGGTGTCAAGTCAGCATCAGAAAAACCCAGGCCATTATCAGTTGTCAAACTGGCCACACACTCTTGGAATTGGTCCGCAGACGTCTCTTGCGGCACATGAGTTATCTTCAGAAATTTTACCAAAGCTTTTGCATGTGCCTCAGAGCACAGCAGCAGTGCTAACATGGAGACCTTAGAAGGGGTTTGCCTTAACTGTTCAACCACATCATAATCACTTTTCTTTATTATCCTCAGGATTTCTTCCATTTCCTTCTTGGATGTTTCAGGGATAGATTGAGCCTTCGTCCGAACAGGCTCTTCTTGAATGTTTTTCCTTTATTCTCAACAGTGGAAGTAGGGATAGGAATTGTATTGTCTTTGTCGGTAGGAACGCTTGCAGGTACAATCACCATTGCATAGGTAATCTTCGGAACGACCACGGGTCCAAAGACTGCCTTTGGAGGGGAAATCTCTGGAGAGAAGATTCTACCACTACGGGTAATCTTGCTTGTTCCAACAATGTTACTGATGTGGGATTTTTCCTCTTCAGAGCTCTCTTCTTTGGAAGTCAGTTCATCCTGTTTAATACCATGGTAGTAGATTTCTCCACCATAATTCCATGGTACTGTTTTATCTGATTGGTACGGGACCAGCCCGGGCATTGTAGTATTCAGTGGAGTAGTCTTTGGAGCAGATGTAATCCTAACGGGTCTTTTAGGGACCCTGGAAGGATTGGCGTAGATGGTTATTATTGAAACTTCTTTAACTGGAACGGGTGAAATAGGAGCTTTCTCAAACAAAATTTCTTGGTTATCAATCAGTTGTTGGATACCTTTTTTCAACAGAGGGCAGTCAAATGATGAGGATAGGAAAACATGGTAGTCTTTGTCACAACCTGGGAATATACCAGCCTTCAACAAACTCAGCTTGATAATCGGGAGCGGAGTTAACAGTTTATCCACGATGGTAATAAATAAATCTTCCTCAACAGCATTGGCATTGTGACCATGCCTAGGCATTGGAGCGGAAATAACATTCGGTTTCTCAGGCGCTTCAAACTCAACTTCCTTCGCATCTATCAGGTCTTGAATTTTGTTCTTCAGAGCCCAACAGTTGTTGGTGTCGTGCCCTGGACTTTCATAATGGTATGCGCATCTGGAATTCGGATGGTAGTGAGGAGACGCAGTATTGGGGTTCTTTGGGGCCTCTTTTAAAATGGCCAGATTCAATTTCAGAAGATGTGGTAGGACCTGGGCTGGAGTCATGTTAATCTTGGTGAATTGCCGGATTGGGCTTTCCACCCTTGGCTGGTTATTTCTTGGCTGGCCTGATGCAGGCTTTGGAATCATAACAGCCCCTCACCGTTGGTCGGGGCTCAGTTCTTCCTTGATTTCTATGTGAATAGACAACAGACACTTCCTTCTTCCCACTTAAGGGCTTTTTTACAGCTGTGGAGGCAGACGCGTCCTTCTGAATTTTACCACTTCTTATACGTGTTTCCACCCTTTCACCGATTAAAATCAATTCAGTAAACCCTACAGAGGAGCTTCCAATCATATGATTAAAGAAAGGGCCTGATAGAGTTCCCAGGAACATGTCCACTAACTCTCTTTTAGACAAAGGGGGTTGAACCCTTCCGGCTAAATCTCTCCACTTTTGTGCGTAGTCTTTGAAGCCCTCATTTGATACCATAGCCATACTCTAAAGTTGAGCACGGGTTGGTGCCAAATCAGTGTTGTACTGATACTGTTTATAGAAGGCTGCTGCCAGGTCTTCCCAATTGTGGACATCGGCCCTTTCCAACTGGTAGAACCAATCAAGTTGCGTTCCTGATAAATTGTCTTGAAAAAAGTGGACCCACAAGTCTTTGTCAGCAAAATGCGGCTGAATCTTCATGACGTATGACCGAAGGTGCATTTTGGGACAAGACACCCCATCATTTTTGGAAAATAATGGCACTTTAAACTTCGGCGGGATTACTATTCCTGACACCATCCCCAATTCCTCGAAATCTAGCCCCGATACTCTCTGTATTTCCATAGCAGTTAGACGCTCTTCCAGGTGTTTATATTTGTCATTATCTGGAGGGTATTGTTGTTCAGAGTAGTCCTCTTCCTCCTCTTCTTCTTCAGAATCTGATGGTACTGCCGTTTCTTTTCCTTTTCTTTCCCCTTCGTCAGAGGTTGTTGGAAATTCTAAGGTCCTTCTGGCTTGTCCCTGAAACCTTATGCCCATGATAACCACACCAGTTGGCTTCTTCTTCTTTTTCTCTTTCTCTTTTTCTAGAAGAGTCTTTAGCTCCTCCTGCCCCTTGGCTAAGGTCAAGAGTAACTGTTGAAATTGTGTATTTTGAGCTTGTAGGTCCTTAACCGTTTGTTCGAGATCCATCTTGCTGAAATAAACAGTAGAAGGATGAGGAAACTTGTTGCAAAGACCTATTTATGCTCATGATGAATGATATGTATTCATGCAATGTTTTCAAGGATTTAAAAATTCAAATTTGTGTCAAATAAAAAGGAACACACATTATATTAATAAAATAGAATTTGAGTACATCAATTCCCCTAGGGCAAAATAATACAAAATTCTAAGATAAAAAGACATTATGCATACTCTTTGGTGCAATGTAAGTATTGAGAGTCTGCTCTTCATGAAGTAGCCGAGTGAGTTCCAAAACCTTCTTCTCGCTTATGTAGAATTGGGCTTCGAAAGTATAGCGTTCTCCTTTGAGTTGTATCCAATCCCTTTGTAGGTCTTCGAGTGATGTAGGCATGTCAGGATGTAGGATAGTGTATGGAACTTCTCCTTCCTTAACATGCTCTATAATCACTGGGAGAATGGAGGGGTAAGGCATCATAAGACTTTGAGCGCAGGTTCGTACCCACTTGAGGTAAGGCTCAAGAGGGATGGAATTCTTGTGTCCCGAAGTCTTGCTATCTACCTTGTTTGGCATCCTCCAAGCTCGGACGAATCTTTGGCGAAGACCTTGATCGTCATTGTCGAAGTCGAAAACCAAGCCTTGAATCAGCATATCATGTGGGCCATCCCTTCAGGCATAACCAAACTATCTTAGAGCCAAGCACGGGTTGTAGGTGATGCCTCCCCTAATTCCAAGTAAAGGGACATTATGGAATTCCCCACAACGGTCGACAATGATAACATTCTCTTTGGATCGAGAACACCAATGAATATCTGAATGTTTAAGTGTCATAAACCTTTGTGACCACCTCAAACCTTGCTCATTCTTTAAGACTGATTGGGGCAGATGAGAAATAAACCATCTTTCCAGGAGAGGAGTGCAACACATAAGAACACCCCTCTTCCTCATTGTACGAGTGTGAAAAGAGTGTAAGATATCTCCAAGCAATGTAGGCACCGGATTGCGTGATATGAAGATTTTGACAGCGCTCACATCTATGAGTTGGTCAGGATTGGGGAACAAGACCATCCCATAGATAAGAAGAGCCACAATCTCCTCAAAAGCTTGCAAGTCTAGGGAATTACAACAGCTTTGGGCCTTCTCAAACAAGAACTTTGCCAAGAAGCCTTTGACACCACTTCTAGTTTCCCAATAGGTTGTGACATCAGATGAGTGCGAGTGCAGGGCTTGAGCAATATCTTCTGGCTTTGGATCTCTTTCCGTACCGTTGAAAGGTAGTTGATTGAGAATAGGAATCCTCATAAGTTAAGAGAATTCTTCCAAAGTAGGCACAAGCTGGTAGTCAGGAAATGTGAAGCAGTGATGCAAAGGGTCAAAGAACTGGAAGAGAACCTTCATCATGTCTTCCTTTGTGTTGAAGGTGACCAAGTTGAGTAGAAGACCATGCCTCTTGGTGAATGGAGAGTTCTCAGGGATCCTTGAAGCTAGCTCCTTGAGTTGTGGAGGAATTCTTACAAGGTTGACTTGGATAGTTTTCCTGCGAAGTGAATCCATATCCTACAAAACAAGAACAAAGATGAATTTCCAAAATCCTTGAAATGGTTAGTGGATGCATATGATGCTCATGATGTCCATGATGTTATGCACAAGTATATATGTACAAGAAAATCAAACAAGTTCCTAGTTTAGGCTTGCATGGGGTTTCATAGGTAAGTACCCTCTTGAAGTTTAGTTGGCTCAACCTATCCTAGCAATAGTAATCGGGTTCTAAGGAGCTCAATATCACTAGATTGTTTCCTTGTTCATTGTTTCAATTCAAGCCTCTTTACTGGCGACCGAAATATTCCAAGAAACCAACCCTCAATGAGTGTAGTATCGAGTATCTACCAACTTCAGACTACACCAAATTCGGTCATCTCACTACATCCTAAAAGGCCAAGTTGGTCAAGTAAAGGGTTCTAGAAGTTCATTAGTGCTTCATGACATCACTCAGTGGCCCCGTATTCTCTTTGATTGACTCAAAGGCTACCGATACCCACAAATATGTCACACTAACATAGCTATTGATTAGACCGTGTTGGTATACCCCACACAGTTTCCACAATGTATTGCTATTTACCTATAATGTTTCCCAAATCCGGGTGGAGGATTCAAACCCAAACAATATAACCAAAATATAAAGCAAACAAGTCAAACAAGGTAAGAAAATAAAGGTGACACTAACCCTAAGGTAACCCTACTTTTAAAATTCTCTCCAGCAGAGTCGCCAGTTCTGTGATACGGTGGGAGAACTGACTTGAGGTTTTTTGTTTTATCGCAAATGTCGCGGTTAGCAAGAGTCATCACTGACTTTTCTTTTATCCAAAAGGAAAGGTAAAAAAGCACAGGAAAGACGTTTGAGATATTTTCTTGAGTTCGGGGGGTAGATTATGAAAAGGGAAGGTGCTAGCACCCTTTTCGTCCATGGTATTCCATGGGCTCTTAGTTACTTGCTTAGATCACTTGCTTTGCTTTGTTTGAAATGGTGTTTGGTGTGGTTTTGAAAGTATTTTGAAAAGAGGCCATTCGTTTAGGCAATCTTTGTAATGGTTCTTGTTCGTAAGAATGTATACAAAGATGTTTGTCTTTTGAAAAATGTTTCCAATATTTTGTAAGATGTTTTGAAATGTGTGTGTGTGTGTGTTTGTTTTTGAAAATAGCAAGGATTTTGTTTGAAATGGAGTAAGTAACTTAGAAGCTATCTACCTACTCAAATGTATTTCTTGTGCATTTTCTATTCCTTGTACATTGTTGACTTACCATTGATTTGGTAAACAACCCTATCTTTGGATGTAAACGGGATGGGCGTGGGTCATCGTATAACAATGATAACAATGTTGTCAAGTATCTTAGCATTTTTGAGGGACCAAGATCATTTTGTTTAGGAAACTTTTGAATAGCGTCATCGAGGGACTATGATCTTATATTTGTTTTGTTTTGCCAAGATACTTCGCATGCGTAACATGGCCGTTTTGTTTTAGGCAACCAAGTGGAAGAAACACTAAGGGTGCTTGTGTGCAAAGTATGTCATTTTCATGCTTTTGTCTTGTATTTAGGGTTTTTCTATTTTGCTTTGTTTTTGTTCTTGTCATACAAAACCCTAATTACTAATCATGGTATAAAAGCGATAAATTGCGTAATGTAAATATACTAAGCTATTACAACAATTATTATGGGAGGGGGGAATACAAGTTTGAATGGGGGATTTGCACAAATATAAAGCTAAATATATTATTACAACCAAATCAAATATGCGCGAATGAATAATAAGACAAATATTTAAAATGCAATGCAATATGTATGTAAAAGAAAAGATTTTTTATGTCTTGTTTTTTGTATGAACAATATTTAACTTAGACCTAAAAAAGGAAAAAAAATAATTAATTCTTTTTGAAAGGGATTAAACCCTAGTTTTCATTTTAAAGAAAATAATGTTCTATATTATTATTTTATACATTTTTTGTATAAGAAAATTATAACTAATATTATATGTAAATATTAAAAATTAAGTAGGTGTAAAAATAAGTATTTATGAGTATAAAATGTATAATAAAAATATTAAGTATTTTTAAATATATTTACAAGTTATTTAAGAAAATAAAATCTATTTATCAAAATAAACTATTTTTCATGTGAGAAAATAATAAAATAAAATAAAATAAAAGTGTGAAAATAAATAAATCAATTTTTAATATTTTTTAACATTTAGAAAAAATAAACAAAAGTATTAAATATGAAAATATGAAAAAAATACAAAAATATAAAAAGCTAGTCAGGGGTGTAATAGTAAGTCAGGGGGTGTGAATAGAAAAAACAAAAAGCCCAAGGCGCCAAAAAGCCCAGAACTTCATCCCTGTCCTTCGCTCAGCCTCCATGCGTGCGTTTTCCAGTTCAAACTGTATCTCCCTTATTCTTGCACAAAAACAAAAACTCATAACATGGAAAATGTGGCATTTGAGCTCACGATTCCAACCATATAAATTATGTAACCTAACTCTTAAAGATCAAGGAGAATTTTGGAACCCCTAATTCGTGACCTAACTTTTTCATAGTTTTCAATCTTCAAATTCGCATAGCACAAGTAATATAAATGCAAAGTAATGGTATGTACAGCTTTGTTATGATGAGGACTACATTTTTCCTTCACAAATCGTGACTTAAGGTTGCCTATTCAGAGAGATAGAGTTTGAAAAAATACCTCCTTCAGTTGGAATCGAGTAGGGCAATGTAAGGACTTTAATGGAGGCCTGGTGATTGTTTAAGCTTCCTTGAACTTCACTGAAGCTATTCCAATGCTTATCTTGCTTTGAGGATGGCTGGAGCTCTCTGACCAAGTCCAACTGCAAGCTTCCAAACTGAAAATAGCAAATGCTGAAACATGGGTTACAGAACCAGGGTGATGGCTTGGATTGATTAGTTATCAAGTGTATAAGATGTTTGAAGTGATTAAACACAAAACGCACGAGCCAAATGAGAGTTGGTTGTGCTTTTGCAGAATCTGAGTGTTTGGACAGTTTTGTGCAGTTTTTCAGTTTGAGTGTGTTTCAGGTTCAATCCCAGCATGCTATGGCTTGTAACAAGTTTGTATATTTGTATATAAGTGATCCAAAGTCAGCCCTTACTAGTTGTGCAAGCTTTGGACCTTTTTGCAACTTTTCTTGCATTTGAAGTAAAGTGAAGTGACTATACTTGCCATGCTTGTACTTGCTTACTTGAGGGATAAAATGAGCTTGTACCAATTGCTTGAGATCTGTGTAGATTGCTTGTATCAAGGGGACAGGTTCAATGCTCAAGATTGACAAAGTTGCAAAAGTTCCTCTTTATGAAAATGGCAATGTGAACTTTTTGCCCAAAATGGAAATGCATCTTGTGTAAAGCTTCAAAAGCAAAGATAAAGGCTTTAGCTTCTGAGTATGCATTTAATTATGGAGTGTATAGAAAGATTAGCACCTGTAAAGAAATATATAACCAGCATAGATTGGATTTTCAACTTGATGCTATGTGAAAATGGCTTGAACAAAAAGTGAGAAAATGCCAACTTCCCTTCTTCGATTCTCCCTACTCAAAAATGATGTTGGAGAGTTCTTGGACATTTTTGAAAGCTTGAAATGTGCTTTATAATCCATCTTTGAAATGAATTTTGAGATACCTCTTGGAAATAGGTGAAAAGTTGACATGAAGTTGGGTCCAAAACCTGCCTAAATTAGGGCAAAATTTCACTAAGTTAAGAAGTTCATCACCATGTATTCACAAATTCATAACTTGAGATCTAAGCATCTTTAGGGAAAACTTTTTGAAGAAAAGTTGTATATTTAATGTAGGACTACAACTTTCATGTTGGGAACTTTCCTTGAATCAAAATGCATCATGGTGAAAAAGTGGTGAAAAGTTGGGGAAAAATAAGAAAATTTTTATACTTAGAAAAAATTCTAAGTTATGAAAATTTTCAAATTAAAACCCTAATTTTAAAATTAGGTTTTCTTGGTGAACAAGTTTCATATTTTGACATATCTTGATGAATTATGACCCTTGGTACTTGATTTTGACCAAAAAGTCAAAGTTTGACTTTTCAGTGTACAGTTGACTTTTGATCAATTGACTGCAAAATTCATCTATCAATCCAATGAACTTGAGATCTTTTGAACCATGTAATTAGGTCAAGATGATGCCATTTAACCCTTGAAATCATGCTTGAACTCAATTGGTCATTGGCTAGGTTAAAAATCAGAAATTGCCCTTTCTCAATCAAAACCCTAATTTTGACCATTTTGCCCTTTTGATGATTTGATCAAATTTCTTGAGGAGTTGTGATCCAAACTTGATCAAATGGTACATATGAGTCTAGAATGTTTATGCGGATCAAAAATTATGAACTTTTACTGTAAGTTGGCCATGGTTGACTTTTTCCCCAATACAACTGATTTTTAGGTCAATTGTCCAACTGACTGATAAAAAATGTGGTTCAAGGCTTGAAACTTATCATGAGCAATCTTAAGGGTCCAAAATGATGTATGAAAGTCACATGAAGCATTGATGGTCCAAAAATCCTTGTGCAAACTCAAACCCTAATTTTGGGTTATCAGTGCAAGATGAGGTGTCTTGAGCTGACCAAACCCTAATCTTGTCTTGAGTCCAAGAAGTCTTGTGAGAAAATCTTGATAAATGAGAGGGAAAATTTTGGGGTACAACACATGTCCTACAAAATAGAAACAAAGATAAATCCCAAAACTCCTTGAAATGGTTAGTGAATGTGTTATGATGTTATGATGTTCATGATGTTATGTACAAGTAAAATATACACAAACAAAGCAAACAAGTTCTTGGGTTTAGGCTTGCATGGAGTCTCATATGTAAGTACCCTCTTGAATTTTAGTTGGCTTAAACATGTCCTAGCAATAGTAACCGGGTTATAAGGAGCTCAATATCACTGGTTTGTTTCCTTGGTCATTGTTTCAGCACAAGCCTCTTTAATGGCGACCGAAATATCCCGAAGAACCAAACCTCAATGAGTGTAGTATCTAGTATCTACCAACTTCGGACTGCACTAAAGCCGGTCATCTCACTACGTCCTAATGGCCAAGTTGGTCAAGTAAAGGTTCTAAAAGTTCATTAGTGCTTCATGACATCACTCAGTGGCCTCGTATTCTCCTTGACTACTCAAGGGCTACTGGTACCCACAAATATGTCACACTAACGTAGCTATTTCTTAGACCGTGTCGGTATACCCCACACAGTTACCACAACGTATTGCTACTTACGTATAAGGTATCCCAAATCCGGCTAGAGGTTTCAAACCCAAACAAAGAATCATAATGTAAAGCATACAAATCAAACAATGAAAGCAAGTAAATGTGATCTAAGCCCTAAGGTAACCCCACTTTTAGAATTTCCCCAACAGAGTCGCCAGTTCTGTGATACGGTGGGAGAACTGACTTAGATCGTTTGCGTTTGATCGCAATTATGCGGTTAGCAAGAGCCGCCACTGACTTTTCTTTTATCCAAAAGGAAACGTAAAAAAGCATAGGAAAGACCTTTTGAGATTGTCTCTTGAGTTCGGGGGGTAGATTATGAAAAGGGAAGGTGTTAGCACCATTTTCATCCATGGTTTTCCATGGGCTCTTAGTTACTCGCTAGATCATTTGCTTTTGTTTTAATGTGCTTGTGGCGTGGTTTTGAAAGTATTTTTAAAAATGTCTTTGCAATGGTTTTTGTCTCTATAAGAACGTATATAAAGTATTGTTTCGAAAAATAGTTCAAAGAGGTGTTTTATGTATTGTGTTTTTGAAGGTGATTTTGAAAAGATATTTTTGTAATGGTTCTCGTCTCTATAAGAACGTATACGAAAAGTGTTTATCTTTTGAAAAGGTTTCAAGATGAAAGTGTTGGTGTAAAAATGTTTTTGTCGTGAGCAAACGAGCAATTAAGAGCGAATCTACCTACTTGAAAGGTCTTAAATGTTCTTTTTCTCCTTTAGACGTTGCTATCTTACCATTGATTTGGTAAGAAGCTCCATCGTTGGATGTGAAGGAACAAGCGTGAGACGTTTGTACAGTCATAGAAGGCAACTTGTGAGACGCTTTAGCAATTTTCGTAAGGGACGAGATCGTTTTACCGAAGGCAACATCGAGGGACATCGAGGGACTACGATCTTTTTTATTGAAGGGTCTTTGCAAAAGCGTCCCATATTCGAGGGACATGACTGTGTTTCTGAGGTAACGAGCGAGGTTACCCTAGAGGTGCGTGTGTGAAAATGTGTGTTTGATTCAAGTTATTTTGTCTTTGATTAGGGTTATCTAGCGGTTGATTTTAAATCTTGCCATACGCACCTAATTACTATACAGTATAAGGAAAACAGTAAATTGCGGAAATTAAAATTCTATGCTATTACAATGTTTTCGGGAATGGGGGTACAGATTCACAAATGGGGATGAGTTAATGCAATTAAATGTCCAAATAGACAAACAATACAAGCAAATCGAATCAAGCAATTACAACAAGTTTATGACGTAAAGAATTAATTAACAAAATAAGGAAATAAAATTCTTGTTTTTTGTTGGAAAAGTTTGGAAAGAGAACTAAAAAATCTATTCTATTAGAGAAAATAAAATAATAGATTTAAAGAAAATAAATTGTTCGTATATATTTTTGTTTATCTTTTAGTATTTTGTTATGTAGAAATTAAATAAATGATTTAAAAGAAAAAGTTAATTACAAAAAATTCCTAACTAAGAAAGAAAGAGAAAAAAAAGTTAACTAATTTAAAAGTTGTATTTGGTTTAATTGAATTTTTAAAAATTATAACTAAACCTAAACTAATCTTGTCATAAGGGTAAATAGTTAGAAACAAAATAAAAATAAAAGTCTTGGCAAGGTGTTGAACCCGGGTCATCTAAATTGCAGAAAACATGCTTTGCCACTGAACTAAAGCTATTTATCTGTTATAACTATGTTTTAATTAATAAATAAGGTGAAATATTGATAATAGGATTGGGCCAAAAGGCCCATTGGACCGACTCGATTGGACAAGAAACAAGGGAAAATTTGGGAAACCCTAAAGGTTAGAGAGTCGCTGCTAAAACTCTTAGTTATCTCTTTCACGAGAAATGTTATTCCCTCTGCACACTCACTATTCATTTCTCTAGCATCAAGTTCTCAGCTGGAAAAAAATAACACCTAGGGCCTCCCATATCTCTTCTTCTTCTCACGATTTGTCTCTACTATCTCTAATCTCACTGCCGCAACCGCACGCAATCACCAATTACTTAAACAAAATTGGAAGAATAAAAACCTAACTAATGAAATTGATATGATGAAAACCGATCTTGAGCCTAAACAATGGGGGAATTACTCAAGTATGCTTTAGAATTCATGTGGTATGAAGAATCAGTCAGAAATCAGAGAGAAAATTTTACCTACAAGACGGAGGTTTGTCTCGGTTTTGATGATGGAGCGAAAATGAAGAGGAAACCAAAAGAATGAGGTTGCAATTTCCAGGTAAGAAAATCTTTGATCCTCTGAGAAATAATATTCTACTTTCTTTTTAAATTCTTCTCCTTCTGACTTCTTCTTATTCTTTTGATATGCAATGCTTTTGTTGTGTTGCACGTTGCGAATGTGTGTGATTGTTATTGAGTGTTGAAGCTACTAATTTTTTGTTGGCTGAATGATGTATGATATATGGGCAACTCGGTGGTGATGGTTAGAATTTTTTTTTTAGAGTAAGAGGGAAGTTGCAGAATGGTGGAGGTTGGCGTTTGATTCTTCAAAGGGGTCCATGATGGACTTTAGGTGGAAGAGTTTTTTTTAATATGAGAGAACAATTTTAGTTGGTTTTGTTTTTGTTGGTTCTATTTATCCTTGCTGGTTTTTCTGGTATACTGGATTTTTGTTCTTGGTTTGGATTTTCTGATTCTGTTATATATTTCTTGCTGGTTTGGCTCTTGGTTTTTGTATATTGTCTGGCCTTTGCTCCCCCCTTGAGTACGCTGCTGACTTAGGGTTTTATAGCAGTATGAGGAATTGAATCGGGGGGGGATGAGATGGGTTTGAACTGTTGGGATATGCTGATATGTGGCTTTCTTGTATAGCTTTTGTTTTTGCTATGTTTGTGCAAGTCAGGACTATTTTGTTAACAGGTTTGGACAGCAGAAAACAAGGAAACAAACTGTTGTTGTTTTGACTATTTTTTTGGTAATATTTGCATAAGTTTTGGACTGTTTTTGTAGCAGAGTTTTTGCAGGATATATTTTGGGAAATTTCGCAGCATATATTTAGGTTGTTTGGTACATGTTTTATGTGCTGGTTTGATGTGAGGCTTTGGACTGTTGCTTGCTAGATGATTTCTTTCCTCTTTCCTCTTTCAATTAAAATAAACAGTTTTGTTTACTTATTGAAATTCTGAAGGGTTTGCAGTATTTAGGAAAATGATGATGTGTTTTAGATATGAGCTAATGCTAGCTTGCATATTGTTTGTTTTTTATATTGCTGCTGACTTTTCATTTGTTCTCTTGGCAGCCTATGCTGCCTTGCTTGCTGCATTGTTCTGTCCTCTTGTTGCACTTGTTTTTACTTTGTGTTGTTGTGCTATTTGACAGCCTGTTGTTGCTATTGTTTGCTTGTTTGGTGTATCTGTTTACAAGTCTGCTATTTTGTATGATGATTTTTGGCAATGCCGCCTTGTTTTGTGTAGCAGTTTGCTTATTTTGCTTGCTAATTTTGCAATGCAACCCTTTTTTGGTTGGACTGTTGCAGTAGCTTGTTTGGTTTGCTTTTATGCCTGCCTTGTATATTTCTTTTTCCCTCTTTTGTGAACCAAAATTTAGGTTTTTGGATTTGCAAAATAGGGAGAAATGGATGGTGATTAAAACGAACAAAATTCTGATTCCCAGACGCAAACCCTAATGATGAATTTCTCCTCTTTACATATTACTTTGCTTGAATTTTTGATAACTTTTCCTTTTCTTATTTCATGAACGGCAAGTGAAGCTTGGATGCAAACAAAGATTAGATCGATTACTTGAAGATGAAGCAAGGGAGACTTGAAGAAGAAGTAAAACTTCCCTTTGTAAACAAAAAACTTGAGATTCTTTGTAAACAAGACAAACAATTTGTAATTTATATTTTGCATTGTAAACCTTTTTTTTTTACAAATTGTCCATGAATGTAATCATAACATAACATTTGAATGAAATGTATGAATGATGAATTTGTTGTACCAAACTTTGACTTCTAATTTAAACTTTGCAATTCTTTATTGAATGCTTCGAATAAATCATCTTGGTTTGGTAACTTGTACTTCAAGCAATCACAAAATGATTAGATAAACCATATGCCTTGTACTCCAATCAAATTCTCAAACAAAATAAATGCTTAAAAATTCAATTCCACTTGGCTAACTTGAATCCAAAATCATGGTTATTTTAAATTAAAGTCTTAATCTTTAAATCGTATCCAATTCAAACTTGCATTCAAAATGGACTTACACGCCACGCTCGATTAAAGATGGAACTTCATTGCCAAACAAATATCCTCTGAGAAAATTCATCAATCTTTCAACAAATTATGGTTAAGAACACTTAAAAATCAACTAATGACTTACGACGATTCGATAATTTTTAAAGTCTTCCAAACACAATTTTCTTTCAATTCTTTGAAGATAAACCCGTGAGAAAAATCACTTATGACCACATACAGAAATAATCGTCTCAAGGTATTGTAATTTGAAGAAATCACAAATCTTAGAAATCAAACGACTATTATTTAAAATTCGGTCAAAGTCCATGATGTGACTTCTAACGTACTCGAATTTTGGTGATCTTCTATACGTAATGAGCACTTGATTTGTGAAGAGAAATTAGAGATGGCATCAAGGAGAATCATACGCAACAAGAACCACTCAAAAATATTGAATAATGAAGAAGTTACGATCTTTTGAACTTGTTCTTGCAAAAAAGGTCAATTTTTGGGTTAATGTAGTCGTTTTCAGTTATCTAAACCCTTGACTGAGCAAACTTGCAATGCGGGGTTTGAAACTTGGCACGAACATCCTTGAGGAGACATGAAGACCTATGAAGACCATTTGAAACCTTGAAAACTCAATTTTCTCTGAGGGATACCAAACCCTAATTGTTGATTTACTGCTTAGGAAGAGAATCTGTCTGATTAAATTCTGAGCCAAATTGAGTATTCGAGAAACTCTAGGTTAGTATCTTGAATTAAAAATGGGAGGGCAAATTTTGGGGTACAACAACAGGCTTAGGTTTATATGTTTCTTTCCCTTTGGGAGTTTCATATCCAATACCTCTTATGTTATTTCCACTAACACCATAGATCATTGAAGCCATTTTGCTTCTATCTATGCTTTTAGCAAGAAACGTTTGAAAACTAGAGTCATATTCTTTAAGAATATCTTTTGAACTTGAAGTAGAATCTGAAATAGAAATGTTTTGAAATTTTTTAACTTCCTCTTTGAGTTTTAAAATGTTTTCTTTAAGTTCAGAGTTTTCTGTTTCAAGTTTCTCAAAATCATGTGCAAGATTCTTTTTGAGCTTCTTGTATTTGATTTTGAGTTTACTGTAGTTTTCAAGAAGTTCGGATAAGCTTTTAGCAAGTTTAGTTCTATAAAATTCAGAGAATACCTCTTTCGGTTCTGAATCAGAGTCATCGTCATCGTCATCTACTGTGGTAGCCATAAACGCTAGGTTAGCGTGTTCATCTTCTGAGTCAGATTCAGCTTCAGAAGATTCGGAATCATCCCAGGTGGCCATCATGCCTTTCTTTCTTCCAAAAAAATTCTTTGGTCTTTCTCTTTGTAGCTTAGGACAATCACTTATGTAGTGTCCTGGTTCTTTACATTCATAGCAGACTATATCTCTCCTGCTTGACTTCTTATGTCCAGAAGATTCTGGTTTATCTTCTGACCTCTTGTAGTTTCTGAACTTTTTGTCTATGCTTCCACATCTGGTTGATCCTTCTGGAGAGCAGAGATAACTCATCTTCTTCTGATGCAGAATCTTTAGAGTTTCCTTCTTCTGCCTGAAAAGCGTTAGTTTCACATTTTTAATAGATTTAAGGGTGACAGACTTACCTTTCTTCTGAGGCTCATGTTCGTCAAGTTCTATCTCGTGACTTCTTAATGCACTGATAAGTTCTTCAAGGGATACATCATTCAAATCTTTTGACACTTTGAATGTAGTAACCATAGGTGCCCATCTACTGGGTAAACTTCTGATAATTTTCTTAACATGGTCTGCCTTGGTGTATCCTTTGTTCAGAACTCTCAGGCTAGCAGTCAGAGTTTGGAACCTTGAGAACATAGCTTTAATGGACTCATTTTCTTCCATTTTGAAGGCTTCATACTTATGGATGAGAGCCATAGCTTTTGTCTCTTTTACTTGAGAATTTCCTTCATGAGTCATTTTGAGAGACTCAAACATGTCATGTGATGTGTCTCTGTTGGTGATTTTCTCATATTCTGTTTTAGAGATAGCATTCAGAAAGATGTTTCTGGCTCTGTGTTGATTCTTGAAATCTAGCTTCTGTTGTTTATCCATGTTCTTTCTGTCAATCTTTTTTCTGTCTTTATCTTCTGGATGCGTGTAACCATCTAGGACCATATCCCATATATCAGCATCATGACCTAGAAAGAAACTTTCTAGTCTATCCTTCCAGTATTCAAAGTCTTCTCTATCAAACACAGGAGGTTTGGTGCAGTTGTTGTTATTTTGTTCAATTGCCATAGTGTTTTCCTTCTGGATCTTTTTTTGACACTGTTAGGTGTTTGCACCCAGAACTAGAGCTCTGATGCCAATTGAAGGATGAGAAAACACTTAGAAGGGGGGGGGGGGGGGGGGGGGGGGTTGAATAAGTTTTTCCTTTTTTTCCAACGTAATACTAATGGAAGGACACAAATATTTTTATCCTGGTTCGTTTGAAACTCAAACTACTCCAGTCCACCCGCCAAGGTGATTTCGCCTCTCTCAACGAGGACTTAAACCACTATAATCACACTGATTACAAATGCACAACCAAACTGTTGTGACTAACAATATAGTGCACAAGCCAACTGCAAGTGACTAATACCTCTAAGACTCAACTAGTCCTAGCCCTCTTGAGAAATTTGACCCAACTGGTCTCTCAAGGAATACTTATAAAAATTATCTCTTAACAATAGTGAATTAGAATGCTTCTAATAAGTTGTATCACAAATTGCAATTTTTCACTAAGATTATTGCCCAATACTTAAGATTTACCCACTATACAATATTAGTTTACAAGAATGAAAGCAGTGAGCGTTAGTATGTTTCTCGTGGATCAATAACCTTTCTATGAAATAAATGATCTTCTATATATAGCTTCTAGTTTTGACCGTTACTGCCTTGAAGAGAGTGTATGCATTAATGATGCGTGTTGGCTTGGCCTTTATGTTTCCAATGTTCTTGTGCGTAGTACCACTTGAGTGCGTTAGCCGTCTTAGCATTTAATGACCAACGGTATTATCAGAGCTTGTCTCTGGAAGTTTTAGGAGTTTGCTTGCAGTGTAACGCCCGTAATTTATTTAATTATTTAATTAAATTATTTTTGGAATATTTGTGAAGTTGTGTTATGATTAATTGGATTTAATTATTTTATTAAATGGTGAAATAATATTAGAAGTATAATATTATTTGATGTGGGCTTGTTTTTAAAGGAATAGAAATAATAAGGGGGTGTATTAGTTTTAAGCCCAATAAGGAATAAAGAATAATATGGTTATTTTATTGTTGTTAGAAAGAATATAAAGAAAGAAGCAGTAGAAGAATAAGGATTGAGAGGAGAACGTGCAAGCTGCTGGAAAAAGTGGAAAAACGGCAGAACGAGAATTCAACCGGAAATTGTAGAGCGACCTTCAATCTAAGGTAAGGGTGGGGTTCTGATTCTATAATTGGGTTCATGATGATTGGTATGTGGGGTTAGAGATGATTGTTGTCTTGTTCTTGAATTGAAAATATATGATTGTTGTATGATGAGAATTGATGAATTTTAGATGAATAATGATGCCATGATGTTGTTGGATCGATGTAGTATTATAGGATGATTACAGATGATGAATTGTCATGAATATAAAGTTTTAGGGCTTTAAGCATGAATCTCGTAGGGAGATGCAGGGAAGAAAAATGCATAATTATGCAGGAAGGATCAGGTGCTGCTGTATTAGAACAATAAATTAAATTGGGGATAGAGTTAGTCGTACTATTTTTAGTTAAGTGATATCAGGCTAAGAATTAAAATAATAGCATTAGTAAAAAGTAGAAGTTCTGATGGTAGAAGCTGTGTTGGTTAGAAGTTGTGTTGGATTAGTAAAAAGTAGAAGTTCTGATGGTAGAAGATGTGTTGGTTAGAAGTTGTGTTGGATTAGTAAAAAAGTAGAAGTTCTGATGGTAGAAGCTGTGTTGGTTAGAAGTTGTGTTGAATTAGTAAAAAGTAGAAGTTCTGATGGTAGAAGTTGTGTTGGTTAGAAGTTATGTTGGGCAGAAGTTGTGTTATCAAAAGTTGTGTTGTCAGAAGTTGTGTTGTCAGAAGTTGTGTTGGTCAGAAGTTGTGTTGGTCAGAAGTTGTGTTGTCAGAAGTTGTGTTGGTCAGAAGTTGTGTTGGTCAGAAGTTGTGTTGTCAGAAGTTGTGTTGTCAGAAGTTGTGTTGGTCAGAAGTTATGTTGTCAGAAGTTGTGTTGTCAGAAGTTGTGTTGGTCAGAAGTTGTGTTGGTTAGAAGTTGTGTTGTCAGAAGTTGTGTTGGTCAGAAGTTGTGTTGGTCGTTGCGTTGGTTTTGTACAGAATGATGAAGGTTAGATGCTTAGAGGCTGCTGTTTGAACTATAACAGTAGGAATAATGACGGTAATAATGTAAGAGTTACAGAATAGCAGTATGAACTACTGTGGAATTAATGTACAACTGAGTTGTTAGTGAGAAGTTATTAATGATATTGTGTTGATGATTTATAATAAATAAATGATGTTTGATGAATTATTATGATGATATGAGATGTTGATGACGAGACGTTGAGATGCTTTTGAGATATTGTTAACTTGAGATGCTTTTGAGATGTTGTTAATTTGAGATGTTGTTAACTTGGGTGTTGTTATTACATTCATGGTTGTGTCGCATACATTGCATTTTTGAGATGGAGCTTATGCTCGTTGAGATGGCCTGTATTGGCGAATTTTAAGATGAAGGCTTATGCCTTGTTGATGCCTTTATTAATTGGCAAATTTTTGAGATGGGAGTTCTGCTCCAATGGTACCACATGCATTTGCATAGTATTGAGTCGCATTATATGATTGCATAAAGAAGTATATTTTGATGTTGATGAATGTGTATATACGTTGTAATTATTGTTGATTATGAGATGAGAAGTGGTGATGTTATTGATCTAATTTAATATATTAATTATCATGTGCTTTATTATATTGTTAGATATCTCACCCCTTCTGTTTGAATGTTGCCCTTATGTTGGTAACGTGCAGGTAACCGAGAGTGAAGGTTTTATACCTTTAGTAGTTCGATTCGGTGTCATTGCTCTGATATGTAACACTCAGGGGGATGAACGCTTGCTGTTTTTTATTGTTGATTTTTCAGTTGTTAAACGTTAAATTGATTATTATTATTAAATATGTGTTGTTTCGAAGTTGTTGTTTTGTTGTTAGAGATGTTATTAAGAATTCTGCTGCGTAGATGTTGAGTTATTTAATTAAAGATGTTATGATGATGGTTCATCCGACGTTTTAAAAGTGTTATATATCCACGATGAATGCAATGAATTTGATAGAAGAATTTGTGACGTCCCGATTCGTTTGCATGAATGATTTTTATAACTCTGATTTATTTATATAATTTCTTGGGGTAGAATTGGGGTGTTACATGCAGCGTTTCCACTTCAGAGTTTACTTTAAAGTTTCTTCTCTCAGAGTATTCTTCATTTTGTGTTCATCAGAGTTTGCTTCAGCTTGCATTTTCAGATGTTTGTTTCAGTGTGCTTTCTTTCATATCTTTGCTTCAGCTAGCTTTATCAGAGGTTGCTTAGTATTGCTTTTCCATCAGAGTTTGCCTTGGAGTGCTTCTCTTTTGATATGCATGAGTCAGAACATCATCTGAATCTAGAGAACATACACATCAGAGTATAAAGTATATTTTACAAAATTTATTTCATTGTTATCATCAAAACTCTAAGATATGATTAGAACCAAACTTTGTTCTAACATTATCGACTCATGCCCTATTCTGCAACTAATATGAGTCGACTCATGCGTGTTTTGTGTCGACCCATAACCTGTTTTACACCATATATATATGTTGACACATAGATATATGCATCGACTCATAATCTGTTTTTTTTCACTTCTAACATTGTTTTGCTACATATACAAGTCAGTTCTCAAGATATAATTGATAAAAATGAAAAGTAGGCATATAGTTTCCTTAAAGGCTATGATATCTACATTTATCTTCAAAAATGAACCACTAATGATGCTTGAAATGAAGAGCTCAAAGTTAAGAAGACTTACCTTGAAACTGAAATTTATCTTTTCAGTTTGAACACCTTTCAAAATGTTGTGATGATCAAAATGGCTTCAGTGAACCTCCAGGAAGTTGCTCTAACCCTTACTTTGTATTGAAAGCTGCTGAATCACTCCAACCCAGTTAAGTTGTACAATATTTTTTTTTTGTGTTTGGAAGGTGATGATAATGGCACTACATAAATTATTATTGTGTTTGAATAATCTATATGTGATGTATATGAGGTGTTTGGATAGTTGGTTTAGGGGAAAGCTTGCAACGTTGTACAGTGGGTTGAGGGTTTGTTTTCTGTTTTGTGAATGAAAATAGAGTTGAAGATGAGCATAGTTTTTTTTTGAATGAGCAAAGTTTACAAAGAATTCTGTTTT
This sequence comes from Vicia faba, assembly GCA_948472305.1. Taxonomy (NCBI): domain Eukaryota; kingdom Viridiplantae; phylum Streptophyta; class Magnoliopsida; order Fabales; family Fabaceae; genus Vicia; species Vicia faba. Next base: position 1,136,091,812 of record OX451741.1, read on the forward strand.
TTTCTCTTCCCTCTTTTCTCTCCACCCCCCCCCCCCCCCCCTTTGTGTATTGTGAAACAACTTATTTATAGATGAACTTGAATGAAATTTGGGAGGGAAATGGATAAGTTTTTGAACTGTTTGGGTATCATGTTTCATTGCTTTTTAGATGTAGCTCTTATGTGCTTAGTTTGTGCAAATATGAGACTGATATGATGCAGATTTTGCAGGGCAGCATAGCAGGTTTTGACAGTTTTCTTGGCATTACTATGCAGGTTTTTGGACAACAGGATATGTAGCATGATGCAAGGCAGTTTTGTAGCAGTTTTGGAGTGGAGTGGCAGCTTGGTGCAGGTCTGGTTTTATGGACAGATTTATGTAGTTTGTAACAAAGACAAGGCATATTTGTGGACAACATAGTGGCAAAGTTTGAAGATTGAGTCAAAGGGAAAATTTCAAACAAGACAAAGTTTATGATCTGTAACTTGCAATTTTTAACTTAAAAATGCAGCCTTGTTGTTTACTTGAAAGCTTGTAACAACTTGAATTGTCTTGAATTGTGGTGAAAAGATGTCATGAAATTAACATGTATAAAAACAACTTAGAAAAAATTTATAAGTCTTGCAAAGTTTGATTTTTGATTTTCTTGATTTCTTAATGATCAAATTTCATATTTTGAATGTCTTGATGAAATGTGATCTTTGAAACTCAAATTTGATCAAAAAGTCAAAGTTTGACTTTTCAGTGTACAATTGACTTTTTTCATCAGTTGACCAAATTTCATCTATCAATCCGCTGATCTCGGGAGATGAATTGAAATATGAGATTAGGTTAAAATGATGTACTTGAATCCTTGAGATCATGTTTCGAACCAATAAGTCATGTACTAGGTCAAAAGTCAAAGATTGGTCATTCTCATTCAAAACCCTAATTTGGAGTCTCAGTGCTTCGGAGATGATTTTGTCTGATCAATTCCTTGAGAATCCTTGAGCATTGGAGATCCTTTGTGAGGAATGTCTTAAAAAAGATATGGCAAATTTTGGGGTACAACAACCATATTTGAAACATTTCTAGCTTCTAAGGCCGAATTTATCCTATTTTTGGCCATATAGGCCAAAATCCTTACTAGAGCATTCGACTCAGGCATCATCATGAGTTTGCTCTTCCTACCCTGTGGGTTTAAACTCCCCTGCTGTAGTTGGATATGTATCCAATTTTTCTTGGTCCCAAAGGATACCATGAGTGGGGTGTAAGGTTAGAAACTTAATTGGATCAGGATGCGACTTGAACAATGCATCTTCAGGATCGTGCGGAGGTATGGTAGCTAATGCTTTATCAAAATTCTTTCTATTGACCACATTCACATCAGTAGTAAAATAACTATGGTCTGCCTCAATATTCTCCACAATCTTATCTTGACACCATATGGATAAGCATTGATGCAGAGTTGATGGTACTTCCCCAATGCCATGTACCCACTCATGTCCTAGCAATAAATTATAATTTGCTTTAGACGCAATCACCATAAACAATGTTGGCCTTGAAGTCAAGCCAACTGACAAATTCACTTGAATCACACCCAGTATGTGACTTATTTTTCCTTCATATTTCGACAAAACCATATTATGTGGTTAAAGGCCAGTGTTGAACTTTCCTATCCTTTTCAACAATGATTGTGGCATCAAGTTCACAACAACGCCACCATCAACGAACACTTTGTTCACATGAAAACCATCAACTTTAGCCCTTACAAACAAAGGCTTAAGATGGTACATCATATCATATGTAGGCTTCTCAAACATTACCTGTTGTTCTTCTACTACCCCATTATTCATGACATAGTAGCATAGAGGTTTTAGGCCCACAACTTTTTCGCACATAGCTTCTTATTCATCCCCAGATGCTTCTGACACGAAACTATACTCATTAGACAGGACCGACACAATATTACAGTGAATCATCAAGCCATCTTCCAAGCTATCTTCAAAGTCATCAGATAATTCATCGTCCATGTTGTCATTTGGATCTTCCGCTTTTGCTGGCGGCACACTCACAACCGGCATCGATAACCTCTCTTTTGCTGTTCGATTGTGCATTTGCTTCTGATCGCTCTCATCTTTTAAAGGAACAACTTTTCATGCAACTTCTCTTGTAGCTCTTTTGTTTCTTTGAGACCTTCTCCATTGAGTCATAGGATTCTTCTCTTTATATGTGGGAGGAACATGATACTTCTTTGAGGTGATCCCAGAATTAGCAAATTGGGAAGAACTTGACCCCTTCTCCATCATTTCCCAATTATGACTCGAACCTGAACCTTTCTTCACTACGTTCCAATTTTGGTTCGCCCCCTTGGATAGAAAGGATAAACCTAGTTATTGTTAGGAGCATCAGTTGGTATCACAAAGGTCGTTTGATACGAAAACTTTGATTTTCCTTGAGGCACTTGGACTTTGTACGACCCATTCGCATGGTCGAACACCACCTTTGGATTTTTCTCTTGAGGGGGTTTCTTCTTTAATGCCTCAATTTTCTTTGCGGCATTCTCACCATAGACCATGTTATAATTTGGGCATAACATAGACCTGGAATTACTAAATTTGCATCTATTCAGAAAATCCACCAATTCCTCCTCAAGTTTGGGAAACACAACCTTCATCAATTTAGCAGCTGTTTCTTCAGACAATTCCTCATTCTTGGTTTTGCAATCCATCTTTTCCTTGTCTCCATAATTACCCTCAGGCTTTTCAGCAATGTCGACTACCATCACTTCCTGTGGTTTAGACAAATTGCCATTGCCACTTTTGAGACCTTTAGTAGTCTCGACTGTTGTAGCTACCATTAGATCAGTAATCACAACTTGTTCATTCTTAAAACCATCAGTAGTCTTGATTGTTAATGCTGCCATTAAGTCGATAATGTTAGTCTGTTCGCCTTCAAGACCATCAATAGCCTCGATCATAAGCACTTCCAATAGTTTGACAAAGTGTGCATCAGCAACATGTAAAGAATATGAGTCGACCTTCATGGAGATTTTTGGTTTTTCACCAAATTTCAATCGATCATCTTTCAGAGCCTTCTGAATCAAATCCATGAAAAGAAAACATTAAGAAGTATTATGACCCAGAAAATTATGATACTTGCAGAAACCTCTTTTTTGTTTTTGCTCTAATGGTGGATTTTTACTGCCTAGAGGCATTATAATCTGACCATCTGAAACTAAAACATCAAATATTTCATCACATTTTGACACGTCAAAAGTATATGTTTTAGCATTAGATTTATCATTTTTTGGTTTTTCAACCGTTTTTACTTTTGAAGATCTTATAGGTTACATGCATATAGAGGTATGGATTTTAATTCATCCACGTTAACTTCTCTTTCTTCCATGCATTCATCTTCAAACTCTATAGAATAATCTTTCGTATCTACATAGGTCACTTTTCCTTTTCTATGATCCTTTGAAATTCTAGCTTGATCTGTTCTCAAATGTTCGACATATCGAACCTTATCAGCTAGTCGAGACATATCTATAATAGATTAAGGATCAAACTTCTTCCTAATGGAATAATCTAAGCCCCCAGCGGCCATTTCGACCAGCTCGTGTTCAGGAACTCTAGTAAAACATCTAGACTTTAGGACCCTAAACCTATTCAAATAAGCCTCCATTGACTCAAACGAGCTCCTCTTGATTGAGGATAATCCTTTCAAACTTATCTTAGGCTGACCAACATAAAATTGCTCATGAAATAAGCCCTCAAGTTGATCACAAGTGCATATAGAATTTAGAGTCAATGTAGTAAGCTAAGTAAAAGCATTTTTGGTTAATGAATTAGGAAAATATCTTAAGTTCAAACCCTCATCATTGGCGATATCGCCAACTTCTATTTCGTACCTAGCAATGTGTTCAATGGTTGACTCATTAGCATCACCATCAAAATTGGTAAATTTAGGCACCTTACATCCCCTAGGCAATTCTTCCTGTCGAATATAATCAGGTAAGGGAGACGAATAATTAGGCATCCGAAGGCCAACATTTACCATATATCGTGTTAACACTTCTTCTACTACATTCACTATGTTGTTACGCCCAACAGTGGCATTTCTTAACACTCAATCAACATCTCGGTTCCTCCTAACTACGATCGACCTAGGTTCGTATTGTTCAATGACTTCTTCCTCTTCGTAAATGGGTAATTCCACCCTTCGAGGTCTAAAAGGACGCTCTTTGTTGCCTCCCTCCAGTTCTTCAAAAACTCTTAACGGCCTTTGGCGTGTCTGAGTTGGTTGGACCCTTAATAACTCGATCATTCTACATATTTGGTCAACTACAGGATTTAAGGCAACTCCTATTTACCAAGTTAACACATTCACTAACTCTAAATTACTCATATCCATCTGTTTCCTCAAAGCCATAACAGAAATAATATACAAAGATGGTGTCGACTGAGGGATATAACCAACACCACCTGGTCGACCACCTGGGACATAACTGCCTTGGTTTCCAGTGGCTACTACATTTTCTTTGTATGTGGATGGATTCGACTATAACCCAACCATAATGGAATAAGGCGTGCCATATTGATAAGGGACAAATGATGACCTTGGACCCCCTGGAAAGAGTGATCAATTTGGGTCAAATGGTGATACCCATGCCTAGGTTATGTCGTTGTGACTGAATCATGAACAACGCTCGATCTTACAGGAGATAAAACGGTTGTGCTTTGAGTTGTGGCACTCACTGTTATGACATCCACATTTTATGTAGAAATTTGTGTATGTGAGGTATTTATGTTAGAGCGTGGCATTTTAGACTTCGGAAAATGTTTACCACTTCTTAAATTCATACACACACAAACTAAACTGCAAGCCACGTTGTAAAACCAATCACAAATACGAAATTATTAGCACCGTTCCACTGGGTGTGCCAATTTGTTTACCTCTAGTTTTGATAAACAACGCTGGTCTCTTAATAAAAGTTTACTGGCGAGATCGACCAGGGAATCTCAGTACAGTGCTTCAGTTTTCGAATGTTTTCACAAAGTGTTTTCAAAAGGATTTGTTTGACTGGTGCCAAACGAGTTAATAAGCAATAAAGCAAGACTTGTAAAATAAAATGAAAGTGCTTTAAACTGTAAACATAAATGACATAAAATCAAAATAGTTTAAAATAAGTTGATTCAAACATACATTTCCCTAACTTGACTTATTTCACTCGTTCATTTGGGAACTCCGAGTGACTAGCGTATAGGAATGTGAAAGTTTGAATCTTTAACACTATGCACTAAGTGCTTTATTTATAATACACAAAAAATAACTACTTTCTAGCGAACTTTACTTCTTTGTATGCCATGTGTATCTTGTAACTCCTCTCCACGATCCCACGTTCTCCATTTGTACTCTCGAACCCATGTTCTCTAAGTTTCCCTCCAAAAATGCTTCGCTCGCTTGATGGATCTTTTGGGCCTTTTGACGTTTTTAGGCCCAATGACTTATGAGGTCTTCCCTGGTCAACTGCTTCTGTTTTCAGGCCCAATTACTGACTTGTAGAATCTCTCTAGGTTGATTGCATTAGTAGTCGAATACTTGTAGAATCTCTCTAGGTCCTAGGTCGATTGCATCAGTAGTCGAATCACATAAATCACTATTTCTAAAGAACATTTTTTATCCTTTTCTTTTGGTCGGATTTTGGTCCTTGTCGAAAATCCCAGCTAATAGAAAGATAGTGATTCCAATTTTGAAAATTAATGCTAAGGTGAAAATCTGAACCAGCACCGAAAATGAGCCCAACAATTATTCTGTGCTAACTAGATATATCGATCATGTGATATTCAGATTATGGCAGGGAAAGGTATGTATATGATATGCCGATGATGAGACTTTATTTATTATTTATACTTTGAAATTAACTGATGATTTTACATTGTTTGTTACATGGCCGAATTCCACTGAAGGTACCCGCCCATGGTGCGAAGATAAAGAAGTTTTTGGATGTCGAGATGATATAGGACGTCAAGGTTTTTATTGATGATTGCAGTTTTCTTTCACTGGTGTACTACTTGTTGATAATGTTCGACAATCAGTTATTAACGACCTTTGTCGAATGTTGGCATAAGGAGAAATCTTTTCTTCCATCTTGTGAGATAATGATTACACTAGATGATGTACCGTCTCTTTCCATCTTTGTCGGACATGTACTTTTTTCACCGCTCCACCCAGTAGCTAGGAGGTTGCACATATGACAGTTGTACAAGAGTTTAGGTTTATTAAGGAGCAGGTGATGAAGGACTTTATGTTTATCAAGGGTGCTCACTTTCGCCTATCTTTATTGTAGGAAGATATACATATCTAGTGCATCGGTATATGTATGAGGTAGTCGTTAGGGTATACATGCTACATCTTGTAGGATGTACTATCTTAGCGAATAATTCCCATATATGTATTGATAAAAAGTACATGTGACTGCTTAGTCACCTTGAGCGTGTCGGTTGGGCGCGAAGGTTATCTGCACTTATTTTTCTATATGATGCACTTGGAGAGGCAATATCTTTGAGACGGGGCAACTTGCTAGTTATATAAATCTATTTCATGTATAGAAAATTATTATTTCTTATTCATAGTAGTCATTTTTATGAAATTTTTTAATTTACCTATGTTCTTATGCAATGTTGGATACACAAGCATTTCCTCTCTATTTTCGAGAGGCTTGTTATTCCTACCATTCACGAGTTTGCACAAGCCAACAAATGTAGAGCAGACATCCACACTGGGAGGTGTTGTAGAGTACATGAGGATGGATAATGTGTTGACCATAGACGATGCCATCTGGACACCCTACACAGACCATATAGTGCATAATGAGTTTAACGGCACTTCATTGTTTTTTTAGCTATCTGCGATGGGAGACATTAGTGGCTTGACACTTACTTTAGAGGTGTTTGTGCTAGTTTAGATATGTCCAGGACACCCCACGACCAGTCCCTACTTTTCCACCTGAGGGCATTGATAAATAGTTTGTTAGTCACGTTTTAGGGTCTGCCCGTTCCATTAGAGTTAGTCCAATCGAGGTTTAGTCCCCAACAGAGTGTATGGATGGGTACTTGGAGTGATACCTTATTATATCACACTCTCTCATCATCCCATATAGGTAGCATGAAGATGATGCAAGATCTTCTCATGCTGGACCTTTTCATGTCAAATCTTCTCATCCCAGACCTTCTAATGTTGGGGGTACCTTCTGATGAGGGGCCACCACCTTCACATGGTGTAAATGATACTTCATGCATGCAGATGATAGCAATCATTATGTATAATCTCATTGGTTTGGTGAACCCATATAGTTAGGCTTATACTTTAGAGTCGCAGACAACAAACATAGCCCGTGGGGGACCTAGACCTTATTATCATTTTTTGTATTATTTGTATTTTATGTGTATTATTTCTCAAACATTTGCACGACTTTGTTTATTAGATAACATTCTGCCACTTCCATTGATGCATGATGAACACAACTTTAACATTTGACAAACAATTACATAATTTAGACATACAATTACATAATGTAAGAAAACAATAATAAACTAGAAAGCCTAAACACCATCAGATGATTCTGTATGTTTCAACATCTTGATTATGTCGTCAACGAATCTAGAAATTGACGCATCAAACTCGATCGATCCCTTAGTTAGCCTACGGTGATATGTTCTCCACATAACTTTCAAATCTTCATCGGTAATCATCTCAATAAGATTGTATTTCACACTTCCATTAGTATCAATCCAGTCTTCAGAAAACTCGGTCTTAATAACCTTTATGTTCCCGATGTCTGGCAACATATCATTCAACTTAGATCTCAGAAGGGTGAGACATATGGTGCTCCGCGGAGCCGAAACTCAACAGGTAGTTTCATCCCGTTGAAATACACTTCGTCTTAAACAAAAACTGAGACATTATAAAATATTTTTTTTATAACACATGATCCCTATTTATACAACTTTAGACTAATTCTAGACTACACAAAACAGTTAGTGCAATCACATTTGCACAAAATTGTCAACAAAATCTCAACCGTTCAGTTAACACTATTAAATTTTTTGTATTACCCACTAAAAATTCGATAACAGAAAGTTGATTTGAAAAAATCAAAACTTTCTGCACTACCATATTTGTCATCATTAATAAAAAAAAATCCGATAAAAAATAACACTAAATAATCCGTTTATGACATAAAATACCAATTTTTTAAAATATACGGTGCACCGGCTTTTTGAGATACACTACTAGGAGTTTTTGACTTGTAACAAATTTTTTATCCGAATTTTTTGATAAAATTTTGACAAGAAGAGCGCGAGGATTATGGAAATATGTGGGGTGCAGATATAAGATGGAGGTGAGAGGAAAAATTCTGTTATTTTGAATGGGCCTCAGCGAAAGTTCGAGCCCAAGGAAACTGTTTCACAATTCATCTTCTCTTCCCATGTTAACGAAGCAGTGGAAAAGAAAAGGAAATTGGTTATTCTGAAACCGAATCGAAGTAACGAAGGAAGCAGAAAAAGATTCAAGATGGTGAAAGTAGCAACGTACTTCGGCATGTCCTTGGCAGCTTTCGTTTTCTGGCAATCCATGGACAAGGTCCATGTCTGGATCGCTCTTCGTCAGGACGAAAAGGTTTTTCCTCTTTCTTCTCGCTCTTCATGTCTTAAATCATAATCCAATTCCTGTTATTCGCATTCTCTCAATTTCAATATTCAATTTCACTATTTTGTTGTTCTGATTTTACTTTCCATCGGAAAAGAGGAAAAGTGAAAACCCTAGATTTCATCGCCATTGTTCTTTGTTTTGCAGCAAGAGAGGTTGGAGAAGGAAGCGGAGATCAGAAGGGTCAGAGAAGAGTTACTGCGGCAGCAAGCCAATCAGAAGGATTCTTCTTATTGAATTTAACATGTTGTAATTTTTCTATCCTTTGCTTTGTAATTTTTCTTGCTATCAATGCAATGTCATATGCTCTAATAAAATCGTGTACTGGATGAGCATTTTAAATTTGATTGAGTGGATATCTAAGGGTGTTCTTTGCTTTTTCTACACATAATATTGTTCTATAAAACGCTACTTGCTTGCCGGTAATTGTAAGATAAGAACAATGCTAGCTTTGTTTGTTTTTGCCTGCTTATTAGCAATTCTCACCTGTTATGTACTTGATTTTACGTTTACATGGCCTGATTTTGTTAATCCAAAAATTTTAATTTTCTTTGTAAGCGTTAGATTTGGAATTCAGCTTAGTAGGGGTCATGTATGGATGACTGGAATATAAATCTCTGCATTTGTGGGCTATTAATCTGGCCATGATGCATGTTTTATTTCTTGTTGCTTCTTTTCTGAAAATATGCTTTGCCTACACTTATCAGTGTTTGTGCTGTATTTAGATATATCATCTTGATTATAAGACTGACAGACGTACTTAGAAATAAGTTGTTGTGAGGAGAATTAGTGTCAAAGAACATATGTATTGACTTTGGAAGCCTATTAAGAGTTACTAGGATAGGAGCCTAGACCGAGTGTAGTAGTTTCTATTCTGTCAAGCAGTATTGTCAATGGCAGACGGTGGTCCATGGCGGACAGCCAAAATATCGCTATACGGACGCTTTAAGACACTTTTATAGCGGATTATGGCGAAAAAACCCGTAATATTGGCCAATATTTACCTCTGCGGCGAGCCCAAAAATCAACATGTATATCCACCATAGTGCTGCCATGACAGATATTTGATAATGATAACACCGCTGTCAAAAAGTTATTTTAGGTCAGTTATGATTTATCTTGGAGTTATTGAGTGGTTAGTGGGAGCGATCAAACTCTACATTTGGGAAGGGGAGAGAACCAAACTCTTGAATCTTGGTGTGTGTGTTCTTGTTACTTCTTTGTAATCTTCCTATCATTATTATAATGTCTCTGCAGATAATATTCTGGTTGTGAATCGATGGCCAAAATTACTAGTAAAAAGTGTTTGTATTGTGCAAATTACCAGTTTAGTACCATTTTCTGTCACAGCCCTTTATTATGGTTATATTGATGAATCACAATGTGGCAATACTAACAGTAACTGCAATAGGCAGGTGACTGCATAATGATTTGCATGCTGGACTCATACTTAAGGTATTGATATTGGAATCGTAGTTATAGAAGTAGAAAAATCTCCTATTGGCTTTAGTGGTTTAAAATACTTGAAATTCTAAAGAGAGTATTCAATGGCAGCATAGAGTGGCCATCGTGCTTTAACAAAATGTCCTCATTGCTATAACAAACTCACAAAAATGTCTGATTCTGCCCACCTCTTTTTTGTCCGTATGCCATTTTTGGAAATCATTTGAGGGTTAGGAATCCTTTAGGTCCATACCTCAGACAAGCACCAGTTGCCCATTTCCTTCAATATCCAGCCCACATGGTGTCTGCCGCTTTAATTGCCAGCCACCTATTTTGTGGTGAAAATTGGCCCTTGTTGAGAATAGCATTCATTTTGCAGTCATTGTTCTGACTTTCCTATGTTGCCTCTGTTTGCAGTCATTTTGTAGTACTAGTAACTTCTATCCTTCCTTTTCCCTGTTCACACTCGATGTGGACTGTAGTATGATGCATTTTTAAATTGTGTATGATGCATTTTTAAATTGTCTAGTGTCTTCGGCTAATATTTTATTTTTCAATTTATGAAACAATATTTAAAGTTCAATCCAATAGACTGCACACTGCAGTTAAGTATACCCCCTTTGGCAATTTAATTGGGCTGAGTATATTCCCACCCATAGTAGGATGCGAACTTTATTTTTTTTGACGAGCTAACTTGACAGTAAAATTTTCGTTTTTATACTGATAATGTTATTGCTGGGTCATTTATATGTATGGAATCAAAATGGAAAAAGAATATCTAGTGTATGGTTTAACTTTTCGACATAGTTTTGCCACAAATTCCACGGAATATTTCAGTGGTAGTGATAAGGTGGCTTCTGACCTAACATCATTTGCCACTCCACTGTAGGACGTTACTAATGGCTGATAATTATAGTAGGACTTAATTAGACTGATTTATCTGAGTTTATCATATTAATACATGTAAAACTGTTTGGTAAAGTTTATTTGAATTTATCTAATGATATTCCCAAGATAAAGTCCAAGTCTTTTGTTATTATTTGTAGCAATACAGTTTTCTACAGATCCTGTGACAAATAAAATGGAAACCTTGATTACCACTTCATTAGAAAATATTTCAATTTCGGGTGTCTTAATCTAGACTACAGTTTTCTACTGGAAACCTTGATTACCACTTCATTAGAAAATATTTCAATTTCGGCTGTCTTAATCTAGACTGCTTAGCTTCCAATTAACAACGGGATGATGTTCTAGGCTTCTAGGCAAAGTGTTTCCATTGTCAAAATCGTTTGTCAATTACAAGCCAGGAGTACTTGACTTTAATCTCCCAACTAGAGATGGGAATTGTATTAAAGCTTAATTGATTGATTGTCATTGTCGAGTGGTCAACTTAAATTTAATTTTTCTTGATAAGATAACAAAGGTAGTTATAAAGTTAGTTGCTAACGTGTTCAAATAGCTCTAACTTTTTAAAATAAATGAATATCTGACCCTCTCATGTGAGAGAGTATTTATGGCTCCTAGCGAGCCAAGATCCATGTATTGAACCAAGTGATTTGGGTCCAATAACAAAGACTGACAGGGTTTACGTGGGTAATAGGGTCTAACAGGTGGCTCTCTCCCTGGTAAAGCGCCCCAAGAATATAGGGATAGTGGACCCGTTATTTTCGGAGGACAAGTGGTGGTTGACGATGACTAAGGGATATGTTCTTCAACTGGCACGTGGGGGAAATCCCCAACGGCTATCTGACTTGGGTCTGAAGCTATTGGGCCATAGGCAGAGGCATCAGTCTGGGCCTCCCCAACAGTGGGGTAAGTGCCGACTCAGTTCAGAACAGAAGCTCTCCAAGTTATTTCCCTCAGGCGAAAGGGTGATGATTTGAGGTCAATTCAAGTTTCGGGGAAGTGTTGCCTGAGAGGGGAAATTGTCAACTCCCGTCAGGGACGGCTCCGTGATTCATGTCGAGGAGGATTCAGGAATTTGCGCGTGGTGTGGTCGACCAGCTCTGGGAGAATTTCATTGGTCGACTTCGTCCTTCGCTTGTATTAATGTGGTGCTCGTTAGGAATCTACATTTGCAGGGAGGTGAGGAGTTTCCTCGGGCGCGCGTCTTCGATGTGCATGTATGTAAGGCGTTGTAATGATGTGAGCGTTCATTTGCCAACGAGGATGGAACGACGTAGGCACGTGGTTTTGCGTGTGTGACTGTTGTCCGCGACGTATCCTTTCGCGAGCTCCATGTGGCAGCTGTTTGGAGTGCCATCATTATCTAGGGTAGTATAAGAGCCCAAGTAATGATGACTTTTCGCATGCTATCTCGTGTGGTGGGGACTCTATAAAAAGGGGATTCAAAGATTCACTTGACATTTTCAAGCTCTCTCTTCCTATTTCTCCTGCGTCCTCATGTTATTCTGTTGCTCCAACGCCGTCGTAGACGCCTTCACGTTCATCTCCTCCAAATAAGTAATTTCATCTTTAAGCGTGATTTTCTTAAGTTTTCAGATCAAACGCGTCAATCTTACCATGAATGGATGAATCTCAGGATGAAGATTCATGGATTCAGGATGAATACTCATGGATTATGGGATAAAGATTCGTGAACTTCATCTGGGTTCATGAATACAAATGAGATTCATGAGCTCTTAGTGAGTTTTATCTTGACATGCGTCAGAGTCGTCCCCCTTTCAAGCGGGGAGGATTTGGGCAGATTGCCCTTTTGACGAAATGTCCCGGCGTGAGGTTGTAGATATCTTGGCGTTCGATGTCGAGGGCTTGGGTTGAGGACCATTCCTCGACGCGCTCATCGCCCTTTCACTTGATTTGCAGTGGAAGGGTGAATTTGATGATGTCGAATTCACTGTTTCCCTCTGCTTTTAAGGTACGATGGCACAACTAGTCGAGGAAAATATCGTGCCCGACATCGATGGGAGCGAAGTTGAGGTCGCAGTCGACCCTTGGCCTGGGTTGCGCCTGAACTTTGGAATAAGGGATCATGTTTTGTGAAGGATGCTTCTGACGCGTTCAATGTCCCTGAGGACAGAGCAGAAGATTCCCCTGCCAACTGGGCGCTCTAAATCCCTCACTGAAATCAAAGGACATGCTTTTCTTTCCCGGGTAAACGCTTTCCTGGGTACGAATTTTCTTTTAAGGAAACGAGGATGTGTTTGCCCTTCACAGATTTCCAGGTGGGGGTTTTCAATGGCTACAACTGGCGCCCTCTCAGCTTCATCCAAACGCGCTCGCGTTCATGCGGGAATTTGAGCTCGTCTGTCAATACCTTCAAATCAGTGCCACTCTGAATCTTTTCTTTCGTATCTTCCACCTCCAATGGTAGACCATTGACGGGCGGTAAGCATGGGTGTCGTTTAAGCAATTCGGGAAACTCTTCCGATTGTACCTGACATCTGTATGAAACTTTAAAGGAAGGTACTTCGTCGTGAAGCCCCTTACTAATGCGGCCATGGATTCTGTATAACCGCTAGGATGAGGTCGGGGATGGTCGGACAATGGCTCGACTGACGATGAAGTTTCTTCTTGAGTGGCAATGGAAACATTTTGAGCAGAAGCCCGAGTGTTATGTGGTGAAGCCCGATGACTTAGATGCCCAAGATAAGCTTTCTTACAATAAGCTAGCGACTTATGTCAAGAGCTTATCCCCGGAAAATAGTGTGGATGTAGACAATAACTTCCTCTTTGACGATAAAGGGGAGCATCTCTTTGTTCCCCGACTGATTAACACAAAAGCGCTCCTTGAGTCCTCCTTTGATGAGGAGGTTTTGAGACTTCTAGGTAGGGGATATGCCCGTAATTTCATGTTCGTACTTTTGTCTTGTGGACAAACAATTTCTTTTGATTGCAGGCCAGATGGCGACTCTCTCCGAACGTTTGCTCAAGTTGAGGCCCAAGAATCCATCACACTTGGCGCCCAAAACTCAAATTGCCCAACTTCAAGAACAAGCCAAAACTTCTGTCCTTCCAAGCGGTTCACCTTCCCCTCCAGGGACCCAGGCTCCCCCTCCTGAACAACCGACAAAAAGGAAGCGCTTGGAAGACCCCGAGCTCGTGGCGGCTGTCGACGGGGACAATGGTGTCGGGGTGGTTTTCGTCTTTCCCCCTGCTATCTCAACCGAGGTATCTTCAGTGGAGAGAGTTCCTTAGGTCTCCATGAAGAGGAGAGGAAGGCCATTCTGTTAGAGGACAAAGAAACCCGACGGAAGAATATGTCAGAAGATGTGGCCGTTGTTGATCTCACCTGATCAGACTTGGACCGTCACGGCTGGCTCCAAGCTGAAGTTTTGAACGAGGTGGGGAGGGGGGGGGGGTACCTGCAAGGCACTCCGATGCTGAAGTAAGTGAGAGTACGAGCAGGCAAAAGTATGAGTATGGGTAAAAGAATGAATACCTGACCCTCTGGGAACAGAGGGTATTTATAGCCCCCAGCGCTGGGCCAAGGTCCCTTCATTGGGTCGGGCAGGTTTGGCCCAATGGAGGAACTGCCAGGTTCTACGTGTGTAGTGGGGACCCGCACGTGGTCTCCTTCCTGGTTGTTTTGCGTGAAGTACGGACGGACGAGGACGCGGTCTTTTCGGGATCCACGTGATGGTGTAGTGGACAGAGTCTGCCCTAGGAGGAGTGCTCGAGCTGGGGTCGAGCAGGGTAGCATGAAGGCGAGGATGTCGCACTGGTAGAGAGTGTCGGGCACGAATGTGGCCTCTTGGTCGGCGTGACCCCCTGCAAGACCGTTTGGATTAGGCCTTCACCATTGCTTTTGGGCCAGCTCGGCCCAGTCCAGAACAGGATCCCCCCAAGTCGTGGTTCCTGGAGTAGGAGCCATGACTTGATCTTAGGTCGCCTCCGTCGCGGGGTTCCGTATCCGGGCAAGGGATGTAGTTCCCCGTGGTAACTCGAGGAATTCCCCCCGTATTGAGTCCGCGAGATAATTCCCTTCGAGGAGTGCCCGAGGGATTCTCGACGGGCTGCGTTTGTCGAGCACACGAGGCATCTCTTGGGAGTTGTGCCGCCACCCTATTGAAGGTAGGGTCATCATTGCCTAGGGGAGCTGTGCGTCGAGGAGGGAAGCCTGTGGTTTCCCGGGGTGACGTTTGGTATTCCACGTCATCACTATAAATAGGGTCCTTGGGCCCCAGAACGTGTTTTCCCTCTTCGCGCTTCTCCTCTTTCCTCTGTTTCTGCTGTTGCTGTTCTTCCCAGATATTCATAGGACCGCCGTGATCTCCGTCGTTGATTCCCTTTCTCCGCCGTCGCACTTCCTTCCTGATTCCAAGTAAGTGCCTTGTCTCCTTTGCTTTTCCTCTATGATGCATGATTTTTCATTGTTTTTAGACGCTTAGAGACTGTACGCCTGGGATTATCCCGGTAGATTTATATTTAGCTCGACAAATCCATGTTTATGCCCGGCGAACGCATGTATGCGCCCGATAAACGCATAGTTTAGGTATTTGACTCGCAGTGCTGCCCGGGATCTTCATGATTCAGGGCGCCTAATTCTTGGTAGTGCCCGGTAAACTCATGGCTCTGGTTTTGAGACTCATGATATCGCTCGCCACGTTCATAGCCTAGGTCGACATATTCGTGAGTGGTCGAGATGTTGGTCCATCTAGGTGATCTGTAGGGAGACTTGTCGTGGTATCTGGGAGTCGGGGAGGTGACTTCTCTTTTTGTTTCGAGACACCAACTTTTTTTTAGTCGCGCGTGGAGTGATATGGCTTGTCGCGCTCTTAAACCCGTCCGTTATGGCGAGCGTGTGGATTTGCTCCCCAATTGACCGGTTTCCTGTGCTTTGTAGGTAACCGTGGCCGACGAACCGTGTTCCTCGGGGCGCACTGAGGTGGAAGACCAAAGTGTCGAGGAGAATGTAAATTTGGTCGATACCATCGACGACCCTTTGCTGGAATGGGTGGGCGCCGAGCCCATAGGGATTGCTTCGGCATATAGCCGACGTAGTCGAAGTGCGTTCACCATCATCGAACAGGGCGGTAGTCAGCCCAGTTTTTAGAAGAATTTTGTCGTCAGTAGGCCGACTCTTGCTGCCCGAATTTGCTCGGAGTTCCCCGAGTATGGGTTCCCGATGTACGAGATTGCTTTCAAGGACCTGGGGTGAAAGCTCCCCTTCAGCGACTTTCAGGTCGGGGTTTTCAGCCATCTGGAGCTGGCCCCGTCGCAGCTTCACCCAAACTCGCTGGCTTTCATCCGGGCGTTCGAGCTGACGTGTCGATTTCTAAGGATTGGGGCGACCATACCCCTTTTCTTCAGAGTCTTCCACTTACAGCGCCAGTCCCGGGGAGGTAGGCGTAACTGGGTTTCCCTGAAGCAGTCGAAGAGACTGTTCAGGATGTACATGGATTCCGTGCGGGGCTTCAAGGACAAGTGGTACATTGTGAGGCGGTTACCACAGCAGGTTTAGAGTCCGTATATGAGGAAGAGACGGTCGTGACCGACGATCACGGGGAGGCCCTTCTAGACGACGAGGGACACCCAGTGTTAGGGCGCGTGGCCAAATTTCCCTTGCATTGGACCTCGAGGCACTACGAGCATGGCACCGGGTACTACCACACGTCTGCGGGCGAGATGAGCCCCGAAGACGAGAAGGCTTATGGTACTCTCTGTCGGTATGTCGACAGTTTCTTCCCCGCCAGGTGGGCCACGAGGGAGGGGAAGGATATTCTTGACGAAGAAGGTTATCCGACCTTCGAGGCCCGGCCGATCGATACGAAGGCACTTGTGGAGTGCCAGTCCTTCGGGCAGGCCGCGAACCTGCTAGGTCGTTATTGTTTTGTCTTGTTTGAATTTCTTCACTTGTTACTTGTTCGCCACTAACCCGGGGTTATTTTATGCAGGTCTCATGGCTGGTCGAAAGGAGAGGCTCCTGAAGCTGACACAGGATAAGAAGGTTAACAAGAGGTTGGTGCGAGCTCCTCAGGCGACGAGGATGGGCCCGCCATCTAGCCCGAGCGCTTCTCAGGCGACGAGGGTGGGCTCGCCAACTAGCTCGGGAGCTGCTTCGGGAGGGACTCCGGACCCCCAGGATGTTGAGCCTCACACCGATCTGATACCGAGGAAGAGGAATCGGGTGGAAAGCCAACCGGAGGTCGGCGAGGACTCCAGCGCGGTGAGGTCCTTCGGGTTGCCCCATTGCTTTAAAGAGGAGGGTTTTTTCGAGGGATATCCCTTGTCCGTGAGTGCTGATGAAGCTGAAACCATTAAGCGGATGAGCAAGGAGAGTCGGAGAAGACATATGGCCGCCAATATGGCCGGGCTGGTCAAGATGGCCGAGATGGCTGTCGTGCTGGCCGAGGAGGGGGCAGACTCTGATCGTATCAAGGAGCTGGAACAGGAGAAAGCTGCCCTTACTTCGAGTTCTCGAAAGTTGAAGGCTGCTCTGGAGCGCTCCAAGGAGATGTTCCGTGAGCAAGTCGAGCTGCTGGCGGCGGAGACAGAGTTGCTGGCTCTGGAGAAAGAGAACTCGGGGAAGCTGGCCGAGGAGAGGGACCATTTCCGTGAGGACCGAGAACGTCTGGAAATCGACAACGGGCGCCTCGTCAGAGAGGTTGAGGAATTGAAGGCCGCCATGCTCCCTGCCGAGGATGAGTCGGGGGAGACGGCTCCTTTGTAGAGTCGGTCAGAACTGGTCGCTCGTATTCAACTCCTCGAGGTGGACTGTGTTGGTGCTATGGCGGATGGATTTGAAGCCGCGGTCAGCCAGCTCTCTCTGTTGAATCCCGGTTTGAACACTGAAGGAGTGGGCTACATGTCCCAGATCATTGATGGTCAGGTCGTGCCTCCGCCCGAGTCTCCTGTTGTCGGTGGTGATAGCTCCGGGGAAGCTGAGTTATGAGATTCTGATGGGGCCTGCGCGCCTTTATTGATGTTTGTTTTGGGCCTGCGTGCCCGTTCATATTTTATTTTTTGGGCCCGCGTGCCCGTTCTTTGTATTTCCTGAACATCGCCGGCCTTCTTGGTCGGTTTACATCTATTTGCTTTGTTGCCTACGGGCCTTTTAACTGAATGTTTGTTTCGATTCTTAATTGTTTGCCCGTGTTCGTGTTTAACTTTTTTGCGCTGAAACTGGCCTAAGTTATAGGCCTGAATCTTGCCCGTACGTGGTTGTGACTTTGTTGGCAAATTTGCCTAAGTCTTTTGTTCGTGCCTGTGCTCGGCTTCTATTCGGTGGCCGAATTCGCCTGAGTGATGACCTCGAGGAGAGATTTCTTATTCGACCCTTTTGGATGGCCCGACGTTCTTCGAGATTCGTTGGGCGTGCGGAGCGAAGCCGCTTGTTCGGGTACATGACCCAGATCGGGGTTCTTCACCCGCGGCGTGAACGGCCCATCGCGAGCTGGGTGTTCTGCCCTGCAGGTACTTCGACGGTGAAGCTCGATCGAGGTGTCCACGTCGGGCATGATCTTTCACTTTCGTCTGTTGAACGGTGTTATGCTGTTTGGGCGTAGGTCGGGCCTGTACCTTGGCCTTTCTACGGAGTCGAACGTTTTTCCTCGTTGACCGGGCGCGGGTGTCGACAGTCGAGGGTCCTCGGTGTTGGTGGTTTCTAACTATAGTACTGCTTTAGTTTAGCAGCGTTCCAGGGTCGTGGTAGTGGTTCTCCGTCTAGTTGCTCGAGGTAGTATGCCCCGGTACCAGTGGTGCCGTGGACGCGATAAGGCCCTTCCCAGTTCGCGGCCAACTTCCCTTCGCGGGAGTCTTTCTGGTTCCTTCGTAATACCAGGCTTCCGATTTCGAACTCGCGCTTAATGACCTTGTCGTTGTGGCGCAGAGCCACTCGTTGTTTTAGGGTGGCTTCGCGGAGGGCCGCCCCGGATCGGATTTCCTCGACTAAGTCGAGCTCGTCCCTGAGTGCCTCGTCGTTCATTTCTTTGTCGAGGGGGTTCTCTGTCCGTCTGGATGGTTCCATGATTTCTACCGGGATAACGGCCTCGGTGCCGTATGTTAGTCTGAATGGAGTCTCGCCGGTCGTTGAGTGGGGCGTGGTGCGGTATGCCCACAAGACACTGTGCAGCTCCTCGACCCATCCCCTCTTTGCTTCGCCGAGTCGGCGTTTGAGTCCCCGGAGGATGACTCTGTTCGCAGCTTCGGCTTGCCCGTTGGTTTGAGGGTGCTCGACCGAAGTGAAGTGTTGTTTCGTTCCTAGTCTGGTGACGAAGTCTTGGAACCCGTGGTCAGTGAATTGGGTGCCGTTGTCGGTCACCAGTGCCCTCGGGATTCCGAACCTGGCGAGGATGTTTCTCTTGTAGAAATGGAGGATGTTGTGCAAGGTGATCTTCGCGAGGGCCTCGACTTCTATCCATTTCGTGAAGTAATCCACGGCCACGATGAGGAATTTATTTTGGTAGGTCCCCTGTACGAAGGGTCCGAGGATGTCCATACCCCACCATGCAAACGGTCATGGGGACGACAGTATGCTCAGTTCGTGAGGGGGGGGGGGCGAGGTGCATGTCACCGTGCCTCTGACACTTGTCACATTTCTTAACGTGTTCCTTGGCGTCCTGCTGCATAGTCGGCCAGTAATAACCCGCTCGAAGAGCTTTCCTCGCCAAGGACTTACCGCCCATGTGCTGGGTGTTAATCCCTTCGTGTATCTCCCGCAGTACCTCGGGGACTGTGGATTCGTCGATGCATTTTAGGAGGGGGATGGAGAATCCCCTGCGATACAGTTTGTGCTCGAGCACCACGTAGGAGCATGCTCGTCGCTTTGTGATGGTCGCATCGGTCTGGTTCGAGGGGAGTTCGCCCTTCGTCAAGAAATTGTAAACCGGGGTCATCCAGGACGAGGCATCCCCTATGGCGTGGACCTCGACTGGCGTTGAGGATCTTTTGATACTCAGGTGTGCTAGGGATTCTTGGATGACGGATTTGTTCCCGCCCTTCTTTCTCGTGCTCGTGAGTTTGGACTATATGTCTGCCCTTGTGTTTTGCTCGCGGGGAACATGTGAAATTTCCGCTCGTTCAAACTTTGTCATGTATTTTTTTACTAAGTTTAAGTATTCGACGAGGTTGTCGTTCTTGGCTTGGTAACTCCCCTGGACTTGGGAGGCGACGAGTTGGGAGTCCGTGTAGATCTGTATCTCGCGGGCTCCCAGGTCTTCGGCTAGCCTCAGTCCTGCGAGCAGGGCTTCGTACTCTGCTTGGTTGTTCGACATCGGGAAGGAGAAAGCTAAGGAGTGTTTGATCACTACGCCTTCCTCGTTCTCCAAATCCCCGTCTGGTATTGGTCGGAGTGGAATTTGCTCGCCGTTGAGAGGTTCGTCCTGGTCGAAACGAGTGTCAAGAGCTATAGAGTCGACCTTTGGTGGAGCTTTATGGGCTTCTTCCTTGATGGACTCTTGCTTGTCGGGCTCCTGTCGTGTCTTTTTGGCGGGCCTTGTCCCTACGTCGACAGTGTCGCATCCCTTAGATGCGACGTTGAAACACCTCCGAGCAGCGGCCATGTCTCCTTGGATAGTAGCTACCCGTGCCCTTTTGGTGTAGAATTTCATCTTTAGGTGGACGGTCGAGGGCACCGCTGTCAGTTCTGCCAGTGTTGGTCTCCCCAGGATGCAGTTGTACAGAGACGGGCAATCGATGACGAGGAAGCGTACTTTGACTTGTCTTGTCTCTGTTCCTTCGCCGAATGTAACCAGGAGCTCGACATACCCCCAAGGCTTGGAGGTCGAGCCGTTGAAACCATGTAAGTCCGACCCTACATACGGCGAGAGATGTGAGTCGTCCAGCTGTAGAGTTCGGAACAGTTGGCTGTACATCACGTCGACGGAACTCCCTTCGTCGACGAGGATGCGATGCACATCAAAATTGGCCATTCTTGCCCTTATCAGTAAGGGGATGACCGCGTTTGGGGCTCCGTCGGGGAGCTCTTCTAGGTAGAAGGTGATGGGTTCTGACCTGCCCTTCACCCTTTCGAACGTCACTGTTTGCGGGGGCGCCGCGTCGACCAACTTGTCCAGCTTCCTCTTAGCCGAATTAATGGTCAAGTCGTTGAATTCGCCGCCGTTGATGACCATGGCGGAGGGGAAATATTCCCACCTGCTGTGCGTTGTGAGCGGCTCTTGCAGGTGCTCGGGGATGTCGAAGTCCTCGGGCCTGGTCACGGAGAAGGAGGTCTGGATGGGGACCGACTCGTCAGATGGTCGGGCATCCTCCTCTGGCTCCCTTGTTTCCTGGGCATCACGACGGGGAGCGTCGCTTCACCGGTATTGTGCGAGCCTCCCTCCCTTGATGAGGGTTTCGATGGCGTCCTTGAGGTGGACGCAATCCTCAGTCAGATGACCATGGCTCCTATGGTACTGACAATATTTGTTCTTGTCTGCTCCGGGCTTGGCGGGAGCAGGTCGGGGACGTTTGACACTGCCGTCCTTGAAGTCAGTGCTGGCACACTCCGCCAGAATGCGCTCGCGGGAAGCTGTGAGCAGAGTGTACTCGGTAAAACGCCCCGAGGGTCCCCTTTGTTCTCGGACTTCCCGGGGTCTGTCTTTTTTTCTTTTCTCCCCGGTTCGTCGAGGAGGAGCTTCTTGGCGCGAGTTGCTGTTGGACTCGCGAGTCCTGGGATCTCGGGCTCTGTTGGCCGCTTCCTTCTCGTCGTAGTCCATGTATGCCCGAGCTTTTTCGAGGAGGGCGTCGAACGTCCTGGGTGGCTCGATGCCCACGGCTTTTCTGAATTCCGTGCCGGGGAGGAGCCCCCTCTCCAGCAGATATCTCTTCATATGGTCCGCGCAGGGGACCTGTATAGCTTCCCGGTTGAAGCGATTGATGAACTCCCTCAAGGTTTTATCCTGTCTTTGGATGATGGCCTCGAGAGCCGCCTCGGTCTTTGGATGCCGCCGAGAAGTTGTGAATGAACTGATGAACTGGTTTTTCAGGTTTCGCCACGAGGTGATTGAGCCCGGGGCGAGGCCTTTGTACCAGTCCATTGCCGCCTTCCTGAGAGTCGTGGGGAATAGTCGGCATTTGATGGGCCCCCCGACATTGTGGTAATGCAGCATAGCCTCGAACCCGTCTATGTGGTCGACCGGGTCCGCGACTCCATTGTACTCCTTCAAGTGCGGGGGTTTCTCCATGCCCGGGGGAATGGGCGCTTCCATGATAGCTTGCGACAGGGGACCGCAGGGGTCGTCCTCGTCGCTCCTCTCCGGAGACAGAGATGGGGACCTGTAATACTGTCGGGCACGACGGTCCTGGTCGTGCTGGGTCTCTCTCGAGCGTGATGCTCGTTGGTTGATTCTTACACGCCCGTCTCCGGAGTGCCTTCTTTCCTGTCTCGCTGGGTCGCGACCACGTCCTCCGGCTTGGATGATGGGCTGCCTCTCCAAAGGGGGCCGTTTCCCCGATGGTCGGGGTGACTGGCTTCGAGAGGTTTCTCTGTAATGTCTCCGCGGGGGAGACGGGAGTTGGACTTCAGTCACTCGAGGAGGTGGAATATGGGGCCTCCGATGCCTCCTCGGGGGTCTTCGGTCGTCTTCAAGCGCCCTTAGTCTTTCCCCTTGGGCAAAGATGAGGTAGTTTGTTTGATTGATCGCTCCGAACAGCGCTTGAGTTGTGGCGTCCGCCCCGGTGGGGACGGGGACTTCCTGGAACCGGGCAGCCCGGTAGTTCGCGAGAGCTGCCTCGTCTTCTTCGAGTGGCGGAGGGACCGAGGAAGACGACGCAGTAGCTCCGTCGCGGTAGGTTGAAGGTCCGGAGGCAGTTGACACAGGGATGGTGTTGTGACCGGGGTTGCCGGCGTTGTCAAGGTGTCCGTTTTTGTCCGCGGGGCCATTGTTGGTGTCAACGACGCGGACGTTTTGTTCATCGCGAGCTTGATCAGCCATGACAGTGGTAGTTGAGCTGAGCTTTGGTCTTTGAGTTTTGCAAGACGGGGAAGCTCTGTTCCCACAGACGGCACCACTGATCTCACCTGATCAGACTTGGACCGTCACGGCTGGCTCCGAGCTGAAGTTTTGAACGAGGTGGGGGGGTACCTGCAAGGCACTCCGATGCTGAAGTAAGTGAGAGTACGAGCAGGCAAAAGTATGAGTATGGGTAAAAGAATGAATACCTGACCCTCTGGGAACAAAGGGTATTTATAGCCCCCAGCGCTGGGCCAAGGTCCCTTCATTGGGCCGGGCAGGTTTGGCCCAATGGAGGAACTGCTAGATTCTACGTGTGTAGTGGGGACCCGCACGTGGTCTCCTTCCTGGTTGTTCTGCGTGAAGTAAGGACGGACAAGGACACGGTCTTTTCGGGATCCACGTGATGGTGTAGTGGACAGAGTCTGCCCTAGGAGGAGTGCTCGAGCTGGGGTCGAGCAGGGTAGCATGAAGGCGAGGATGTCGCACTGGAAGAGAGTGTCGGGCACGAATGTGGCCTCTTGGTCGGCGTGACCCCCTGCAAGACCGTTTGGATTGGGCCTTCACCATTGCTTTTGGGCCAGCTCGGCCCAGTCCAGAACAGTTGTGATGAGGATTCTCGAAACCGCTTTGACACTGAATGGTGAAGCTCTGGGCTTAAGGTCTCCCTGATTAAAGCGCATGCCCGAGTCCAAAAGTGGAAAGGGATTAATGAGAAGCAGAAGGTTGAAATTCTCCATCATGAGACGAAGTTCGAGACTCATGTCAAGCTCCTTAAGGATTTGAACGAGATTAAGCCTCAACTGGAGGCTGCGACCAAGGAAAACGAGCGACTGGCTGCTCGGGTGAAGGAGTTGGAGGAAATTGTGGCACCTGCCGAGGAAGAGAGCGGAGCGGAGAAGGCCCTTGTGACCAGGAAAAACCTGATTGCTCGGAATCGTGTGCTCGAGCAGAATGTCGTGAATACCCTCGGTTATGGCTTCAACACGGCTGCTGAGCAGCTCAAGATCATCAACCAAGGGGTTGAGCTTGTGATCGAGAGTGCAGGGTCATTTAATCAAGTGGTCAACGGGAAGACATTTTATCCCCCGAGGAAGAGAGTGATGACGAGGATGACGGGAGCCAAGATTAAGTTTCTAGGCCTGCATGCCCATTTGCTTATTTGGCCTGTGTGCCAGCCTTGTTAACTATTTTGGACAAGGGGCTTTACCCGTTTTGTGTGTATGTTTTTAGCTTTGGTCTGCATGCTCCCTTTTGATATTATATAAACAACATCGGTCTTCATGTTCGGCTTTCTAATGCTTTTGTTTTTCTCTTACGTTTTGCATGTTCAATTGTTGTTGTGCTTGATCTATTTATTTCGGGAAATGTGGAATTTTGGTAAGTGGAGGTTTGTGCTCGACCTTAGTTGTGGTCGACACATGTTGGGATGTGTCGAGGAAGCAGAGTAGGAGTTGTTGCATCCCAAAATTTGCCCTCTTCATCTTACGTATGTGGCTTATGTTTTGTCATACACATTCATGCATTTTAAAGACAAGATCAAGGTATCTTTTGTTTTCATGAACTTCTAGAAATTATGAAGGTGGTTGTTTCATAAATTATTGAGGAGATGAGTCTCAGACCCTCAATTTTTGGGTCACTCAAGTTACATGAGGTTCCCATACTTCAGGATATCTCGAATGTCTCCTCCTTAATTCATCAGGAGTTTGAATAGGGCACGTTCAATCCTCAACTGAGAAGATATTTTATCCGGTTCTAAGTTCAAGTGAATATTTGAGTGCTTGAAGCATAAGCCGCTTATGGTTAGAGAGTTGGAGAAAGGTTCATCTATAAATTAAAGATTGGGATGCATTTCTACTGTTTTTGGTATCATCAGATGACTCAGGTTTTGATCCAGCAATTATCATCATTTAAGGTGCCCCAACTTTAAGGTTTCATTTAATTCTTATGATCTTTTGAAAGTTGATTCATCATTTAGGGTTTTGGTCGATTTGTTTAGTGGAAGAGAATCCATTTGAAATGTTTGGTCAAGCTTCATTCATGGCCATTTCCTTGAGATTTATGTCATAATGTCATACACTTCAAAGGAAAACAAAATGAGATGGAGAAGGCTAATAAGAATTGACTATCATTGGAATTCAAGTTCTACGCATTCATTTTGGTACCCGTTTCTACAAGTCTAACTTTATACAAATTTCATCCATTGCTCACCAAAGTTTCAATTTCACAATAAAAGGAAGTTTGTTCAAGTTCAAGTTTCAAGTATTCAAGACTTACAAGTTTTATTACATGAGGAAAATTACACAAAAGTCTTAAGCTACTTATGAAGCCATGAACTAAAGTCTAAACTTATGCTAAGTTTTCTTTAAGATTTTGGTATTCATTTTCTTCATGTCAAGCTCCATGCCATCTTCTTCATTTTTCCTCATTACCATTCTCAAAGCTCACATGAAAAAAAAACAAGGAAGAGAACTTTGGTTAGCAGTCTAAATTTCAAACACAAAAAAAGAAGTTTTCTAACAAAAGAGTTTTTCAAAGAATTTGTTTTTACAAGTCTCATCATGAGGGTTTGTATATAGGAATCAATTTTAAGGGTGATTTTTAAATCACATTCAAGCATCCACAAGTCCTCATACAAATTAAATTGTAAGTATCAATCATGGGCCAAGAAGCGGAATTTTACTGCAAATATCAAACAAATCCAAGAAAATGGTTTCGCCCGCTTCACGCAAAAACAGGGCAAACATTTTTGTAAAGCAGTAGCCTCATCACAGTTCTGGCCCAACATAAACAGATGCAGCAAGCAGCAAAGCTCAGTAGTACATCATCACAGCATTACAAGGCAAATATTAGAAAATAAAACAAACTCAGGATTGCAACAGTCCAGCCCAGGAAAACAATTTACTATCACACGCATCACAGGTCCAACAAAATAATTCACGTATCATAAATCTCAGCCCAAACAACAGTATGTCAATACATCAGAAAAGAATAACAGATCAAAAATCAAGTCTCAGTCCAACAACAAGAAGCAACAGGATGACATCTCAAAAAGCAAAAAAATCATAACGTATCAAAAGGCTAACAAGCAGAATTTGTAAGGGCCCAATACAGAAAAATCAACAAAGGCCTGCTTTCACAATCATTGAATCCAACACATATGAAACCCTAAATCGCATGAGTATATAAAAAATAAATTGGCACTAAAATCGGGGGATCCATTGTTCACAAACTCAGAAAAGTTGCGCAAGCTACAATCCCTAAAAAGTTTATCATCATCTTCCTTTCTACACAAAACACCCTTCAGAAATTTATCGAAACCATAAAGAAGAAGAAGATACAAGCCACAGTAAGATCATAGAAAACGAGAAAGGCCAAAATCAGAAAGATATTACCAGAGGAATCTCAAAAGATTGATAATCTCACGGATACGAATCCTCCGAGACCGAATTTCTTCTCCTTTTCTTCATTTTCTTCTTATTTCTTTACTCTCTGTCACCATTCATGCATAATCAATGACATCTGTTTGTTTTGAATAATTAGGGTTTTCATTTTCCCCTTTCAGATCTATGCGTAACTGTTCTATATCTGGAAAATCAAGCAACATATTTATAATTAGAAGAAAGAGACAAAGAAAATGACGTAAAGAAAAAGAGAATCAGAGCAATCCGCCATCGTGCGCCGCTTCCATCTTCATCAGAGCCACAGTGAGTCTTCATAGCCATCGCCTCCATCTTCATAAGCCCTACCGCATGTTCTTACATAACCACTGCGTGTGATCTACTTTTCTAGTTTTTATTTGTGTTTTATCTGTTTGCGTTTGAATAAAAGATAAAGAGATGAGAGAACGTAGATAGAAGAGATTCATTTGAGAGAGAGTTTTAGTATGTTTATGATTACTCTCTAATTTAATTATTTCATTTTGTTACAATAATCATGTTTTATGACTAATAGGGCGATGACACTTGTCACCGTCCGTCTTGATTAACCTGCAGATTATATGCTAGCTTCCCACTGTAAGCCACCATGCGCTCGCTTCTGTTATCATCAGATTGTCAAAACGTCATCATCCAACGACTAGGATTACACGCCTACGCTACACCTTCACTGGTTGAACACACCGGATCGCACGGACTCCCCTGGATCATTGGACTTCCCTTTATTTGGGCCTGGACTTCTCCCTGCTATTCAACACTGTTGTACCCCAAAATTTTCCCTCCCATTTTTCATACAAGACACAATCCTAGGGTTTCTCGGATATTCAAGTTGGCTCAGAAATCAATCAGACAGATTCTCTTCCCAGGCAGTAAATCAACAATTAGGGTTTTGCATTTCTCAAAAGAAAATGAGTTTTCAAAGTTTCAAATTGTCTTCATGGTTCTTCATGTATTCTCAAGGATGCTTGTGCCAAGTTTCAAACCTCGCATTGCAAGTTGGCTCAGTCAATGGTTCAGATGACTGAAAACGACTACATCAACCCAAAATTTGACCTTTTGCGAGAACAAATTCAAACGATTGTAACTTCTTCATTATCCAATATTTTTGAGCTGTTTTTCTTGCATATGACTCTCCTCGACATTGTCTCTAATTCCTCTTTACAAGTCAAGAGCCGTTTATGTGCGAAAGATCATCAAAATTTTGAATACTTTAGAGGTCACTTTCTGGATTTTGACCTAATCTCGAGTAATTGTTGCCTGATTTCCATGAATCGTAATTTCCTCAATTTCCAAGATCTTTAGATGGTTATTGTTGTACCCCAAAATTGCCCTCTCAATTATTAAGACTTTTCTCACAAGACTTCTTGAACTCAAGACAAGATTAGGGTTTGGTCACCTCAAGACACCTCACCTTGCACTGAAAACCTAAAATTAGGGTTTGAGATTGCACAAAGATTTTTGGACCACCAATGCTTCATGTGACTTTCATACATCATTTTGGACCCTTAAGATTGCTCATATTAAGTTTCAAGCCTTGAACCACATTTTTGATCAGTCAATTGGACAATTGACCTAAAAATCAACTGTATTGGGGAAAAAGTCAACTATGACCAATTTATAGTCAAACTTTATAATTTTTGATCCACATCAACATTTTAGTCTCATATGTACCATTTGATCGAGTTTGGATCACAACTCCTCAATAAATTTGATCAAATCATCAAAAAGGCAAAATGGTCAAAATTAGGGTTTTGACTGAGAAAGGGAAATTTCTGATTTTTAACCTAGCCAATGACCAATTGAGTTCAAAAATGATCTCAAGGGTTCAATGGCACCATCTTGACCTAATTACATGGTTCAAAATATCTCAAGTTCATTGGATTGATAGATGAATTTTGCAGTCAACTGATCAAAAGTCAACTGTACACTGAAAAGTCAAACTTTGACTTTTTGGTCAAAATCAAGTGCCAAGGGTCATAATTCATCAAGATATGTAAAAATATGAAACTTGTTCACCAAGAAACTCAAATTTGAAAATTAGGGTTTTAATTTGAAAATTTTCATAACTTAGAATTTTTCTAAGTATAAAAATTTTCTTATTTTTTTCCAACTTTTCACCACTTTTTCACCATGATGCATTTTGATTCAAGAAAAGTTTCCAACATGAAAGTTTTAGTCCTCTATGAAATCTACAACTTTTCTTCACAAACTTTTCCCAAAAGATGCTTGGATCTCAAGTTATGAATTTGTGAATATAGGTCCTTGAACTTCTTAACTTAGTGAAATTTTGCCCTAATTTAGGCAGGTTTTGGACCCAACTTCATGGATATTTTTCACCTAGTTATAAGAGGTATATCAAATTGCATTTCAAAGATGGATTATAGATCACATGACAATATTTCCAAAATGTCCAAGAACTCTCCAAGATCATTTTTGAGTAGGGAGAATCGAAGAAGTGAAGTTGGCATTTTCTCACTTTTGATCAAGCCATTTTCACATAGCATCAAGTTGCAAATCACATCCATGCTGGTTGTATCTTGCTTTACAGGTCCTAAGCTTGCTTTACACTCCATAATTAAATGCAAACTCAATTGACAAAGGCTTTATCTTTGCTTTTGAAGCTTTGTACAAGGTGTATTTCCATTTTGGGCAAAAAGTTCACAATGCCATTTTCATAAAAGGCAACTTTTGCAACTTTGTCAATCTTGAGAATTGAACCTGTCCCTTTGGTACAAGCAACTTCTACAGGTCTCAAGCAATGTGTACCAACTCTTATCAACTCTCAAGCCAGCTAGTACAAGCATGTGGGATTGGTCACTTCACTTTACTTAAAATGCAAGAAAAGTTGCAAAAGGTGCTAGAGCTTGCACAACTAGTAAGGGCTAACTTTAGATCCCTTTTCTACATATTTTCAATCTTTGTATAAGGCATAGGACGCTTGGATTAAAGCTGAAACACTCCAAAACTCAAAAACACTAAAATTCTGCCAAAATACTCAGAATCTGCAAAAGCACAGTGAACTCTCATTTGGCTCGTGCGTTTTGTGTTTAAACACTTGAAACATCTCATACACTTCATACCAAAGCAATCCAAGCCATCACCCTGGTTCCGTAACCACTGTTTCAGCATCCACCATTTTCACTTTGGAAGCTTGCAACTTAACTTGTGCAGAGAGTTCCAGCCATCCTCAAAGCAAGATAAGCATTGGAATAGCTTCAGGGAAGTTCAAGGAAGCTCAAACAATCCTCAGGCCTCCATTAAAGTCCCTACATTGCTCTATTTGAATCCAACTGAAGGAGGTATTTTCTTGAACTCTATCTCTCTGAATAGGCATCCTCAAGCCACGATTTGTGAAGAAAAAATGTAGTCCATGTCATAATGAAACTGTACTATCCATACTTTTCATTTATATTAAATATGCTGAGAGAATTTGAAGATTGAAAATTCTGGAAAAGTTAGGTCACGAATTAGGGCTACCAAAATTCTCTCTGATCTTTAAGAGTTAGGTCACATAATTTATATGGTTAGAATCGTGAGCTTAAATGCCACATTTTTCATGTTATGGGTTTTTGTTTTTGAGCAAGCATAAGAGAGATACATATTTGAACATGAAGCGCGCGCATGGAAGCTGACCAAGGATAAGGACGAAGTGTTCTGGGCTTTTTGGCGCCTTGGGCTTTTTGGTTTTTCTATTTGCACCCCCCTGACTTATTATTTGCATCCCCTGGCTGAACTTTTTATATTTTTCCATATTTTTTCATATTTCTATTTTTTTGCTTTTGATTATTTTTTCCTGAATAATAAAAAACCCCAAAAATAATTTCTTTATTTTTACAATTTTTATTTTATTATTTTGTTATTTTTTACATAAAAATTAATATATTTGAATAGGATAGAAATTATTTTCTTAAATAATTTGTAAATACAATAAAAAATACTTAATATTTTTATTATACTATTTATACTCATAAATACTTATTTTCTAAATACATTTAATTTTTAATATTTAGGTATAATATTATCTATTATTTTCTTATACAAAAAATGTACAAAATAATAATTTGAAACATTTATTTTCTTTTATTTGAAAATTAGGGTTTCACCCCTTTTAAAAAGAATTAATATATTTATTTTCCTTATAATTTTTAGGGTTTAAATTAAATATATTTCTTACACAAAACTAAGACATAAAACATTTTTTAACATAAACATTGCATTGCATTTTAAATATTTTTCTTATATTTATTTAATTCGTGCAATATTCGATTTGGTTCTAATAATATATTTAGGTTTATATTTGTGCAAAATCCCCATTCAAAACTTGTATCCCCCTCCCATAATAATTGTTGTAATAGCTTAGTTTATTTTACGCAATTTATCGCTTTATATACTATGCTTAGTAATTAGGGTTTGCATGACAAGAACAAAAACAAAGCAAAATAGAAAACCCTAAAATGCAAGACAAAAGCATGAAAATGACACACTTTGCACACAAGCACCCTTAGGGTTTCTCCCACTTGGTTACCTAAAATAAAATGGCCATGTTACGCATGCGAAGTATCTTGGCAAAACAAAACAAAATAAGATCATAGTCCCTCGATGACGCTATTCAAAGGTTGCCTAAACAAAATGATCTTGGTCCCTCAAATATGCTAAGATACTTGGAAACATTGCTATCGTGGTTATACGATGACCCACGCCCATCCCGTTAACATCCAAAGATAGGGTTGCTTACCAAATCAATGGTAAGTCAACAATGTCAAAGGAATAAAAATGCACAAGAAAGACATTTGAGTATGTAGATAGCTTCTAAGTTACTTGCTCCATTTCAAACAATCCTTGCTATTTTCAAAAACAAACACACACACATTTCAAAACATCTTACAAAACATTGAAAACATTTTCAAAAGACAAACATCTTTGTATACATTCTTACGAACGCGGATTATTACAAAGATTGCCTAAACGATGGCCTCTTTTCAAAATTACTTTTAAAACCACACCAAACACCATTTCAAACAAAGAAAAGCAAGTGATCTAAGTAAGTAACTAAGAGCCCATGGAAAACCATGGATGAAAAGGGTGCTAGCACCTTTCCTTTTCATAATCTACCCCCCGAACTCAAGAAAACATCTCAAAGGTCTTTCCTGTGCTTTTTTACCTTTCCTTTTGGATAAAAGAAAAGTCGGTGGCGACTCTTACTAACCGCGACATTTGCGATAAAACGCAAAACCTCAAGTCAGTTCTCCCACCGTATCACAGAAATGGCGACTCTGCTGGGGAAAATTATAAAAGTGGGGTTACCTTAGGGTTTAGATCACATTTATTTGCTTACTTTGTTTGACTTGTTTGCTTTACATTTTGGTTCTATTGTTTGGGTTTGAATCCTCCACCCAGATTTGGGAAACGTTATAGGTAAATAGCAATACCTTGTGGAAACTGTGCGTGGTATACCGACACGGTCTAAGCAATAGCTATGCTAGTGTGACATATTTGTGGGTACCGGTAGCCTATGAGTCAATCAAAGAGAATACGGGGCCGCTGAGTGATGTCATGAAGCACTAATGAACTTCTATAACCCTTTACTTGACCAACTTGGCCTTTTAGGATGTAGTGAGATGACCTGCTTTGGTGCAGTCCAAAGTTGGTAGATACTCGATACTACACTCATTGAGGGTTGGTTTCTTGGAATATTTCGGTCACCAGTAAAGAGGCTTGACTTGAAACAATGAACAAGGAAACAATCCAGTGATATTGAGCTCCTTAGAACCCGGTTACTATTACTAGGACAGGTTGAGCCAACTAAACTTCAAGAGGGTACTTACCTATGAAACCCCATGCAAGCCTAAACTAGGAACTTGTGTGATTTGCTTGTACATATATACTTGTGCATAACATCATGGACATCATGAGCATCATATACATCCACTAACCATTTCAAGGATTTTGGAAATTCATCTTTGTTCTTGTTTTGTAGGATATGAATTCACTTCGCAGGAAAACTATCCAAGTCAACCTTGTAAGAATTCCTGCGCAACTCAAGGAGCTAGCTTCAAGGATTCCTGAGAACTCTCCATTCACCGAGAGGCATGGTCGTCTACTCAACTTGGTCACCTCCAACACAGAGGAAGACATGTTGAAGGTTCTCTTCCAGTTCTTTGACCCTTTACATCACTGCTTCACATTTCCTGACTACCAGCTTGTGCCTACTTTGGAAGAATTCTCTCAACTCTTGAGGATTCCCATTTTCAATCAACTACCTTTCAACGGTACGGAAAGAGATCTAAAGCCAGAAGAGATTGCTCAAGCCCTGCACTTGCACTCATCTGATGTCACAACCCATTGGGAAACTAGAAGTGGTGTCAAAGGCTTCTTGGCAAAGTTCTTGTTTGAGAAGGCCCAAAGCTATTGGAACTCCTTGGACTTGCAAGCTTTTGAGGAGATTGTAGCTCTTCTCATCTATGGGATGGTCTTGTTCCCTAATCCTGACCAACTCATAGATATGAACGCTGTCAAAATCTTCATGTCTCGCAACCCGGTGCCTACATTGCTTGGGGATATCTTACACTCTTTTCACACTCGTACAATGAGAAAAGAGGTGTTCTTATGTGTTGCACTCCTCTCCTGGCAAGATGGTTTATTTCTCATCTTCCCCAATCAGTCTTGAAGAATGAGCAAGGTTTGAGGTGGTCACAAAGGTTGATGACACTTAAACATTCAGATATTCATTGGTGCTCTCGATCCAAAGAGAATGTTATCATTGTCGACCGTTATGGGGAATTCCCTAATGTCCCTATACTTGGCATTAGGGGAGGCATCACCTACAACCCGTGCTTGGCTCTAAGACAGTTTGGTTATGCCCGAAGGGATGTCCCACATGATATGCTGATTCAAGGTTTGGTTTTCGACTATGACAACGACGATCAAGGTCTTCACCAAAGATTCATCCGAGCTCGGAGGATACCAAACAAGGTAGATAGCAAGACTTTGGGACATAAGAATTCCATCCCTCTTGAGCCTTACCTCAAGTGGGTACGAACTCGCGCTCAAAGTCTTATGATGCCTTACCCTTCCATTCTCCCAGTGATTATTGAGCCTGTTAAGGAAGGAGAGGTTCCATACACCATCCTACATCCTGACATGCCTACATCACTCGAAGACCTACAAAGGAGTTGGATACAGCACAAAGGAGAGCACGATATTTTCGAAGCCCAATTCTACGCAAGCGAGAAGAAGGTTTTGGAACTCACTCGGCTACTTCATGAAGAGCAAACTCTTAATACCTACATTACACCAAAGAGGATGCGCAATGTATTTTTATCTTAGAATTTTGTATTATTTTTCCCTATGGGCATTGATGTACTCAAATTCTATTTTATTAATATAACGTGTGTTCCTTTTTGTTTGACACAAATTTGAATTTTTAAATCCTTGAAAACATTGCATGAATACATATCATTCATCATGAGCATAAACAGGTCTTTGTAACAAGTTTCCTCATCCCTCTACTATTTATTTCAGCAAGATGGATCTCGAACAAATGGTTAAAGACTTTCAAGCTCAAAATACACAATTTCAGCAGTTACTCTTGACCTTAGCCAAGGGACAGGAGGAGCTAAAGACTCTGCTAGAGAAAGAGAAAGAGAAAAATAAGAAGAAGCCAGCTGGTGTGGTTATCATGGGCAGAAGGTTTCAGGGACAAGCCAGAAGGACCTTAGATTTTCCAACAACGTCTGATGAAGGGGAAAGAAAAGGAAAAGAAACGACAGTACCATCAAATTCTGAGGAAGAAGAGGACTACTCTGAACAGCAATACCCTCCGGTTGATGACAAGTACAAACACCTGGAAGAGCGTATAACTGCTATGGAAATACAGAGAGTACTGGGGCTAGATTTCGAGGAATTGGGGCTGGTGTACAGGAAATGTAATACCGCCAAAGTTTAAAGTGCCATTATTTGCCAAGTATGATGGGGTGTCTTGCCCTAAAATGCACCTCAGATCATATGTTAGGAAGATTCAACCACACTCTGCCGACAAATACTTATGGGTCCACTTTTTCCAAGACAGTTTATCAGGAACGTAACTTGATTGGTTCTACCAGTTGGAGAGGGCCGATGTCCATAATTAGGAAGACCTAGCAGCAGCTTTCTATAAACAATATCAGTACAACACCGATTTAGCACCAACCCGTACTCAACTTCAGAGTATGGCTATGGTATCAAATGAGGGCTTCAAAGACTACACATAAAAGTGGAGGGATCTAGCCGGAAGGGTGCAACCCCCTTTTGTCTGAAAGGGAGTTAGTGGACATGTTCTTGGGAAATCTATCATGCCCTTTCTTTAATCATCTGATTGA
This sequence comes from Vicia faba, assembly GCA_948472305.1. Classification (NCBI taxonomy): domain Eukaryota; kingdom Viridiplantae; phylum Streptophyta; class Magnoliopsida; order Fabales; family Fabaceae; genus Vicia; species Vicia faba. The sequence goes on from OX451741.1 coordinate 1,136,126,576, forward strand.
GAGCTCCTCTGTAGGGTTTACTGAATTAATTTTAACCGACAAAAGGGTGGAAGTTGGTATAAGAAGTGGGAAGATTCAGAAAGACGCGTCTGCCTCCACAGCTGTGAAAAAGCCCTTCACTGGGAAGAAGGAAGTGTCTGCTGTCTATTCACATAGAAATCAAGGAAGAAGTGAACATCGATCAATGGTGGGGGCCGTTATGATTCAAAAGCCTGCATCAGACCAGCCAAGAAATAACCAGCCAAGAACTAACCAACAAAGGGTGGAAAGGCCAGTTCAGCAATTCACCAAGATTAACATGACTCCAGCCCAAGTTCTACCACATCTTTTGAAGTTGAATCTGGCCACTTTGAAAGAGGCCCCTAAAAATCCCAATACTGCATCGCCACATTACCATCCGAATGCTAGATGCGCATACCATTCTAAAAGTCCAGGGTACGACACCGACAACTGTTGGGCTCTGAAGAACAAAATTCAAGACCTGATAGACGCAAAGAAAGTTGAGTTTGAAGCGCTTGAGAAACTGAATGTTATTTCTGCTCCAATGCCTAGGCATGGTCACAATGCCAACGCTGTTGAAGAAGATCTGTTTGTTGCTACCGTGGATGAATTGCTGACTCTGCTCCCAATTATTAAGTTGAATTTGTTGAAAGCTGGTATATTCCCAGGTTGTGACAAAGACTGCCACATTTGCCTATCCTCATCATTTAACTGCCCTCTGTTGAAGAAAGGTATCCAACGATTGATGGATAACCAAGAAATTTTGTTTGAGAATGCTCCTGTTTCACCTATTCCAGTGAAAGAAGTTTCAATTATAACCATCTACGCCAATCCTTCCAGGGTCCCTAAAAGACCCGTTAGGATTACATCTGCTCCAAAGACTACTCCACTTAAGATTACAATGCTCGGGCCGACCCCATACAAATCAGATAAAACAGTACCATGGAATTATGGTGGAGAAATCTACTACCATGGTATTAAACAGGATGAGCTGACTGCTGAAGAAGAGAGCTCCGAAGAGGACAATTCCGACATCAGTAACATTGCTGGAACAAGCAAGATTACCCGTAGTGGTAGAGTCTTCTCTCCAGAGATTGCCCCTCCAAAGGAAGTCTTTGGACCCGTGGCTGTTCCGAAGATTACATCTGCACCAGTGATTGTACCTGCAAGCGTACCTACCAACAAAGACAATACAATTCCTATCCCTACTTCTACTGCTGAGAATAAAGGAAAAAACGTTCAAGAAGAGCCTATCCGGACGAAGGCTCAGTCTATTCCTAAAACATCCAAGAAAGAAATGGAAGAAATCTTGAGGATAATAAAGAAAAGTGATTATGATGTGGTTGAACAGTTGGGGCAGACCCCCTCCAAGATCTCTATGCTAGCCCTGCTGCTGTTCTCTGAAGCACATGCCAAAGCTCTGGTAAAATTTCTAAAGACAGATCATGTGCCGCAAGAGACGTCTGCTGACCAGTTCCAGGACTGTGTGGCCAGTTTGACAGCTGATAATGGCCTGGGTTTCTCTGATGTTGACTTGACACCCAGAGGGAGAAAACACAACAAGGTATTACACGTCTCAGTGGAGTGTAGAGGAACAACCCTAGCCCATGTTTTGGTTGATACTGGATCTTCTTTAAACGTCTTACCAAAGAAAGCCCTTGATAGATTAGATTGCGAGGGGCTGACTCTAAAACCTAGTAATATAATTGTGAGAGCATTTGATGGCTCGAAGAGGATGGTCCATGGGGAGGTGGACATCCCGATAAAGGTGGGAACTCAGACCTTCAATTCAACCTTCTATGTGATGTACATTCGTCCTTCTTACTCTTGTCTGTTGGGACGCCCCTGGATTCACAATACCGATGTTGTCACCTCCACTTTGCATCAGATGCTGAAGTACCCTGTCCAAGGGAAGATCATAACTGTCCATGTGGAAGAGGAGTACATGATTAGTCATCTGAATTATTTCCGATATGTGGAATTGGATGGCGAGTTCATTGAAACCCCTTTCCAACATTTTGAAGAAGTCTCCCAAGAAGTGGCGGTAACCAAGGCGGTATCCTCAATTCCTATGATCACAAGACCTCCACCTCGGATGTCATCTCTAAAGGATGCAGATGCATTAGTGGAAGAGGGTGGATGCACCATCTGGGGCAAGCTTCCAGACATTCCGTACAAATCAGACAAGTTTGGCTTGGGGTTTACTTTGACTGCTCAAGAGGCTGTGCACCGCGCCCGTGCCGGAGGGCCACCTGTGAAGATTAGTAACCAAGGGGTCAATGCACTAGAAGACAGTGAAGAAGATGGCAACTTGGAAGATTGGATATTTCCTACTGTCAGCGGAGGACTTCACAACTGGGAAGCCAGAGACTTCATCCCAATAACTTTCATATCTCAGTAATTTATCTTTTACATTTCTGTTGGACTTGTAATATTCACAAACAATTCGTACATTTTCATCCTTGTGTCTTACCCGAGGCATATTGGTCCACTTGTAAGGGTTTTTATTTCATCTTCATATGACATTCAATGAATCATGGACGCTTTTTCATATATAAACCTTTTGTGCTCATTATCTTTCTTTTACATTTTATTGTTTTAAGATGGCTATACCATTACACACACCCACACTCACAAATGCAGGTACCCTTCCACTCCGGATCCCATGGGTAACGATACTACTATAGCCTTCAGTGACTCTGAAGATCTGGTCTACCAAGCCGAATGTGAAGGTGAGGAAGATTGTGAGGTGCCAGGGGAATTGGCCAGACTACTATTATAACAAGAGGAAAGAGCCATTCAGCCTCATGAGGAGCTGTTGGATACAATCAACTTGGGTACGGAGGAAGATAAAAAGGAAATCAGAGTGGGTGCCAATTTAGATCCGAGTGTCAAGGAACGCCTAATTCAACAGTTGCATGATTATGTTGAGATCTTTTCCTAGTCATACGAAAACATGCCGGGACTCGATACAAACATTATGGTACACTGTCTACCCACAAGTGAAGACTGTCCACCAGTGAAACAAAAAGTCCGCCGCATGAGACCTGACATGTCAGAGAAGATCAAAGCAGAAGTTATGAAACAGTTCAATGCTGGATTTCTGGCTGTTACTTCTTATCCTCAATGGGTGGCCAACATTGTTCCCGTGCCTAAAAAGGACGGCAACGTGAGAATGTGCGTGGATTATAGAGATTTAAACAGGGCCAACCCTAGAGATGATTTTCCACTTCCACACATCGACATCCTGGTTAACAATACAACCCAGCACAAAGTATTTTCTTTCATGGACGGATTTTATGGCTATAACCAGATCAAAATGGCACCTGAGGACATGGAGAAAACTACATTTGTCACACAGTGAGGTACGTTCTGCTACAAAGTGATGCTATTCGGACTGAAGAATGCTGGGGCAACCTATCAACGTGCCATGGTAGCTTTGTTTCATGATATAATACACCATGAGATAGAGGTCTACGTAGATGACATGATAGCCCGATCACAAACTGAAGAAGAACACCTTGATCACTTGCAAAAGCTGTTTGTCAGGTTGAAGGAGTACAAACTAAGGTTGAATCCAAACAAGTGCACATTCGGAGTCCGGTCCGGTAAACTCTTAGGTTTCATTGTCAGTAATAAGGGCATCGAGGTTGATCCTGCCAAATTCAAAGCGATACAAGAAATTCCTGCTCCTCGCACTGAGAAGGATGTCAGAGGGTTCTTGGGACACCTAAACTATATTGGTAGATTCATTTCTCACCTAACATCTACTTGTGAACCAATCTTCAAACTGTTGAAGAAAGATCATGTAGTTAGATGGAATGATGACTGTCAGATTGCTTTCGATAAAATCAAGGAGTATTTACTAGAGCCTCCTGTCTTGATGCCACCAGTCGAGGGAAGACCGCTAATCATGTATATGACTATTTTAGAGAACTCAATGGGGTGCGTATTGGGGCAGCATGACGAGTCTGGCTGAAAAGAGCACGCCATTTATTACCTTAGCAAAAAGTTTACCGACTGTGAAACCAGATATTCACTGCTTGAGAAAACTTGTTGCGCTCTGGTATGGGCTGCTCGCCGGCTAAGACAATATATGTTGACTCATACCACTTTGCTGATATTTAAGATGGATCCGATAAAGTACATCTTCGAGAAGCCTGCTTTGTCTGGAAGGATAGCTAGATGGCAGATGATCCTAACGGAATATGATATACAGTACACTACCCAAAAAGCTATAAAGGGCAGTGTGCTAGCTGATCATCTGGTCCATCAAGTTGTAGAAGATTATCAATCCATGAAGTTTGGCTTCCCTGATGAAGACATTATGACATTGGACAACGGTGAAGAAATCAGGCCATATGACGGACCTAAACAAGGATCCCGATGGACCCTGTACTTTGATGAGGCATCCAATGCACTTGGTAATGGTATCTGTGCTGTGCTCATATCTCCGGAAGGATGCCATACTCCTTTTACCGCCAGACTTTGCTTCAACTGTACGAACAACATGGCAGAGTACGAAGCATGTATCTTTGGTCTCAAGGCTGCCATAGACTTGGGAATCAAATCCTTAGTTGTGTTTGGGGATTCAGCTTTGGTCATCAGTCAGATCAAAGGAGAATGGGACACTAAGCACCCAAACCTTATCCCTTACAAAGAACATGTTTTGACATTTTTACCACATTTCGAGCAGATTAGCTTCGAGCATTTCCCGCGAGAAGAAAATCAGCTAGCAGATGCTCTAGCCACAAAGTCATCTATGTTTAAACTTAATTGGGTTAACGAGGCTCCCCAGATCACCATTGAACGAATGGACAAACCAGCTCACTGTCACAAGATTAATACCGAAGAAGTAGTGGACCAGCCTTGGTTTCATGAAGTCAAAAGGTATCTCGAGGATCAAGAATATCCAGAAGGAGCTTCAGTCAATGACAAAAAGTTCTTAAGGATATTCTCAGCTAAGTTCTTCCTAAGTAATGGCATCCTGTACAAACGCAATCATGATTCTATTCTGCTCCGTTGTGTGGACAAGATTGAAGCTGAAAAGATCATGGCTGAATTGCATGAAGGTACCTTTGGCACTCACTCTTGTGGGCATACAATGGCAAAGAAAATCCTACGGGCAGGCTATTACTGGTCTACTATGGAAGCATATTGCTATCAACACTCCCGGACCTGCCATAAGTGTCAAATCTATGCAGATAAGGTGCACGTGCCTACGGTTCCTCTAAATGTCTTAACAGCTCCTTGGCCCTTCGCTATGTGGGGAATCGACATGATTGGGGAGATTAAGCCTACAGCCTCCAATGGACACCGCTTCATTCTAGTGGCCATTGACTACTTCACAAAGTGGGTCGAAGCAGCTTCCTTCGCCTCCATTACTAAGAATGTTGTTGCCCGCTTCATCAAGCAGAATCTTATATGTCGGTACGGTATCCCTGAAAGGATCATCACTGATAACGGTACAAACCTTAACAATACTATGATCACTGCCTTGTGCGAGCAGTTCAAGATTCAACACCATAATTCATCCCCCTATCGGCCAAAGATGAAAGGTGCAGTCGAAGCTGCTAATAAAAACATTAAAAAGATCATACAGAAAATGACAGTCACCTACAAGGACTAGCATGAGATGCTACCGTTTGCTCTCCATGGGTACCGTACCATGGCTCGCACGTCAACTGGGGCAACACCCTATTCTTTAGTTTATGGCATGGAGGTTGTTCTAGCTATCGAGGTTTAGATCTCCTCTTTGAGAATCATGAAGGATGCAGGTTTGAGTGAAGACGATTGGATTTAAACCCGACTTGATCAGTTGAACTTAATTGATGAAAAGAGACTTACTTCTGTTTGCCATGGTCAGACGTATCAAAAGCGGATGATCAAGGCTTTCAACAAGAAAGTCAGACGCCAAGTGTATCAAGTTGGAGATCTAGTGATCAAGCGCATCATCTTGCCACAAAGTGATCCCAGGGGCAAATGGACTCCTACCTATGAAGGACCATTTGTAATCAAGAACATCTTTTCGGGTGGGGCAATGATCTTAACCACCATGGATGGCGATGACCTGCCACACCCTGCGAACGCAGACATAGTCAAAAGATACTACGCATAAGAGACCCGCTAGGTTGACACACCTAGGAAAAACAAGGGCATCCCGGCGAACCAAAAAGGTTCGGGCAAAAATTAGGGATAAAATAAAAAAAATCTGTACACCCGGCAAGTTGAAAACCCGAAAGGGAGACTTGGGCAAAAAAGGGTTTCCCGGTGGATCGAAAACCCGAAAGGGCGGTCCAGGCAAAAGTTAGGGAATTAAAGCGTATGACTATGTCTCGTCGGATCACTTTAAGGATAATCTCTTCACGGACAAACTCAGAGCTTCTGATCAATTCAATCATCTTCGAACGAAGCAGCAAATGGACAAGATATTCGGAGATACGAAGGCTATAGCAGAATGGGAACCCCATGAGATTATTACACATAGCTGTCTTTCTTTGTGTAAACTTTTCATATTTTCATGACACCATCCTCTTACTAGGATGTCTGTCTCCTTTGTACAAAATACTTATTCAAAGTAAATACAAAGATATCTCTTTCAAAGTACAGAAAACTATTTGCTTTTTTCTTTACACTTGTGTTTTTATTTGCAAAAACGTCCAATGATTCATTAATGAACATATGCATTTGAACATAATTATTGTTTACAAATAAACGAAACAGAAAGAACAATTACTGACAGGTTGAAAGAATAGGAAAACGTCTTTTCCATGAACAATCCCTACAGTACGTCATTAAGATCCCCAGCGGAGCCAAAACTTCAAACTGTTAATCCCCAGCGGAAACCATTCAGTTTCTCCAAATTCCCCAGCAAGTTATCTTGAAGCCTGAAAACCAACCAGACAACAACTTCTGATAACTCCCCAATAGAGTGGCAGACAACCCAAACTCCTGAACTTTTTCCAAACAGGGATAATTTTCTTCCCCACAGAGTTTTTGTTTAATCCTCAGCAGAAGTCATCAAAATTCTCTGGACTCCACCAAGCAGATTACTCAAGCAGTATACGGCATCGCTCGCAACAGAATTTTTGTCAATACTCAAACTTCAAGACATGAAGAATCTGCATATCCTCAGCAATTAAGGATTTATTTTCCTCATCAATACAACAAATCAGCTTACATGCGCATACATTACATCCATATATCATAAACATTGATAAAACACATATATTGCATCATACATTTCATGCAACATAACTTTGTGCTTCAGCTAACATTTTACCCTTTTCAGGATAAGATTAACAACTACCGTTAAAAAAAATACAATCATGATACAGTACAGATACACTCCAGACGCGGAAGTCATTCTGTCACCTATTCAGATTCTAGTTCAGATACGCACCAGATACGGATGCCATTCTGACACACATTCAGATTTCAACTATCAGATTACAGTACAGATGCGCTCCAGACACAGAAGTCATTCTGTCACTTGTTCAGATACAATCCAAATACGCTCTAGACACGGTAGCCATTCTGTTACTTATTCAAGATTCATATTTAAGATACAGTACAGATACACTCCAGACATGGAAGTCATTCTATTACTCATTCAGATTCTAGTTCAGATACAGTACGGATACGCTCCAGACACGGTGGCCATTCTGTCACTAATTCAGATTCCAACTTCAAGATACAGTTCAGATACGCTTCAGACACGAAAGTCATTCTGTTACTCATTCAGATTCAAGTACAGACACAACTCGGATACGCTCCAGACACGGATGCTATTCTATTGCTCATACAGATTCATTCTCCAGATACAATTCAGATACGTTCCAGATACGGGCACCATTCTGATACTTATTCTTCTGACTTACAACTTACAATTCAACAAGCATTCTTGGATGGCATCTACAAGCCTATCTCCAACAAGATTCTATCACCTCTCCAAATGGCATCTTTAAGCCCATTCCCTCAACTACACTTTGTCGAGTGCAAATTTATGGGCACTCTAGTGTCCAATGATCTTTTACCTTCGAGTCACGAACGACAAAACTCGCCAATCTAACTCTTCAGGTTCAAGAAGATTGAACAGGGGCAACTGTTGTACCCCAAAATTTTCCCTCTCATTTATCAAGACTTTTCTCACAAGACTTCTTGAACTCAAGACAAGATTAGGGTTTGGTCAGCTCAAGACACCTCACCTTGTACTGATAACCTAAAATTAGGGTTTGAGTTTGCACAAGGATTTTTGGCCCACCAATGCTTCATGTTACTTTCATACATCATTTTGGACACTTAAGATTGCTCAAATTAAGTTTCAAGCCTTGAACCACATTTTTGATCAGTCAATTGGACAGTTGACCTAAAAATCAGCTGTATTGGGGAAAAAGTCAACTATGGCCAATTTACAATCAAAATTCATAATTTTTGATCCACATCAACATTTTAGACTAATATGTACCATTTTATCAAGTTTGGATCATAACTCTTCAAGAAATTTGATCAAATCATCAAAAGGAAAATGGTCAAAATTAGGGTTTTAACTAAGAAAGGGCAATTTCTGATTTTTAACCTAGCCAATGACAAATTGAGTTCAAACATGATTTCAAGGGTTGAATGGCACCATCTTGACCTAATTACATGGTTCAAAAGATCTCAAGTTCATTGGATTGACAGATGAATTTTGCAGTCAACTGATCAAAAGTCAATTGTACACTGAAAAGTCAAACTTTGACTTTTTGGTCAAAACCAAGTGCCAAGGGTCATAATTCATCAAGATATGTCAAAATATGAAACTTGTTCACCAAGAAACTCAAATTTGAAAATTAGGGTTTTAATTTGAAAATTTTCATAACTTAGAATTTTTCTAAGTATAAAAACTTTCTTATTTTTTTCCAACTTTTCACCACTTTTTCACCATGATGCATTTTGATTCAAGAAAAGTTCCCAACATGAAAGTTGTATTCCTCCATGAAATATACAACTTTTCTTCACAAACTTTTTCCAAAAGATGCTTGGATCTCAAGTTATGAATTTGTGAATATAGGTCCATGAACTTCTTAACTTAGTGAAATTTTGCCCTAATTTAGGCAGGTTTTGGACCCAACTTCATGGATATTTTTCACCTAGTTCTAAGAGGTATATCAAATTGCATTTCAAAGATGGATTATAGAGAACATGGCAATCTTTCCAAAATGTCCAAGAACTCTCCAAGATCATTTTTTAGTAGGGAGAATCGAAGAAGTGAAGTTGGCATTTTCTCACTTTTGATCAAGCCATTTTCACATAGCATCAAGTTGCAAATCACATCCATGCTGGTTGTATCTTGCTTTACAGGTCCTAAGCTTGCTTTACACTCCATAATTAAATGCAAACTCAGTTAACAAAGGCTTTATCTTTGCTTTTGAAGCTTTGTACAAGGTGTATTTCCATTTTGGGCAAAAAGTTCACAATGCCATTTTCATAAAAGGCAACTTTTGCAACTTTGTCAATCTTGAGCATTGAACCTGTCCCTTTGGTACAAGAAACTTCTACAGGTCTCAAGCAATGTGTACCAATTCTTATCAACTCTCAAGCCAGCTAGTACAAGCATGTGGGATTGGTCACTTCACTTTACTTAAAATGCAAGAAAAGTTGCAAAAGGTGCTAGAGCTTGCACAACTAGTAAGGGCTAACTTTGGATCCCTTTTCTACATATTTTCAATCTTTATATAAGGCATAGGACACTTGGATTGAAGCTGAAACACTCCAAAACTCAAAAACACTAAAATTCTGCCAAAATACTCAGAATCTGCAAAAGCACAGCGAACTCTCATTTGGTTCGTGCGTTTTGTGTTTAAACACTTGAAACATCTCATACAATTCATACCAAAGCAATCCAAGCCATCACCCTGGTTCTGTAACCACTGTTTCAGCATCCACCATTTTCACTTTGGAAGCTTGCAACTTGACTTGTGCAGAGAGTTCCATCCATCCTCAAAGCAAGATAAGCATTGGAATAGCTTCAGGGAAGTTCAAGGAAGCTCAAACAATCCTCAGGCCTCCATTAAAGTCCCTACATTGCTCTATTCGAATCCAACTGAAGGAGGTATTTTCTTGAACTCTATCTCTCTGAATAGGCATTCTCAAGCCACGATTTGTGAAGAAAAAATGTAGTCCATGTCATAATGAAACTGTACATATCCATACTTTTCATTTATATTAACTATGCTGAGAGAATTTGAAGATTGAAAATTCTGGAAAAGTTAGGTCACAAATTAGGGCTACCAAAATTCTCTCTGATCTTTAAGAGTTAGGTCACATAATTTATATAGTTAGAATCGTGAGCTTAAATGCCACATTTTTCATGTTATGGGTTTTTGTTTTTGAGCAAGCATAAGAGAGATACAGATTTGAACATGAAGCGCGCGCATGGAAGCTGACCAAGGATAGGGACGAAGTGTTCTGGGCTTTTTGGTGCCTTGGGCTTTTTGGTTTTGCTATTTGCACCCACTTGACTTATTATTTGCACCCCCTGGCTGAACTTTTTATATTTTTCATATTTTTTCATATTTTTTCATATTTCTATATTTATTGCTTTTGATTATTTTTTCCTGAATAATGAAAAATCCCAAAAATAATTTCTTTATTTTTACAATTTTTATTTTATTATTTTATTATTTTATACATAAAAATTAATATATTTGAATAGGATAGAACTTATTTTCTTAAATAATTTGTAAATACAATAAAAAATACTTAATATTTTTATTATACTATTTATACTCATAAATACTTATTTTCTACATACATTTAATTTTTAATATTTAGGTATAATACTATCTATTATTTTCTTATACAAAAAATGTACAAAATAATAATTTGAAACATTTATTTTCTTTTATTTGAAAATTAGGGTTTCACCCCTTTTAAAAAGAATTAATATATTTCTTTTCCTTATAATTTTTAGGGTTTAAATTAAATATATTTCTTACACAAAAATTAGACATAAAACATTTTTTAACATAAACATTGCATTGCATTTTAAATATTTGTCTTATATTTATTTAATTCGCACAATATTCGATTTGGTTGTAATAATATATTTAGGTTTATATTTGCTCAAAATCCCCATTCAAAACTTGTATCCCCCCTCCCATAATAATTGTTGTAATAGCTTAGTTTATTTTACGCAATTTATCGCTTTATATACTATGCTTAGTAATTAGGGTTTGCATGACAAGAACAAAAACAAAGCAAAATAGAAAACCCTAAAATGCAAGACAAAAGCATGAAAATGACACACTTTGCACAAAAGCACCCTTAGGGTTTCTCCCACTTGGTTGCCTAAAATAAAATGGCCATGTTACGCATGCGAAGTATCTTGGCAAAACAAAACAAAATAAGATCATAGTCCCTCGATGATGCTATTCAAAGGTTTCCTAAACAAAATGATCTTGGTCCCTCAAAAATGCTAAGATACTTGGCAACATTGCTATCATGGTTACGATGACCCACGCCCGTCCCGTTAACATCCAAAGATAGGGTTGCTTACCAAATCAATGGTAAGTCAACAATGTCAAAGGAATAAAAATGCACAAGAAAGACATTTGAGTAGGTAGATAGCTTCTAAGTTACATGCTCCATTTTAAACAATCCTTGCTATTTTCAAAAACAAACACACACACATTTCAAAACATCTTACAAAACATTGAAAACATTTTCAAAAGACAAACATCTTTGTATATATTCTTACGAACGAGTATCATTACAAAGATTGCCTAAACGATGGCCTCTTTTCAAAATTACTTTCAAAACCACACCAAACACCATTTCAAACAAAGCAAAGCAAGTGAACTAAGAATGTAACTAAGAGCCCATGGAAAACCATGGATGAAAAGGGTGCTAGCACCTTCCCTTTTCATAATCTACCCCCGAACTCAAGAAAAAATCTCAAAGGTCTTTCCTGTGCTTTTTTACCTTTCCTTTTGGATAAAAGAAAAGTCGGTGGCGACTCTTGCTAACCACGACATTTGCGACAAAACGCAAAACCTCAAGTCAGTTCTCCCACCGTATCACAGTTATTTTTGCACATTGTCATAAGCGATGTCATCAACAAGTCCTTTTCAAAAATCGAAGGAAAATTATGTTTAAAAGACCTTGGAGTTATCAAATTGTCATAAGTTTGTTTCAATTGAAGATCCAAGAGCCATGATTAGGGTTTCACCCTCATACAAGGTTATCAGAGGAATCAACCATTGGTTTAAAGTGCAAAGATATTGAAGAGATTATGGGGTATTCATGGCACGCTAGGGTTTTGATTCAATGATGTTTTACTATGCGAGGTTGAGGTAAAAGATTTTCTCAAAGGATCTCATCCATGGAGATATGGTTTCATTAGATCTCTTTGACAAGCAAGAGGCTTAGTCGTTACTTGAATCATAAGGAATGTGATTATGGATTTATACAAGAGGAGAATATACTTGAGTCTTATTCAATTAGGGTGGTGGATGCTTAAGGAAAATCATTTCATTTGATCACTTGGTTACTTATAACATAAGTTTTCTTTGGATATCATTTAATGTCACAAGCTAAAGGCCTAAATACAATCTTATGAAGCATTAGGGTTTTGAGTTAAAGATAAAAAAAAAAGAAACAATCAAGCTTAGCCATTCATGTGAAGACATTTGAGCATGGATTCATTCAAAGTGTTAAATTTGAAGGCATTTAGACATGGTTCATTCAAAATATAAAAGTATAATCAAAATTATATATGACATCCAAATTCCAAGCCAAAGTTACAAATTTTAAATCATGCTACATTGCCCTCATATTGATCTTACATCAAAGAAACAATTATACAAATTCAATTCATGTTTTCCAAAGTTTCAAATTACAAATTGCAAGAAATTACACAAGTTCTTTTGTACATGGAAACCTAAAGTCCTCCCTAAGCATATGCTAATTTGCTTCTAAAATCTTCCATGCTTCATTTGGTTTCCAACCATGGCTTTTTTTTTTTATTTTCAATTCTTCATGTTGCTAGCATCAATCTTTAACCCTGCCTTGTCTTCTTCACCTCCAAGTCAACATTCATCACATGAAAGAAAAGAAGAAAAAAAAAGTGTTAGCAACATGAAACTTTAAGCATAAAATCAAAATTTTCAAGAAACTTCTCATCATGAGGATTTGCATTTGGAATCAGTTTAAAAGGGTTTGTTTTTTATCATGATCCAATCTTCTCCTATTTTTTGCAAATCACAAGGTTTGGGCCTTGGTTCACAAAAAAGAAAATTTTTTCCCAAAGCTGCCCAGTCCAAAACTTCCAAACAATGCAACAGCCTAAGACAACTTCACAAAACAAACAAGCAAATGCCAGCAAACTGTCAAACCATACAACAACCCAAAGCTGCCAAATCAAAAAACTGCCAAATGCATAAAACCACAAGGACGAACAACAACAATAAAGGCAGAAACAAGCAAAGGTAGCAGCAACATAGGCTGCTAAAACAATACAAAGGCAGAAAAACTGTAGCAGCAATAACATAGCAATGCTAGCTCATGGTGTGCACCCTGTCATCATTTTCCGAGAAAATGCAAATCCTTCAGAAAATTAAAGAAAAAGCAAGTTTGCTTTTGTATCATTAAAAGATGAAAGAGGAAAAAAGATAGGGACAAGTTAGAAAAGTATCACCTAAGCCAAAAACTGTCCAAAAACCTGCCATGACCAGCCTGCATTACAGTCCAAAACCTGTAGCCCAACATTTGCACACAAATAGCAAGATGAAAACTACACTCAAAGTGTTCAAGGTCAGCATACCATAATGGTTCAAAATCCTCAAAATTTTCCCTCCAATTCTTACTTCTCAGCTATTATATTACAAAGAACAAGCAGCATATCAGTAGGAGGCGAGGATATCACAAAAAAAGGCCAACCAATATTAGAGCAAAAAACCTCACTGTAAAACCAAAAGCCAAGAAACCAGAACCAACAAAACTAGCAAAAAAATAGCCAACAACTAAAAAAAAACCCTCACTGTAAACCAGAAACCATTTTCTCGCAGTAACCAACAAAACATCACAACATGCAGAAATCAAAGGAAACATAAAAAATAAAAAAATTCTCTTTACTCCCTCTGGCCGTAACTTCACGGCAGCCTACCATCAACACCACTTCACACCTGTAATTTACAACAGCTTGTACCTAAATCAACACAACAAAGGCAATTCAAGATTAGAGCAACCGCTTCCACACAGTTTCGCAACACTGATGCCTTTCAACTCAACAACATACGTCCATAAACTTCCAAAATCGCAGTAGAAGAGCAAAGAAATTGAGTTGAAATTACCAGGGAACTTGCAACCGTTTGCTAGCGTCAGAATCACTCAGACTAGCTTCAAGTTTGTAAGCTCTCTTTTATTTGTTTAATCCAAATTATTGTTGCCTTGTTGTTATTATTGTTTTCGATTGAACCGCGAGAGAGAGAGAGGGGAGAGAGTAGAAATCCATGAGAGTTTTGAGAAGATATGTTTATGTTGTTGTTTGAGCGAGGATAGATAAGAGGCGAAGGAGTTAGGGTTAGCAAAGAGTTGAGAAAACAGAGATAGTGTTTGAGATGAGAAAACTGAGAGAATAAAAACTTACAGAATACATGAGGGGAAAATCGTGAATCAATTTTTGGCTTAGTTTGATTTTTGTGTTGAATGGAAATATAATGAGGATTAATTGTTCAGGGTGGGAATTGGAAGATATGGAGTATCACAAACCAGTTTGAAAGAAAGATGAGCTAGCCTCATCGTGTTTGTTAGGGTTTTTTTTAACCCATTTGGTTTTTAGGGGATGGTGAAACAACCGGCTGAAAATCATCAAACAATGAAGTCGCCAACGAACGTCTTTTATCCCACATGTAGGGAAAGGTAAACATCGAGAAAACCTGAGAAGGGAGAAGTCACGGTCTTGCAACCGAGAGATCGGGTAAGGGAGTCTGTTACGCGAGGGGAAGGTATTAGCACCCCACACGCCCGTAGTACTCTACGGTATCCACTCTTGTTATCTATCTTATGGGTGTGTTTCGTCTATGCTTACTGTTTACTATACTACTGAAAGGAATGCATGCAAAAGAAAGGAGAAAAAGAATGTAGGGAAAATAAAATTGTGCTTGCTTGGGCCCTACCCCAATGCCTACGTATCCTTTTTGAGGAATCAGAGCTACCGTAGTTCGGCTCATATGTTTTTGTTTATTTTGTGTTTTTTATGGACGAAGTTAATTCCGCCTTCTGCCGCAGCTCGACCTTTGGAGACTTATGCGTTGGCACAGAAGTAAATTAATCATGTCCTTACCTGAAAAGGGTTTTAGAGAAAAGGTGCTCGAGCGTACAAAATGGTTTGAATTTGTTTTGTATTTTTGTTACCTTGAAAAAGGGTTTAGGTATGATTAGCATGTTTTTGATTTGCTAAGAAAAGAAGTTTTTGTTTTAGATGCACATGCAAAAAGGGAAAGAAAAGAGTCTAATGGGGAGACTAGCCTATCTCTAACCTAATGTTGTCATACAATGGTAGTCCTAAGTCAAGGATGAAAGGGGAAGTTTCTACCTAATGTCAGCATGCGTGGTTTACAACCTAAGGTCTAACTTGCGTCCGAACAGAGCGAGCACATCCTAAGGGAATATGGTATGTACAAGGATAAAGCAAACAAGCCAGCAAAAAGGAAGCACACCTAAAGGGATCCTGCCTAGGTTAGCATGTCGAAGAAAAGTCTAAAAAAATATCCTATAGGGAGCATGCAATAAGAGCGAAGTCGTGGTCTCAATTTCTAAATTGAGTGACTCATCAATCAACAAGAAAGTAAAGAAAGCGATAAAGTCCTATAGGGAGCATGCACTGAGAGTGAAGTCGTGATCTCAATTGCTAAATTGAGTGACTCATCGATCAACAAGAAATAATGGAAAGCGATAAAGTCCTATAGGGAGCATGCACTGAGAGCGAAGTCGTGATCTCAATTGCTAAATTGAGTGACTCATCGATCAACAAGAAAGTAAACAAACATAAGCACAACACATATAGCAAATGAAGTGCAGAATGCCTGCTACAGGTATTTAAACAGCGGCTTCGAGCACACGCTCTTTATTTCCTACTTCGCATGATATCTAGAAAGTGGTAAATGTAATATTACAATAAATGGCCTGAAACCATACTAAATGGATAATAAAAATCCGCAAAAACCAAGTCAAAGCATGGCGAAAGCTCGGAGGGCGCCACAAACTAGCATCAACAACAAATAGCGTCAGAAGCGTGAACAACATATGCAAGCAAAGCGTATCCGTCACCAAAGAGAATGGTATCCCAATTGCTTCTCAAAGTATGCACATCTCACAGAATTTGTTAGTAGATAACAACAAAATCAAATGTGATAATGGCAATTAACAATATGCACAAAAATGAAGTATGAATATGTACAACACAAAGCAAACAAGTCAAAGGGAGCATAAAATAGCATTCCGGACAGCAACCTCGTACTCATGAAAATAGGTGCGAAAACCAGTTTAGAAACATCCAAACTTGCTATCGATATCGAAGAAATGCTCAAATAAGTATAACAATGCATATTCACAAATAAAAACTCAATGCACATGCGAAATACAAGTTCCGGACAGCATTACGCATATTTTGAAATTCATCACGAATCGATTTGGAAATCAAAGTTTTAGTACATTAATCTTGATAATTAGCATGAGAGGGTTATCCGGAACTTGCACATGAACATGTAACCTCAAGATTGATCTAAAAATCAAGAATTAAAGTCTTAAAACCACATGAATTTAATGTATCGGAATTTAATTAACAAATTGCAAATTAACTCCAATTCATGAGTTTATGTATTTATGCCAAAAGTGCGATGAATAGGAATCAACTCACAATTTGACAAACACAAAAGTTATGAATCAAAATGTATTCCGATACGCTAAATTCACAAAGTTCTCAAACAATTAGTTAAAACCAAATGATATTACTTGACATCAAAGTAAGAGTTAACACACAAAAAGTATCACAATTCAACAATGAAATACAAGATAATGTGCAAAAAACTTGAATCGAAAAGTTAGAAAATTAATCGAAAAGCATCCGAAATCAACCGCAAAAATTAAGGCGGCATAGAAACATGCCAACGGTTCCAAAAATTAACTCGATTCGGCCAAATTCCGTTCCGAAATATGATTTTCGAAACTGCTACAGTAGCAGAAAAACAGAACGAAATTTGTCCGAATAAAAAAAATACTCGTGTGAGAGATTCCGGATGGCTCAAGAAAATCGGTTTTCATTAAAGAAAGTTGGAAAAATTCAATACGAATCAAAAGTTAGAGCAAAAACACCAATTATGTCAAACTTTGCCATTTACCAAGTATTGAAATATTTTCTATCAAACTCAATCAAACTTCTTCAAAAATATTTAGCAATGACATTTGAGTCCATTAGAAATTATCTCAATTTATTGAAATGGAAAGCAACAAGTAATCAACCAAAAATTGGTAAAAGATTAGATTATGTCAAGAATTAGTAACTTGAGATCATATGCAAAAAATGCATTTTAAATGCACAAAAATATCAATGATCATCAACCAAAAATAATTGAAAACATGTAGTAAATATTGAAAATAAAAGATTAGGCCTAAACTAAACTAAACTAATCTAATTGTTAGTTTATGTTACAACACCTAAATCAAAGTTAGTGTTAGAATCTACCTAACCTAAACTATTAACAAATTCTACATCAAGAATTAAAAACTAGTGTTAATCTAATCAAAAGTTCAAAATCTCAAACTAATGTTAGTACTAACTAGTTTTCTATAGCTAATTCAACTTAAACACCAGTGTAACTATACCTAGGGCTAAAAATCAACACAACAACACTATGCCAACTTCAAGTTACAACCAAAATCAATTTATCAAGTTCAATTAATCACTTATTTCAGTAAGTAATTCAATAAAATGGTATTAAATTCTCAATTCAAATCAATTCTCAACAATTAAGCCTCAATTATACAATTAAAACCTCAATCAACACAAAACTAAGAAAAAACACTTATTCCAAAAAATCACTTATTTCAAAAAGCGCTTAATTCAAGAAAACTCACCGATAGAAGTGAAGAGGAGGCTTAGGTATAGAGATCGCAACGAACGGATCGACAATCGGAGGATAATTTCTCTTGATCTTGACTTTTGGATCTTGATGAAGTTGTTGTTGTGTTCTTGATGAAAAAAGTGTAGAACCTTGATTTGATCTTTGAGAGAATTGAGAGAAAAGTTTTGATTATTTGTGGAGATTTTTCAATTATGAGAGAAATTGGAGTAAAAAGAATATATAGTATGGGCTTATGTGAGTGAATTTGGTTAATGGGTCTCAAATATTCATAAATATTAATGCAGAATTTTAATTCACTTGAGTGCGATACGTTTCAGGCAAATTCGTAGGAATCTCGGTGCGACTTTAGAAGTTGAAATGTGAAACTAAAATGTATCCAACGTCGAGAACAACATCATGTCCGAAGATGAGCTCGATCGGATAAACGGTGATTTAGTTATGATTTTTTGAAGTTTCGTCTCAGATGAAAATATTTCTCGGTTCAGGATTTTCAACCACGTTGCGCGCGCTTCAGACCAAAAACGAAGCCCTTCGGGATACCGCTCGAATTGGAAAACTGAAAGAAATATTTAACCAACTCAATTTTTGAACCAATGCCACTCGAACCGGCTCGATACGATAAGAATCGACCGAGTTATGATTTTCTGAAGATGAAGCCGGTGAATATTTGTCACTATTTTCTCGTGCGAATATATTTGATAAATTCATATATTCGAAGACTCTCTGGGTAGAACTGGCTTCCGGCCGTGAGATACGAAATATAGATGACATCAAGACAGAATTTTAGCCACCGGAACGGGTTCAAAACGATAAACGGTCTTCGAGTTATGAATTTTTTAGTGTGCGAAAACTGCACTTTCAGCACCTTTTTCTTTGTATTTTCCACCATATAACTTCCAAAAGAACCGCGTATCCGGAGACTTTCCTTTGAGAATTAGCTTTTGGTCCAAACACAAAAATTGAATAGAACATCGAGACGGTTTCAAATCCTCATGAATCAACCCAAAACACCATTCCAAGCTGGAGATGCGAATTTTCAAACTCTGATCAGTAAAAACACTATTTCCAATTCGCACTGTTTTAAATTCACCGAAAACAACAAAATCTTCCACAACTCAAACATGCGTTGAAAAATTACGATAGCTTTGTTGTGTTGATAAAATACCTTGATCCCATGAATACGGAAACAATGAGATGCATGCATGTGTTAGATGACCTAATGAAGGTTATGTACATGAGGAAAGTGCGAGAATGCGTAAACCAGACAAAAGTAAAATGGTAGGACAAATTTGGGGTATTACAGATGGATCCAGGTTCGACCCGGGCCGAGCCCCTTTTCTTTTAAGCCCAATATATATTTTTTTTAATTCTTACTTAATCTGTTTTTTTTATAAATATTTGGGCCTTTCCCTTAATTTAGGCATCTGAATTTCTTGCTCAACAGCCAAATCCAATTCAGAAAATTCAAATCCCACCCCATACTATTTAGTATAGTTTTTTTTTTTAGTTTTCTTAATTCTATTTAGTTAAGGTTAGTTAGTTTATTAGAGATAAATATGTAGTTTTTAATTATATAATTTTATTAATTATCTTAAATTTAGAATTAATTTAGTGAGTTTAGAATATTCTTTTAGTTTAAAATCATTTTCAGTAGTTTTTAGTTAATCTAGAAATATTTTGACAACTTTAAAATTTTAATTTAGTTTAGTTTTATTTTAATAATTTTAGAATTTTAATTTTGATAATCTTAGAATTTTAATTTAATATAGATGACTTTTGTTCTAATGCATTTCTATTCTATATATTTTACTTTTTTTTCTATCAAAACACACCAAAAAACAATTTTCTTTTTCTTTTCATTTTCTCGTAGTTTACTATTTTTTGCATTTTTTTATTATTGTAACTGTTTACAGTTTGTAATAGTTTAATTAGGCTTTTTACTTTTCCCAATTCATAAATTTGTACCCCCATTCCTGAAAGCTCTGTAATAGCGTAGAATTTCTATTTATGCAATTTACTGTTTTCCTTATACTGTATAGTAATTAGGCGTGTATGGCAAGACATAAAAACAATCACTAGATAACCTAATTTCAAAGACAAAATAACTTGAATCAAACACACTTTTTCACACGCGCACCTCTAGAGTAATCTCACTCGTTGCCTCGGAAACACAGTAATGTCCCTCGAATATGGGACGCTTTAGCAAAGACCCTTCGATAAAAAGATCGTAGTCCCTCGATGACCCTTGATGTTGCCTCCGGTAAAACGATCTAGTCCCTTACGAAAAATTGCTAAAGCGTCTAATAAGTTGCTTTCGATGACTGTAAAATTGACCCACGTCTGTCCCTTCACATCCAACGATGGGGCTTCTTACCAAATAAATGGTAAGATAGCAACATCTAAAGGAAGAAGAAAAGAACATTTGAGACCTTTCGAGTAGGTAGATTCGCTCCTAGTTACTCGCTTACTCACGATAAAAAGCCTTTTTACACTGACACTCTCATTTCAAAAAAAATTTCAAAAAGACAAAACATTTTGTATACGTTCTTATAGAGACGAGAACCATTGCAAAACGTCTTTCCAAAAACCACTTTCAAAAACACATTCCACAAACACATCTTTGAACTATCTTTCAAAACAAAACTTTGTACGCGTTCTTATAGAAACGAGAACCATTACAAAGACATTTTTTCAAAATATTTTCAAAACCCACACCACAAGCACACTGTCAAAGCAAAAGTAAGTGATCTAGCGAGTAACTAAGAGCCCGTAGATAACTACGGATGAAAAGGGTGCTAATACCTTCCCTTTTCATAATCTACCCCCCGAACCCGAGAAATAATCTCGAAAGGTCTTTTCTGTGCTTTTTTACCTTTCCTTTTGGATAAAAGAAAAGTCGGTGGAGACTCTTGCTATCCGCACAAATGCGATCAAAATGCAAAACCTCAAGTCAGTTCTCCCACCGTATCACAAGCACCCCCAAAATTTCTCAATTCAGGCCCATTTCCTTTATTTCTTTATATTTCACTTTTAAGTGTTATTATTTGTTTGTATTTTATTAAAAAATACAAAAATATATTTTATTTTAAAATAATTACTTAGGTTGGAAAATAATATTTAATATAATTAATTATTTTGTTAATTAATTCTATTAAATAAGATAGTTTAATTTAATTAGTTGTTTAATTAAATTCGATTGGGTTGTATTGATTATTTATTTAGACTTTAAACGTATTATCGATTCGACTCATCCTCATTCGTAAACTTGTACCCCCATTCCCATATGGTTTGTAATAGTTTAGAGTTTTATGTTTTTTGCTATTTTCTTTATATGTTTAAATTGCTATCATGCATATTTTGTTTAAATTAGAACACATGGTCTCCTCTTGGGCACATCATTAATGAAAAGGTATCCACCTACAAATGCACACTTGCACACATTTCATAGTTTGGTCCTGAGCTTTTCTACAGCGACAACTATTCGATCAATTGTTTTAATCGGTCGTTTAGAATACTAGTGTCACGCTAGTCCCACTTTCTAGGAGCATGCATAAAGCCACCTTATATGAGCTTTTGTTTTTATCGTATGCATTGAAGTAACTCTCTTCTCTCCCCTTGGTCTATATACCAAGCATATTCATAAAGGGTCTCATAGTTGAGTTTGGGCATGGCCATTCTCACGAGGTTAATCAAGTTTTGCCCTTGGTTAACCATAACCCGAATCAATCACTTTGGTCCATATACCAAGTTTTCCATGCACAAAGGCTCTCATGGTTAAGGGTAGAAGCACCTACTCTCACGAGATTAATCAAGTATATCCATTGGTTAATCATAACCGGATTTAACTCTCATACCCCCATGCACTTCCTTCATCTTATGGACATTTGTGTTATGACCTTGCGATCGATCGTTGATACAACCAGGGTATGCCTAATTAATGGTTTATTAAGGAGGTTCAAGGAGTCGTTCTGTAGAGTTGTCTTATCTCATGCACTTCGAAGAGGCAATACACCTACTCCGTTAAGTATCATTGTGACCTCGTTCTTATCTCTGCATTTTAATGCTTTTTAGAGATCATGTCAAGCAGGAATAGTGATGCATGAAAGGGAATTCTGTTGCTGATATCTGTCAGGAATCCCTCTGGTTTATTTTATGACCTGTTTAAGGAAATTCTGCACATGTGCCTTGCTTGCTACTCATGTTTGTTTGCTTTTGTCAAAGCACTTGTTTGGTCGCTTGTTTAGTATTTACCATTCTCCCTTAGGATTGCTCGTGTAGGGTTAGTCCTCGAGCTAGACATTAGGATAGATATCCATGCATGCTAACATAGGTTAGAGACTTCCCTTTTCATCCTCAACCTTAAGGTCAATCATTGTATGATAACATTAGGGGTAGTGCTAGGCTAGTCTCCCCTAGTTATTTTTTTTCCTTTCTTTGCATATTGCATCTTAAAACTAAAACTTCTTCTTGGCAAATCATAAAACATCTCTAATGAACTTAAATCCTTCTTCAAGGTAAAAAATACAAACCAATCTTAACTGTTTGTGCGTCTTTTGGATTTGTTTAAAACTTTTTTTTAAGTTGATGTTGCACCATCTTTGCCCTGTTATTTTACTATCTTTTAGCCGATGTTTCTCCATCGCATATGTTTGTTGCCGATGTTTCTCCATCGCATATGTTTGTTATCCTACTTTGATTTTTAATATCATTGTTAGGTGTGATGTTTTATCATCTGAATTATTGATGTTTCGCCATCTTTTCCATGTTATCTTGCCATCCTTAGCCGATGTTTCGCCATCGCATATGTTTGTTGTTGATGTTTCGTCATCGCATGTGTTTTTTATCCTACTTTGATTCTCAATATCATTGTTAGGTGTAATGTTTTATCATCTGAATTATTGATGTCTCGCCATCTTTTCCATGTTATCTTGCCATCTTTTAGCCGATGTTTCGCCATCACATATGTTTGTTGCCGATGTTTCGCCATCACGTATGTTTGTTTTCCTACCTTTATTCTCAATATCATTGTTAGGTGTGATATTTTATCATCTGGATTATTGATGTCTCGTCATCTTTGCCATGCTATCTTGCTATCTTTTTGTTGATATTTCACCATTGCATATGTTTGTTGTCGATGTTTCGCCATCACGCATGTTTGTCATCCTACTTTGATTTTCGATATCATTGTTAGGTGTAATGTTCCATCATCTTGTCTGATGTTTTGCTATCATGCTGACTGTGATACAGTGGCAGAACCGACTATTAATACTGGTTTACGTTTTTTGTTCGCAAATGTCGCAGTAAGTAAGAATCGCCACCGACTTTTCTTTTATCCAACAAAGGAAAGGGTGAAAAGAACAGAAAAAGTCCTTTTTCGAGATTTCTGAGTACGAGGAGTAGATTATGGAAAGGGAAGGTGTTAACACCCTTTCCATCCATTGTTTTTCATGGGCTCTTAGGTACTTTCTCATTTCTAAAATTACTTTCGTGTTTGTGTGTTTGAAAAGCTTTGAAAATGCCTTAGTGCGGCGATTCACTTTGTGATACGGTGGGACAAATGACTTGACGGTTTTGCATTTTATCGCAAATGTTGCGGTTAGCAAGAGTCGCCACTGACTTTTCTTTTATCCAAAAGGAAAGGTGAAAAAGCATAGGAAAGACCTTTGATATTGTTTCTTGAGTTCGGGGGGTAGATTATGAAAAGGGAAGGTATTAGCACCCTTTTCATCCATGGTTTTCCATGGGCTCTTAGTTACTTGCTAGATCACTTGCTTTTGTTGTTTGAAATTGTGTTTGGTGTGTTTTTAAAAGTATTTTGTAAAAGAGGCCATTTGTTTAGGCAATCTTTGTATTGATTCTCGTTCGTAAGAATGTATACAAAGATGTTTGTCTTTTTGAAAATGTTTTCAATATTCGTAAAATGTTTAGAAATGTGTGTGCTTGTTTTGAAAATGGCAAGGATAGTTGTTTGGAAATGGAGCAAGTAACTAGAAGTAATCTACCTACTCAAATGTCTTTCTTGTTCATTTTCTATTCCTTTGACATTGTTGTCTTACCATTGATTTGGTAATCAACCCTATCTTTGGATGTAAACGGGACGAGCGTAGGTCATCGTATAACC
The DNA here is from genome assembly GCA_948472305.1 of Vicia faba. NCBI lineage: Eukaryota > Viridiplantae > Streptophyta > Magnoliopsida > Fabales > Fabaceae > Vicia > Vicia faba. Next base: position 1,136,150,822 of record OX451741.1, read on the forward strand.
ATGATTAGCAATATTGCAAATTACCTTAGCATTTTTGAGGGACCAAGATCATTTTGTAAGGCAACTTAGAATAGCTTCATCGAGGGACTATGATCTTATATTTGTTTGTTTTGCCAAGATACTTCACATGCGTAACATGGTCATTTTTGTATAAGGCAACCAAGTGGAGAAACCCTAAGGATGCTTGTGTGCAAGTGTGTTATTTTCATGCTTTGATTTTGTCTTGGATTTAGGGTTTTCTATTTGATTTGTTTTTATCTTGCCATTCAAACCCTAATTACTATCATGGTATACAAAAGCGGTAAATTGCGTAATTTAAATATTACTACGATATTACAACATTTTTATGGGAGGGGGGAATACAAATTATGAATGGGGATTTGCAATAACATAAATCTAATTAAGCTATTACAACCAAATCGAATTTGTACGAATATTGGAATGAAAAAATACGACATTTAAATATGCAATATTATGTACATGTAAGAAAAAGATTTTGTTTTGTTTTTTTTTATGTGAAGAAAAGTTTTGAATTTAAACCTAATAAAAAAAGAAATTATTTTTATGCATTGGTTAACCCTAATTTTAGTTTATTAAAATAAAGTTCCCTAAACATTATTTTTTGTGTATTTTTGTATTAAAAATAATAAATAATATTTTATGAAAATATTTAGTTTTTATATGTCAAAATAAATACTTTACAAGTATGAAATGAAAAGGAAATAAAAATTAACCTAAGTCTATTTTATTTATATTTACAAATTTATTTAAGAAAAATAATTAATATATATATAGTTTAATAAAAATATTTTTTATGTGAAAATAAAATAAAATAAACAAAATGCAATATTTATCAAGTTTTGTATTTTTCATGATTTTATGTATTAAGGAAAATATTTAATAAAACAAAAAAAATAAAATAAAACAAATAAATAAAAGTGAATGAAAATAGTTGGGCCAGGGGGTATCCTGAGTAATCAGGTGATATCATGTTAGAAAAAAATGCTAGGCCCAAGTATTGAAGCCCATCTTGCAAACAGCCAAAAAAGATGAAAAAATATGTGAAAATGCAAAAAGGCAGGCACCAAGGCTCGAACCCATGACCTTGGCATTCTCAGCGCGCTGCCTTGCCACTGGGGTGGCTGTACATCCATTAGTTCAAATGAAATAAGAAAAACATAACATAAAAAACTTCCTTTGCCCTGTACTTCGTCTTCTTCCTCTATCTAACCAGACCTCCTGTATCTTTCTTATTTCTCCATGAAAATGAAAACTTCCAACATGAAAATGATAGTACTCATTCCCACGATTTCAACCATGTAACTTATGGAAACTAATAATCAAAGATTGAAACGAATTTTGAAAGCCCTAATTTTAAACCTAATTTTTACAGGAATTTGAACTTCAAAATTCTCTATACATAATGATCAGAAATGAAATCTATGCACATGGTTGGCTTCAACACTATAATATCTACATTTTTCTTTCACAAATCGTGGCCAATGGATGCCTGTATGAAGAGATAGAAGTTGGAATTCTTACCTCTTTTAGCTGAGATCATGAATGGAGTTTGAGTGAGATTTGGGAAGGCCTGAAGGTTGCTTTAGCTTGCTTGAACCTCCCCGAGTGTGTTCCAATCCTTGTCTTGCTTTGGAAGTGCAAGGAACTCTCTATCAAAGTCAACCTGCAAGCTTGAAAAACAAAAATGGCAGATGAAGAAGGAGGACTTACTGTGCAGGGATGATGGTCTGGATCACTTAGATATGAGGTAGGTAAAGTGTTTGAATGATTAAAACATGAAACACACAAGCAAATTGATGGATTGCTATGGTTGGACACAAACTGCAAGTTTTGACAGTTTTTTGGTGATATGGAGTTTTGGAGTGTTTCAGGACTTTAGCAATCGTGTTCTCAACTGTAATATGTTTGTGTATTAGTATGGAAAAAGTTTCAAGTCAGTTCCACAACAGATCTTTGAGTTGTAGGCTTTTTGCACACTTTCTTGCTTTTGAAGTAAAGTGAAGGGACAAGTCTCCACATGCTTGTACTGGCCTGCTTGGAGTTGGTACCAATCCTAGACAACTTGTATTTGGTTTGTAGGACTTGTGTGTGCAGAGAAGACAGGTACAATGCTCAAGATTTGTAAAGTTGCAAAAGTCTTACTTTTCCAAAATGGTAATGGCAACTTTGTGCCATTTATGGAATTAAGGCTTGGATAAAGACTTTTGGGCTTGAATTAAAGCTTTTTCAACTGAGTAAGCATTAATTTATGAAGTGAGAAACAAGTTTAAGACCTGTAAAGCATGGATTAGGCAGCATAGGTTCATATTTGAATTTTGTTCTTCATGAAATGGCTTGAAAACAAAGTGAGAAATTTCCAACTTCATCTCTTCGATTCTCCTTACTCAAAAATGATCTCAAGGAGTTCTATGACATTTTGGAAAGCTTAAAATGTTCTCTATAACTCATCTTTAAAATGAATTTCAAGATTCCCCTTGGAACTAGGTGAAAAATTGCCATGAAGTTGGGTCAAAAATCTGCCTAAATTAGGGCAAAATTTCACTAAGTTATTTTAGTTCATGGGCATGTATTCATAAAATTATATCTTGAGATACAAGAATATTTAGGGGAAAATGTGTGAAGCAAAGTTGTAGATTTCATGGATATCTACAACTTTCATGTTGGGAATTTCCTTTGAATCATCTTGTATCATGGTGAAAAAATGGCTTAAATTTGAGAAAAAATAAGAATTTTTCCATACTTAGAAAAATTTCTAAGTTAAGAAAATTTCAATTTTCAAACAAAATCTTCAATCTTTGATTTCTTGATGAACAAGTTTCACATTTTGACATGTTTTGATGAATTATGATCCTTGGCACTTGACTTTGACAAAAAAGTCAAAGTTTGACTTTTCAGTATACCGTTGACTTTTGATTAGTTGACTGCAAATTTCATCTGTCTATCCAATGGTTTTGCAATGTTTTGAACCATGTAATTAGGTCAAGATGATAAAAATAAAACCTTGTAATCATACTTTAAATCAATTGGTCATTTTCTAGGTTAAAAATCAGAAATTGCCCTTTCTCAGTCAAAACTCTAATTTTGACCATTTTGCCCTTTTGATGATTTGATCAAATTTCTTGAGGAGTTATGGTCCAAACTTGATCAAATGATAAATATGAGCCTAAAATGTTGATGTTGATAAAAAATTATGAAGTTTGACTGTAAATTGGCCGTGGTTGACTTTTTCCCCAATACAGTTGATTTTTAGGTCAACTATCCAATTGACTGATAAAAAATGTGATTCAAGGCTTGAAACTTGTCATGAGTAAACTTAGGAGTCCATAATGATGTTTGAAAGTCATATGAAGCATTGATAGTCCAAAAATCCTTGGGCAAACTCAAACCCTAGTTTTGGGTTATCAGTGCAAGATGAGATGTCTTGAGCTGACCAAACCCTAATCCAGTCTTGAGTCAAAGAGATCTTGTGAGAAAAGTATTGATAAATGAAAGGGAAAATTTTGGGGTATAACATCCGCCCCTGTTCAATCTTCTTAAACCTGAAGAGTTAGATTGGCGAGCTTTGCCATTCGTGACTCGAAGGTGAAAGATGATTGGACACTAGAGTGCCCATAAATTTGCACTCGACGATGTGATGATAGAAGGAATGGGCTTACAAATGCCATTTGGAGAAGTGATAGAATATTGTTGGATATGGGTTTGTAGATGCCATCCAAAAATGTTTATTGAACTGTAAGTTGTAAGCTGAAAGAATGAGTATCAGAATGGCGTCCGTGTCTGAAGCGTATCCGTGCTGTATCTGAAAGTTGAATATGAATGAGTATCAGAATGGCATCTGTGTCTGGAGCGTATCTGTATTGTATCTGAAAGTTGAATCTGAATGAGTATCAGAATGGCATCCGTGTCTGGAGCATATCCGTACTGCATCTGAAAATTGAATCTGAATGAGTATCAGAATGGCGTCTGTGTCTGGAGTGTATCCGTACTGTATCTAAAGTCTGAATCTGAATGAGTATCAGAATGACATCCGTGTCTGGAGCGTATCCGTACTGTTTTTGAAGTCTGAATTTGAATGAGTATCAGAATGGCGCCCGTGTCTGGAGCGTATCCGTACTGTATCTGAAGTCTGAATCTGAATGAGTATCAGAATGACATTCGTATCTAGAGCATATATGTACTGTATCCTGATTGCATATTGTTAATGGTAGCTGTTTAATCTTATCCTGAAAAGGGTAAAATGTTAGTTGAAACAAAGTTATATTGTATGAAATGTATGATGCAATGTATTTTCTTTATCAATGTTTATGATATATGGATTTAATGTATGCGCATGTGAGATGAATTGCTGTATTGCTGTCTGTTTGAGGGAAATAGATCCTTGAATGATGTTGAGGATATGTTGAATTTTCATGTCTTAAAGTTGAAGTACTGACAAACTCTTGTTGAGAGAAGTAAATTTTGTTGTGAGGGCAATGCCGTGTACTGCTTTTAAGATCTGCTTGGGGAATCCTGAGAAATTTGACGATTTCTACTGGGGATTAATAATTTGAAATTTGTTCCGTTGGGGATCTAAATGACGTACTGTGGGGATTACTTATGGAATAGCCTAGAGACGTTTTCCTGTTCTTTCAACCTATCAGTAATTGTTTTTCTCATTTTGTTTATTTGTAAATAGTAATTATGTTCAAATGCATATGTTCATCAATGAATCATTGGACGTTTTTGCAAATAAAACACAAGTGTAAAGAAAAAGACAAAGAGTTTTCTTGTACTTTCAAAGAGATATCTTTGTATTGACTTTGAATAAGTGTTTTGTACAAAGGAGACAAACATTCTAGTAAGAGAATGGTGCCATAAAACAAGAAAAGTTTATACAAAGAAAGATATCTATGTGTAATAATCCCATGGGGTTCCCACTCCACTATAGCTTTTATATCTCCGAATATCTTGTCTATTTGTTGCTTCGTCTGAAGATGATTGAATTGATTAGAAACTCCGAGTTTGTCAGTGGAAGTCAAAGGTTGTCCGTTAAGTGATCCGACGGGACATAGTCATGATTACATTTGTACAGAACGCCATTACTAAAGAAGAACTTAGCAGAGAATCTCTTTAAGAACTTCTTACCATTGATTGATGCTCCTTCTGGATATTCTTGAGCCTTGAGATACCTCTTGACTTCATGAAACCAAGGCTGGTCCACTACCTCTTCAATATTAATCTCGTGACAGTGCTCTAGTTCATCCATTCGTTTGATGGTGATCTGGGGAGCTTCGTTATCCCAATTAAGTTTAAACATAGATGACATTGTACCTAGAGCGTCTGCTAGTTGATTTTATTCTCGTGGGAAATGCTCGAAGGTAATATCCTCAAAATGTGGTAGCAATGTCAAAACATGTTCTTTTTAAGGGATAAGGTTTGGGTGCTTAGTGTCCTATTTCCCTTTGATCTGACTGATGACCAAAGCTGAATCTTCGAATACATCTAAAGATTTGATTCCCAAGTCTATGGAAGCTCTGAGACCAAAGATGCATGCTTCGTATTCCGCCATGTTGTTCGTACAGTTGAAGCAAAGTCTGACAGTAAAAGGAGTATGACACCCTTCTGGAGATATGAGTACAACACCGATACCATTACCAAGTGCATTGGATGCCCCATCAAAGAACAGGGTCCATCAGGATTCTTGTTCAGGTCCGTCATATGGTCTGATTTCTTCACAGTTGTCTAATGTCATGATGTCTTCATCCGGGAATTCAAACTTCATGGATTAATAGTCTTCTACAGCTTGGTGAGAAAGGTGATCAGCTAGCACACTGCCCTTTATAACTTTCTGGGTAGTATACTGTATGTCATATTCTGTTAGGATCATCTGCCATCTAGCTATTCTCCCAGACAGAGCAGGCTTCTCGAAGATGTATTTTATCAGATCCATCTTAGATATCAATAAGGTAGTATGAGTCAGCATATACTATCTTAGATGGCGAGCAGCCCATGCCAGAGCGCAGCAAGTTTTCTCGAGCAGTGAATATCTGGTTTCACAGTCGGTAAACTTTTTGCTCAGGTAGTAAATAGCGTGCTCTTTTCGGCCAAACTCATCATGCTGCCCCAATACACACCCCATTGAGTTTTCTAAAACAGCCAGATACATGATCAGTGGTCTTCCCTCGACTGGTGGCATCAAAACAGGAGGCTCTTGTAAGTACTCTTTGATCTTGTCAAAAGCAATCTTGCATTCATCATTCCATCTGACTACTTGATCTTTCTTCAATAGTTTGAAGATTAGCTCACAAGTAGCTTTTAGGTGAGAAATGAATCTGGAAATATAGTTCAGGCGCCCCAAGAATCCTTTGACTTCCTTCTCAGTACGAGGAGCAGGCATTTCTTGTATTGCTTTAACCTTGGCGAGATCGACCTCGATGCCTTTGTTAGTGACGACAAAACCCAAAAGTTTACCGGACCGTACTCCGAATGTGCACTTGTTTGGATTCAACCTTAGCTTATATTTCTTTAGTCTCTCAAACAGCTTTTGCAAGTGATCCAAGTGCTCTTCTTCTGTTTTTGATCGGGCTATCATGTCATCTACGTAGACCTCTATTTCATGATGTATCATGTCATGAAACAAAGCTATCATGGCGCGCTGATAGGTTGCCCCAGCATTCTTCAGTCCGAATGGCATCACCTTGTAGCAGAATGTGCCCCACTGTGTGACAAATGTAGTTTTCTCCATGTCCTCAGGTGCCATTTCGATTTGGTTGTAACCTGAGAATCCGTCCATGAAGGAAAGCACTTTGTGCTGGGCAGTATTGTCAACCGAGATGTCGATGTGGGGGAGTGGAAAATCATCTTTAGGGCTGACCCTATTCAAATCTCTATAATCCACACACATTCGTACTTTGTCATCCTTTTTAGGTACAAGAACAATGTTGGCAACCCATTGAGGATAGGAAGTGACAGCCACGAATCCAGCATTGAATTGTTTCATGACCTCCGCTTTGATCTTCTCTGACATATCAGGTCTCATGCGGCAGACTTTTTGTTTTACTGGCGGGCAATCTTCTCTTATTGGAAGATGATGTACCACGATGTCTGTATCAAGTCTTGGCATGTCTTCATATGACCAGGCAAAGATCTCAACATACTCATGAAACAACTGAATCAGACGCTCCTTGACACTAGGCTCCAGATTGGCACCCACCTTGACCTCTTTTTTATCCTCCTCAGTACCCAGATTGATTGTATCCACAGGTTCCTCGTGAGGCTGAGTGGCTCTTTCCTCTTGTTGTAGTAGTCTGGCCAGTTCCCCTGGTACTTCACAATCTTCCTCACCTTCATCCTTGGCTTGGTAGATTAGATCTTCAGAGTCACAAAAGGCCATAGCAGTATCGTTACCCATGGGATCCTGAATGGAGGGGTACCTGCATTTGTGAGTGTGGGTGTGTGTAAGGGTATAGCCATCTTTAGAAAAATAAAATGTAAAAGAAAAAATAATGAGCACAAAAGTTTGTATGTGAAAAGCGTCCATGATTCATTGAATGTCATATGAAGATGAAATAATAACCCTTACAAATGGACCATTGTGCCTCGGGAAAGACACAAGGTTTTAAATGTGCGAATTGTTTATGAATATTACAAGTCCAACAGAAATGTAAAGATAAATTACTGACGGATGAAAGTTATTGGGACAAAGTCTTTGGCTTCCCAATTACGAAGCCCTCCGTTGATAGTAGGAAAGATCTAATCCTCCAAGTTGCAATCCTCTTCACCATCTTCCACTGCATTGACCTCTCGGTTGCTAATCTTCAAGGGTGGCCCTCCAGCACGGGCACAGCGCATAGCCTTCTGAGCACTTGAAGTGAACCCTAAGCCAAACTTGTCAGATTTATACGAAATATCCAAAAGTTTCCCCCAGATGAAGCATCCACCCTCCTCTACTACTACTTTGGCGTCCTTCAGAGATGACATTTGGAGTGGAGGTCTTGTAATCTTGGGAATCTGGGACGCAGTCTTGGTCGTTGCTACCTCTTGGGGGGCCTCTTCGAAATGTTGAAAAGGAGTTTCAATGAACTCGCCGTCCAATTCCACATACCGGAAGGAATTGAGGTGGCTAATCATATACTTTTCCTCTCCGTGGACAGTGATAATCTTTCCCTGGACCAGATATTTCAACATCTGGTGTAGTGTAGAGGAGACAACACCGGCATTATGGATCCACGGCCGTCCTAGCAGACAGGAGTAAGAGGGGCGGATGTCCATTACATAGAAGGTTGAGTTGAAAGTTTGAGTCCCAACCTTTATGGGGATATCCACCTCCCCGTGCACCATCCTCTTTGAGCCATCAAATGCTCTCACGACTATGTTACTGGGTTTCAACGCCAGTCCTTCACAGTCTAGTCTGTCGAGAGCTTTCTTCGGTAAAACATTCAAAGATGATCTAGTGTCCACCAAGACATGGGCCAAAGTTGTTCCTCTATATTCCACAGAGACATGCAATGCCTCGTTGTGCTTCCCCCCCCCCCCTTGGTGTCAGATCAACATCAGAGAAACCTAGGCTGTTATCAACTGTCAAGCTGGCCACACAATCTTGAAATTGGTCAGCAGACGTCTCTTAAGGCACATGGGCTGTCTTTAGGAATTTCACCAGGGCTTTCGCATGTGCTTCGGAACACAACAGCAATGCCAGCATGGAGATTTTTGAGGGAGTTTTCCCCAACTGTTCAACTACGTCGTAGTTGCTCTTCTTTATTATTCTCAGGATCTCCTCCATTTCCTTCTTGGAGGTTTCAGGGATAGTCAGTGGTTGAGCCTTCATCCGGACAGGCTCTACTTGAATACTTTTTCCTCGAGTTTCAGCAGTAGGAGTGTTGGTAGGGATGATAGCAGGGGTTGTGTCGTCTTTGTTAATATGAGCACTTGCAGATATGATTATTGGTACGGAGGTAACCTTTGGAGCAGCCACGAGTCCAAAAACTGCCTTTGGAGGATCAATTTTTGGAGAGAAGATTCTACTGCTTCGAGTAATCTTACTGGTTCTGAAAATATTGCTAATGTCAGAGTATTCTTCTTCGGAGTTTATCTCTTCGGTGGCCAGCCTATCTTGTTTGATACCATGGTAGTAGATGTCTCCACCGTAATTCCACGGTACTGTTTTGTCTGATTCATATGGGACTGGCCCAGGCATTGTGATTATAAGAGGAGTAGTTTTTGGAAACGATGTAATCCTAACGGGTATTTTGGGGACCCTGGAAGAATTGGCGGAGATGGTGATGATTGAAACGTCTTCAACAGGAACAGGTGAAACAGGAGTACTTTCGAACAGAATCTCTTGGTTGTTTATCAAGCGTTGAATGCATGTATTCAAAAAAAGGCAAACTGTTGGTGATGATAAGCAAAGATGGAAGTCTTCATTACAACTCGGGAATACACCAGCCTTTAACAAATTTATCTTAATGATTGGGAGCGGAGTCAAGAGTTCATCAGTTGTGGTAACAAACAAATCTTCTTCAACAACATTGGTGTGATGACCATGTCTAGGCATAGGAGCAGAAATGATGTTTGGCTTCTCGGGTGCATCAAACTCAATCTCTTTTGCGTCTATAAGGTCTTGAATTTTGTTTTTCAAGTCCCAACAATTGTTAGTGTCATGACCCAGACTTTCGGAATGATATGCACATCAGGCATTTGGGTGATAATGAGGGGACATTGTGTTGGGGTTCTTTGGAGCTTCTTTTAGAGTTGCCAAATTGGATTTCAGAAGGTGCGGTAAAACCTAGGCTAGAGTCATATTGATTCTGGTGAATTAACAGACTGGCCTTTCCACCCTCGGTTGATTTCTTCTTGGTTGATCAGATGTAGGCTTTGGGATCATAACAACCCCTACCATTGGTCGGCGTTCAACTCTCCATTGGTTCCTTTGTGGATAAACAGCAGATACCTCCTTCTTCCCAATGAAAGGCTTTCTCACAGTTGTAGAGACAGATGAATCCTTCTGAATCTTTCCATTTTTTATGCCAGCTTCCACCCTTTCCCCGGTCAGTATTAACTCAGTAAATCCGGAAGATGAGCTTCCAATCAGATGGTTGAAGAAAGGGCCCGATAGAGTGCCTAAGAACATATCCACCAACTCCCTTTCAGACAGAGGGGGTTTCACTCTCCCAGCTAGATCTCTCTATTTCTGCGCGTAATCTTTGAAACCCTCATTGGAAGCCATGGGAATACTCTGAAGTTGAGTACGGGTAGGCGCCAAATCTGCATCATATTGGTATTGCTTATAGAAAGCTGCGGCAAGATCTTCCCAGTTGTGGACATTGGCCCTTTCCAATTGGTAAAACCAATCGAGTTGTGTTCCAGATAGGCTATCTTGGAAAAAATGTACCCACAAGTCTTTATCGGCGGAGTGCGGCTGAATCTTTCTCACATATGATCGGAGGTGCATCTTAGGACACGACACCCCATCATATTTTGCAAACAACGTCACTTTGAACTTCGGTGGGATCACAATTCTCGACACTAGTCCCAAATCTTCAAAGTCTAGACCTGGCACCTTTTGTATTTCCATAGTGCTCAAACGCTCTTCAAGATGTCTGTACTTATCATCTGCTGGAGGATAATGTTCCTCGGAGTAGTCTTCCTCTTCTTCCTCCTCTTCAGATTCTGACGGGACCGCTGTTTCTTTTCCTTTCCCTTCTTCTTCCCCGGAAGTGGTTTCAAAATTCAAGGTTCTTCTAGTCTATCCCTGAAACCTTCTCCCCATGTTCAAAACCCCAGTGACATTCTTTGTTTTCTTCTTTCTTTCTTCAGCTAACAGAGTCTTCAACTCTTCTTACCCCTTGGCTAGGGTCATGAGTAACTGTTGAAACTGCGTGTTTTGAACTTGAAGATCTTTGACTGTCTGTTTGAGATCCATCTTACTGAAATAAACAGTAGAGAGATGAGGAAACTCGTTGCAAAAGACTTGTTTATGTTATGATGAATGATATGTGCATATGTAATGTTTTCAAGGATTTTAAAGATTCAAGTTCGTTTTAGACAAAAAGAAACACACGTTATATTAATAAGATAGAGTTTGAGTACATCAATGCCCCTTGGGCAAAATAATACAAAACTCTAAGATAAAAAAGTAGTGCGCATCCTCTTTGGTGCGATGTAGGCATTTAGAGTATGCTCCTCATGAAGTAGCCTAGTGAGTTCCAAAACCTTCTTCTCGCTTGCGTAGAATTGGGCTTCGAAAGTATCTCGCTCTCCTTTGAGCTGTATCCAATCCCTTTGTATATCTTCAAGAGATATGGGCATGTCAGGATGTAGGATAGTGTATGGAACTTCTCCCTCCTTAACAGGCTTAATGATCACCGGAAGGATGGAAGGATAAGGCATCATAAGACTTTGGGCACGGGTTCGTACCCACTTGAGGTAAGGCTCAAGAGGGATGGAATTCTTGTGTCCCAAAGTCTTGCTATCCACCTTGTTTAGCATCCTCCAAGCTCGGATGAATCTCTGGCGAAGACCTTGATCGTCGTTGTCGTAGTCGAATACCAAGCCTCGAATCAGCATCTCATGCGGGCCATCCCTTCGGGCGTAACCAAACTTTCTTAGAGCTAAGCATGGGTTGTAGGTGATGCCTCCCCTAATGCCAAGTAGAGGGACATTAGGGAATTCCCCATAATGGTCAACAATGATAACATTCTCTTTGGATCGGGAACACCAATGAATATCTGAATGTTTGAGCGTCATTAACCTTTGTGACCACCTTAATCCTTGCTCATTCTTCAAGACTGATTGGGGAAGATGAGAAATAAACCATCTTTCCATGAGAGGAGTGCAACACATAATGACACCTCTTTTCCTCATTGTGCGAGTGTGAAAAGAGTGTAGGATACCCCCTAGCAATGTAGGCACCGGATTGCGTGACATGAAGATTTTGAAGGCACTCACATCTATGAGTTGGTCAGGATTGGGAAACAAGACCATCCCATAGATAAGAAGAGCCACAATTTCCTCAAATGCTTGCAAGTCTAAGGAATTCCAACAGCTTTGGGCTTTCTCAAACAGGAACTTTGCTAAGAAGCCTTTGACACCACTTCTAGTTTCCCAATGAGTTGTGACATCAGATGAGTGCAAGTGCAGGGCTTGAGCAATCTCTTCTGGCTTTGGGTCTCTTTCCGTACCATTGAAAGGTAGTTGATTGAGAATGGGAATCCTCAAGAGTTGAGAGAATTCTTCCAAAGTGGGCACAAGCTGATAGTCGGGAAATGTGAAGCAATGGTGCAAAGGATCAAAGAACTGGAAGAGCACCTTCATCATATCCTCATCTGTGTTGGAGGTGACCAAGTTAAGTAGACGACCATGTCTCTCAGTGAATGGAGAGTTCTCAGGGATCCTTAAAGCTAGATCCTTAAGTTGTGGAGGAATTTTTACAAGGTTGACTTGGATAGTTTTCCTGCGAAGTGAATCCATATCCTACAAAACAAGAACAAAGATGAATCTCCAAAATCCTTGAAATGGTTAGTGAATGCATATGATGTTCATGATGTTATGTACAAGTATGCATATACAAGCAAAACAAACAAGTTCTTAGTTTAGGCTTGCATGGGGTTTTATAGGTAAATACCCTCTTGAAGTTTAGTTGGCTTAAACCTATCCTAATAATAGTAACCGGGTTCTAAGGAGCTCAATATCACCGGATTGTTTCCTTGGTCATTGTTTCAGCTCAAGCCTCTTTAATGGCGACCGAAATATCCCAAGAAACCAACCCTCAATGAGTGTAGTATCGAGTATCTACCAACTTCGAACTGCACCAAAGTCGGTCATCTCACTACATCCTAAAGGCCAAGTTGGCCAAGTAAAGAGTTCTAGAAGTTCATTAGTGCTTCATGACATCACTCAGCGGACCCGTATTCTCTTTAATTGACTCAAAGGCTACCGATACCCACAAATATGTCACACTAACATATCTATTGCTTAGACCATGTCAGTATACCCCACACAGTTTCCACAATGTATTGCTATTTACCTATAATGTATCCCAAATCCGGGTAGAGGACTCAAACCCAAACAAAGAACCATAATGTAAAGCAAACAAGTCAAACAATGTAAGCAAATAAATGTGATCTAGCCCTAAGGTAATCCCACTTTTATAAAATTCCCCAGCAGATTCGCCAGTTCTGTGATACGTTGGGAGAATTGACTTGAGGGTTTTGCGTTTTGTCGCAAATGTTGCGGTTAGCAAGAGTCACCACCGACTCTTACTTTATCCAAAAGGAAAGGTGAAAAAGCACAAGAAAGACCTTTGAGATTGTTTCTTGAGTTCGGGGGGTAGATTATGAAAAGGGAAGGTATTAGCACCCTTTTCATCCATGGTTTTCCATGGGCTCTTAGTTACTTCCTAGATCACTTGCTTTTGTTGTTTGAAATTGTGTTTGGTGTGTTTTTAAAAGTATTTTGTAAAAGAGGCCATTTGTTTAGGCAATCTTTGTAATGATTCTCGTTCGTAAGAATGTATACAAAGATGTTTGTCTTTTTGAAAATGTTTTCAATGTTCGTAAAATGTTTAGAAATGTGTGTGTTTGTTTTGAAAATGGAAAGGATAGTTGTTTGGAAATGGAGCAAGTAACTAGAAGTAATCTACCTACTCAAATGTCTCTCTTGTTCATTTTATATTCCTTTGACATTGTTGTCTTACCATTGATTTGGTAAGCAACCCTATCTTTGGATGTAAACGGGACGGGCGTGGGTCATCGTATGACCATGATTAGTAATATTGCAAAGTATCTTAGCATTTTTGAGGGACCAAGATCATTTTGTAAGGCAACTTAGAATAGCATCATCGATGGGCTATGATCTTATATTTTTTGTTTTGCCAAGATACTTTGCATGCGTAACATGACCATTTTTGTATAAGGCAACCAAGTGGAGAAACCCTAAGGATGCTTGTGTGCAAGTGTGTTATTTTCATGCTTTGATTTTGTCTTGGATTTAGGGTTTTCTATTTGATTTGTTTTTATCTTGCCATTCAAACCCTAATTACTATCATGGTATATAAAAGCGGTAAATTGCGTAATTTAAAGATTACTACGCTATTACAACATTTTTATGGGAGGGGGGAATACAAATTATGAATGGGGATTTGCAATAATATAAATCTAATTAAGTTATTACAACCAAATCGAATTTGTACGAATATTGGAATGAACAAATACAACATTTAAATATGCAATATTATGTACATGTAAGAAAAAGATTTTGTTTTGTTTTTTTTATGTGAAGAAAAGTTTTGAATTTAAACCTAATAAAAAAAGAAATTATTTTTATGCATTGGTTAACCCTAATTTTAGTTTATTAAAATAAAGTTCCCTAAACATTATTTTTTGTGTATTTTTGTATTAAAAATAATAAATAATATTTTATGAAAATATTTAGTTTTTATATGTCAAAATAAATACTTTACAAGTATGAAATGAAAAGGAAATAAAAATTAACCTAAGTCTATTTTATTTATATTTACAAATTTATTTAAGAAAAATAATTAATATATATATAGTTTAATAAAAATATTTTTTATGTGAAAATAAAATAAAATAAACAAAATGCAATATTTATCAAGTTTTGTATTTTTCATGATTTTATGTATTAAGGAAAATATTTAATAAAACAAAAAAAATAAAATAAAACAAAAAAATAAAAGTGAATGAAAATAGTTGGGCCAGGGGGTATCCTGAGTAATCAGGTGATATCATGTTAGAAAAAAAATGCTAGGCCCAAGTATTGAAGCCCATCCTGCAAACAGCCAAAAAAGATGAAAAAATATGTGAAAATGCAAAAAGGCAGGCACCAAGGCTCGAACCCATGACCTTGGCATTCTCAGCGTGCTGCCTTGCCACTAGGGTGGCTGTACATCCATTAGTTCAAATGAAATAAGAAAAACATAACATAAACAACTTCCTTTGCCATGTACTTCGTCTTCTTCCTCTAGCTAACCAGACCTCCTGTATCTTTTTTATTTCTCCATGAAAATGAAAACTTCCAACATGAAAATGATAGTACTCATTCCCACGATTTCAACCATGTAACTTATGGAAACTAACAATCAAAGATTAAAATGAATTTTGAAAGCCCTAGTTTTAAACCTAATTTTTACAGGAATTTAAACTTCAAAATTCTCTATACATAATGATCAGAAATGAAATCTATGCACATGGTTGGCTTCAGCACTATAATATCTACATTTTTCTTTCACAAATCGTGGCCAATGGATGTCTGTATGAAGAGATAGAAGTTGGAATTCTTACCTCTTTCAACTGAGATCGTGAATGGAGTTTGAGTGAGATTTAGGAAGGCCTGAAGGTTGCTTTAGCTTGCTTGAACCTCCATGAGTGTGTTCCAATCCTTGCCTTGCTTTGGAAGTGCCTGGAACTCTTTATCCAAGTCAACCTGCAAGCTTGAAAAACAAAAATGGAAGATGAAGAAGGAGGAGTTACAGAGCAGGGATGATGGTCTGGATCACTTAGATATGAGGTAGGTAAAGTGTTTGAATGATTAAAACTTGAAACGCACGAGCAAATTGATGGATTGTTATGCTTGGACACAAACTGCAAGTTTTGACAGTTTTTTGGTGATATGGAGTTTTGGAGTGTTTCAGGACTCTAGCAATCATGTTCTCAACTGTAATATATTTGTGTATTAGTATGGAAAAGGTTTCAAGTCAGTTCCACAACAGATCTTTGAGTTGTAGGCTTTTTGTACACTTTCTTGCTTTTGAAGTAAAGTGAAGGGACAAGTCTCCACATGCTTGTACTGGCCTGCTTGGAGTTGGTACCAATCCTAGACAACTTGTATTTGGTTTATAGGAATTGTGTGTGCAGAGAAGACAAGACCAATTCTCAAGATTTGTGAAGTTGCAAAAGTCATACTTTTCCAAAATGGCAATGGCAACTTTGTGCCATTTATGGAATTAAAGCTTGGATAAAGACTTTTGGGCTTGGATTAATGCTTTGTCAACTGAGTAAGCATTAAATTATGAAGTGAGAAACAAGTTTGAGACCTGTAAAGCATGGATTAGGCAGCATAGGTTCAGATTTGAATTTTGTTCTTCATGAAAATGCTTGAAAACAAAGTGAGAAATTGCCAACTTCATCTCTTCGATTATCCTTACTCAAAAATGATCTCAAGGAGTTCTTGGACATTTTGGAAAGCTTACAATGTGATATATAACTCATATTTGAAATTCATTTCAAGATTCCCTTGGATCTAGGTGAAAAATTGCCATGAATTTGGGTCAAAAACCTTCCTAAATTAGGGCAAAATTTCACTAAGTTATTTTAGTTCGTGGGCATGTATTCATAAAATTATATCTTGAGATCCAAGCATCTTTAGGGAAAAATGTGTGAAGCAAAGTTGTAGATTTCACGGAGATCTACAACTTTCATATTGGGAATTTCCTTTGAATCATCTTTTATCATGGTGAAAAAATGGCTTAAAGTTGATAAAAAATAAGCAATATTCCATACTTAGAAAAATTTCTAAGTTAAGAAAATTTCAATTTTCAAAAAAAACTTCAATCTTTGATTTCTTGATGAACAAGTTTCACATTTTGACATGTTTTGATGAATTATGATCCTTGGCACTTGACTTTGACCAAAAAGTCAAAGTTTGACTTTTCAGTATACAGTTGACTTTTGATCAGTTGACTGCAAATTTCATCTATCTATCCAATGATTTTGAAATATTTTGAACCATGTAATTAGGTCAAGATGATACAAATAAAACCTTGTAATCATACTTCAAATCAATTGGTCATTTCCTAGGTCAAAAATCAGAAATTGCCCTTTCTCAGTCAAAACCCTAATTTTGACCATTTTGCCCTTTTGATGATTTGATCAAATTTCTTGAGGAGTTGTGGTCCAAACTTGATCAAATGTTAAATATGAGCCTAAAATGTTTATGTTAATAAAAAATTATGAATTTTGACTGTAAATTGGACATGGTTGACTTTTCCCCCAATATAGTTGATTTTTAGGTCAACTGTCCAATTGACTGATCAAAAATGTGATTTAAGGCTTGAAACTTGTCATGAGTAAACTTAGGGGTCCATAATGATGTTTGAAAGTCATATGAAGCATTGATAGTCCAAAAATCCTTGGGAAAACTCAAACCCTAATTTTGGTTTATCAGTGCAAGATGAGATGTCTTGAGCTGACCAAACCTTAATCCAGTCTTGAGTCAAAGAGATCTTGTGAGAAAAGTCTTGATAAATGAGAGGGAAAATTTTGGGGTACAACACACTTTATGGTAAATATTTTATCGGTCATCAAGAGTGTGATAAAGTGTTTTTGAAAACTTTTGTTTGAAAAGTATGTTTAAAAGTGTATGGTGTAAAAAGGACTATTTGAGCAAGTACCTAACAATTATCTACCTACTCGAAAAAAAGGCATTCTTTTCCTCATATCCTTTAGACCGTGTTATCCTAATACTAATGAGTAGGTAACCCTGTTCATTGGATTTTAAAGGGACATTCTAAGGGACAATTACGATCACTAAAGCAATGGTTAGGAAACCTTAGTAGTTACCCTAGAGTCCTAAAGATCTTTCCGAGGCAACATTCGAATGGGTCATTTTTTATCTTTTGGGACTAGAGGGCAACCACTAAAACTCCCTATACTTCATGACCGTTTACATAAGGCAACCCGAGTAGTGATACCCTAGGGGTGCGCATGTGATTGTTTTCCAGTTATTTATCTTTGCACAATTATGGTTTTCTACTGTTTCAAATTATTGATCTTTTGCATACAATCTTACGCATACATCTAAACAATTTATATATTTGCAGAAAGTAAAAGCGGAAAAGTAAATCTAATTATTACAAGGCTTCAGGGAATTGGGATTACATGACCAAATTTTTTGGGGATTAAACAGTAAATAGGGAACGACAGTAAATAACCTAATTAAAACTATTACAATCTCGAAGCAATTACAATAATTTAAAAAAAATAATGGAAAAATAATGATAAAAAATCTAGTTCTAATATTTCATGTTTTTCTTGATTTTATGATTTAGTTAAAAAATAATGATTTTTTTTTGTAAAAATAATTAAAACAAATAAAAGAAATTAAAAAAGATTTAAAGTGGGCTTGATGTGATGAGCAAAACTGGGGGGTGTATTGCTGGAATTTGACAAAGCCCAAAGCTGATGGCCCATCTTCCTGCGTGTGAATCCAATGATGCTAATTTCTATGGTGCGCACCATGGACTGCCTTTGTTGGACCATTGGATTTGGATTGATGATGACCTGATGGCTGGATCTAGGAGTTGCATGATGCTCCCCTTTCGTTGCTGCACGCTAGATCTGTGGAAAATATTGAGAAAATACAAAATGCATACGCCTGGGATCAAACCTAGGACGTTTGCATTGCACGCCTTTCCCGTTAACCATCTGCGCTGGAATGTTATTCATTTATATAATTAAACAAATAAATTATAAGCAAAACAAAGGGTTATGCCCAGAAAGACGCACCAAATTCAAACTCTCCAAAGGGATGCTTCCACCTAATTACCTTCTTCCTGCAACTGTTGTTTTTTATACCAGCCTTTTACCTACGGACAAAGTTGTCGCTAAAGGCTTTAGTGATAGTTTTCGTCCATAGCTATAACCCTGCATATTTCTACAACACAAAATAAGCCATATTAACCAAAACTAAAAGCATAGATCAACCAAGAATTTTTCCCTGAGTCTATTGGTGCCCATGATCCCCTTCAATTTTCCCTGGACAGAGAATCCCCAACTTTGAGCTCATAAACCCTAGCTATGGCGCAGGCTTATTCCTGTACTAAAAAGCAAATCCAGGCTATCCAAAAGATCACAAACATGATTATGAACACGTTTATGCAAGCAAATCGAAGGTAAAACACATAAAACCCTGAAAACAATTTTGAATTAAGGGAGTGCAAACCGTGATGTGCAGATGGAGATTCTTAAAGCTTCAAGGCTTGGAAACAATGGGAAAAGCTTCCTGAGTATGCGTGGATGATTATTGAAGACTCAAAACTCCTAGAACTGGCATGTGGAAGAAGATAAGTCTTACACTTTTTTGACAAAAGTTGGAACTTGTTTCTTGCTTTGGAGGCAGGCCGTGCATGTCAAAAACTTGTCCTTAGGGTTGAAAATGCTTGTGTATAAATATGTGAATCAAATTAGGTCACTATGTATGGCAAGAATCCAACAAATAATGCCTTTTCAATTTTTTGCTTCCAATCTTTCCATATGTGGAGATTTCCTCTCTTTTCAATCTTGCACGATTTTTCTTGGTATTATACAGCATATTTGGATTGTAATTTAATGCGAAATCAAATCAAAACAAATCTTTATTATTTTTAATTCATTTATTTGATTTAATTTGATTTTTAAAAGATTAAAATCAAAATAAATTAAATAAATAAAGCCAATGATGCTTGGAAAGGTGTTTGGGTCGTGGACCAGGCTAGGAATGTGTTTCAAGTATAAAAAGTTAGGCCCATTTGGAAATAAAATGCAAATTTGGGTATTGTTGACTTTATGCAAATTTCCAAAAATGGCCAAGTTTGACAATGCACATCTCACTCAATTTTAACCCTAAGAGGGTGTTCTTGGACTTTTTAGAAAGCTTAGGATGTCATATAAATAAAATTTTTGGTTTCATCTTAATTGGATCTTCCGTGTTCATGTAAGGAGCTTTGACCCAAAAGATGTTTTTGTTGACTTTTGAAAAGGACCTATAATGTCTGATTTTACATCTTTTCACGAGTGCATTTCTTGAACCTGAGGGGTGAAGATGAGTTGTAGGTAATTGGATTATCTTAAAAATGAGCCTTAGATGAGAAATTTCTGATAAAGTATGAGAAAGTTGTGCCTGGTCAAAATTTGGTTGACTTTTTCTATAGAAACCCTAAATTGCCATTTTTGACTTTTGATGAATTGGGAGCATTTCTTGGGGAATCATGATCAACCCTTGATCAAATGATGGATATTACTTCAAAATGTTTATGTTGACCAAAAATCTTGAAGTTTGACTGTATTTGGGCCACAATTGACTTTTGACCCAATACAATTGATTTTCAGGCACTTGAGTAGTTGACTGAGCAAACTTGTTGTGCAAGGAATGAAACTTGGCATGGATGATCTTGAGGACATATTAGGACAATGAAGACCATTTGGGACCCTTGGAACTCAACCATCTTGATGATGAGTGAAACCCTAGTTTGAGGCTTATTGTCTTATGAGGAGGATTTGTCTGGTCAATCCTTAGTCAACTTTAAGCAATTGAGGACCTCTAGGAGTATGTCTTGTGTGAAAATGGGAGATCAAGTTTTGGGGTACAACAGCTGCCCCTGTTCAATCTTCTTAAACTTGAGGATTTAGATTTGCTTGTCCGTCTTTCATGATCTGAGGGTGAAAGATGATTGAATATTAGAGTGCCCATAAATTTGCACTCGCATGAAGTAATATTGATGGTTGATAACGTCAGGAATGGGCCTACAAATTCCATTTGGAGAAGACGACTGAAATTAGTTGGAGATGGGCTTAAAGATACCATCCAAAACAATGATGATTTCGTGAGATATTCCTTCGTGGGAATTCCTGTTCCTGTTGTTAGGGAGGCCTTCGCTGAGGAATGTTAGTCTTTGTTTAGGAAATAGAATTTAGGAGCTTCAGTTGGCCGTTACTCTACTGGGGAGTCAACTCTTGATTGAAGAGGGAAGTGAACTGCTATCTGGTCAGGATCCTGGCTTCACAGTGACTTGTTAAGGATGATAAAGTTGACTGCTATCTGGTCGTATTCCAGGCTTCACAACGACTTACTGGGGACATGAGATTAAACTGTTATTTGGTTAGGATCCGGGCTTCACAGTGTCTTGCATTGTTGATTGACTATTATCCGGTTAGTTTCCGGGCTTCATAGCTTCTTTAACTGGAATAGAAATCTTAGTATTGATTTGACTGATCCAGAGGAAATCTCAAGTTGTCTTCAGCTGGGGTAGAAATCTTAGCATCAATTTGACTAAACCCGGGAAAGGCCTGAGAATTAATTTTGATTGGCATAGTAATCAGGAGGATCTTAGTAGCGATTCAACTGACCCAAACGAAAGTCTTCGTACATCTTCCATTGGAATAGTAATTAGAGAGATCTTAGTGTCGACCTGTCTGACCCAAGGAAAATCTTAGGTTAACTTTTACTGGCATAGTAGTCATGAGAATCTTAGTAGCGATTCAACTGACCCACACGAAAGTCTTGGAACCTCTTCTACCGGCATAGTAAGCAGAGAGATCTTGGGTCAACTTTGACTGGCATAGTAATCAGGAGAATCTTAGTAGCGATTCAACTGACCTAGACGAAAATCTTGGAATCTCTTCTACCGGCATAGTAAGCGAAGATATCTTGGGTCAACTTTGACTGGCATAGTAATCAGGAAAATATTAATAGCGATTCAACTGACCCAGACGAAAGTCTTGGAATATCTTCCACTGGAGTGGTAATCAGAGAGATCTTAGTGTCGACCTGTCTGACCCAGGGAAAATCTTGTGAGGACATCTTTCTGAGGAAAATCCTGGAATAGCCCTTTGTTAGACGCAGCTTGTTGATTTTGTTGTTCTTTTGCTTGAGGAGAACTTTGTGGGGAATAGAGTTTAGGAACTTCAGTTGTCCATGGTTCTACTGAGAGGTTATCTCTGGATTGAAGAGATGAAAGTTTGCTGTTTTCTGGTTGAAATCTAGCCTTGGTAGTAATTTGCTGGGGAGAATGAAATTAACTGCTACCTGGAAACGTATGAGAACAAACCTGTGTAGGGTTGTTTCCAGATGAGTCCCGATAAGACGTCATCGGGAATTTGTAAGAAGGAACCTGGGTTGGGTTGCTTCAGGATGAGTCCTGGTAAAACTACATCGGGAATTTGTAAGAAGGAACCTGGGTAGGGTTACTTCAGGATAAGCCCGTGTAAAACTTCAAAAGGAACCTGGGTAGGGTTGCTTCAGGATGAGTCAGAGTAAAACTACATCAGGAATTTATAAGAAGGAACCTGGGTAGGGTTGCTCCAGGACGAGTCCAAGTAAAACTACATCGGGAGATTGTAAGAAGGAACCTGGGTAGGGTTGCTTCATGATGAGTTCGGGTAAAACTGCATATGAACCGAGAAGAAACCTGGGTAGGGTTGCTTCGTGATGAGTTCGGGTAAAACTGCATCTGAACTGAGAAGGAACTTAGGTAGGGTTGCTTTGTGATGAGTTCGGGTAAAACTGCATCTGAACCGAGAAGGAACCTGGGTAGGGTTGCTTCAGGATAAGTCTGTGTAAAACTTCAGAAGGAACCTGGGTAAGGTTACTTCGGGATAAGTCCGTGTAAAAATTCAGAAGGAACCTGGGTAGAGTTACTTCGGGATAAGTCCGTGTAAAACTTCAGAAGGAACTTGGGTAGGGTTACTTCGGGATAAGTCCGTGTAAAACTTCAGAAGGAGGGAGGAGGAACCCGTGTAAGATTGCGTCATGAATAGCCCGTATAAAGCTGTATTTGGAAGTCAGAAGAAACCCGTGTCAGATTGCTTCATGACGAGCCCGTGTAAAGATGTGTTTGGAATTCAGAAGAAACCCGTGTAAGATTGCTTCAAGACGAGCCCGTGTAAAGCTGTGTTTGGAATTCAGAAGAAACTCGTGTAAGATTGCTTCATGACGAGCCCGTGTAAAGCTATGTTTCAGAAGGAGAAGGAGAAACCCGTGTAAGATTGCTTCGTGAAGAGCCCGTGTAAAGTTGTATTTGGTCGCGTAGACAATTACTCTGGTTAGTTTCAGGAGCTAATCTTGGACCTATTGGAAATTATTGATGATAAATGTCTGTTGATTGATCTTTCCTGAAAAAGTAAAGTGTTAGCTGTATGCAATGTCATGATGTATGAAATGCATTGTGTAATGATGTTCTCAACATAAATGAGATTATGTCGTATGCATTTGTACTACATATGCTATGACATTTTTAGAATGATGTATGAATGCAATATGTGAATGTATCAGTTGTTCTATTGCAGCGTTGTTGAATTAAGGAACATAAATTCCTGATTGCAGTTGGCGAGAAGAATGTAGGTCTTCGGATTTTGTTAAAACTGAACTGCTGGGAGATAATCTTCCGCTGCTAGAGGAATACACTCTGTTGGGGAAGTAAAGTTATATGCACTGCCTGAGGATTTTGTGAAATATATTGGGGAATCCTGAGAAGTTTGAAGATTTCATTGGGGTAAACCTAATGACAGAGCAGTAGTCGGACATTCCTGTTCTGTCAGGGATGCAAGAACACCTGACATCACTAGGCTGTAAACTGAGGATATAGTGGCGACCTTGCGTAAGATGCCCCTGACTCTGTACCCGCTGAAGAAAGTACATGCGGAGACTTTATGGATAATTGAGTGGCATCCCAACTCCTGGGGTGCTTGATAAATGTTGACCAGGACGATAAACCTTCTACTGACTAAACAAGTGACGAGATGACGGAACATAGTCGTACGCTTTAATCCCTAACTTTTTCCTGGACTGTCTTCTCAGATTTTCAGTCCACCGAGATACCCTTTTTTGCCCAAGCCGCCTTTTCAGGTTTTTAACTTGCCGGGTGTACAGATTTGTTGTTATTATCCCTAATTTTTTCCCGAACCTTTTTGGTTCGCCGGGATCCCCTTATTTTTTCCTAGGCCGATCAACCTAGCGGGTCCTTGTTCATGCGTAGTGTTTCCCGACTATGTCCGTGTTCACCAGGTACAGAGAATTGTCACTATCCATAGTGGTAAGTGTTGCCACACTTCCAGAAGATGTTTGTTTGACCATACAAGATTCGTTGCTGGAATTCATGCCCAATGCCCCAAGTGATTCAGATGGAGATCTGCCCCTGGCTATTTGGCATCTTTGAGAGATTCCTTGAATCTTGACTTGACTTCCCTAGATGATTGACAATGATCATGCCGTGCCTCTTGGTTGGAAGTGTTTTTCCACTTGAGGTGATCCTTTTCATTGAGAAGGTTTTTATTCACTGGATATTCATTATGTGAATTTCTCTGCTATTTGAACAATTTACCATGTGCAAACAATGTTATTTAAAGAATGCAAAACTCATGTCTGTCTTGATTTTTTTTTTGAAATGTGTTTTGTGTAGTAAAATTAAATTTTCAAGAATGTGATATCAACTCAGGATTCGTAGCAAGCCCTATAGGAGTCAGGATACCTTTGTAACAGTATGCTCTCAAACTAACCCATGCTTCCGCTAGGACTTTTAAGGGTGGTAACATGGCCTGGTTCACGGTTCAAGAAACAAAGGATAAAGGCTCAAATTTTATTTGTATCCACCTGTTCTTCGTGATGTTCTTCAATCCCATGCTCAGTTAATTGTGCATTTTGAATCCCAATTGAGTTTGGCATCTTGTCCTTGATATTCTGGTGATAGTTCAGCAATTGAATGTTTGTTTGAAGAAGGAAGTCATTTTTGTAACCTTTATTTTTTGTCGAGGATTTGTAGTAACCTTTTTTTATTTATTTTACTATCCTTGTTTTTTGTCTGAACTGTTTCTTTTTGTGATTACAGTCAATGGGATGCCCCAGTTTTTTCTTAAGTCTCCTTCATAGGTTTTGACTTAGCAGGATTTTATTTCGAGAGATAATGACTGCCTGTCTTGATGATTATGCAGAACCATCACCATCTTTTGAAGAGCATCTTCTACACTATTTGTCGTGTATGAAGGGAAAGTTAGCTATTGAATGCTCATCTCAATTAACTGAGGAAACTACCCTGCCCCAGGTTATGATTAAAGGTTTTAATTTGTGTGAAAAGAAAACTCCTACTTCTTAGGCTCAAAGGGGTTGACTAGGGATTATCTTCCTTATAAATCCACTATTTAGGATATGAAACAACGCCTGTACATCGTCAGCGGAGTCTGTTCAAAGGCATACTGTAGAGATTATGGTATCATTTTTGTCATCCTCCCTCTAAAGGCTTAGAGCTTTTGATCGAGAGTTGAATATCACGAAAAGGAAGTATAAAGCAGTTTAAGCATAATGAAAACAAATTAATTCAAGACAAACATGTGTAATGCATTGATGAAATAACAAAGTTTTGACATGACAATAATTGTTTGAATGAACAAAGAAAATACAACTTGAGAATTCAAATGAACAAAATGCTTTAAATCCTAGCCATGATTTGGCATGGGAGCAGTGATCACGTTGGGAGTCTCAACAGAGTCGAACTCAATCTCCTTGGCATCAATCATATTCTGAATCTTGTATTTCAGCGCCCAAAAATTGTTAGTATCGTGCCTCAGACTGCCAGAATGATAAGCACACCATGCATCAAGATTATAGTTAGCAGAGGAAGTCTTGGGGTTTGGATGAGGGTCTATCACCGTAATCAGATTCATCTTCAACATGTGTTGTAATGCTCGTGACAATGGCATGTTGATTTGGGTGAACTGACGCTTAGGCTCGTCTTGCCTTCACTGATTTCCCCATTGTTGTGGTTGTTACACGCTTGCTGAATTAGAGACCAGCACTGCCCCGACATATTGGTGGTAGTCTGCCTTATTACGTCCCTTCTGGTCGTGCACAACATTGGCTTCTCTCTTACCTCCAAATGGCTTCTCTCTTACCTCCAAATGGCTTCTTCTCAGCATTAGAAGATGCAGCCATCGGGATCTTCCCGCTCCTGATACCACTTTCGATCCTCTCTCCAGTCAGAACCATCTCTATGAACTCGGATGAGGAACTCCCAATCAGCAAATTGAAGAATGGGCCTGTCATAGTGCCCATGAACATGTCTACCATTTCGCGATCATTCAGAGGAGGTTGTACTCTGCCAGCTAGGTCCCTCCATTTTTGTGCATATTCCTCGAACCCTTCTCTTGAGCCCATGGACATATTCTGTAGTTGCACTCGAGTTGGTGCCAGGTCAGCATTGTATTGGTACTGCTTATAGAAAGAAGTAGCTAAGTCTTCCCAAGTATGGATGTCAGTTCCTTCTAGCTGATAGAACCAATCCAGTTGAGTGCTAGCCAAACTTTCTTGGAAGTAATGGACCCATAACTTCCGATCGACAGTGTGAGGATGGATCTTTATGAAATATGACCTCAAGTGAAGCTTGGGACAGGAAACACCGTCATATTTTGGGAAGATGGGGACCTTGAAATTAGGTGGGATGACCACCCCTGGGACCAGATCCAACTCTTTGAAATCCAGACCAGGCACCCTTTGGATCTCCATGGCATTGAGCCGATCCTCCAACTGTTTGTATTTTTCATCATCAGAAGGATACTTCTCCTTATCATAGTCAGGTTCATCTTCTTCAGACGTTGGATTTTTGTCTCCTTCATCTGATTCCTCATCTTCTTCCTATTTATTACCTCCTCCCTTTGATGGGGTTGAAAAATATAGAGCGTGGTTAGCTGTCCTTCTTCTTCCCACATTCGAGACACGAACTGGTTTCTTTGCCCTCTTAGCCTTCTTTTTAACGATCAGGGCTTTCAGGTCTTCTTGCCCCTGGGCCAGAGTCTAGAACATTTGTTGAAACTGGGCATTTTGAGCCTAAAGGTCTTTGACCGTTTGTTCAAGAGCCATTTCTTTTGCTGAAATAAACAACGAAAATATGAGAAGCCTGTACTGGAAGACCTGTTATGCAATGATATGTATGATATATGTATGCAATACTTTCAAGGATCTCACGGGGTAAACAAGAAAATGTCAGAAGTTGAAATTTGCAGCTTTGATTGAAGAACTTTCATGTCGTTGAACGTCCTTCTACGAGAGTCAAGCTCACCATATCAAGTGGGTCATAGCCCCTGACTCAAGTTATTGTGTTTTGGTCTTTTGACGACATTAGCTAGAGGGAAATAAATTCTCTTTCCCCTTGCTAGACGTTTGGTTCATCATAACCTACATCACAGGCCCTCGAGATCTTTGAAGTGGTTAGTATGATATGTCATGTTATGATGCTATGATGTGTATGCTATGCATCAAGCAAGAATTTAGGGTAAGAAACCCATTTATTTATACAAACAAGGTCCTGTAAGGAATACAAACAAAGCCCTGCAATGATTTCAAATTGTTAGGCAAAGAAAGCAAACAAGTCACACAAGTAGCCTTAAGTTTAGGCTTACATGGATTCCATAGGTAAGTACCCTCTTGATGTTTAGTTGGCTCAACCTGTCTTAGAAATAGTAACCGGGTTCTAAGGAGCCTCAATATCACTGACCTTCCCTTCAAAAATTATTTCAGCTCCGCACCGAAATATTACTGCCAAAAAATCCTAAAAGTCCAGCCTCAATGAGTGTAGTATCGAGTATCAACCAGTCTTCGATCAGAACCAAATCCGGTTATCTCACTACTTCCTAATGGCTAGTGTTGTACCCCAAAATTTTCCCTCTCATTTTACTCAACAAATGTTAAGTGAGGTCCCCAATTTGCTCAAGGTTGCCCAAGAGTTGACCAGACAAACTCTCTCCTAAGACAGTATACCTCAAATTAGGGTTTCCATCTTCATCAAGATGTGTAAACCATAAAGGACTAAAATTCTCACCATTGTCATAATATGTTCTCAAGATCATCCATGTCAAGTTTCAAGCCTTGCAGAAGAAGCTTGCTCAGTCAATTGCTCAAATGCCTGAAAATCAACTATACTAGGTCAAAAGTCAACTGTGGCCCACAAACAGTCAAACTTCAAGATTTTTGGTCAACATCCTCATTTTAAAGTATTATCCATCATTTGATCAGGGTTTGATCATGATTCCTCAAGGATTACTCACAATTCATCACAACCCAAAAGTTGCTAAATTAGGGTTTTATAGGAAAAGTCAACTCAAATTTGACCAAGCATAACTTTCTCATACTTTATCATAAATGACCCATACAAAGCTCATTTTGAAGAAGATAAAATTCCCTACAATTCATCTTCATCTCCCAAGTCCATAATATGCACTCACAAAAAGATATGAATTTTGACATTATAGGTCCTTTTGAAAAGTCAACAAAAACACCTTTTGGGTCAAAGTTTAATACATGAACATGGAAGACTCAATTGAGATGAGACCAAAAGGTATGTTTAGAGGACATCATAAGATTTCTAAAAAGTCAAAGAACACCTCTCTAGGGTCAAAATTGAGAGAGTTATGCATTGGCCAAGTTGACCATTCTTGCAAAATTGCCAAAAGTCAAATATGCTCAAATTTGCATTTTTTGCTAAATGGGCCCAACTTTTTATGCTTGCACCTCAATTATAATGTGGTCCACAACTCAAATGTTCACTCACCCATTATGTGCTTTATTTTTCAATTTATTTTTATTTTTTATTAATTAAGAAGTGAATTAAATAAAATAAATTATGAAAATTAACAAATATATGATTTGATTTGTTTTTTGACAATTTGGCAATCAAGATATGCTGAGTAAACAAGAGCAAATCGAATCAAGGGCAATTGGTACAAAAAAGAGCATGATTGGCATGGTTATGGAAATATATCATATGGCTTAAAATCAAATATTCCATTCATGAATTCTCAAGATTGGATCCAAGTTTGTTAACCTAATTCACTCTAGGTTATATGATGAAGGATTCCAGATCAAAAAATAGAGGTTAGATGTTGTGAGAGGCATAGAACAAAACTCAAAAAAGTGACAAAAAGTGTTGTATTGTTTTTGTATCTAGAGATCAATTCAGACCATTCCAGCGTTGCTAATCCATTGCTGGACCTTCCCAGAAGCCAATTGGATCAATTGCAAGGCTTGAAGCACTCAGAATCACCAACTGTAACTTACACGATTTGGCATTTTTTAATTCGATTATCACGATTCTTGCATCATTGTCACTTTTGATTGTTATATTCGTGTTTGTCATCATGTTTTCAAGCTAACCATGCCATTTAATTTCATTTTTGATGCCTATACATGATATTGCCATTGGTAGGGTTTCTGTGCTCGTTTTAGGGGTTTTCAATGCAGGCAAAATTAGGTCTTAAATCAGGTACCATGATGCTCATGAGGATGAGACAAATTGATTGGTACCATTACTTTTCATTTATCTTGCTCGTATGAAATTTTTGAGATGAACATGGTTATAGTTACGCACAAATGTCCGTAGGTAAAAGTATTTTACCTAAAGTGATGGTCCAAGGAAGAAGATGAGGCGTGGCAACACATGAATGGCTAGTTTAAATTTAGCGTGCATTTTCTGAATCCATTGTGTATTGTGCTTATATTGTTTTGTTTTTATTATATGAACAAAAGAACATAGTAGCGCAGGTGGCAAGCAAGCATTGGAATTGAGCATAAGGACCTGGGTTCGATCCCAGGTCCCAACATTTGCTTTGTGTTATTTTTCCTCATATGATCAGGTGCACCACATTCTCAAGCGCATTCCATACAACCTCAACATCCAGCCATCTGATGTGCTCTTACCCAGATCAAACGTGCCAGCAATAAAGGACCATGGTGTTCCTCAAAGTCAACAACGCACTAGATCAGGGGTGGTCAACCAGGCTTGGGAGCATTATGGGCCAAAGATTTCAGTTAAACACCCCCAGATTTGCTAACACTATCAGGCCCAATTCTCAATTTCTCTTGATTTTTATTTTCTATTTTAATTTGCTTAATCATTTTATTTTTTAAATCAGTTTTAATTAAATCACAAAATCAAGAATTTACAAAAATTAGAATTAGGGTTTTTTATCAAATTTTTAATTAATTAGCTTAATGTAATTTAGGGTAATTTAATTATTTTTACAATTAAAATGAACTAGAAAAAATTAAGTTTAATTCTTGATTTAATTTGTTTTCTTTTTGCAAATAAAACAAAAACACAAAAAATAGGTTAATTTAATTACTTTCTTAATTAAAATTAATTAGTAATTAGGTTCTTTTTTAATTCAATTATTCCTTATTTTCTCAAATAACAAAAATGACAAAAACTGTTTTTTCTTTAATCAATTACAATTAGGTTTAGTCAAGGGTCAAAACCCTAATCGCCTCGCATTTAATTCGTCGCGCGCTTGTTGATTACTTTTCCATTATTTTGTAACTGTTCAGGGTTTGTAATAGTTAACTTAGGGTTTTTATTTACTTATCGCTTTTCCCTGATTTTTTGGTTATGTAATTAATCCCCTCCCCGAACCCTTGTAATAGCTAGGTTTATTTTCTCGCATTTTTAATTCCCGCAAATATTTAACTGTCTAGATGTATGCTAATAGGATTGTATGGCAAGAATGCATGACAAAATTAAAATGGTTAGAAAACCCTAATGTGCAAAGATAAATAACTGAAACAAATCACTCGCACATATTCACTCTTAGGGTATACTCTCACTTCGTTTACCTTCGGTAAACGATCATTAAGCATAGGGTGTCTTAGTGGTTGCCATCCAGTCTAAAAAGATCATATGTCCCATTCGAATGTTGCCTCGGAAATGTTGCCTCAGAAATGTTTCCTCGAAAAGATCTTAAGACTCTAGGGTTACTACTAAGGTGTCCTAACATTGCTTTAGTGACCGTACGTCCCTTTCGAATTGACCCTTACAACTCCAACGACGGTTCTACCTATTTCTCAATAGTAGGATAGTGCTGTCTAAAGGAAACAAGAATAAAAACGATATTTTTTCGAGTAGGTAGATGCTAGTAGGTACTTGCTCAAATTAAAACTTTTTCACACTTACACCTTTCAAAACAAATTTTCAAAACAAACTTCGTCACACCCTTGAGGACTGATACAAGGGTTATCACGAAGTAAAACAAAAATTTTCAAAGCAAGCACACACAAGCAATTTTCAAAATGAGCAAGTACCTAAGATCCCATGGAAAACCATAGATAGAAAGGGTGCTAACACCTTCCCTTTCTATAATCTACCCCCCGTACTCAAAATCTCGAAAAAGGATTTTTTTTTTCTGTACTTTTTTCCTTCCCGGTTGGATGAAATACAAGTCGGTGGCGACTATTGCTTACCATGACATTTTGCGAACAAAAAACGTAAAACACAAACCAGTATTAAATAGTCGGTTCTGCCACCGTATCATAGAACTGGCGACTTTGCTGGGGATTTATAAGTGGGGTATACCTTAGGATCTAGGTCATTAAAATTGCTTCTCTTGATTGCTTTGTTTGCTTTATTTTTGAGGGTTTTGTTGGGGGTTACTATAGATCCTACACCCGGATCTGGGGAACACCTTTTAGGTAAGTAGCAATAGACTGTGAGGGAAATGTACGGCATAGACCGATACGGTTGAAGCAGTAGCTATGTTGGTGTGGCACTTTGGTTGATACCAATATCCCTTATGGTGAAACGAGGAGAATACGGGGCCGCTGCATGGTGTCGTGAAGCATCAACTGACCTTAGAACCTTTAATTTCCCAAATTGGCCATTAGAAAGTAGCGAGATAGCTGGCCTCGGTGTAGAGCTGAGAAATGGTTGATACTCGATGCTACACTCATTGAGATCATACTTTCGGAATATTTCGGCTGCAAGAAAAGATTGCGTGAGCTGAAACCATGGCTGATAAAGGATGGTCAATGATATTGAGATCCTCTAGAACCCTATTACTTTTCTAGGACAAGTTTGAAACCAACTTAACTTCAAGAGGGTATTACCTTTGACCTCATGCAAGCCTTAAACCTAAGGGCTTTGTGTGATTTGACTATGTTTGCAATACTTGTGTTTGATATACCTGTGGTTTATCATGACATCATGCATCATAACATGTCATTCATGCTTCATTACACTAACCATTTCAAAGACCAAGGGAATTTATATTTGTTCTGTTTTGTAGATCATGGCTTCCGTGCATAAAAATACTATCTGAATCAGCTTTGTGCAGATATCCTCCCAACTCAAAGAGCTGGTATCAAGAGTTTCTGAAACTTCTACTTTCATTAAGTGACACAGCCAACTTCTCAGCCTAGTTACTTCAGACCTTGATGAACAGATGATGAGCGTACTTTTTCAGTTCTTCGATCCCAAGCATCACTGCTTCACCTTTCCGGATTATCAGTTGGTACCCACCTTGGAAGAATTCTCTCAGCTATTGGGCATACCTATTCTTGAACAGGTACCCTTAAAAGGTATATAAGAAGTTCCTAAGCCAGAAGTCATTGCCTCAGCTTTGCATTTGAAATGGGCCGACGTGGTATCCAATTGGGAAACTCGAAGCGGAGTCGAGGGTTTTCTAGCTAAATTTCTGATAGACAAGGCTCAGCTATTTTGGGATGATATAGATTTTTAGGCTTTCGAGGAGGTCTTGGCTCTTCTTATCTATGGTTTAGTTCTCTTCCCTAATCCGTACTCCTTCGTAGATGTGAATGCTATCAAGATTTTCCTTTCTCACAACCCGGTGCCTACCTTGCTTGGAGATATTTTGCATGCTCTCCATACTCGTACCATGAAGAGAAGAGGGACTCTTATGTGCTGCACGTCATTGCTGTCGAGGTGGTTTATTTCTCACCTCCCTAAGTCTGTACCGAAGAACGAAGAAGGTTCGAGTTGGTCACACAGGATAATGTCACTCGCTCATACGGATATTCCTTGGTGTTCCCGAGCTATGGAAGACATTTCTATTATTGACCGCTATATCCCATTACTTGGTATCAGAGGGGGTATAACTTACAATCCTTGTCTAGCTTTGCGACAATTTGGTCATGCTCGAAGGGATGGTCCCCATGAGTTACTTATTAAGGGCATTATATTCAACTATGAGGATGATGTCAATGAGTATCACCAGAGGTTCATATGAGCTTGGGGCATGGTAAACAGATCTGAACCCAAAGAGTTGGGACCAAAGACTTCCATTCCTATGGAGCCTTACCTCCAATGGGTACGAGCTCGTGCCCAGAAGCTTATGATGCCTTATGTGGCCGTATTACCAGTGATTATGGAGCCCACTACTGAAGAAGGCATTCCTTACACAGTTCTCTATCCTTACATGCCCACTGATCTTGGGGAGTTACAGAGGTCTTGGATCCAGCTGAAGAATGAGCGGGATACTTACAGGGAACAGTTCCATGATCAAGAGAGGAAGGTTTTAAAGCTCACCAGGAAGCTCCAGGAAGAAAGAGTGCTCAGTGATTACATCAGCACAAAGAGAAAGCGTCCATGGGACTTTTGATTTTTCTTTTCCAGTTCCAGACTCATTTTATTTACTTATTTGTAACGCCTTAAAGGCATTTTGAACCTTCAAATTTAAGCTAATAAAGTTTTTGTTTATTTTGGTTTGCAAATTTAAATTTCCCGAAGTCTTTGAAATCATTACATGCGCATCCCATTATCATACACATCATTACAGGTACCACTACAGGTTTCTCATCTTCTTCGTTGTTTATTTCAGTAGAAATGTATTCCGATTAAGCCATCAAAGATCTTCGGGCACAGAACGCCCAGTTCCAACAAATGTTCATAAGTCTGGCTAAGGGGCAGGAAGATCTGAAAGCCCTTATTCTGAAAGAGAAGAAGAAGAAGAAGAAGGTTGTCAGTATTCTGAATATGGGCAGAAGTTTTGGAGAAAGGTTGAGGCAACAAACTGATCTGACCACCTCGTCCAAAGAAGGAGAGAATCAGGAAGAAGAGAAGGGACATAGTCCTGCAGTTTTTGACAACGATACAGATTACAACGATAAGCAATATCCTTCTGCTGAGGATAGATACAAACAGTTAGAGGATCGTCTGAGTGAAGATGTGAAAAACACAAGAAGGGGGAGTTGAATTGTAAAACTTAAAACAAATGGTTTGACAACACAATATTTTTATCCTGGTTCGTTTGATCTCAAACTACTCCAGTCCACCCGTCAAGGTGATTTCGCCTCTCTCCAACGAGGTCTTAATCCACTATTTTCAAAGGATTACAACATCTACTTTAACAACTGTTAAAGTCTTCTTAAGTACAACCACATACCGGTTTATCTCAAGGAAATATTTTACAAATAATTGAACAAGGATGTGTTAACGTTTTCTAACAAAACAATATATCACAACTATGATAATTACACAACTTAAGCTTGGAATAAACTGAATTTGCTAAAGCGTTTGAATAAGCGTGGTTTTGAAGGCTTGGCAAATTATGTGAGTGCATGCATGTGTCTTTTCTCAAGCAGACTTGTTTATATAGGCAAGGCAAAGATACGTTGTCCATAAATCCAGTTTAATGATAATAACACACTTTCCTTTTGAAGAAGATCTTGTCTGAAGAGAGCCGTTAGCATTTAATTCTGTCTTGAATAATTAATAACGCTTCAGAGTCTTCTTTGCTTTAACTTATGATAACGCTTCAGAGTGTTGATGACTTGGTAAAGATCTTTGATCAGAGTCAGAGTGTATTTGTTTATGCGCAGATTCTGGTCATCAAGCTTCAGCGTATAATCTGGTAGCTTCAGCGTGTAGCACATATTACTGATCTTCTGATGCTGATTCCATCAGAACTTCTGTATATACAAAACATAATTTTAAGAAGCATATTTGTTTTATATATATATCTTTGAATTTATTTATTCTTTGTATTTTGTTATCATCAAAACTCTAATCAAGGATTGTAGAATCAAACTATGTTCTAACAATCTCCCCCTTTTTGATGATGACAAAAACTAGATTTTTCAATTAAAAATAAAGAATAAAAAGTATAGAATTAAGCAGAGAAACTCCACCTGAGTTGATTACTTCCCTTTAATTCCATGAGTCTTTGAGCATCAGAACCTTACCGTATCTTTCATCAGAGTTTTGTACCTGTTCAAGCTTTTCAGAAGAGAGAAATTTAAATAGATCAGAATGTTTGAGACTTATGTCTCAGTAATCTGTTATTGAAAAATATCTTATTCTTTCTCCCCCTTTTTATCAGTTATCAAAAAGAACATATAATCAGAGCTAAAATTCATTTATATTAAAAACCAGAATCAACGAAAAGTTCAGAACAGCAGCAATGTAAGAATATTACAGATAAACATGTTTTTCAAAAACGAGGAAATTCTAAGAGGGAGGAGGTAGACGCGTGAACAAGGCTTCCAACATGCTCTTGATCTGGATGTTGGTTTCCTGTTGCTTGGTTAACATGCTCGTGATTACCTCAATTTTGTCGTCCTGTTTATCCATTCTTTCCTTCATCAAAATATCAGATCTTTTCAGGTCTTCTAGAGTCTGCCTTTCATAGGAGGAAGCTTGAGGATCTTCAGTGACTGGATGCTTCTCAGAGCATTCTGCAATATCCTCTCTTTGACCCAGTTCTTCAGTAGGAATCATCTGCTCTGGAGTATCAGTCAGATTGAGATCTTCTGACTCTGGTTGAACTTTATATACTGGACGATGTTCATACCAGGGAGCATTGTCCAAAGGGAGAACTTCTTCCTTGAGCAGCTGGCTCAGAACTTGATCTTCAATGACTTTTAGCAGATTACTGAAGTTCTGTTGAACTTGTCCGTAGCTCTGTTCCTGCATCTTACGAGTTTCAGAACATACCCATCTTCTGAACCTTGTCCAAAGGTAGTCTGATGCAGCAGAATCAATCAGCTCAAGACTAGCTTGCTTTAGAGAAGTGATCCACTTCTGTACTTCTGTTTCAAATATCAATAAGCTGGTACCAACATCTGGAGAGGGTTCAGATGGTTTTGGTTTTGGAATAGCTGTTTTGTGGGTTATGGCAGCAAGACGTTCAAAAACTGTTAAATCAATGACAGACTTGACGTTGTCATCTGGATTGTTCTTTGGTGAGGGAGTGGGAGAGTGTGGAATAATTATTGGACTAGTTGGGGAGTTTAGTGGAGTTGATTCTAGTGAAGAGGGAATTTGGGGAATATCCAGAATGGTTAGGGGCATACGGTTTGCCAGAGGTTCAGTGATTCCAGGAATGGGAATGGTATCAGAATCAACAGTTTGGTTTGATTGATCGTTATGAGGTTCAGGTTCACAGGATTCAGAAGGTTGAGCCTCAGAAGTTTGAACTTCTGGTTGAAATAGTTCAGGTTGTGGAGAAGGTGGATGAATTTCTGGTTGAGGATATGGAGGTAGTGGTATTTCTGGTTGTGGAGAGAGGGGAATTTCTGGTTGTGGTGCTTCTGTGGTGGTTTCAGAGTTTGGATTTTCTGGCATGGGAGCATAAGTATGTTGGTCAAAGGTTTCTATATCTGATAGACCTTTTGCAAGTTCTTGTTGGGTTGCTTCAATATTTGGATTTGGAGGTAGGGAGTGAGATCTTCTAAGAGTTAAGGTTTCTGAGGGGTCAAATTCAATGTCAAAGTCATCAAATGTTTGTGGTGTGGGGTTTTCTGATTGAGTGGGAATTGGTATAGATGTTGATACAGAAATTGAGTTTAAAACAATTACAGAAGAAGGATTACCTCTCTTTTTAGGAGTCCGCTGGGATGATCCTTCTGCTACAACTTTCCTTTTCTTGGTTTTCTTCAGCACAACTTCTGGAGCCTTCTGCTGCAGATCCTGAATGTTCAAATCTGGTGTTGTACCATCCGCCTTGCATGCATCCAGATATCTGACTATTATATCAGGTTTAGAATCAATATCTGAGAACAAGGGGAAGTTATCCAGAGGGATTCTTCTGCTGGATATTGCTGCAAAAGGAGTGACACTGGGTTCCTTCTTGATGTTCTCAATTAACTTCATCTTCTTCAGATTCTTTGCATTCAACTGTTTTCCAACAGTAGCTTCCAAAGAGCTGATTTCCTGAGCTTCTGTTAGATGATCAATTAGCTTATTCTCTGTTAGAATATCTGATATAAGCCTTCCTAGGGGTATCCAGTCCATTTTTGTGCGCTCCTATTCTTTGGTTTCCTTAACACTAGTCCTTAGATGGTTAAACAGCAGATGAGCCAGATTCACCTTAATCTTCTGGGAGATGAAGTAGATCAGAAATTGCTGATCAATATTGATGTAGTCAGGAGAGCTGGTAGGCTTCCTGTGGTTTATGCATCCTAGAATAATCTTGGCCCATATTCTGTGATGGTCTTTTAGATCCCTTATCTTGCTGGATGGAAGACCTAGAGTAAAGATTTCTCTAGCAATTAGGGCGACATCAGCGTATCTTTCAGCCATGTCAATGCATCGTACACCACCACCATTGTATCCTATTAATCTTGCAATGAGGTCCTCATTTATGACTATCTTCTTCCCCAAAATTCCTTCACAAGGATTGGGAATGTTGGACCCACCAGTCGGTCAAAATATCTGTCCCAGCCTTGAGCCTTTACTTCTTTAGAGAGATTAAACCCATTTTCTTGAAGACTGTTAAAGTCCACAATCAATTCTGAAAGAACTTCTAGATTTTTGATGTGTGTGAGAAGAGTTCTGAAGGGTTCTTCATATTGTTCAGAGGAATCTGTTTTCTGAGTACTAGAAGTAGGGTTGCTTGAGGAAGCCATGTTCACACCGAAGGTTTTGAGAAGAAATTGAAAGGGTTTTGAGAAAGGTTCCAAACTGAAATCAATAAGATTGTGGAGAAAATGAAAGTGAAAGTGAAAAAGTGTAAGTAGTCAGAGATGTGTTTAAATAGATTTTTAAAAAGGATTTTGAAAACATAAACGACAAGAGAGAGAAATAAATTATGATGATTATGAGCATTTAATGATAGCTGATTTTGGGGGATTCAGAAAGATATTGGAACGGTTACCCATGACATGTGTCCCAATGCATCCAATCAGCGCTTTTGACTTTTCAGAAACGTGAACGCGTGTTCAGCCTCAGAAAGTAGCTGATGACTGGATGACACCTGTTTGCTTGAGTGAACTGCACATTTCTATTCTTGAAATGAAGCGCGCAGATCTTCATGGATAGGTTCTGATACAAGCTGTACTTCTAAAGATCTGAAGAAAGATTGATCAGTAGTTCACAGGAAAAAAACAAAGTTCTGAAGGTTAAGATATGGAATCAAAACAGTTTTATTCTGGGCAGAGCTTCATGCTGAGATGTTTCAGAATGAAGTTGAACCTATCTCCAGAAAGAGGTTTTGTAAAGATATCAGCCCATTGATGGTCTGTGTTAATAAATTTTAAATTTAGAATCCCTTTCTGAATATAGTCCCTAATAAAATGATGTTTTATTTCTATATGCTTAGCCCTAGAATGCAAAATAGGATTTTTACTGAGACAAATAGCAGAAGTATTGTCACAGAGGATAGGGATGTTACTCTCAAATATCTTGAAGTCCTCAAGTTGACTTTTCATCCAGAGCATTTGTGTGCTGCATCCAGCTGCTGCTATGTATTCAGCTTCTGCTGTTGATAGAGCTATTATGGATTGTCTTTTGCTGGACCATGAGATCAGATTTTCTCCCAAAAGTGCTTTTACGTTCTACTCTGTCTCCAGCGAAATCAGCATCACAGTATCCTATCAAGCTGTAATCACTTGATTTTCTATAAAACAAACCCAAATTAGTAGTACCTTTCAGATACTTGAAAATTCGCTTAACTGCTGTTAAGTGAGATTCTCTAGGATCTGATTGGAATCTAGCACAAATGCAAACACTGAATAGAATGTCAGGCCTTGAAGCCGTCAGATAGAGAAGAGAACCAATCATACCTCTGTAGACCTTCTGTTCTACCTTTTTACTTACCTCTTCTTTTTCTAGAATGCACGTGGGATGCATTGGAATCTTTGATGGCTTACATTCTGAGAGATCAAATTTCTTCAGAAGTTCTTTGACATATTTTCTCTGATGAATGTAGGTTCCTTCTGGGGTTTGATTGATCTGAATGCCCAGGAAGAATTTTAGTTCCCCCATTAGGCTCATCTCAAATTTTGCCTGCATACATTTAGCAAACTTTCTTCCCAGAGAGGGTTTAGTGGATCCAAATATGATGTCATCAACATAAATATGACATACTAAAATGTCATTCTTAACTGTCTTACAGAACAAGGTTGTGTCCACTTTCCCTCTGGTGAATTCCTTTTCTAGCAGGAAGTTACTTAGTCTTTCATACCAAGCTCTGGGAGCTTGTTTCAGACCATAGAGTGACTTCTTTAGTTTGAAAACATATTCTGGATTTTTGGAACTTTCAAAACCAGGGGGTTGGTGCACATATACCTCTTCTTCTATATAGCCATTTAAGAATGCACTCTTAACATCCATCTGATACATAGTGATGCCTTTATTAACAGCAAATGAAATTAAGAGTCTGATAGATTCTAACCTGGCGACTAGAGCAAAGGTTTCTGTATAGTCTATCCCCTCTTGCTGACTATAACCTTGTGCTACCAGTTGTGCTTTGTTTCTGATGACTTCACCTTGTTCGTTCAGTTTGTTTCTGAACACCCATTTTGTACCAATAACGTTGAATCCTTTTGGTTTGGGAACTAGATCCCATACGTCATTTCTTGTGAATTGATTTATCTCCTCTTGCATTGCTAGAATCCAGTCATTGTCCAGAAGTGCTTCATCAATTGTTGTTGGTTTAATTAGAGAAACTAGTCCCATGAGGGATTCTTCAGAGTTTCTGAAGCTAGATCTTGTTCTGATTGGATCTTCCTTTCTTCCTAAGATTGTTTCTTCTGGGTGATCCATGCTGCTTCTGGATGGTCTTTTCTGGAGTTGATCAACAGAAGGTGCTGGATTTCTTGCAGTTACTCTTTCTGATGTTGAGGGAGTGTCTATGTTGAGAGCTTCTGATGATTTGTCTTCAGTACCTGTGAGTTCAACTTCCATACCTGCAAGGAATTCATTCTGCTTTGACTTTTTAGAGTCAAGCTTATCATCAAAACGAACACTGATTGACTCCTCCACAATCTGTGTTTCTGTATTGTATACTCTGTACCTTCTTGAGCGTTCAGAATATCCTAACATAATACACTTTTGTGCTTTAGAGTCAAACTTGTTCAAATAATTTTTTGTATTCAGAATAAAACATGTACATCCAAATGGGTGAAAATAGGAGATGTTGGGCTTTCTGTTCTTCCACAATTCATATGGAGTCTTTTCCAGAATAGGTCTTATGGAGATTCTATTCTGAATGTAACACGCTGTGTTTATTGCCTCTGCCCAGAAGATCTTAGCAACGTTAGTCTCGTTGATCATGGTTCTGGCCATTTCTTGCAATGTTCTGTTCTTTCGTTCTACAACTCCATTTTGCTAGGGAGTTCTAGGACAAGAGAAATCATGCAGAATGCCTTTATCATTAATGAATAACTCAAAATCTTTGTTTTCAAATTCTCCACCATGATCACTTCTGACTTTGACGATTCTAAGATCCTTTTCATTCTGAACTTTGTTGCAGAAGGTAACAAACACAGAGTGTGACTCGTCCTTGTGCCTTAAGAACTTTACCCATGTCCATCTGCTATAGTCATCTACGATTACTAACCGATACTTCTTGCCACTGACTGAAGCAGTTTTAACTGGTCCAAATAAGTCAATGTGCAGAAGTTCTAATGGCTTGGAGGTGGAAACAACGTTTTTGGATTTGAAAGCTGGTTTTGCAAACTTGCCTTTCTGACATGCTTCACACAGAGCATCTGAATTGAACTTCAGGTTAGGAAGTCTTCTGACCAGATTTAGTTTGTTAATCTGAGATATTCTTCTCATACTAACATGTCCCAATCTTTTGTGCCAGATCCATTGCTCGTTGTTAACAGACAGAAGACACTTTACGTTCTGACTTTTCAGTTCAGAAAGTTTGATTTTATAAATGTTGTTTTTCCTCTTTCCATTAAATAGGATAGTCCCATCTTTCCGACTAACAGCTTTGCATGAATTTTGATTGAAGATTATATCATAACCGTTATCACTTAATTGACTTATGGATAACAGGTTATGCATTAATCCATCAACTAATAAAACATTACTTATAGAGGGAAGATATCCATTACCTACTGTTCCAGAGCCAATGATCTTTCCTCTCTGATTGCCTCCAAAGCCTACGTGGCCTCCAGGCTTAAGTTCCAGGCTTTGGAATATATGCCTTCTTCCCGTCATGTGTTGTGAGCAGCCAGAGTCCAGGTACCATGATTGGTGTCTTTTCTTTGCTGCTAAAGATATCTGCCACATGTATTATTTTATCCTTAGGTACCCACATTTTCTTGGGTCCTAATTTGTTAGTTTTACCAAAACTCTGGTTGAATTTTGGTTTGACAGAGTAATCACTACTTGTATATTTTATGTCATGTGTGTGCCCATATATAAAGTGTGAATTAAGTGAAGTACGTTTTATAACTAAATCCGTGGAA
Organism: Vicia faba; assembly: GCA_948472305.1. Lineage (NCBI taxonomy): Eukaryota > Viridiplantae > Streptophyta > Magnoliopsida > Fabales > Fabaceae > Vicia > Vicia faba. The sequence continues at coordinate 1,136,192,003 of OX451741.1, forward strand.
TTTTTTGGTGTAGGTACCTTACCTTGATATCCTATCCTTTTTCTGCCATTTCTGCTAACCCCATAGATTATTGAAGCCATTTTGCTTATGTCTATGTTTTTAGCTAGAAACTTCTAAAAGTTGTGATCATACTCCTTGATGATCTCATCAGCATTGCTGGGAGTTTCAGGGATTGTTTCCTTCTGAGAGTTTTGCAATTGGTTTTCTAACTTTGAAATTTTATCTTTTAACTCAGAATTCTCCAATTTGAGACTCTCAGTCTTATCAGAGTCAGAAGCAAGATTCCTTTTCAGGTTTCTGAAGTTAACTCTGATCTGCTGATATCTTTCTAGAATTTCATTAAGGCTTTTAGCTAGTTCAACCTTAGTAAAGTTTATAGTAAAGTCAGGGAATACCTCTTCTATATCTGATTTAGAGTCTGACTCAGAAGCTTCACTGTCTTCTGTTATGTTTGCCATGAGAGCTGTGTTTGCTCTTTCATCATCTGATTCTGAGTCAGCTTCAGATGTGTCAGAATCATCCCATGTAGCCATGAGACTTTTCTTCTTTTCCTTGCCAAACTTCTTTTTGGGCTTCTCCTTCTGAAGCTTTGGGCAATCACTTTTGTAGTGCCCTTGCTCGTTACATTCATAGCAAATGATGTCTTTGTTGTTTGGCTTTCTATTTCCTGAAGAACCTTCAGATCTTCTATGTCCAGAGGAGGATTCTGACCTTCTGTATCTGGAGGAAGATTCATTCTGATTTTCTGATCTTCTGGGATTCCTGAACTTCCTTTGCCTCTGCTTCCACAATTGGTTCACCCTTCTGGAGAGGAGAGACAGTTCATCTTCTTATGATGAGGACCCATCAGAGGTTTCTTCCACAGCCTGCAAAACTTTGGAGTCAGATTTTCTGTTAGATTTTAAAGCTAATGGCTTACCTTGCTTTTGAGGTTCATCTGCTTCTAGCTCTATCTCGTGACTTCTGAGGGAGCTGACAAGTTCCTCCAGAGAGATTTTGTTGAGATCCTTGGCTAGCTTAAGCGTTGTGACCATTGGCCTCCATTTTTTTGGCAAGCTTCTGATGATCTTCTTAACGTGATCAGCAGTGGAATACTCTTTGTCAAGAACTTTTAGACCAGCAACAAGAATTTGAAATCTTGAAAACATAGTTTCTATTGATTCACTCTCTTCCATCTTGAATGCCTCATACTTCTGAATGAGTGCAAGGGCTTTGGTTTCTTTGACTTGAATGTTGCCTTCATGCGTCATTCTTAGAGAGTCAAACATATTCTTTGCAGTGTCTCTGTTTGATATCTTCTCATATTCTGAATAAGAGATGGCGCTGAGAAGAATTGTTCTGGCCTTGTGATGATTTCTGAACTCACGCTTTTGCTGATCAGACATCATTTTCCTGTCAATCTTTTGACCACGTCCATCCACTGGGTGCGTGTATCCATCAGTCACCATGTCCCACAGATCAGCATCATGGGCCAGAAAGAAACTCTCAATTCTGTCTTTCCAGTAGTCAAAGTTCTCTCCATCAAAGACCGGAGGTTTGCCACTGAATCTGTCTCTTTCTTCATTGTTGTCATTGCTGATGTTTTGACTTGGTCCTGCCATTGTGTTTTTCTGACGCTGGATCTTGTACTGACACAGTTAAGTGTTATAAGCTCAAAACCAGGCGTTCTGATGCCAATTAAAGATGTGAAAAACACAAGAAGGGGGGGGGGGTTGAATTGTAAAACTTAAAACAAATGGTTTGACAACACAGTATTTTTATCCTGGTTCGTTTGATCTCAAACTACTCCAGTCCACCCGTCAAGGTGATTTCACCTCTCTCCAACGAGGTCTTAATCCACTATTTTCAAAGGATTACAACAACTACTTTAACAACTGTTAAAGTCTTCTTGAGTACAACCACAGACCGGTTTATCTCAAGGAAATCTTTTACAAATAATTGAACAAGGATGTGTTAACGTTTTCTAACAAAACAATATATCACAAATGTGATAATTACACAACTTAAGCTTGGAATAAACTGAATTTGCTAAAGCGTTTGAATAAGAGTGGTTTTGAAGGCTTGGCAAATTATGTGAGTGCATGCGTGTGTCTTTTCTCAAGCAGACTTGTTTATATAGGCAAGGAAAAGATACGTTATCCATAAAGCCAGTTTAATGATAATAACGCACTTTCCTTTTGAAGAAGATCTTGTCTGAAGAGAGCCGTTAGCATTTAATTTTGTCTTGAATAATTAATAACGCTTCAGAGTCTTCTTTGCTTTAACTTATGATAACGCTTCAGAGTGTTGATGACTTGGTAAAGATCTTTGATCAGAGTCAGAGTGTATTTGTTTATGCGCAGATTCTGGTCATCAAGCTTCAGCGTATAATCTGGTAGCTTCAGCGTGTAGCACATATTACTGATCTTCTGATGCTGATTCCATCAGAACTTCTGTATATACAAAACATGATTTTATGAAGCATATTTGTTATATATATATATATATATATATATATATATATATATATATATATATATATATATATATATATATATATATATATATATATATATATATATATATATATATATATATATATATATATATCTTTGAATTTATTTATTCTTTGTATTTTGTTATCATCAAAACTCTAATCAAGGATTGTAGAATCAAACTATGTTCTAACACTGAGTGCCATGGAAGTTCAGAGGATACCTGAATTGGATTTCGAAGAATTGGGTCTGGTATCGGTAGTGGTCATCCCTCATAAGTTCAAAGCTCCGATTTTTACCAAGTACGACGGAGTGACCTGCCCAAAACTCCACCTCCGCTCGTATCTCAGGAAAATCCAACCCCACACTGCTGATAGAAATTTGTGGGTGCACTTCTTTCAAGATAGTCTGTCAGAGACTATGCTTGAATGGTTCTACCAGTTGGAGGGAGCCAGTGTTCGAAACTGGGAAGATCTTGCTGCTGCTGCTTTCTACAAGCAGTATCAGTATAATGCCGACCTTGCCCCCACTCGTACTCAACTCCAGAGTATGTCCATGGGTGCAGGTGAAGGTTTTAAAGATTATGCTAAAAAATGGAGAGACTTGGCTGGGAGAGTTCAACCCCCTTTGTCTGATAGGGAGTTGGTTGATATGTTTCTAGGAACGCTATCGGGTCCGTTTTTCAATCACTTAATCGGCAACTCGTCATCTGGTTTCACCAAGCTGATTTTAACTGGAGAAAGAGTAGAAGCTGGAATTCAAAATGGTAAAATACAGAAGGATGCCTCCTCGAGTTCACCAAAGAAACTTTTCACTAGTAAGAAGGAAGCCAGTGCGGTCTATAGCCCGAGGGGCCAAAGCAGATTTGAACACCGTCAAACGTTAAATGCTATAGTGATACCAAGACCTGCAGTTGCCCCACAACGCAACAATCAACAAAGGATGGAAAGACCACAACGGCATTTTACCCGCATCAACATGACTTTGGCTGAAGTTCTACCTCATTCATTAAAATCCAACTTGGCAACCTTGAGAGAGGCTCCCAAGAATCCGAATACTACCTCTCCTAGATACAATCCCAACGCACGCTGCGCCTACCATTATAAGAGTCATGGCCACGATACAAATGATTGCTGGGCTCTGAGAAACAAAGTACAAGACTTCCCTAAAGCCAAGGAGATAGAGTTCGACACCCCAAAAAATCCGAATGTTATAACTGCTCCCATGCCCAAACATGGTCGTGGAGTTAATGTTGTTGACACTGATTTGTTTGTGACCTCTGTTGAAGAAATTTCTACTCCTCTTATGACTGTTAAGAAGAATTTGCTGTTGGCCGGTTTATTTCTGGGTTGTGGTGAAGATTGCCACACATGTTCGATTCTGCCTTCTGGTTGTCGTTTATTGAAGTCAGGTGTTCAGCGCCTGATAGATAATAAAGAAATTTTGTTCGAAAACACTATGATCCCTATTGTTCCCATTGAAGACGTCGATATTTTAACCATTTCCTCCAATCCTCCCAAGGTTTCCTCGAGAAGACCTGTTAGGATTACACCTATTCAAAGAATTTCTCCGCTGATAATCACTATTCCTGGTCCTATCCTGTACACCTCAGACAAGGCTGTCCCATGGCATTATGGTGCTGATGTGTACTATCATGGCATTAAACAAGATCTGAAGAATGAAGAAGCTGATACTGATGTCAGTAATATTGTCTGGACTAGTAAGGTTACCCGAAGTGGAAGGATTTTCTCTCCTGATATTGCTCTGAAGATCATCAAGCCTACTGTTATTCCAACTACTGCTCTAACCAGCACTGCTGACATTTCTCCTGTTCCTACTCCAGTTATTACCCCTGCTGCTGAGCCATCTGGGACTCGGGGCAAGGAAATTATAGGTGAAAGGCACCTAAGAAAATCGTTGTGGAAGCCTCTAAACAAGAAATAGAGGAAATACTGAAAATCATTAAGAAGAGCGACTACAATGTGGTCGAACAGCTGGGACATACCCCATCAAAGATATCCATGTTGTCTCTGTTGTTGTGCTCTGAAGCCCATACAAAGGCTTTGATTGCATTTCTCAAGACTGTGCATGTGCCGCATGAAACTTCAGCAGACCAGTTCAAAGATTGTGTGGCCAGCCTGACTGCTGACAATAGGCTGGGTTTTTCAGATGCGGATCTGACACCAAAAGTAAGGAATCATAATGATGCTCTACATGTCTCGATTGAGTGTAGGGGAACCACTATGGCTCATGTGCTGGTGGATACCGGGTCTTCACTGAATGTTCTGCCGAAGAAAGTGTTGGACCGTTTGGATTGTGAGGGTTTGACTCTAAAGCCTAGTAACATTGTGGTAGGGGCTTTTGACGAATCGAAGAGAATGGTGCACGAGGAGGTGGACATCCCTGTCAAAGTGGGTTCTCAGACTTTTGGGTCCACCTTCTACGTAATGGATATCAGGCTGTCATATTCTTGCTTGTTGGGTCGTCCTTGGATCCATGAGGCTGGGGCAATCACTTCCACACTCCATCAAATGCTGAAGTACCCGGTGAAGGGAAAGATTGTCACAGTGCAAGGTGAAGAAGAATATATGGTGAGTCACCTCAATTCCTTCCGCTACGTAGAGATGGACGGGGAATTCATAGAAACTCCTTGTCATAATTTCGAAGAGGTCCCTCAGGTCTTGGCATCAACTGAAATTACTACCAACAAACCTCCATTGAAGATGGCTTCTCTCAAGGACGCCAGGGCTGTGGTTGAAGAAGGTGGGTGTACCAATTGGGGTCAGCTCCCTGATTTCACTCACAAAACTGAAAAATTTGGTTTGGGCTTTACTCCAGGGGATCAAAGGGCTGTTAGGCGCGCTCGGGCTGGAAGACCTCTTCTACACATTAACAATCGGGGAATTAATGCAATTTAAGATAGTGAAAAGGATTCAGACATCGACAGCTGGATCTACCCAACAACCGACGGTGGACCAAATAACTGGATGGCTAGGGACTTCATACCTGTTTCTTTTATTCGGCAGTAATTAACTCATTTGTTTTAAGATTTGTAGTAAACAATTTGAAACTTTACGGCCCGGTGCCTTGCCCGAGGCACCTTGGCTTTGCTTGTGAGCGCTATTATTTTTCATTTCATATATCATTAATAAAGCATTGGATGTTTCTTGCATACAAATTTTACGCTCTTTGTTTTTATTTTTTGTCTCTCACTTTATCAAAACAGTTATTCTCTTACACCCACTCACGTATCATACTGCAGATCTATATCCACTCTGAATCCCATTAATAACAGCTCTGCTACTGCCAGTTATGACTTCTAAAATCTGATCAACTAAGCCGAGGACGAAGGTGAGGATGATTGTGAGGTTCCTGGAGAACTTGCTAGACTATTACAGCGGGAAGAAAGGGCCATACAGCCTCATGAAGAGCCAGTTGAGTCAGTAAATTTGGGTACAGAGGAAGACAAGAAAGAGGTTAAAATAGGTGCAAATCTGGAGCCTAGTGTCAAACAACGGTTAATACAGATGCTACACGAATATGTTTAGATCTTCGCCTGGTCCTACGAACACATGCCTGGTTTGGACAATGATATTGTGGTACATCACTGGCCGACTAAAGAAGACTGCCCTCCGGTAAAGCAGAAGGTCCGTCGTATGCGCCCTGAAATATCAGAGAAAATCAAGGCAGAGGTCATGAAACAGTTCGATGCAGGGTTCTTAGCTGTCACTTCTTATCCGTAGTGGGTTGCCAACGTCATTCCGGTACCTAAGAAGGACGGTAAGGTACGGATGTGTGTGGACTACATAGATTTGATCAGGACAAGCCCCAAAGATGACTTCCCACTTCCTCACATTGATGTTCTAGTCGACAACACCGCACAACACAAGATCTTCTCCTTCATGGATGGTTTTTCTAGCTACAACCAGATCAAGATGGCTCCTGAGGACATGGAGAAGACAACCTTCGTTACACAGTGGGGCACCTTCTGTTACAAGGTAATGCCTTTTGGGTTGAAGAATGATGGGGCAACTTATCAGTGCACCATGGTCGCTTTGTTCTATGATATGATTCATCACGAGATCGAAGTTTATGTTGATGACATGATAGCCAGGTCCCAGACTGAGGAAGAGCACCTTGATCATCTCCAGAAACTGTTTGACAGGTTGAAGACATACAAGCTGAGGTTGAATCCTAACAAGTATACCTTCGGGGGTAAGGTCTGGTAAGCTTCTGGGTTTTGTTGTCAGTGACAAAGGTATTCAGGTAGACCACGCAAAGGTAAAATCCATACAAGAGATGCCGGCTCCCTGCATAGAAAAAGAAGTTAGAGTTTTCTTGGGACGCCTGAATTACATCGCCAGGTTCATTTCACATATGACTGCTACTTGTGAGCCAATCTTCAAGCTACTGAAGAAAGATCAAGTGGTAAAGTGGAATGATGAATGCCAGACTGATTTTGAAAGAATCAAAGAATACCTTCAAGAACCACCAATTTTGATGCCTCCAGTTGAAGGAAGACCTTTGATATTATACCTGACAATGCTAGACAGTTCAATAGGATGTGTGATGGGGCAGCATGACGAGTATGGTCGAAAAGAGCACGCCATTTATTACCTTAGCAAAAAGTTTACCGACTGTGAGACCCGATACTCATTACTCGAGAAAACTTGTTGCGCTTTGGCATGGGCTGCTCGCCGACTGAGACAGTATATGCTGACTCACACTACCTTGTTGATATCAAAGATGGATTCGATCAAATATATTTTTGAGAAGCCTGCCCTATCCGGAAGAATAGCAAGATGACAGATGATCTTAACCGAGTACGACATCCAATACACAACCCAAAAAGCAATCAAGGGGAGTGTATTGGCGGATCATTTGGCGCATCAGGCCGTGGATGACTACCAGTCCATGAATTTCGAGTTCCCGGATGAGAATATCATGTTGGTAACCGACTGCGAAGAACCTGTAGCGGATGAAGGACATGAGGAGGGATCCCGATGGTCTATGTATTTTGATGGAGCCTCGAATGCATTGGGTAACGGCATTGGTGCTATAATTATATCTCCCGAGGGCTGTCATACTCCGTTCACCGCTCGATTATGTTTTAACTGCACCAATAATATGGCGGAGTATAAAGCATGTATCATGGGTCTTCGAGCTGCTATTGACCTGAGGATTAAGTTCTTAAGTGTATTTGGGGATTCTTCTCTGGTGATAAGTCAGATCAAAGCGAGTGGGATATGAAGCACCCGAATCTTATTCCTTACAAAGAGTATGTACTGACATTGCTCCCACACTTTGAGGAGGTAACCTTTAAACATTTCCCACGAGAAGAGAACCAGTTGGCGGATGGGCTAGCTACCATGTCTTCTATGTTCAAAGTCAGGTGGAACAATGAAGCTCCCCAGATTACCATTGAGAGGCTGGATGAACCCGCACACTGTTGTGAGATCGACACCAAAGAAGTGGTAGACAAACCCTGTTTTCATGAGGTAAAGAGATATCTTGAGGCTCAAGAATACCCCGAGAGGGCATCTGTTAATGATAAGAAGTTTCTGAGGAGATTCGCTGCGAAGTTCTTCATCAGTAATGGAATCCTCTATAAGCGTAACCATGATTCAACCTTACTACGGTGTGTAGATAAGAGCGAGGCAGAAAGGATCATGGAAGAGTTACATGAAGGTACCTTCAAAACTCATTCCAGTGGACATACCATTGCGAAGAAAATCCTACGGGCAGGATATTACTAGTCCACTATGGAAGCCGATTGTTATCAGCACTCTCGAACCTATTATAAGTGTCAAGTCTATGCTTATAAGGTGCATGTACCTCCGGTTCCACTGAATGTTTTGACAACTCCTTGGCCCTTTGCGATGTGGGGCATCGACATGATCGACGAGATCAAACTTACTGCGTCTAACGGGCATCACTTCATTCTGGTAGCCATTGATTACTTTACAAAATGGGTTGAGGCAACTTCCTTTGCTACAGTAACCAAGAGCGTCGTGGCGCGGTTTATCCGACACAATCTGATATATCGATATGGTGTACTAGAGAGGATTATTATTGACAATGGTACAAATATCAACAACACAATGATCACCGAGCTCTGCAAACAGTTTAAGATACATCATCATAACTCTTCTCCTTACCGGCCGAAGATGAATGGTGTTGTTGAAGCAGCCAATAAGAACATCAAAAAGATTGTGCAAAAGATGACAGTGACATACAAAGACCGGCATGAGATGTTACCATTCGCTCTTCATGGGTACTGTACCTCAGCACGGACATCGACAGGGGAAACACCCTACTCTCTGGTATATGGCATGGAGGCAGTCTTACCCATTGAAGTCCAGATACCCTCTCTTAGGATTATGAAGGATGCAGGTTTGAATGAAGACGACTGGATCCAAGCCCGACTTGATCAGCTGAATCTAATCAATGAAAAGAAGCTTACTGCTATCTATCATGGTCAGACGTATCAAAAGCGAATGATCAAGGCTTTTAACAAGAAAGTTAGACGTCAAGAATATCAAGTCGGGGATCTAGTGATCAAACGCATCATACTACCACAAGGTGATCCCAGGGGAATATGAACCCCCACATACAAAGGGCCATTTGTGGTTAAGAACATTTTCTCGGGAGGAGCTATGATTCTAACCACCATGGATGGTGACGACCTTCCTCACCCCGTCAATGTAGACATAGTGAAAAGATACTACGCATAATCAAAGACCTGCTAGGTTGACCGGCCTAGGCAAAAATAAGGGCTTCTCGGTGAACCAAAAGGGTTCGGGCAAAAGTAAGGGATGAAAATGAAAAAACTGTACACCCGGTAAGTCGAAAACCCGAAAAGGCGACTTGGGCAAAAAAGGGTATCCCGGTGGACTGAAAACCCAAAAGGACGGTTCAGGCAAAAATTAGGGATCGAAGCGTAACACTATGTCTCATTGGATCATCTCGCAACCAGGCTTCGGTATCAACTATCAAGCTCGGACAACGCCAATCAATCTGATCCACCTTTGACCAAGTAGCAAGGTGATAAGACGCTTGAAGATATAAAGGCAATAGCACAGTTGGAACCCAATGGGATTATTTCACATAGCTGTTTTTCTTTCTTTTACACAAATTATATAACTTCTGTTTTTCGGCGGCGTTCTCTTACTAGGACGTCAGCCTCTTTGTATAAAACGCCTATTACAGGCCAACTTCAAAGTCAATACAATTCATTTTCACAAGAAATTTCAATTTTTTTTTTCTTTTTCTGTTTTGTTTTGCAAGAACGTCAAATGATTCATTTTTGATATATGCATTTGAAAATAATGGTCGCTCATAAATATTTACACAAGAAACAAAAGACAATTACTCATAATGCTAAAAAACAGGGAAAACAAGAAGTACCCAAACCTTACAGTTACTCCGCCCATCAGGTATCGGGATAGAGTCAGCTTGAGAACATGAGCAGTGGTACATACACTCCCCACAGAGTAAAAAGTATCCAAAGAAAATGATGCTAGCTTTCCCAAACGGGACATAACTCCCTCCAGTTGAGATTTGCAATCGCGAGTGAGTCAGTAAATTTTTCCCCAAGCAGAGTTTATTTCTCTCACAAGCAAAAATCCAATCTCCAACAGAATTCTTTATCACCAGCAACGGAAATTCATCCCCAGCTGAGTTTATTTCTCCAAATCAGCAGATCTATCAATAGAGTATCTCCTCTCCAACAGGGTTATCCCTGCAGAGTTATCCTCGGACAAGGTCTCTTCCGGCAGAATATTCACCACCCGAATGGATGAGAATCCCCAACTAGTCATCTTTGTTCACCATCCCCAACAAAAGTGTTGGAGCTATGGTTTTTTACAGCAGTCAAGAATACCATTTCTCATACTCTCCAAACAGCAGTCAAGGATTTATTCTCCCGGACTCAGATTATTACGCCAGCATTTCATGTTCATACCTCATGACATATGCATACACCACATATAACATAATCTCAATTATTTTGAGAACCTCATCACAATGCATCTCATACATCGCACATAACTAACCTTGTATTTCTATTAGGAAAGGCAATTATTATCAACAATTTCTAACAAGTTCCATGATCAACACTCGAAGCTAAATAGAGTAATCATCGGTGCAATAAAAGTAACCTTACACCGGTTCCTCCTGAAGTTTCACACAAACTTATCTTGAAGTAACCTTACCTCGGTTCCTCCTGAAGTTTAACACAAACTTATCTTGAAGAAACCTTACCGCGGTTCCTCCTGAAGTTTCACACGAACTTATCTTGAAGAAACCTTACCCCAGTTTCTCCCGAAGTTTTACACGAACTTATAACCTTACCCCGGTTCATTCCGAAGTTTTACACGGACTTATTTCAAGGTAACCCTACTATCTAGGTTCCTTCTCACAGCCCTACTATCCAGGATTTCATATCGAAGTAACCCTACAACCCAGGTTCCTTCTCACATCCCTACTATCCAGGATTTCATATCAAAGTAACCCTACTATCCAGGTTCCTTCTCATAACCCTACTATCCAGGTTCCTTATTACAACCCTACTATCCAGGCTTTCATATCGAAGTAACCCTACTACCCAGGTTCCTTCTCACAGCCCTACTATCCAGACTTTCATATCGAAGTAACCCTACTATTAAGGTTCCTTCTCACCGCCCTACTATCTAGGCTTTCATCTCGAAGTAACCCTACTATCCAAGTTCCTTCTCATAACCTTACTATCCTGGTTCCTCCTCTCTTATCCCCAGACAGCAGTCCACAACACGGTAAGACCGGGACCCGATCAAACACGATTGGTTTCACATCTCTCCAGTAAGTCGCAGTGCAGCATATACCCCGACCAGATACACATTTCACTTCTGCTTCCTCAAATCGGATTTATTCCCCAGTAGAGTAACGGACAACTGAAGCTCCTAAAACTCTATTTCTCCCAAGACAGAGACCAACATTCCCCAGCGAATCCTCCTCAACAACAAGTATACGGGTTCTCACAAAGGAATCTTTTATGCGATCGACACCTCTTTGGATGGCATCCTTAAGCCCATCCCCGATAACCCTCCATCATCAATCTCTGAATGGCATCTGTAAGCCTATTCCCGATATCACAAATCAAGTGCCACTTCATGCGAGTGCAAATTTCTGGGCACTCTAGTGTTCAATCATCTTCCACCTTCATAATACGAAAGGCAGACGAGCCAATCTACATCTTCAGGTTTAATAAAATTGAACAGGGGCAGCTGTTTTACCCCAAAATTTGCCCTCTCATTTTACTCAACAAATTTCAAGTGAGGTCCCCAATTTACTCAAGGTTGCCCAAGAGTTGACCAGACAAACTCTCTCCTAAAGCAGTATAGCTCAAATTAGGGTTTCCATCTTCATCAAGATGTGTAAACCACAAAGGACCCAAATGCTCAACATTGTCCTAATATATTCTCAATATCATCCATGTCAAGTTTCAAGCCTTGCAGAAGAAGTTTGCTCAGTCAATTGCTCAAATGCCTAAAAATCAACTGTATTAGGTCAAAAGTCAATTGTGGCCCACATACAGTCAAACTTCAAGATTTTTGGTCAACATCCTCATTTTTAAGTATTATCCATAATTTTATCAAGGTTTGATCATGATTCCTCAAGGATTACTCACAATTCATCAAAACCCAAAAGTTGCTAAATTAGGGTTTTACAGGAAAAGTCAACTCAAATTTGACCAAGCATAACTTTCTCATACTTTATCAGAAATGACCCATCCAAATCTCATTTTGAATAGGATTAAATTCCATACAATTCATCTTCATCTCCCAAGTCCAGAATATACACTCACAAAAAGATATGAATTTTGACATTATAGGTCCTTTTGAAAAGTCAACAAAACACCTTTTGGGTCAAAGTTTCATACATGAACATGGAAGACTCAATTGATATGAGACCAAAATGGTTGTTTATAGGACATCCTAAGCTTTCTAAAAAGTCCAAGAACACCTCTCTAGGGTCAAAATTGAGAGAGTTATGCATTGGCCAAGTTGACCATTCTTGCAAAATTGCTAAAAGTCAAATATGCTCAAATTTGCATTTTTTGCTAAATGGGCCCAACTTTTTATGCTTGCACCTCAATTATAATGTGGTCCACGACTCAAATGTTCACTCACCCATTATGTTATTCATTTTTAAATTTATTTTGATTTTTTATTAATTAAAAAGTGAATTAAATCAAATAAATAATGAAAATTAACAAAGATATGATTTGATTTGTTTTTTTGACAGTTTGGCAATCAAGATATGCTGAGTAAACAAGAGCAAATCGAATCAAGGGAAATTGGTACAAAAAAGAGCATAATTGGCATGGTTATGGAAAGATATCATATAGCTTAAAATCAAATATTCCATTCATGAATTCTCAAGATTGGATCCAAGTTTGTTAACCTAATTCACTCTAGGTTATATGATGAAGGATTCCAGATCAAAAAACAGAGGTTAGAGGTCGTGAGAGGCATAGAACAAAACTCAAAAAAGTGACAAAAAATGTTGGATTGTTTTTGCATCTAGAGATCAATTCAGACCATTCCAACGTTGCTAATCCATTGCTGGACCTTCCCAGAAGCCAATTGGATCAATTGCAAGGCTTGAAGCACTCAGAATCACCAACTATAACTTACACGATTTGGTATTTTTTTAAATTCAATTATCACGATTCTTGCATCATTATCACTTTTGATTGTTATATTCATGTTTGTCATCATGTTTGCAAGCTAACCATGCCATTTAATTGCATTTTTGATGCCTGTACATGATATTGCCATTATTAGGGTTTCTGTGTTCGTTTTAGGGGTTTTCAATGCAAGCAAAATTAGGTCTTGAATCAGGTACCATGATGCTCGTAAGGATGAGGTGAATTGATTGGTACCATTACTTTTCATTTATCTTGCTCGTATGCATTTTTTGAGATGAACAGGGTTATAGTTACACACAAATGTCCGTAGGTAAAAGTATTTTACCTAAAGCAACGGTCCAAGGAAGAAGATGAGGCGTGGTAGCACATGAATGGCTGGTTTAAATTTAGCGCGCATTTTCTGAATCCATTGTGTATTATGCTTATATTGTTTTGTTTTTATTATATGAACAAAAGAACATAGTAGCGCAACTGGCAAGCAAGCATTGGAATTGAGCATAAGGACCTGGGTTCGATCCCAGGTCCCAACATTTTCTTTATGTTATTTTTCCTCATATGATCAGGTGCACCACATTCTCAAGCGCATTCCATACAACCTCAACATCCAGCCATCTGATGTGCTCTTACCCAGATCCAACGTGCCAGCAATGAAGGACCATGGTGTTCCTCAAAGTTAACAACGCACCAGATCAGGTGTGGTCAACCAGGCTTGGGAGCATTATGGGCCAAAGATTTCAGTTCAACACCCCCAAATTTGCTAACACTATCAGGTCCAATTCTCAATTTCTCTTGATTTTTATTTTCTATTTTAATTTGCTTAATCATTTTATTTTTTAAATCAGTTTTAATTAAATCACAAAATCAAGAATTCACAAAAATTAGAATTAGGTTTTTTTTATCAAATTTTTAATTAATTAGCTTAATGTAATTTAGGGTAATTTAATTATTTTTACAATTAAAATCAACTAGAAAAAATTAGGTTTAATTCTTGATTTAATTTGTTTTCTTTTTGCAAATAAAACAAAAACACAAAAAATAGGTTAATTTAATTATTTTTCTTAATTAAAATTAATTAGTAATTAGGTTCTTTTTTAATTCAATTATTCCTTATTTTCTCAAATAATAAAAACGAAAAAAAATGATTTTTCTTTAATCAATTACAATTAGGTTTAGTCAAGGGTCAAAACCCTAATCGCCTCGCATTTAATTCGCCGCGCGCTTGTTGATTATTTTGCCATTATTTTGTAACTGTTCAGGGTTTATAATAGTTAACTTAGGGTTTTTATTTACTTATCGCTTTTCCCTGATTTTTTGGTTATGTAATTAATCCCCCTCCCTGAACCCTTGTAATAGCTAGGTTTATTTTCTCGCATTTTTAATTCCCGCAAATATTTAACTGTCTAGATATATGCTAATAGGATTGTATGGAAAGAATGCATGACGAAATTAAAATGGTTGGAAAACCCTAATGTGCAAAGATAAATAACTGAAACAAATCACTCGCACATATTCACTCTTAGGGTATACTCTCACTTCGGTTGCCTTCGGTAAACGATCATTAAGCATAGGGTGTCTTAGTGGTTTCCCTCCAATTTAAAAAGATCATATGTCCCATTCGAATGTTGCCTCAGAAATGTTGCCTCGGAAATGTTGCCTCGAAAAGATCTTAAGACTCTAGGGTTACTACTAAGGTGTCCTAACATTGCTTTAGTAACCGTACGTCCCTTTTGAATTGACCCTTAAAACTTCAACGACGATGCTACCTATTTCTCAATAGTAGGATAGTGCTGTCTAAAGGAAACAAGAATAGAAACGATCTTTTTTCAAGTAGGTAGATGCTAGTAGGTACTTGCTCAAATCAAAACTTTTTCACACTTACACCTTTCAAAAACAAATTTTCAAAACAAACTTCGTCACACCCTTGAGGACTGATACAAGGGTTATCACGAAGTAAAACAAAACTTTTCAAAGCAAGCACACACAAGCAACTTTCAAAATGAGCAAGTACCTAAGAGCCCATGGAAAACCATGGATAGAAAGGGTGCTAACACCTTCCCTTTATATAATCTACCCCCCGTACTCAAAATCTCGAAAAAGGATTTTTTTTCTGTACTTTTTTCCTTTCTGGTTGGATGAAATAAATGTAGGTGGCGACTCTTGCTTACTGCGACATTTTGCAAACAAAAAACACAAAACGCAAACCAGTATTAAACAGTCGGTTTTTCCACTGTATCACAGCTAGCATGAGTCAATTTAAAGGTTCTAAAGGTCAGTTAGTGCTTAGTGACACTATGAGGAAGCCTAATGTTATCCTTAACTTACTCAAGGAACATCAGTACAATCCAAAGTATCATGCTAACGTAGCCACCACTTCGTCCGTATCGGTCTACGCCGTACAGCTTCCATGGTTTATTGCTATTTACCTAATAAGGTGCCCCCAGATCCGGGTATAGTATCTTTACAAGAATACTCCAACAAAACCCTCAAAGATAAAAGCGGTCAAACCAAAATAGAGAAAGCAATTTAAAATGATCTAGATCCTAAGGTAAACCCCACTTTATATTTATATCCCCAGCAGAGTCGCCAATTCTGTGATACGGTGGCAGAACCGACTGTTAATACTAGTTTGCATTTTTTGTTCGCAAATGTCGCGGTAAGCAAGAGTCTCCACCGAATTTTCTTTTATCCAACAAAGGAAAGGGTGAAAAGAATAGAAAAGACATTTTTCGAGAGTTCTGAGTACGGGGGGTAGATTATGGAAAGGGAAGGTGTTAGCACCCTTTCCATCCATGGTTTTCCATGGGCTCTTAGGTACTTGCCCATTTCTAAAATTGCTTTCATTTTTGTGTGTTTGAAAAGCTTTTAAAATGCCTTAGTGCGACGATTCACTTTATGGTAACTCTTGTATCGGTCCTCAAGAGTGTGATAAAGTGTTTTTGAAAACTTTTGTTTGAAAAGTATGTTTAAAAGTGTATGGTGTAAAAATGATTATTTGAGAAAGTACCTAACAGTTACCTACCTACTCGAAAAAAAGGCGTTATTTTCCTCCTATCCTTTAGACTGTGTTATCCCACTATTAATGAGTAGGTAACCCTACTCGTTAGATTTTTAAGGGACATTCGAAGGAACAATTACGATCACTAAAGTAATGGTTGGGAAACCTTAGTAGTTACCACAAAGTCCTAAAGATCTTTCCGAGGCAACATTCGAATGGGTCATTTTTGATCTTTTGGGACTAGAGGGAAACCATTAAAACTCCCTATACTTCATGACCGTTTATCGAAGGCAACCAGAGTGGTGATACCCTAGGGGTGCGCATGTGCGTGTGATTGTTTTTCAGTTATTTATCTTTGCACAGTTATGGTTTTCTACTGTTTCAAATTATTGATCTTTTTCATACAATCATATGCATACATCTAAACAGTTTATATATTTGCAGAAAGTAAAAGCGAAAAAGTAAATCTAATTATTACAAGGCTTCGGGGAATGAGGATTACATGACCAAAAACTTTGGGGATTAAACAGTAAATAGGGAACAACAGTAAATAACCTAATTAAAACTATTACAATCTCGAAGAAATTACAATAATTTTTTAAAAAATAATATAAAAAGAATATGCGCGACAAAATTAAATACAGGGAATTAACAATTAAATTCAAAGACATCTAATTAGTGAATAAAGAAAAATATTCTTTGGATTTTGAGAAAGTAATTAATTTTGCAAATTAACCTAATTTCTAATTAATTTTAATTATGAAAAAGGAATTTAATTATCCTAATTAACCTAATTAATTAATGAAATTAAATATTTTTATGAAAAAAACTTAATTCTAATTGTTTTGTGTTTTTATTTGAGAAAAGTAACTTAATTGCAATTAAAACCTAGTCTCTAATTAATTTAAATTATGAAAAAGAAATTAATTTTAAATGATAAAAAATCTAGTTCTAATATTTCATGTTTTTCATGATTTTATGATTTAGTTAAAAAATAATGATTTTTTTTGTAAAAATAATTAAAACAAATAAAATAAATTAAAAAAGATTTAAAGTGGGCCTGATGTGATGAGCAAAACTAGGGGGTGTATTGCTGGAATTTGACAAAGCCCAAAGTTGATGGCCCATCTGCCTGCGTGTAAATTTAGTGATGCTAATTTCTATGGTGCGCACCATGGATTGCCTTTGCTGGACCATTGGATCGGGATTGATGATAACCTGATGGCTGGATCTAGGAGTTGCATGATACTCCCCTTTGGATGCTGCGCGCTAGATCCTGTGGAAAATATTGAGAAAATACAAAATGCATACGCCTGGGATCGAACCCAGGACGTTTGTATTGCACGCCTTTCCCGTTAACCATCTGCGCTGGAAAGTTATTCATTTATATAATTAAAAGAATAAATTATAAGCAAAACAAAGTGTCATGCCCAGAAACACGTGCCAAATTCAAACTCTCCAATGGGATGCTGCCACATAATTACCTTCTTCCTGCAACCGTTGTTTTTGATACCAGCCTTTTACCTACGGACAAAGTTGTCGCTAAAGGCTATAGTGACAGCTTTCATCCATAGCTATAACCCTGCAGATTTCTACAATACAAAATAAGCCATATTAACCAAAACTAAAAGCATAAATCAACCAAGAATTTTGCCCTTAGTCTATTGGTGCCCATGATCCCCTTCAATTTTCCCTGGACAGAGAAACCCCAACTTTGAGCTCATAAACCCTAGTTACAGCGCAAGCTTATTCCTGTACTAAAAATCAAATCCAGGCTATCCAAAATATCACAAACATGATTATGAACACGTTTATGCAAGCAAATCGAAGGTAAAACACATAAAACCCTGAAAACGATTTTGAATTAAGGGAGTGTAAATCGTGATGTGTACATGGAGATTCTTGAAGCTTCAAGGCTTGGAAACAATGGGAAAAGCTTCCCGAGTATGCATGGATGATTACTGAAGACTAAAAACTCCTTGAACTGGCCTGTGGAAGAAGATAGGTCTTACACTTTTTTGACAAAAGTTGGAACTCGTTTCTTGCTTTGGAGGCAGGCCGCGTGTGTCAAAAACTTGTCCTTAGGGTTGAGAATGCTTGTGTTTAAATATGTGAATCAAATTAGGTCACTATGTATGGCAAAAATCCAACAAATAATGCCTTTTCAATTTTTTGCTTCCAATCTTTCCATATGTGGAGATTTCCTCTCTTTTCAATCTTGCACGATTTTTCTTGGTATTATACAACATATTTGGATTGTAATTCAATGCGAAATCAAATCAAAACAAATCTTCATTATTTTTATATCATTTATTTGCTTTAATTTGATTTTTAAAGGATTAAAATCAAAATAAATTAAATAAATAAAGCCAATGATGCATGGAAAGGTGTTTGGGTCGTGGACCAGGCTAGGAATGTGTTTCAAGTATAAAAAGTTAGGCCCATTTGGAAAAAATGCAAATTTGGGCATTGTTGACTTTATGCAAAATTCCAAAAATGGCCAACTTTGACAATGCATATCTCTCTCTCAATTTTAACCCTAAAATGGTGTACTTAGACTTTTTAGAAAGCTTAGGATGTCCTATAAACAAATATTTTTGTTTCATCTTAATTGGATCTTCCATGTTCATGTAAGGAGCTTTGACCCAAAAGGTGTTTTTGTTGACTTTTGAAAAGGACCTATAATGTCTGATTTTACATCTTTTCATGAGTGCATTTCTTGAACTTGAGGGCTGAAGGTGAGTTGTAGGGAATTGGATTCTATTCAAAATGAGCCTTGGATGAGAAATTTCTGATAAAGTATGAGAAAGTTGTGCCTAGTCAAAATTTGGTTGACTTTTCCTATATAAACCCTAAATTGCCACTTTTGACTTTTGATGAATTGGGAGCATTTCTTGGGGAATCATGATCAACCCTTGATCAAATAATGGATATTACTTCAAAATGTTGATGTTGACCAAAAATCTTGAAGTTTGACTGTATTTGGGGCCAGAGTTGACTTTTGACCCAGTACAGTTAATTTTCAGGCACTTGAGCAGTTGACTGAGCAAACTTGTTGTGCAAGGAATGAAACTTGGCATGGATGATCTTGAGGACATATTAGTACAATGAAGACCATTTGGGACCCTTGGAACTCAACCATCTTGATGAGGAGTGAAACCCTAGTTTGAGGCTTATTGTCTTAGGAGGAGGATTTGTCTGGTCAATCCTTAGTCAACTTTGAGCAATTGAGGATCTCTAGGAGTATGTCTTGTGTGAAAATGGGAGGGAAAGTTTTGGGGTACAACAACTTCCCCATGTTTGTGAGTAAGACGATAGTATATTCAGGCGGACCCGTGATTCGAAGTCACCTTTGACCTACCCTGACCTAGTATTTACCCGTGAGTGAAGAGGGATGATTGATTCTTACAGGTACAAATGGTGACTCTAGTTCTGACGGTGACTTTAGTTATGTTGCTGACTTGATTTATGTTGGTGACCTTGTTCTGATAGTTACTGTGTGTTTTTGATGGTGACTTGATTCTATCAATGACTATGTGTTCTCTCGGTTTTACTCCGAATTTCTCACCTTGTGATGGCCGTTTATTTCGGCAGTTCTACAGTTATCTTTTATGACAGGGAGATTTTAGGCTCATGCAATTGTTGATCCAATTGGTACTTGGTTCTTTTGTATTCCAAGATAGTGCCAGACCTTTGATCCAATGATATTCATCATTTAGTTTAGAGACAGTGCAACCATTTTCCATGTTTATGGAATTTTGATCTCGTGTTCTTGCACACATAATTTGTTAACACCATTTTGACATACATGTTCTTCCTATTTCCAAGGAATCATGCTTGTGAGTTTGGAGTTTCATTTTCCTCATCTCTTACTTACAGAAAAAAAGGTCAAAACATGATGGTTCCTTGGAAATGATCGAACATGGCATTGCATCCACTCACGCATCTCATGCATATTCATGCATTTGTAACAGGTACTCAGAGTTGGAGATTCATATTCAGACTTGGTACTCTCTTTAAAGTTACATACTTGAATTCTTGTTGTCACATGTTCAGAGATCAGTTATGGAACAACTTCATGGGGTATTGGCTGAGATGAAGATTCATATGTGTTTGTTCGGGATACATGCAAGCCTTGGCCCATGATTGGAAACTCTTCGAGAAGGAAGATAATTAGTCAAAGACCTAGTTGAGTCAGGTCATGGAAGTCTTGATGATAGTGTCAGCAATCCCACACGACTGTTGCAACATGAGTTTTTTTTCCTCATCTTTTGGGATTTGTTTCAAGCCATGGAGTTCCTTGTGGATTTCATCCACTATCTTGAGTGCGTGGAACATTTTATTAGCAGATGGTTCCCATTTACCAATTGAGTTCAAGAGGTTTGTTTTATCAGTAAGAACAGAAGAATCCTGGAGAATGGTTTTGATCCAATCTCAGTGCTTTATTCTCATTTGTTTCCACACTTGTTTGAGCTTCAGTGGGTTAGGCTCCTTACTTCAGTACCATCTACAAATTCCCCTTCCAAATCATGTTGCCAACGCCATATGTGGTTACCACACCGGGGCACCCGATCATTCAGTCAAGGGCACTCTCCACAGTTTGTGTTCCTTGATCTTCTCATTAGCAGTCAATGCTTATTTCCCAAGTGAATACATGGGGCGAAGCTTTTAAGCAAAGATAGAAGAAGACAGGGAAGTGTATCTCCCATTCTGGGGCATTTGGCCGTGATGTTGAAGATTTCAAGAGAATATGGATTGCGCCTTTCCCATGTGGTAGAAGATACTTGGTGATTCAGTGTATGCAATTTTGTTGGGTACAACATTTACCTTTCTCTTTTAAGAAAATCTTCGGTGAGTATATTATGGGGCACTCGACTATTCAGTCGAAGACGGTTTGTCATCCAAAGATAAAGTCCAAGCTTGGATCAATTCCAAGACTATTGTGTCCATATCAGTGGGAAATCTCTTATCCTAGTGAGCCTCAAGGTTGCTGAAGATCGTTTGAAGCAATCAGTCCATACAGAGACTTGTCTCCTCAACATGGAAATTTCAATTTTCATTTGCATTTTCATTTGCAATCTTAATTGTTTTGTTAGTACTTTCTTGTACGCAAACTTGCTCATATTTTTAAATACTAAATCATGATGCATTGAACATGTTTTTCTTGAATTAATCCATTCGTTATCACTCTTTTTTTACTATGTTTTTGATATTCAACTCTTGTTAATAAAGCAATAACTCTGGAGGGAGGATAACAAAATTTTACCTGGAATTCCAAATGGTATGCTTTCGAGTAAAAACATTGTTGATGATGTACAAGCCTTGTTTTAATCCCCAAACACTAGAGATAAAATGGAGATAGACCCTCGTTAACCCCTCTGAGCCTTCGAAGTAGGAATTTTTTTCTGTTCGGAAAAAAACCCTTATTTTTAATCTGGGGCAGGGTAGATGCTCAGTTAATTTGATCGAACATTCAAAATCTCAGAAGGAGTGTCCTGTCTGAGGATCACTGCATTTTATCCCTCGCATTATGAGGTTGGGAAAATATCAAAGCCACAATGGTTATTTCCTCACAAAAATCCTAAGGTCGAGGTCGAATAGATACAATAATGGTTATCCCTCACCGATCAAGGAATGAGGCATTCACTTTTCTTCCAAAAAGTTCAAAGACTTAAGGTCACACGACTTGTTCAAAAGTAAATAAAAGGAAATGAATAAGAAAGAAACAAAAAAAAGCCCCGCTAAGTCGAAACTTGAAAACAAGTCGCTTAGGCAAAAGTTAGGGTATCCCGCTGGACTTCCAAATTGAAATTCAAAAGAATTTGTCCAGGAAAAAGTTAGGGAAAGCAAAAAGGAATTTGAAAAGCCCTAAAGGAAGAAAAGGGTTACCCAATAAGAATCCTCATCATAAGAAAAGTCGTGTGATCGAACACTCAAAAACCAAAGGTTAAGTGACTGTCGTGTCCAAGAAATCGTTGTGGTTCCTCAACCTTCATAAACTCTTTTGAGAGATGAGTGCTCGTATCGAGTTAACTAAATGTAGGATTGGAGAACATCATGAAGGGGGTGGGAACCAAATAGTTTTTATCCTTAAATATTTTTTTCTAAAACCGTGAACCAGATCACATTACAACCCTTAAAAGTCCTAACTGAAGCATGAGTTAATTCGAAAGTGTACTGTTACGAGAATATGGTAACCTGACTCCTAGGAGATTTGCTAAAAACTTTTTGAGTTCGTATCACTCCCTCTTTTACTTTCTTTTTACAGAAATTTTTCGATGTTTCAACATCTTTTCAGTAAAAGTTTTCTAACTTCAAGACAAGCATATGATTTGCATTAAATTTATCATTCTTAGGATAAAACAATTCTTTGCATATGAAAAAGTGCTTAAACATCAAGCGAGCGTGCATAATGAGCATCAGATGAAGAGTTTGATTATACCGAGGGACAAATTGCTTCAGGAATCTGTTGAAAAGAATGATCTTAATCTGGGGCATCTTTCTAGATACTCCTTTGAATTGAAGAAGGCTAGTTTAAGATATTGATCAAGAACTTTACGTTTGATGATTGTGTGGAATTTTTGTCTGCCCACAAGTCTCTGTTGAGAAATCGTGTATCGTTTCTAGTTGGTCCCGAAGGATAATTTTCTTCAAGCATCTGTTTGCACGCGAAGCAGTTTGAGATGAGAAGTATCGATGTACACTAGCTTGTGTCGAAGACGTAAGTCAATTATCCTAAGAAGGTGTTATCTTCCAAACTCCGTGAATTTCTCATTCCTCTGTGAGCATGAGGTAAGGAAATGGTTTGCCAAGATTCTTCTAATCTAGGGAAATCAAGTCAAGATCCATTGACTCTTAAAGTTTCGTCAATCTAGGGCAATTATGTCGAGATTCGACAAATCTCTCAAAGTGTCGAGCGATCAGGGTCCATTACCCAAGATTTATTGAAGCCACTTCTAATATTGATTAGTCGGAAGCCGTGTTTCAAAGTTTGTAACACTGGGGTAGTTTGTCTGGATGGTATATGTTGTATCCAAAATTTTCCCTCTCATTTCTCAAGACATTTCTCACAAAGACCTGCGAAAGCTCAAGCTTGCACTAGTATTGACTAGGTCAAGCTATCTCCTCAACATTGATACCTCAAGATTAGGGTTTGAATTTGCATAAGGACAATCGGACTTCTAATACTTCAAGTGAAGTTCTTGGATCATTATGTACCTTCAAGAGTGCTCATGTCAAGTTTCAAGTCTTCTCAGTCAATTGACCAAGAAACTAAAAATCAGTTGTACTGATGAAAAAGTCAACTGTAGCACCAAAAGTCAAACTTTGACTTTTTGGTCAACATTAAGTCTCAAAGATCAAAATTCATCAAGACATTCAAAAATATGAAACTTGATCATCAAGAAAGTCAAAAGTCAATATGAAAATTCAAACTCTTCAAGACTAGAAATTTTTCAAAGTGTTTTTTATACATGATAATTTCATTTCTTCATGCCAACTTTTCACCATGATGCAAGATGATTCAAGGAAAACTTCCAACATGAAAGTTGTATATCTAAATGAGATATAAAACTTTGTAGGGTAGGACTTTTTCTATAAATTCTTGGATTTTGAGTTATAAATTTATGAAGTCATGGCATTTTTGAATAAACACTTAGAGAAATTTTCAACAATTTTGGTCAGGATTTTATCCCAACTTCTTGGCATTTTTTCACATGGTTACAAGATGATTTTGTCAAAATGGCCAACATGAAAGTTATAGAGGGTGTTTCAAGATTTCCAAAACATCCAAGAGCATGAATTTATCATATTTGAGTTAGGAGATTCAAGGATCTGAAGTTGGACATTCATTCTTGATTAACAAGGCGGATTTGTGATGAACAAGGAACCAAAATCTTAGCCATGCTGCATAATCTTCACTTTGCAGGCCTCTTGACTTGCAAATATATCCATAATCAGATGTTTACACAATTGATTGAACCATTATCCAAGTGGTTCAAGTATTTTCCATTGCATCTTTCCATTTTTGGCACAAAGGAACCATTGCCATTCTTGCAAAGTTCACTTTAATCATAAAGTCAATTTATTGAGCTTATAACTTGTTGTTATAATCACACTCAACTTCTACAAGTCAGAAAAAAACATGTTTAAATTGATCAACCACTTTAGATAACTTGGTACAAACATTGGAAACACATTCTTCATGCTTGCTTCAAAAACAAGCAAGATAGCCATAACATGGATTCAAAATCTGAGTTATTTGAAGTCTCAAACCTTCTCTATAAATAGAGAGGCCAATTGCAAGAGAAAGAGGTTAGTAAAAAAGAAGGGGAAACTAACACTCAAAATCATTTTTGCTGTCAAAAACTAGAATTTCCCACAAAACCTCCATTTTTGAGCTTTGAACTCAAAATCTTTGAATCTCATACCTCGCAAGTTTTCTCCAAACAAACCATCCAAATAATCCAGATACATCATATAAAAGTTGTTCAAACACAAAAACAACTTCTGTAACATCACTATCATCACTTCCCAAGGTCAACAACAGCTCATACAGCAACTCAAACTCAAAGCACAAATTTCAGTTTCAAGGTAAGTTTTCTTGACTTTGAACTCTTCATACAAGCATCATTAATGGTTCATTTGTGAAGATAAAATGTAGATATCATTGCCTTGAAACTAACCATATGTTTGCTTTTCATTTTCACTAACCATGTGTTGAGAATTAACTTTTACATGTAGCAAAACAGTGATAAAAGCAAAAAACAGCAGTTATGCGTCGACACGAAATGCTATGAGTCGACACATACTATGTTCAAAACATGTTATGAGTCGACACGAAACACGTATGCATCGATAAGAAATGGTTATGAGTCGAAATGAAACCAGTATGCATAGACTCATACTGAGTTGTTTTGAATTCCAGGAGCAAGAAACACACATAAGCCGACACATGAGCCAATACGAAATTTGGATGAGCCAATACATAAGCTCATGTGTCAGCTCATAAAACTTTTTATAATTTTTTTTTAAAATTTTTTTTTTACTTTTTCTTTATATTTTTATTATTATTATTTTCATATAAAAAATTCCAAAAAAATATTTTATTATTATTTGCATTCTATATATTTTATTCCTTTAAAAACAAAAGACAAAAAATAGTTTTCTTATAAAAAACTTAATTTCTTTTTTCTTATTAAATTAATAATTAGATTTAGGTTTAGTTATTCTCTTTTTAATTAAAATTAACTTAGAATTTAGGTTTTCTTTTAATTAATTAATTTTCATACTATTTTTATTAAACTTAAAACCTTTTCTAAAAAACCATAAAAAGTGCTTTCTAACTTAATTTCTTTTCTTAATTAATTTAGGTTTAATTTTCTTAATTTAATTAATTACTTCTTTTAGTTAATTAGGTTAAAACCAAGACCCTTTCCTCAAAAAAACCAAACAAAAATCCTTTTCTTTTCCATTTATATTCTTGTACATTATATTTATTCATTTCTTGTACATTATTTCAATATGGTTGTAATAGATAATTAGGTTTAATTTCTTGCAATCCCCATTTGTAAATTTTTATACCCCATCCCCCTAATGATTGTAATAGCATAGAATATTTACTTTCCACAATTTATCGCTTTCATATAAATGGTAGTAAATAGGGTTTGTATGGGAAGATAAAATTAACAAGTAGATAACCCTAATCAAAGACTAAATGCATGCAATCAAACACACTATTCACACATGCACCCTTAGGATAATCTCACTTGTTGCCTCAAAAAAGTAGCCATGTCCCTCGAATATGGGCGTTTTAGCAAAGACTCTCGATAAAAGATCGTAGTCCCTCGATGACCCCGATGTTGCCTTCAGTAAAAGATCTAGTCCCAAAACGAAATTGCTAAAACATCCCATAGGTTGCTTTCTATGACTATACAAAAACGTCCCACGCCTGTCCCTTTACATCTAATGATAAGGCTTCTTACCAAAATAATGGTAAGATAGAAACATCTAAAGGGGAAGGAAAAAACATCTAAGACCTTTTGAGTAGGTAGATTTGCTCCTAGTTGCTTGCTTGCTCACAACAAAAACATTTTATACACCAACACCTCTTTGAAACATTTTCAAAAGACAACACTTTGTACGTGTTCTTATAGAAACGAGAGCCATTACAAAGAAGACACCTTTTTCGAAAACACATTCCACAAACACCTCTTTGAGCTATTTTTGAAACAACACTTTGTACGCGTTCTTATAGAAACGAGAACCATTACAAAGACAATTTCAAAATACTTTCAAAACCCACACCACATTCAAATGAAAAGCAAGTGATCTAGCAAGTAACTAAGAGCCCGTAGATAACTACGGATGAAAAGGGTGTTAATACCTTCCCTTTTCATAATCTACCCCCCGAACTCAAGAAAACATCTCTAAAGGTCTTTCCTGTTCTTTTCAGCATTTCCTTTTGGATAAAAGAAAAATCGGTGGTGACTCTTGCTAATCCGCAACATTTGCGATCAAACGCAAAACAACCAAGTCAGTTTTCCCACCGTATCACAAAACTGGCGACTTTGCTGGGGAAATCTTAAAAGTGGGGTTACCTTAGGGCTAGATCACCTTTACTTGCTTTCTTTGTTTGACTTGTATGCTTTACATTTTGGTTCTTTGTTTGGGCTTGAATCCTCTACCCAGATTTGGGATACCTTATAGGTAAGTAGAAATATGTTATGGAAATTGTGTGGGGTATACCGACATGGTCTAAGTAATAGCTATGTTAGTGTTACATATTTATGGGTACTGGTAGCCCTTGAGTAGTCAAGGAGAACACGGGGCCGCTGAGTGATGTCATGAAGCACTAACTGACTTTTAGAACCTTTACTTGACTAACTTGGCCATTAGGACGTAGTGAGATGACCGGATTTGGTGCAGTCCGAAGTTGGTTGATACTCGATACTACATTCATTGAGATTTGACTCCCGAGCTTTGTTTGGTGGCAAGTCAGTTGTCAATCGGAACGAAGTTTGTGGGAAAGATCATTGATATTGAGACCCCTTAGAACCTGGTTACTATTACTAGGACAGGTTGAGCCAACTAAACTTCAAGAGGGTACTTACCTACTAACTCCATGCAAGCCTAAACCTAAGGACTTGTCTACTTTGTGCGTATATGGTTATTTACAAATAAACTTGTTTACTTTGCATACTTGTACATAACATCATACCATAGCATTTTAAATAATCGTTTCAAGGATCTCAAGGGCCTTTGATGCAGAGTTACATTGAACCAGATGTCTATCAAGGGGCAAGAGGATTTATTTTCCTTTAACCAAACGCCGTCAAGGAACAAGTAAAACAAACTTGAGTCAAGGGCTACAACCCACTCAACATGGTGAGCTTAATTCTCGTGGAAGGACATCCGCCGATACAAAGTTCTTCAATTAAAACTGTAAGTGACTACTCACCCTGCGAGATCCTTGAAAACATACGTCCACATATCATGCATCATATCATGACATGTTTCTCCCATATGGGTCTCCTTATCTTCCTGTTGTTTATTTCAGTAAGATGGATATGGAACAAACGGTGAAAGATCTCCAAGCTCAAAACGCTCAATTCCAACAAATGTTCCTGGCTTTGGATAAGGGACAAGAGGACCTGAAGACTCTTCTTCTCAAAGATAAGAAGAAAAAGTCCAAGAAGTCAGTGGGCGTCCTGAACTTGGGAAGAAGACTTAAAGGACCGATCAAGGGGGCTCTAGATCTTCCAACTCCATCCAACATGGGGTATAGTCATGAAGAAGACAACAGTCTGGAGATTGATGAAGTCGAAGCTGACTACTCTGAGGAACAATATCCTCCCGCTGATGACAAGTACAAACAATTAGAGGATTGCCTCATTGCTATGGAAATTCAGCAGATACCTGGCTTGGATTTAGGAGACATGGGTTTGGTTTCTGGAGTGGTCATCCCGCCAAAGTTCAAAATCCCTACCTTTGTCCTGTACGATGGAGTCTCTTGCCCTAAGATGCACCTGAAGTCTTATGTCCGCAAGATTCAACCATATACAACTGATCCGAAGCTTTAGATCCCTTTCTTCCAAGAGAGCCTAGTAGGGACTCAACTTGAATGGTTCTATCAATTGGAGAGTTCTCGCATCTACACCTGGGATGATTTAGCTGTTGCTTTCTATAAGCAGTACCAGTACAACGTTGATCTTGCACCAACTCGTGTGCAATTGCAGAACATGACCATGGGTTCCAAAGATAGCTTCAAAGAATACGCCCAAAAGTGGAGAGATCTGGTTGGTAGGGTGCAGCCCCCTTTAACTGATAGGTAGTTGATTGACATCTTCATGGGAACATTGACATGACCTTTCTTCAAACACCTAATTGGAAATTCCTCGGCCGGGTTCACCGAGCTAATACTGACTGGAGAAAGAGTCGAAGTTGGCATCAAAAGTGGAAAGATCCAAGGAGCTACACCTTCTGATGTTCAGAAAAATCCATACAACAGGAAGAAATAGTCCAATGTTGTGTACGGTCAAAAGAGTCGTCATGACCAACACGTATGAGCAATCTTGATCTCTAATCCCACGCCTGCTCAACAAAGACATGGGCATCAGCGTAAGGAGGTCGCGCCTAAAATACAATTCACTAAGATCAATATGTCGCTGGCTCAAGCGCTACAACACATGTTGAAAGCAGAACTGATTATGTTAAAGGCTCCTCTCTGGAACCCAAACACTTCCGCTCCTACCTATCATCCCAATGAAAGGTGTGCATACCACTCTGATAGTCTGGGACATGACACAAAAAACTTTTGGGCTCTACAGAACAAGGTCCAAGACATGATTGATGCCAAGGAGATCGAGTTTGACCCTCCGGAGACTCAAAACATGATCACTTCTCCTATGACGAATCACTGAAAGCTTTTGTTCATTTGAATTTTCAAGTTGTAATCTCTTTCATTGTTCAAACACTTATCTATTAATGTTAAACTCTGTTTCATTAATGCATTGCATATGTTTGTCTTGATTTAATCCACTCGTTTTCATTATATTTAAACTATGCTTTTTACTCCCTTTATGACATTCAAATCTTGTTTCAAAAAGTTACAAGCCTTTAGAGGGAGGATGACGAAAACAATGCCATAATCTCATACAGTATGCTTTTGGACAGACCTTGCCGACGATGTACAGGCATTCTTTCAAATCCTAAACACTGGAGTTATAAGGAAGATAATCCCTAGTTAACCCCTCAGAGCCAAAGAAGTAGAAGTTTTCTTTTTTGCATAAATTGGAACCTTTAATCAAAACCTGGGGCAGGGTAGTCTCTTAGTTAGTTTAAATGCGCGTTCAGTACACAACGAATGGCATCAAAAACATTCCTTCTAAACCAAAAGATGGTGATGGTTCCCTATCAAATAGGCATTCATTATCTCTCAAGAGAAAATCCCATTAAATTTAAAACCTACAAAGGAGACTTAAAGAAAACTGGGGCATCCCGCTGACTGTAATCTCAAAAACAAGAACAGTCAGACAAAAACCAGGGATAATAAATCAAAAGAAAGAGTTCACTACAAATCCTCAACAACATGAAAAATGTTGCAAAAATGACTTCCTTCCTACAAACTTAACTTGTCTGAACAATCACCAAAACATTATTCCATACTTAATTGGAGTTCAAACGCATAATTAACTGAGTTTAGGACTGAAGAACATCACGAAGAGCGGGTGGGTACAAACACACTTTGAGCCTTTATCCTTTGTTTCTTAAACCATGAACCAAGCCATGCCACAACCTTTAAAAAGTCCTAATTTAAGCATGGGTTAGTTCGAAAGCATACTGTTACAAAAGGTATCCTGACTCCTGTAAGGCTTTATCCTAAATCCTGAGTTTGAATTTTCTTACAAAACTTCTTTACTTGCTAAAACGCATTTTCAAAATTTCAAGACAAGTATAAACTTTGCATTATTTTAATATCGTTGTTTGCATATGGCTATTTGTTCGACAATGGAGAAATTCACACAACTAATATCCAATGAATTAAAGCTCTCAGTGAACAAAATCACTTCGATTGGAAAGACACTTCCAATGACAAATCCCTCATGATCAAAGGGGCACGACATGACCTTTGTCCAACACATCTGGGGAAGTCAAGTTAAGATTCAAAGAATCTCTCAAAGAATTGTTGAATAACCAGGGGCAAATCTCCATATGTATCACTCAAGGGGAAATGTCATGTTGATCATGGGTTTGAACAATATCCACTATGAAGACTTCTGGTACCATCAATTTGCTTGTTTGTACCAATAGTATCAGATGGTGTCAGTATCAGATGGCCTCAGTATCATGTCTTTGGATCCTCCCACGAAAGTTTTAGAAAATTCTGAGACTTGACCAAAGATCTTGGGTACCACCAATTGCTTGTCTGTACCAACAGTATCAGATGGTGTCAGTATCATGTCTTTGGATCCTCCCATGACAATTGTTAGAAAATTCTGAGACTTGACCAAAGATCTTGGGTACCACCAATTTGTTCGTCTATGCCAGTAGTATCAGATGGTGTTAGTATCAGGTCTTCGGTTTCTTCCACAACAGTCTTAGAAAATATCTCTAGTAAGTCCAGGGCTACCGGAAATATGATCAAAATCTCAAGCGTCAAGGTGCACTAGATTAACTATGAGGGAAAACAAGCTCCCACATAAAGGGTCATGTGCGACCAAGCAAACATTTTCTGGAATTACTACAACACTTACTACTAGGGGCAGTGACAAATCTCCCCAAGATACTTCTCATAGGATGACTCCCCGCCAGAGTTTCAATCTCTGAAAACTTCTCACCAGTTGAGTCGACCTCAAGAACCCTCAAGGATTTTCCCCAGTGAAGAAGACACCTTTCCAACAGATCGACAACAGGGTTTATTTCCCCAACAAACTACAGATTCCCCAGTTTGAGTTTGCCTCTCTGACTACTACAAATCAAAGGACCATAACTCCTCTTCCCCAATAGACTACTCTAGAATCCCCAGCAAGTTATTGTGAAGCCTGGACCCGACCAGATATCAGTTCAACTTCGACTCCCCATTAGAGAAACGAATAACTGAGACTCCTGAACACTTTTCCCCGAGCAAGAATAAACACTCTCCATAGAGTTTTCAACATTCCTCAGCGGAGCTCTCCTCAAACAACAAAACAGGAATCCTTGGTGGAAATATTCTAAGCAAAGTTTGAAGACTCACCTACTCTTCAACAGCAATCCGGGATTTAATGACTCCCCAACATTTGTCAAGGATTTATTTTCCCAGACAAAGATACATTCAAATAAACATCTCACATTTCATATATCATATTACATACATGACAAGTGCACACGACACAATCTCATTTATTTGGAGAACATCATTGCACCATGCATTTCTTACATCGTGACATTGCATACAACTAACTTTTTACCCTTTTCAGGAAAAGGTTAATCAATAGATGGTTGTCGTCAAAAATCTATAAAAGGTTAGAAATTAATACCTGTAAAAAGCCAGGGCAATTATCTACACGACCAGCTGAAGCAATCCTACACGGGCTCCTTCCCATACACTCTCCTAGAAACAGTTCAGATGCAATCCAGATACGGCTGAAATTCTGACACTTATTCCAGATTCCTTCTAGAAACAATTTAGATGCAGTCTAAATATGGCTGACATTCTGATACTTACTCCAGATTCTCTTCTAGAAACAGTTCAGATGTGATCCAGTTATGGCTGACATTCTGATACTTACTCCAGATCTTCTTCTAGAAATAGTTCAGATGTGATCCAGATATGGATGACATTATGATACTTACTCCAGATCCTCTTCTAGAAACAATTCATATGATATCCAGATATGGCTGACATTCTGATACTTACTCCAGATTCTCTTCAAAATACAGTCCAGATACGATCCAGATTCGGATGTCATCCTGTCACTCATTCAAAATACAGTCTAGATACGATCCAGATTCAGATGTCATTTTGTCACTCATTCAAAATACAGTCAAAATACGATCCAAATTCGGATGTCATTCTGTCACTCATTCAAAATACAGTCCAGATACGATCCAGATTTAGATGTCATTCTGTCACTCATTCAAAATACAGTCCAGATACGATCCAGATTCAGATGTCATTCTGTCACTCATTCAAAATACAGTCCAGATACGATTCAGATTCAGATGTCATTCTATCACTCATTCAAAATACAGTCTAGATACGATTTAGATTCGGATGTCATTTTGTCACTCATTTAAAATACAGTCTAGATACGATCCAGATTTGGATGTCATTCTGTCACTTATTCAAATACGGTCCAAATACGATCCAGATACGGATATCATTCTGATGCTTCTTTCAGCATACCTTTCCAGTACAGTCCAGATACGATCCAAATACGGATGTCATTCTGACTCTCATTCAATACATCTCTCAAATACGAGTCAAATACAATTCATTTATGAATATTATTCTGTTGCTCATCCAAGACCTTTACTGGTTCAGATAAATCTCTCAACGATTCATTCTGATTCTTCTCCAAATCTCTGTTGGTTTAGATAAATCTCTCAATGATTTATTCTAATTCGTTCCTAGTAGGCACTTTCTCTGGTTCAGATAAATCGCTCAAATATCTATTCTGATCCTTCCCAGTTAAAGAATACCCAAAACCTCTTTTGGTTCAGTTTAAACCTCTCAACGGTTTATCCCGATACTTTCCAAATAGACATTTTCTCTGGTTCAGATAAATCGCTCCAAGATTTATTCTGATTCTTTCTAGTCAAACAATATTCAGGACTTTTGCTAGTTTCAGATGAATTGCTCCAAAGATTTATTCTGATTCTTTTCCAGTTGAAATCAAGTTCAGACTTAGTCCACTTTCTGTCAATAGTCACCCTTGGATGGCATCTACAAGCCCATCTCTGGAAAATCTCTATCATTCCTCCAAATGGCATCTGTAAGCTCATTCCCTACACAATCAACCACCATATCATTGAGTGCAAATTTTTAGGCACTCTAGTGTTCAATCATCTTCCACCTTCAAGTCACGAATGGCAGACTCGCCAATCTAACTCTTCAGGTTTAAGAAGATTGAACATGGGCAGCTGTTGTATCCCAAAATTTGCCCTATCATTTCTCAAGACATTTCTCACAAAGACCTGAGAAAGCTCAAGCTTGCACCAGTATTGACTAGGTCAAGCTATCTCCTCAACACTGATACCTCAAGATTAGGGTTTGAATTTGCATAAGGACAATCAGACTTCTAATACTTCAAGTGACATTCTTGGATCATTATGGACCTTCAAGAGTGCTCATGTCTAGTTTCAAGTCTTCTTAGTCAATTGACCAAGAAACCAAAAATCAGTTGTACTGATGAAAAAGTCAACTGTAGCACCAAAAGTCAAACTTTGACTTTTTGGTCAACATTAAGTCTCAAAGATCAAAATTCATCAAGACATTCAAAAATATGAAACCTGATCATCAAGAAATCAAGAAAGTCAAAAGTCAATATGAAAATTCAAACTCTTCAAGACTTAGAAATTTTTCTAAGTGTTTTTTATACATGATAATTTCATTTCTTCATGCCAACTTTTCACCATGATGCAAGATGATTCAAGGAAAACTTCCAACATGAAAGTTGTAGATATCAATGATATCTAAAACTTTGTAGGGCAGGACATTTTCTAGAAATGCTTGGATTTTGAGTTATAAATTCATGAAGTCATGGCATTTTTGAATAAACACTTAGAGAAATTTTCAACAGTTTTGGTCAGGATTTTATCCCAACTTCTTGGCATTTTTTCACATGGTTACAAGATGATTTTGTCAAAATGGCCAACATGAAAGTTATAGAGGGTGTTTCATAATTTCCAAAATATCCAAGAGCGTGAATTTATCATATTTGAGCTAGGAGATTCAAGGATCTGAAGTTGGGCATTCATTCTTGATTAACAAGGCAGATTTGTGATGAACAAGGAACCAAAATCTTAGCCATGCTGCATAATCTTCACTTTTCAGGCCTCTTGACTTTCAAATTTGACCATAATCACATGTTTACACAATTAACTGAACCATTATCCAAGTGGTTCAAGTATTGTCCATTGCATCTTTCCATTTTTGGCACAAAGGCACCATTGCCATTCTTGCAAAGTTCACTTTAATCATAAAGTCAATTTCTTGAGCCTCTAACTTGTTGTTCTAATCACACTCAACTTCTGCAAGTCAGAAAAAAAAACACGTTTAAAGTAATCAACCACTTTAGATAGCTTGGTACAAGCATTGGAAACATGTTCTTCATGCTTGCTTCAAAAACAAGCAAGATAGCCATAACATGGATTCAAAATCTGAGTTGTTTGAAGTCTCAAACCTTATCTATAAATAGAGAGGCCAATTGCAAGAGAAAGAGGTCAGAAAAAAAGAAGGGGAAACTAACACTCAAAATCATTTTTGCTGTCAAAAACCAGAACTTCCCACAAAACCTCCATTTTTGAGCTTTGAAGTCCAAATCTTTGAATCTCATACCTGCAAGTTTTCTCCAAACAAACCATCCAAACACTCCACATACATCATATAGAAGTTGTTAAAACATAAAAACAACTTTTGTAATATCACTATCATCACTTCCCAAGCTCAACAACAGCCCATACAACAACTCAACTCAAAGCACAAATTTCAGTTTCAAGGTAAGTTTTCTTGACTTTGAACTCTTCATACAAGCATCATTAATGGTTCATTTGTGAAGATAAAATGTAGATATCATTTCCTTGAAGCTAACCATATGCTTGCTTTTCATTTTCACTAACCATGTGTTGAGAATTAACTTTTACGTGTAGCAAAACATTGATAAAAGCAAAAAATAGCAGTTATGCGACGACACGAAATGCTATGAGTCGAAACATACTATGTTCAAAACAGGTTATAAGTCGACACAAAATACGTATGCATCGATACGAAATGGTTATGAGTCGACACAAAACCAGTATGCATCGACTCATACTGAGTTGTTTTAACTTCTAGGAGCAAGAAATACACATGAGCCGATACATAAGCCAATACGAAATATGGATGAGCCAATACATAAGCTCATGTGTCAGCTCATAAAACTTTTTTTAAAATTTTTTTAAAATTTTATTTTTAATTTTTATTTATATTTTTATTATTATTATTTTCATATAAAAAATTCCAAAAAATATTTTTTTATTATTTGCATTCTATATATTTTATTCCTTTAAAAACAAAAGACAAAAAATATTTTTCTTATAAAAAACTTAAATTCTTTTTTCTTATTAAATTAATAATTAGGTTTAGGTTTAGTTATTCTCTTTTTAATTAAAATTAACTTAGAATTTATGTTTTCTTTTAATTAATTAATTTCCATACTATTTTTATTAAACTTAAAACCTTTTTTAAAAAACCCTAAAAAATACTTTCTAACTTAATTTCTTTTCTTAATTAATTTAGGTTTAATTTTCTTAATTTAATTAATTACTTTTTTTAGTTAATTAGGTTAAAACCAAGACCCTTTCCTCAAAAAACCAAACAAAAATCCTTTTCTTTTCCATTTATATCCTTGTACATTAGATTTATTCATTTCTTGTACATTATTTCAATATGGTTGTAATAGATAATTAGGTTTAATTTCTTGCAATCCCTATTTGTAAATTTGTATACCCTATCCCCCTAATGATTGTATTAGCGTAGAATATTTACTTTCCGCAATTTATCGCTTTCATATAAATGCTAGTAAATAAGGTTTGCATGGGAAGATAAAATCAACAAGTAGATAACCCTAATCAAAGACTAAATGTATGCAATCAAACACACTATTCACACATGCACCCTTAGGGTAATCTCACTTGTTGCCTCGGTAAAGTAGGCATGTCCCTCGAATATGGGCGTTTTAGCAAAGACCCTCGATAAAAGATCGTAGTCCCTCGATGATCCTCAATGTTGCCTTCGGTAAACGATCTAGTCCCTAAACGACATTGCTAAAACATCCCATAGGTTGCTTTCTATGACTATACAAAAACGTCCCACGCCCTTCCCTTTACATCCAATGATGGGGCTTCTTATAAAAACAATGGTAAGATAGAAACATCTAAAGGGGAAGGAAAAGAACATCTAAGACCTTTTGAGTAGGTAGATTTGCTCCTAGTTGCTCGCTTGCTCACAACAAAAACATTTTATACACCAACACCTCTTTGAAACATTTTAAAAAGACAACACTTTGTACGAGTTCTTATAGAAACGAGAGCCATTACAAAGAAGACACCTTTTTCAAAATCTCTTTCAAAAACACATTCAATAAACACCTCTTTGAGCTATTTTCGAAACAACACTTTGTACGCGTTCTTATAGAAACGAGAACCATTACAAAGACATTTTCAAAATACTTTCAAAACCCACACCACATTCAAACAAAAAGCAAGTGATCTAGCAAGAAACTAAGAGCCCGTAGATAACTACAGGTGAAAAGGGTTCTAATACCTTCCCTTTTCATAATCTACCCCCCGAACTTAAGAAAACATCTCTAAAGGTCTTTCCTGTTCTTTTCAGCCTTTCCTTTTGGATAAAAGAAAAGTCGGTGGCGACTCTTACTAATCTGTAACATTTGCAATCAAACGCAAAACAACCAAGTCATTTCTCCCACCATATCACAGTATAGATCTCAGGAAGTCCTCTCGAGGCAGATTTTCTTCAAAGGTCCTACAGACTAGGGCAAGGAATTACGCAGATGCATTTCCCCCATTGCATAGTTGATCAGTTTAAGTCTGGTCGCAAGCTAAACAATTTATGAAGGTGAAAAGCATGACAAGAAGTCAGGATTGTTATCCTCATCTTATTAGAATTTTAAATCTTGGTATTGTTGTTCCTTCATCAGTAGTTGAGATCTTTATCTCCAACTAAAGTCAGGAATGTTATCCTCAGCACATATCTCAGGAAGTCCTCTCGAGGAGAATCTCTTCAAAGATTAGTTAATCTGAAGCAGTTACGTCGAAATTCGACAAATCTCTCCATTACCAGAGCAACATCCCTCAAAATGATTAAAGTAACCCTAGCCTGGATCGTTTCCTCCAAAGCAACACTAAAGTTTCTACTTCTCCCAAGTCGTCCCAAATGAGAAATTTTAAGAATGACCAACTGGAATTCTGGATTAAAAGAGTCTCGTTCTCTAGATGCATAAAGCTTTGTCTCCCGGTACCGCCCAGCAAAGTTGTGATCTTTTGATATGGATTTCCATTTCATCGGTAAATCCAACATGTTTGTGTTCGTAAGAGAATAGTTATTCCTCATAGTAGAGCATCTTTACCTTGACTGAAGATTTGGTTGAATATCTTCTTATTCCCAGGTGAAGTCATTTCATGAAGAACAAATCTGTTTGATATTAGTCGTGGGTTTCTATATAGATATGGAGTTTCTATTGCTCCCCGGTAAATATCCCCAAGCGGAGAATTCTAAAGATCGACTAATTGGAATTTTAGATTAAGAGAGTCTTATTCTCCAAGTGCTTGAAGTATTGTATCCCCAATATCACCTAGCATAAGAGAATGTCTATTCCCTTAAGTGGAGTGTTCTCATCCCCAACCGAAGTCAAGATTTCCTTCAAAAATTTCTCCTACTCCCTGGTGAAGTCACTTCATAATGATTTCTTTTTCAAGAATTCTCTAATCTTCATAGAAAAAGCATAGTTTGAAGTTCGTTATGCTGAGAATCTTTTGTTATCCCAAGTAAAGACTATTCAAGTCTATTATGTTTCCTAGCAAAGTCATGGGAGCATCATCTCACTTCCTCAGAGGAGGATGCTTATGAGGATTTCTTGTCCAAGATTTCCCGTTCCCCAATGGAGTTGCCTTGTTGGAGATCTCGTTCTCAATAATTTTCATTCCCCCAGCTGATTTATGTTGAGGTTTATTTCATCTCTCTAGTGAAGACCTTTGTCTAAGATCTCTTATGCCAAATTTCTCCTTTCCCCCAGCGGAACTTCCTTCGAAAATCTCTTATTCAAAATCCTCATCTCCCCTATGAAGTTGCGTTATCAGGAAATCTTTTATTCAGGAATGCTCATTTCTCTAATAGAGTTATTTCATCGAAAGTACTTATTCACAGATTCTCTCTTCTCCCAGTGGATCTCAATCCTGGATGTTGATAAGTGTTGCTTCCCCAAAAGAGTATGCTATTATGGTTGATAGCCCCAAGATAGAGCATCATAGCAGGATTTCGTTCTGGTTGAAGCACATTCTTATTCCCCAGTGGAGCTGAAGATTCTCGTATTTCCAGTAGTAACATATTTTGTTGAGTTTCTCATACGAAGAATATCTCATTCCCGACAAGAGTTCTTTTTGTAAGGTCGTTTACCCCAACATGGATCTTCATATCCTTGGCAGTATAAGGTCTCTTTATCCCTAGTGATAGAGTATGGCTGAAATATTTCCTCAGGCGAGTTCTAAACCTCAAGCTTATGGTTCAAAGATATCCTCCTTTTCCCCAAGTAAAGATTGCTACTCCCTGGTGGTAGTATCTCCGGTGTGGTATGGTTAGAATTATTTTGTTTAAGAATTTTCACGTTTCCCCAGTCGAAATTGCTTTCATTGAGGACTTATATCAGGAAATCCCAGTTTCCAGCAAGGTTCTCTTCATCTATGGAAGGAGATATTGGATCTTTTCCCAGAAGGTTAAGAGGTGGAACATAGGTCAGGATTTCTTCTGCACTGCAATTTATTTTTGCAGTACTCTCCTCAGGAAGTTATCCCCAATGAGAAATTGACAAGTTATCAAACAAAAGTCAGGTGGATTTTAATTTCCCACATACCCCATTTTATTAATGCTCTCTCCAGCAGCGTCAAGTATCCATTTGGCGTTTCCTCGCAGATGTTACAATTTTGATCATATCTTCTCTAGAGGAATTTGCAATTTATTTTTGCAAAGTCTTATCAGGGTTCGGCCTATGGTTATTGGTCTTTTTATTTCTCCAATCTGGGGCAGTCAAGTTGAGGATCAATCTCTCAAAGTTCCATTACTTTGGGGCAGCATATCAATGATGGTACGAATCCCATGAAATCCTCTCGAGGAATTGTCGTTCACTCTGTAAGTTACAACTTGTCAGCACCCATGCAAGAGTCTTACCTCTAACTTTTGAATGCTGGAATAGGGAATTCCCCGTAGAGTTAGTTCTCCTCAGCATTTTCATATGAGGGATTCTTGAGGCGGATAAGGTTTCTGGATACCTTCATTCCTCAACCAAGTCTTGATGAGCTTTATCTCGTTTCTTAATAAAGACTATTCCCAGCCGAGTTTACATTCCGATCTGAATTTTCCTTGAAGTTTGTATTCAGAATTTCTCATTTTTCCATTTGAGTTGTTTGTTGGGGCATTCAATATCAAAAGAATATTTTATCATCCTCAATAGGGTTGATGTTGGCTGAGATTTCCGCTTCCCCAATAAAGCCGATACTGTTTGACTATCTTTATGGTTTTTTTAT
Source organism: Vicia faba (assembly GCA_948472305.1). Lineage (NCBI taxonomy): Eukaryota > Viridiplantae > Streptophyta > Magnoliopsida > Fabales > Fabaceae > Vicia > Vicia faba. The sequence goes on from OX451741.1 coordinate 1,136,231,661, forward strand.
GACTGCATATCCAAGGTTCCTTTAATCCCTAGAAGTCGGGTTCTTTGTGAAGAAATCCATGGCAGAAGCATTCCCAGCAGGGTTTACCACTTTTAGAGTTTTGTATCTATTATCCCCAGCAAAATAATCCTCGATAGAGTTTTGTATCCTCAAGTGGAGTTTTGTTTCCTCAGTAGAGTTTTGTTGCCCATAAATCTTTTTCAAGAGAAAGGCTCTGTTCTGAGATTTAAAGTTTAAAGACGTCTCATGTCCCCAGTGGAGTTGCTTAGATGAGAAATCAAAGTCTTAAGAAGTTTCAACTCCCTAGCGGAGTTGCCAATCATAGATTCCTCCTCCTGATCTCTCATTTCCCATCTAATTTGTTGCTTTGGGCATCCTTATTTAGGGATATTTCCTTATCACCAGTATAGTTGATGATGGTCGATCAATTGAGATTTTGTTAACCTTCGGCAATCGGTAAAGGATTTTCCGACGAAAGTTTCCCCTGTAGGTTTGGCCATTTTTGAAGAGTATCGTTAATCTCCATCAGTGTGGCTCTGACTATATTTTCTGTTTAAGGCTTTGCGTACTTCCAACAGTAATATGTTCGATCGAGTTTTTCTTATCAAAGAACATCTCATCCCTGACAAGGTTGGCCTTGACAGAGTTTATCTGACTCCCCTACGAGAGTTTTGCTTCTCACGTCTAGTTTGTTATCTTGGTATCATCCTCAACATGTCTACACGCCGTCTTTTCCAGAGATTACAGTCTTACCATGATCTTCTCCAACAACGGGCGGTTTCTATTTGGCATTCTCCTTCAGAAGCTACAGTCTTGCCCTGATCTTCTCCCACAACGCCTAATCTTCATTTGGTATTCCTTCTTGGAGTTAATCAGTTTCGACCCGATCTTCTCCAGTAGAGTTTGCAATTTATTTTTGAAACTCCTCTCAGTGTTTGTAGCCTGTTTCTACTGGTTACTCAGTTGTTACTCCCTACAGAGTTTCAGCTTTACATGGGTTCCTCTCCAGTGGTTCCTCATATTTTCTCTTCTCCAGCAGATTATGCAATTTATTTTTGCAAGTTAGACAGATTTTGACTTCTTGGTTGTTGGCTTCTCGTTTGTCCATTCCCCAATGAAACATTTAAACATGCATTATTGCATTGCATCTACCAAAACGTGTAGCATTTCCATTATATGGAGCATTACGCTATAAAAAAATTCAAACATGCATCGGAACATAAGTCATTATTGTTTCTATTTTCCCCAGTGAATTTGCCAATACTTCAGATTATGTCCCCAGCGAGGTCTTCATCCTCAATATCTCAATTTCACTCATTAAAAATATCTTATTGATGTTAATCATTTGAATGGTTGAGTTTTTTCTTCTGTTGTAGCTCAGTTTATCCTGACGTAATTTTCTCTTGTTTTCACTACCCTTGTCGATTAATTCCAATGTCTATTGATTTATCTTTTGAATACCAGTTTCGCCCTGATATTCACTTTCAACGGGTTTTTATTTGTACACCTTAATCACCTTTCGTTCTGGTACTCATCTAGTTTAGTTTCGTCTAACTAGTTATAATGAGTCGAGTTTCGTCTCATTTTGCTTTCATACCTTGGACATTCATCAACGTTTGTTTACTGAACCCTTTATCGATTTTTTTTACCGAGTCTCTTTGCAGTGTTCGTAACTGCGTCCCTGGTTGAAATCAGTCTCCTTTGTTCCTTGGATTCTTATATCAGTTTTCGTTACTGTTTATCCATTGATCTGAGACCAGCAAGTGCTCCGAGAAACACGCGCTCTCATCACTTTGCTTTGGGTCGAGTTTTGATCTCGTCGCCTGTGCATGAAATACAGTTTCGTCCTAGTACTCATCTAGTTTAGTTTTTTCTAACTAGTTATAATGAGTCGAGCTTCGTCTCGTTTTGTTTTCATACCTTGGACTTCCATCAACGTTTGTTTACTGAACCCTTTATCGGTTTTCATTTACCGAGTCTCTTTGCAGTGTTCGTAACTGCGTCCCTGGTTAAAATCAGTCTCCTTTGTTTCTTGGATTCTTCTATCAGTTTTTGTTACTGTTTATCCATTGGTAAGAGACTAGTAGCTGCTCTGAGAAACATGCACTCTCATCACTTTTGCTATGGGTCGAGTTTTTCCTCGTTACCCGTGCGTGAAATCCAATTTTGTCCTGGTACTTATCTAGTTTAGTTTTGTCTAACTAGTTTTTATGGGTCGAGTTTCGTCTCGTTTTGTTTCTTACTCTTGGGATTCTTTTAGTTCCTTCATACTGTTTATCTTGGGTTGAGACTAACAGGTGCTCCTAGAATCACGCACTCTAGCCACTCTGCCCCGCGTACTTTTCAAAGTTTAGTTTCACCTATTCTCTGTGGTTTGAGTCTTATCTCACCCTTGTGAGATTCCGTTTTGTCCTGGCACTTTCCTTTCGAAATCTAGTCTTATCTAGTCTTCCTAGTTTGAGTGTTCATCTCATAGTTAGGAGTTAGTATATGTGTTCCAATCTTGCCCTGGCTCGTTCTCCCAGAATTTATCATCACTATTTTCTCATGTTTGGTGTCATCCTTGCAATATTCAATCCTCTTCCACCTGAACGTTCGAAAGCTATCACATTTTCTCACTAATCAGGTTTAAGATGATTGAATAGGGGCAGCTGTTGTACCCCAAAATTTTCCCTCTTCATCTTACGTTTGTGGCTTATGTTTCGTCATACACATTCATGCATTTTAAGAACAAGATCAAGGTATCTTTTGTTTTCATGATCTTCTAGAAATTATGAAGTTGGTTGTTTCATCAATTATTAAGGAGATGAGTCTCAAACCCTCAATTTTTGGGTCACTCAAGCTACATGAGGTTCCCATACTTTACGATATCTCGAATGTCTCCTTAATTTATCAGGAGTTTGAATAGGGCACGTTCAATCGTCAACTGAGAAGATATTTTATCCGGTTCTAATATCAAGTGAATATTTGAGTGCTTGAAGCATAAGTCGCTTATGGTTAGAGAGTTGGAGAAAGGTTCATCTGTAAATTAAGGATTGGGATGCATTTCTACTACTTTTGGTATCATCAGATGACTCAGGTTTTGATCAAGCAATTATCATCATTTAATGAGCCCTAACTTTAAGGTTTCATTTAGTTCTTATGATCTTTTGAAGACTGGTTCATCATTTAGGGTTTTGGTTTGATTTGTTTAGTGGAAGAGAATCCATTTGAAATGTTTGGTCAAGCTTCATTCATGGCCATTTCCTTGAGATTTATGTCATACTTTCATAAACTTCAAAGGAAAACCAAATGAGATGGAGAAGGCTAATAAGAATTAGCTATCATTGGAATTCAAGTTCTACTCATTCATTTTGGTACCCGTTTCTACAAGTCTAACTTTATAAAAATTTCATCCATTTCTCACAAAAGTTTCAATTTCACAATAAAAGGAAGTTTGTTCAAGTTCAAGTTCCAAGTATTCAAGACTTACAAGTTTTATTACATGAGGAAAATTACACAAAAGTCTTAAGCTACTTATGAAGCCATGAACTAAAGTCTAAATTTATGCTAAATTTTCTTTAAGCTTTTGGTCTTCATTTTCTTCATGTCAAGCTCCATGTCATCTTCTTCATTTTTCCTCATTACCATTCTCAAAGCTCACATGAAAAAAAAATAAGGAAGAGAACTTTGGTTAGCAATCTAAATTTCAAACACAAAAAAAAAAGTTTTCTAACAAAAGAGTTTTTCAAAGAATTTATTTTTACAAGTCTCATCATGAGGGTTTGTATAAAGGAATCAGTTTAGAGGGTGATTTTTAAATCACATTCAAGCATCCACAAGGCCTCATACACATTAAATTGTAAGTATCAATCATGGGCCAAGAAACAGAATTTTACTGCAAATCTCAAACAAATCCAAGAAAATGGTTTCGTCCGGTTCACACTAAAACAGGGCAAGCATTTTTGTAAAACAACAGCCTCATCACAGTTCTGGCCCAACATAAATAGATGCAGCAAGCAGCAAAGCTCGGTAGTACATCATCACAACATTACAAGGCAAATATTAGAAAATAAAACAAACTCAGGATTGCAGCAGTCCAGCCCAGCAAAACAATTTGCTATCACACGCATCACAGGTCCAACAAAATAATTCATGTATCATAAATCTCAGCCTACACAGCAGTATATCAATACATCAGAAAAGAATAACAGATCAAAAATTAAGTCTTAACCCAACAACAACAAGCAACAGGATGACATCTCAACAAGCAAAAAAATCATAACGTATCGAAAGGCTAACAAGCAGAATTTGTAAGGGCCCAATACAGAAAAATCAACAAAGGCTTGTTTTCACAACCATTGAATCCAACACAGATGAAACCCTAAATGGTATGAGTATATAAACAATCAATTGGCACTGAAATCAGGGGATCCACTGTTCACAAACTCAAAAGTTACGCAAGCTACAAACCCTAAAAAGTTTATCATCATCTTCCTTTCTACACAAAACACCCTTTAGAAATTTATCAAAACCATAAAGAAGAAGAAGATACAAGCCACGGTAAATTCAGAGAAAATGAGAAAGGCCAAAATCAGAAAGATATTACCGGAGAAATCTCAGAAGATTGATAATCTCACGGATTCGAATCCTCCGAGATCGAATATCTTCTCCTTTCCTTCATTTTCTTCTTATTTCTTTACTCTCTGTTATCATTCATGCATAATCGATGGCATCTGTTTATTTTGAATAATTAGGGTTTTCATTTTCCCCTTTCAAATCTACGCGTAACTATTCCATATCTGCAAAATCAAGTAACATATTTATAATCAGAAGAAAGAGACGAAGAGAATGACGTAAAGAAAAAGAGAATCAGAGCAATCCTCCATCATGCGCCGCCTCCATCTTCATCAGAGCCACCGTGAGTCTTCATAGCCACCACCTCCATCTTCATAAGCCATGTCGCATGTTCTTACACAACCACTGCGTGTGATCTACTTTTCTAGTTTTTATTTATGTTTTATCTGTTTGTGTTTTAATAAAAGACAAAGAGATGAGAGAACATAGACAAAAGAGATTTGTTTGAGAGAGAGTTTTAATATGTTTATTATTACTCTCTAATTTAATTATTTCATTTTGTTACAATAATTATGTTTTATGACTAATACGGCGGTGACACTTGTCACCATCCGTTTTAATTAACCTGTGGATTACATGCTAGCTTCCCACTGTAAGCCACCATGCGCTCGCTTCCGTTATCATCAGATCGTCAAAACGTCATCATCCAACGCCTAGGATTACACGCCCATGCTGCACCTTCACTGGCTGAACACACCGGATTACACGGACTCCCCTAGACCATTGGACTTCCTTTTATTTGGGCCTGAACTTCTCCCTTCTATTCAACACCCACAAATTTGCTCAATTCAGGCTCATTTCCTTTATTTCTTTATATTTTGCTTTTAAGTATTATTATTTGTTTCGTTTTTTTATTAAAAATACAAAAATATTTTTTATTCTAAAATAATTACTTAGGTTGGAAAATAATATTTAATATAATTAATTATTTTGTTAATTAATTCTATTAAATAAGATAGTTCAATTTAATTAGTTGTTTAATTAAATTCGATTGGGTTGTATTGATTGTTTATTTAGACTTTAAACGTATTGTCGATTCGACTCATCCTCATTCGTAAACTTGTACTCCCATTCCCATATGGTTTATAATAGTTTAGAGTTTTATTTTCTTTGCTATTTTCTTTATATGTTTAAATTGCTATCATGCATATTTTATTTAAATTAGAACACATGGTCTCCTCTTAGGCTCATCATCAATGAAAAGGTATCCACCTACAAATACACACTTGCACACATTTCATAGTTTGGTCCTGGGCATTTCTACAGCGACAACTATTCGATCAATTGTTCCAATGGATGATTTAGAATACTAGTGCCACGCTAGTCCCACTTTCTAGGAGCATGCATAGAGACACCTTGTATGGGCTTTTGATTTTTATCGTATGCATTGAAGAAACTCTCTTCTCTCCCCTTGGTCCACATACCAAGCATCTTCATAAAGGGTCTCATAGTTGAGTTTGGGCATGGCCATTCTCACGAGGTTAATCAAGTTTTGTCCTTGGTTAACCATAACCAGAATCAATCACTTTGGTCCATGTACCAAGTGTTTCCATGTACAAAGGGTCTCATGGTTAAGGTTAGGAGCACCTAGTCTCACGAGATTAATCAAGTATACCCCTTGGTTAATCATAACCCGATTCAACTCCCATACCCCATGCACTTTCTTCATCTTATGGACATTTGTGTTATGACCTTGCGATCGATCGTTGATACAACCCGGGTATGCCTAATTAATGGTTGATTAAGGAAGTTTAATGATTCTTTCTGTAGAGTTGTCTTATCTCATGCGCTTTGAAGAGGCAACTGACCTACTTCGTTAGGTATCATTGTGACCTCATTCTTATCTCTGCATTTTAATGCTTTCTAGAGATCATGTCAAGCAGGAATAGAGATACATGAAAGGGACTTCTGTTGTTGATATATGTCAGGAATCCCTCTGGTTTATTTTAAGACCTGTTTAAGGAAATTCCGCATATGTGCCTTGCTTGCTACTCATGTTTGTTTGCTTTTGCCAAAACACTTGTTTGCTTGCTTGTTTGGTATTTACCATGCTCTCTTAGGATTGCTCGTGTAGGGTTAGTCCTCGAGCTAGACATTAGGATAGATATCCATACATTCTAACATAGGTTAGAGACTTCCCTTTTCATCCTCAACCTTAGGGTTAATCATTGTATGATAACATTAGGGGTAGTGGTAGGCTAGTCTCCCCTAGTTACTTTTTTCCTTTCTTTGCATATTGCATCTTAAAACTAAAATTTCTTCTTGGAAAATCATAAAAAATCTCTAATGAGCTTAAATCATTCTTCAAGGTAGAAAATACAAACCAATCTTAACTGTTTGTGCGCCTTTTGGCTTTGTTTTAAACTTTTTTTTAAAGTTGATGTTGCACCATCTTTGCCCTGTTATTTTACTATCTTTTAACCGATGTTTCGCCATTGCATATGTTTGTTGCCGATGTTTCACCATCACATATATTTGTTATCCTACTTTGATTCTCAATATCATTGTTAGGTATGATGTTTTATCATCTGAATTGTTGATGTCTCACCATCTTTTCCATGTTATCTTGACATGTTTAGTCGATGTTTCGCTATCGCATATGTTTGTTGCCGATGTTTCGCCATCGCATGTGTTTTTAATCCTACTTTGATTCTCAGTATCATTGTTAGGTGTGATGTTTTATCATCTAAATTGTTGATGTATCTCCATCTTTTCCATGTTATCTTGCCATCTTTTAGCCGATGTTTCGCCATCACATATGTTTGTTGTCGATGTTTCGCCATCGCGTATGTTTGTTATCCTACCTTGATTCTCAATATAATTGTTAGGTGTTGTTGTACCCCAAAATTTTCCCTCTAATTTTACTCAACAAATGTCAAGTGAGGTCCCCAATTTGCTCAAGGTTGCCCAAGAATTGACCAGACAAACTCTCTCATAAGGCAGTATACCTCAAATTAGGGTTTCCATCTTCGTCAAGATGTGTAAACCAAAAAGGACTCAAATGCTCACCATTGTCCTAATATGTTCTCAATATCATCCATGTCAAGTTTCAAGCCTTGCAGAAGAAGTTTTCTCAGTCAATTGCTCTAATGCCTGAAAATCAACTGTACTAGGTCAAAAGTCAATTGTGGCCCACATACAGTCAAACTTCAAGATTTTTGGTCAACATCCTCATTTTGAAGTATTATCCATCATTTGATTAAGGGTTGATTATTATTCCTCAAGGATTGCTTACAATTCATCAAAACCCAAAAGTTGCTAAATTAGGGTTTTATAGGAAAAGTCAACTCAATTTTGACCAAACATAACTTTCTCATACTTTATCATAAATGACCCATCCAAAGCTAATTTTTAAGAGAATGCAATTACCTACAATTCATATTCATCTCCCAAGTCCAGAATATGCACTCACAAAAAGATATGAATTTTGACATTATAGGTCCTTTTGAAAAGTCAACAAGAACACCTTTTGGGTCAAAGTTTCATACATGAACATGGAAGACTCAATTTAGATGAGACCAAAAGGGTTGTTTAGAGGACATCCTAAGCTTTCTAAAAAGTCGAAGAACATCTCTCTAGGGTCAAAATTGAGAGAGTTATGCATTGGCCAAGTTGACCATTCTTGCAAAATTGCCAAAAGTCAAATATGCTCAAATATGCATTTTTTGCTAAATGGGCCCAACTTTTTATGCTTGCACCTCAATTATAATATGGTCCACGACTCAAATGTTCACTCACCCATTATGTGCTTCATTTTTCAATTTATTTTGATTTTTTATTAATTAAAAAGTGAATTAAATCAAATAAATAATGAAAATTAACAAATATATGATTTGATTTGTTTTTTTTTTACAGTTTGGCAATCAAGATATGATGAGTAAACAAGATCAAATCGAATCAAGGGCAATTGATACAAGAAAGGCATGTTTTGGCTCAAAATAGCAAGATATCATATGGCTTGAAATTCAAATATTTCATTCATGAATTCTCAAGATTGGATCCAAGTCTGTTAACCTAATTCACTCTAGGTTATATAATAAAGAATTCCAGATCAAAAAATAGAGGTTAGAGGTCGTGAGAGGCATAGAACAAAACTAAAAAAAGTGACAAAAAGTGTTGGATTGTTTTTGCATCTAGAGATCAATTCATACCATTCCAACGTTGCTAATCCATTGCTGGACCTTCCCATAAGCCAATTGGATCAATTGCAAGGCTTGAAGCACTCAGAATCACCAACTGTAACTTACACGGTTTAGCATTTTTTTAAATTCGATTGTCACGATTCTTGCATCATTATCACTTTTGATTGTTATATTCGTGTTTGTCATCATGTTTGCAAGCTAACCATGCCATTTAATTGCATTTTTTATGCCTGTACATGATATTGCCATTGCTAGGGTTTCCGTGTTCGTTTTAGGGGTTTCCAATGCAGGCAAAATTAGGTCTTGAATCAGGTTCCATGATGCTCGTAAGGATGAGACGAGTTGATTGGTACCATTACTTTTCATTTATCTTGCTCGTATGCAATTTTTGAGATGAACAGGGTTATAGTTACGCACAAATGTCTGTAGGTAAAAGTATTTTACCTAAAGCGACGGTCCAAGGAAGAAGATGAGGCGTGGCAGCACATGAATGGCTGGTTTAAATTTAGCGTGCACTTTTTGAATCCATTGTGTATTGTGCTTATATTATTTTGTTTTTATTATATGAACAAAAGAACATAGTAGCGCAGCTGGCAAGCAAGCATTGGAATTGAGCATAAGGACTTGGGTTCGATCCCAGGTCCCAACATTTGCTTTGTGTTATTTTTCCTTATATGATCAGGTGCACCACATTCTCAAGCGCATTCCATACAACCACAACATCCAGCCATCTGATGAGCTCTTACCCAGATCCGACGTGCCAGCAATGAAGGACCATGGTGTTCCTCAAAGTCAACAACGCACGAGATCAGGTGTGGTCAACCAGGCTTAGGAGCATTATGGGCCAAAGATTTCAGTTCAACACCCCCAGATTTGCTAACACTATCAGGCCCAATTCTAAATTTCTCTTGATTTTTATTTTCTATTTTAATTTGCTTAATCATTTTATTTTTCAAATCAGTTTTAATTAAATCACAAAATCAAGAATTCACAAAAATTAGAATTAGGGATTTTTATCAAATTTTTAATTAATTAGCTTAATGTAATTTAGGGTAATTTAATTATTTTTACAATTAAAATCAACTAGAAAAAATTAGGTTTAATTCTTGATTTAATTTGTTTTCTTTTTGCAAATAAAACAAAAACACAAAAAATAGGTTAATTTAATTATTTTTCTTAATTAAAATTAATTAGTAATTGGGTACTTTTTTAATTCAATTATTCCTTATTTTCTCAAATAACAAAAAGGACAAAAAATGATTTTTATTTAATCAATTACAATTAGGTTTAGTTAAGGGTCAAAACCCTAATCACCTCGCATTTAATTCACCGCGCGCTTGTTGATTATTTTGCCATTATTTTGTAACTGTTCAGGGTTTGTAATAGTTAACTTATGGTTTTTATTTACTGTTTAAATCCCCGATTTTTGGTTATGTAATTAATCCCCCTCCCCGAAGCCTTGTAATAGCTAGGTTTATTTTCTTGCATTTTTAATTCCCGCAAATATTTAACTGTCCAGATGTATGCTAATAGGATTGTATGGCAAGAATGCATGACAAAATTAAAATGGTTAGATAACCCTAATGTGCAAAGATAAATAACTGAAACAAATCACTCGCACATATTCACTCTTAGGGTATACTCTCACTTCGGTTGCCTTTGGTAAACGATTATTAAGCATAGGGTGTCTTAGTGGTTGCCCTTCCGTCTAAAAAGATCAAACGTCTCATTCGAATGTTGCCTCAGAAATGTTGCCTCAAAAAGATCTTAAGACTCTAGGGTTACTACTAAGATGTCCTAACATTGCTTTAGTGACCGTACGTCCCTTTCGAATTGACCCTTACAACTCCAACGACGGTGCTACCTATTTCTCAATAGTAGGATAGCGCTGTATAAAGGAAACAAGAATAGAAATGATCTTTTTTCGAGTAGGTAGATGCTAGTAGGTACTTGCTCAAATCAAAACTTTTCACACTTACACTTTTCAAACAAATTTTCAAAACAACTTCGTCACACCCTTGAGGACTGATACAAGGGTTATCACGAAGTAAGACATTTTTCAAAAAAACAAAGCACACACAAGCAATTTAAAAATGAGCAAGTACCTAAGAGCCCATGGAAAACCATGGATAGAAAGGGTGCTAACACCTTCCCTTTCTATAATCTACCCCCCCGTACTCAGAATATCTCAAAAAGGATTTTTTCTGTACTTTTATCCTTTCCGGTTGGATGAAATAAAAGTAGGTGGCGACTCTTGCTTACCGCGACATTTTGCAAACAAAAAACGTAAAACGCAAACCAGTATTAAACAATCGGTTCTGCCACCGTATCACAGAACTGGCGACTCTGCTGGGGACATATAATAAGTGGGGTATTGTTGTACCCCAAAATTTGCCCTCTCATTTCATCAACATCTCTCATCACAAGACTCTTGGAACTCATGATCAAGTTAGGGTTTGCTCTGCTCAAGACACCTCATTGCACTGTTGACCTAAATTAGGGTTTGATTTTGCACAGGGATGTTTTGACCTACGATGCCCAAAGTGACTTTCATACTTCATGTTGGACTCACAAGTTTGTCCATACCAAGTTTCAAGCCTTGATTCAAATTTTTGCCCAGTCAATTGGGCAGTTGACCTAGAAATCAGCTGTATTGGGGAAAAAGTCAACTGTGACCAATTTACAGTCAAACCTCATGAATTTTAACCCACATCAACATTATGAACTCATATGAACCATTTGATCAAGTTTGGATCACAATTCCACAAGAAATTTGATCAGATCACCAAAAGGGCAAAATGGTCATTTTTAGGGTTTTGACTGTACAAAGGCAATTTTTGACTGTTTGACCTAATCAATGACAAATCAAGCTCAAGCATGGATTCAAGGACTCAATGACATTGTCTTGACCCATTCAACAAGTTCAAAAGATCCCAAATGTATAGGATTGACAAATGAATTTTTCAGTCAACTGATCAAAATTTGACTGTATACTAAAAAGTCAAACTTTGACTTTTTGGTCAAAATCAAGTGCCAAGGGTCATTTTTCAACAAGACATGTCAAATTATGAAATTTGCTCATCAAGAAACCCAAAAATGCAAATTACGGTTTAAAATGGAAAAAATTCATAACTTAGAATTTTTCTAAGTTATAAACTTTTCTTATTTTTTCCTAACTTTGTCCCATTTTTTCACCAAGATGAAAATGGATTCAAACAAAACTTACAACATGAAAGTTGTAGTCCATCACAAATTATACAACTTTTATTCACAAAGTTTTCTCAAAAGAAGCTTGGGTCTCAAGTTATGATTTTGGGAACAAGGGTACCTAAAACTTTTAACTTAGAGAAATTTTGCCCTAGTTTAGGCAGGATTTTGACCCATCTTCTTGGCAAATTTTCACATAGTTCCACTTGGAGTTTCAAGTTGCATTTCAAATATGGATTATAGTACATGTTACAAGCTTTCCAAATTGTCCAAGAACTCCTCAAACACCTTTGTGTTTAGGGAGAATCGAATGGTTGAAGTTGGCAAAAACTCATGTTGCAACCATGGCCAATACATGTTCATACCACTTGCCAAATCTGACCAAGCTAGCTTGGTACACAATTACAGGCCTCTAAACCAGTTTGTACTCCATAATTTAATGCAAATATATTGAGCTAATGCATTGTCTTGGCCATTAGGGTATTATACACAAGTTTAATCCCTAAATGGTAAAAGGCATAATTCCATTTTTGCAAAAGATTGCTTTATGTCAAACCACTAATCCTTGAGCATAGAACCAAATCTCTTGAAGAAAAACAAATCCACTAATTAGAGGGGCCAAGAGGTTGGTATGCAGGGTGATAAGATGGCATGTACAAGCTTGTAACCTCACTTCCACTTTCTTGCTTCAAAAAGAAGAAACTTATCAAACACAAAGCATCTCACATATCTGATAAAACTAACTCAAGCAAACACTTCAAACAAGTTTCATATACCCTAGCAAGCCAGAAACACGAGTCCTTGACCACTAAAACCTCCTTGTGCACAAAATCCCCATTTTCTTGCAAAACAGGGTCAGTTTTGCATATTGCAAGCCACATTCAAATTCCCTCGTGCGTTTTATCTAAAACTACTTCAAACACATTCCAATAAACCTACCTGAGCTATCCAGATCATTCACAAGTTGCTGTAACTCCATTAACACACATTGCCATTTTTGTTTGAAAGCTTTGCAGGTTGAGTTCTGTAGCACGATTCAGGCCACTTCAAAACAAACTAAGCATTGGGAAAGCTTCAGTGGACATCAGGCAAGCTCAAAAGAACCTCAAGCACCATTGGAAGTTGCTGCATTGTCCAGCTAGAAGTAAACTGAAACAGGTATTTCATGAACTTTTATCTCTCTATTTAGGAATAGTTAGACTTAGGTTTGTGAATGAAAGATGTTGTATTCATAGCCCTGAAACCATACATGTGCTTAGTTTTCATTTATATTAATCGTGCTAGGAGAATTTCATCCATGAACTTTCTGAAAAAATTAGGTTAGAAATTAGGGCAAGAGAAATTTTCTCTGGTCTTTGAGAGTTAGTTTATGTTTTTTATATGGTTAGATTCGTTGTTTGATTCTCTACAAGTTTTATGTTTTGAGTTTTGTCAAAAAAGCACTGAATCAGGAGATACAAGTTTGTGTGGAAAACGCGCGTTTTGGTGTTTGAACAGAGGAAGAATACGAAGTTATTGGGATGGGCCTGGTTATTTTTGCTTCTAACACTTGCATTTTCAGTTCACACCCCCTGGCCCATTTCTTTGTATTTTTTTTTCATTTTTGCATTTTTATTTCATTTCTGATTTTCATATTTTATTTTCTAACATAAAAAATACTTAAAAAATATTTTCATAAATTTTTATATTTATTTGGTATTTATTTTAATTATTTCCACCATTTAAATGATTAAATACTTTGTATTATTTTGTTTAAACATAAAAATAATGTAAAAAAATACTTTTATTTTCATTTATTATTTTTATTCACATTTAAAAATATTCTCTTGAAATATATACATTTTTGTAAATAATTTATTTTATTTTTCACACACTTAATATATTTAATATATATATATATATATATATATATATATATATATATATATATATATATATATATATATATATATATATATATATATATATATATATATATATATATATATATATATATATATATATATATATATATATATATATATATATATATATATATATATATATATATATATATATATATATATATATATATATATATATATATATATATATATATATATATATATATATATATATATATATATTAAAATAATTAGAATAAAAAAACACAAAAATAATACATTTTTATTTTTATTATTATTTTATACTAAAAAATTTTTTTATGATATATTCTTATTTTTGTATATATATTAATATATTTTTCATATAAATAATTCAATTTTTGTTTTTTCTTTAAAGAGAATTAGGGCAAACCCTAAAAATAATTAAAATTAACCTTTTTTATTTACATTTCTTTTCTTTGAAAATATTTTACATACATAAAAAATCTTTTTGCATAAAACATTTTATCTCATATTTATTTATTGTATAATGTACATTTAAATATTATGCCTTGCAAATTCAATATGGTTGTAATAATTTAGGATTTAATTTCTTGCAAAATAATCCCCAATTCAAATTTGTACCCCCTCCCTATATCAAGTTGTAATAGTGTAGAATTTAAGTTCTCGCACCTTTAAATGCTTTCAATTATGCCATGATTAGACTTAGGGTTTGTATGCAAAAATCAAAATCAACAAATAGCTTGACCTAATCAAAGACAAAAATGCATGTAAAACAAACACAATGCACACTTGCACCCCTATGGTTTCAATCCACTTGTTGCCTTCAAAAATGGGCCATGGTATGCATGTCAAGTACTTTGGCAAAACAAAACAAAACAAAAGATCATAAGTCCCTCGATGGCGCTATCTGAGTTGCCTAAACAAAATGATCAAGTCCCTCAAGAAAATTGCCAAATACTTGACACAATTGCTATCATGGTCTATACAATGACCCGCGCCTGTCCCGTTTAACATCCTAACACAAGGTTGTTCACCAAATACAATGGTGAAACAACACTGTTAAAAGGGTTAAAAACATAAGAAAGATCTTTGAGTAAAATAGGGTAGACAACTCTTAATTACTTGATCAAAGCTTGTAAAAACATCCTTGCTATCTTCAAAACACACTTCACAACACAATTTCAAAACCCTACTTTCAAACATGAAAAAATTTTCAAAAGACAAAAACACCTTTGTATACATTCAAACAAGAATCATTACAAAGGTTGCCACAACGATGGCCTCTTTTCAAAACACCTTTCAAAACCACACACAAAGCACCATTTCAAACAATTGAAAAGCAAAGCAAGTGATCTAAGCAAGTAATTAAGAGCCCATGGATAACCATGGATAGAAAGGGTGCTAATACCTTCCCTTTCTATAATCTACTCCCCGAACCCAAGAAAACATCTCAAAGGTCTTTCCTGTGCTTTTTGACCTTTCCTTAGGATAAAATAAAAAGTTGGTGGCGACTCTTGCTAAACCGAAACATTTGCAAACACAAACGCAAAATCCCAAGTCAGTTCTCCCACCGTATCACAAAACTGGCGACTCTGCTGGGTAAATTTTAAAAGTGGAGTAACCTTAGGGCTTAGATCACCCTTTGCATAATTATATTGTTTGCTTTGATTGCTTTACATTTGGTTCTCTTGTTTGGGCTTGAAATCCTCCACCCATATTTGGGAAACATTCATATGTAAATAGCAATACGTTGTGGAAACTGTGCGGGGCATACCGACATGATTGAAGCAATAGCTATATTAGTGCGGCATATTTTTGAGTACCGGTAGCCTTTGAGTCAATCAAAGAGAATACGGGGCCGCTGAGTGATGTCATGAAGCACTAATGAACTCTTAGGACCTTACTTGACCATCTTGGCCTTTTATTAGGGGTAGTGAGATGACCGGATTTGGTGCAGTCCAATGTTGGTAGATACTCGATACTACACTCATTGAGGGTTGTTTTCTTGGAATATTTTGGTCGCTAGTTAAGTGGCTAAACCAAAACAATGAACATAGAAAACAATCCAGTGATATTGAGCTCTTTAGAACCCGGTTACTGTTTATAGGACAGGTTTGAGCCAACTAAACTCAAGAGGGTATCTACCTATGAAACCTCATGCAAGCCTGAAACTAGGGTTCTGTGTGACTTGCTTGTACATGTGTTTGTGCATACATCATGAACATCATAAAGCATCATATGCATCCACTAACCATTTCAAGGGTTTAGATCTTCATCTTTGTTCTTGTTTTGTAGGCTATGGAATCTCTTCGCAGGAAAACAATTCAAGTCAACCTTGTGAGAATCCCTCCTCAACTCAAGGAGCTTACTTCCAGGATTCCAGAGAATTCCCTCTTCAGTGAAAGACATGGTAGGCTTCTCAACTTGGTCAACTCCAACATTGAAGAAGACATGGTGAAAGTTCTCTTCCAGTTCTTTGACCCCTCACACCACTGTTTCACATTCCCTGATTACCAATTAGTGGCCACTTTGGAGGAATTTTCTCAACTCCTGAGAATTCCTATTCTTCATCAACTACCCTACAACGGTACGGAAAAAGAACCAAAGCCTGAAGATGTTGCTCAAGCATTACACTTGCAACCATCCGACATAAAAGGACATTGGGAAACCAGAAGTGGTGTCAAGGGTTTCTTGGCAAAGTTTCTGTTTGAGAAGGCACAAGGCTGCTGGGATTCTCTTGATCTACAAGCCTTTGAAGAGATTGTGGCACTCCTTATCTATGGGTTGGTCCTGTTCCCAAACCCGGATCAGCTTATAGATGTGAACGCTGTCAAGATTTTAATATCCAGGAATCCTATACCTATATTGCTTGGGGACATCCTACACTCATTTTACACACGAACAATGAGGAAAAGGGGTGTTCTCATGTGTTGTACTCCTCTCCTAGCAAGTTGGTTTATTTCTCACCTTCCACAATCAATTTTTAAGAATGAGCAGGGTTTAAGGTGGTCACAACGATTGATGACCCTCACACATTCTGATGTACATTGGTGTTCTCGGTCCAGAGAAAATGTCATCATCATTGATCGTTGTGAGGAATTCCCTAATGTCCCATTACTTGGCATTAGGGGAGGCATTACCTACAACCCCTGTTTAGCTCTAAGACAGTTTGGATATGCTCGGAGGGATGGCCCTCATGACATGCTGATTCCTGACCTAGTTTTTGACTTCGAAAACGATGCGCAAGGACTTCGACAAAGGTTCATCAGAGCTTGGAGGATGCCCAACAAAGTGGATAGTAAGACACTAGGGCACAATAATTCCATCCCCCTTGAGCCTTATCTCAAGTGGGTACGAACCCGCACCCAGAATCTTATGATGCCATATCCTTACATTTTCCCCTTGATCAAAGAGCTGGTTATAGAAGGAGAGGTTCCATACACCCTCCTACATCCTGACATGCCATCATCATTGGAAGAAGTGCATAAGAGTTGGATCCAACTCAAATAAGAACGGAATACTTTCGAAGCCAACTTCTATGCCAGTGAGAAGAAGGTTTTGGAGCTTACCCTCCGACTTCATGAGGAGGAAACTCTCAAAACTTACATCACACCAAAGAGGATGCGCAATGTCTTTTTACATTAAGAATTTTGTAATATTTTGCCCATGGGGCACTTATGTACTAACAATTTCTTATTAATATGACGTGTGTTCCTTTTTGTTTACAACAAATTTGAATTTTTGAATCCTTGAATGCATTACATGAATAACATACCAATCATCATATGCATAAACAGGTCTTTACACCAGGTTTCCTCATCTTTCTGCCGTTTATTTCAGCAAGATGGATTTGGAGCAGAAGATTAAGGATCTGCAAGCACAGAATTCTCAATTCCAGAAACTCCTCATGACCTTAGCAAAGGGTCAAGAGGACCTCAAAGCACTGTTGGAGAAGAAAGAGAAAAAGAAGAAGAGGCCCGGAGTAGCCACTTTTGGAAGAAGGTTTGTAACCAATGCTAGAAAAGTTCTCGAGTTCCCCTCAACGTCTGACGAAGGGGCTGGTAAAGGAAAAGGACCTGCGGGACCTTCTGAATCTTAAGTTGAAGAGGAGGAAGAGGAAGAAGAGAAGACTACTCCAAACAACAATATCCCCCGGTGGATGATAAATATAAGAATCTTGAGGATAAATTGGCAGCCATAGAGTTACAAAAGGTACCTGGTTTAGATTTTGAAGAACTAGGGTTGGTCGCTGGGATCATTATTCCTCCCAAGTTTAAAGTACCAACATTTGCTAAGTATGACGGCTTGTCCTGCCCAAAGATGCATCTGAGATCGTATGTTAGAAAAATCCAACCCCACTCATCTGATAAAGATCTTTGGGTACACTTTTTCCAAGACAGTTTGTCAGGCACACAATTGGCCTGGTTCTATAAACTTGAGAGATCAGAGGTTCACAATTGGGAAGACTTAGTTGTTGCTTTCTACCGTCAATACCAATACAATGCTGATTTGGCGCCCACTCGTACTTAACTACAGAGTATGGGTATGGCTTCTAATGAAGGGTTTAAAGAGAATGCCCAGAAGTGGCGTGATATGGCTGGAAGGGTGCAGCCCCCATTGTCAGATAGAGAGCTAGTTGACATGTTTCTGGGGACCCTGTCTGGCCCTTTCTTCAATCATTTAATTGGAAGTTCCTCCGCAAGATTTACTGAACTAATTCTGATTAGCGAAAGGGTCGAGGCCGATATTAAAAGTTGAAAGATTCAGAAAGATACCTCCGCGTCTACTGCTGTTAAGAAAGCCTTCCCAGCTAAGAAGGAAGCCTTTGTTGTTTACTCTCAGAAAAGTCAGGGAAGAACCGAGCGCCGGCCAACTGTAGGGGTTGTGATGATTCAAAACTCTTCAAATGATCAACCTCGCGGCAATCAGTCAAGACCTAATCAACAATAGGTAGAAAGGCCACAACAGCAGTTCACCCGAATTAACATGACGCCAGCTCAAGTACTCCCTCATTTGTTAAAACTGAATCTTACCAGTTTGAAGGAAGTGCCAAAGAACCCTAATACCTCCTCTCCATACTACCACTCCAATGCCAAGTGTGCCTACCACTCTGACAGTGTTGGGTACGATACCAATAATTGTTGGGCGCTTAAGAACAAAATCCAGGACCTGATTGACGCCAAGGAAGTAGAATTCGATGCGCCTGAGAAGCCCAATGTGATTTCTGCTCCGATGCCCAAGCACGGTCATAATGTTCATGCCGTTATGGAAGACCTTCATGTTACTGATGTTGATGATCTTTTGACTCCGTTACTAGTGATTAAAAGGAATTTGATGAGAGCCGGGATTTTCCCAGGCTGTGGGAAAGACTTCTACTTTTGTTTAAACATACGAGCTGACTGCCCAATGTTGAAATCAGGGGTCCAACGCTTGATGGATACCCAAGAGATACTCTTCCAAAAAACCCATGTTGATACCTTCACACCCGTTACTCCTGCTACTTTTGCTACTTCAACCAAAGATATTGCAATCATAACCATTTCCGACAATCCTCCCAAGGCTTGCAAAAGGCATGTCAGGATTACGCCCGACCCTAAGTTTGTACCATTAAAAATCACCATGCCGGGACCTGTCCCGTATCAATCCAGCAAAACGATACCATGGAACTATGGAGGAGAAATCTTCTATCATGGTATCAAACAGATTGAAGCAGTCCAAGAGAATTCTGAAGAGGAAATCCCTGATATAGGGAACATCGCGGGAATAAGCAAGATAACCCGCAGCGGACAAATTTTTTCTCTGGAGATTGCTCCCCCTTGAGCAGTCTTCGGACCCTCGAAAGCTTTTGTGCCTGTTAGACCATCTGTGCGAGACCCGATAATTGAAGAATTGGATACTCTTGAAGTAAGACCATTTGTTGATACTACCGACAAGGGTAAGGGGATACTAGAAGCGCATGTCAGGACGAAGGCTCATGCTATGGTTATCCCCGAAACCACCCAGAAAGAAATGGATGAAATCTTGAAAATAATCAGAAAGAGTGACTACGGCGTCGTGGAACAGTTAGGGCAGACCCCCTCTAAAATTTCAATGTTGGCTCTTCTACTCTGCTCTGAGGCCCATGCTAAGGCCCTGATTAAATTTTTGAAGGCGGCACATGTACCCCAAGAGACTTCGGCTGACCAGTTTCAGGAGTGTGTGGCCAGTCTTACTGCTGATAATGGCCTTGGCTTTTCCGATGCTGACTTGACTCCCAAGGGAAGGAAACACAATGACGCGCTACATGTCTCAGTTGAATGCAGGGGAACCACCCTCGCCCATATCTTTGTTGATACTGGTTCTTCCTTGAATGTGCTGCCGAAGAAAGCGTTGGACCATTTAGACTGCGAAGGATTGACCCTCAAACCTAGTAACATCGTTGTTAGGGCCTTTGATGGGTCCAAAAGAATGGTTCATGGAGAGGTTGACATTCCTATCAAAGTAGGCACAGAAGTTTTTAACTCCACCTTTTACGTGATGGACATCCGTCGGTCATATTCGTGTTTGTTAGGAAGACCGTGGATCCATTATGTCGGGGCAGTTACCTCCTCTTTGCACCAAATGCTGAAATATCCTGTTAAGGGTAAAATTATAACAGTGCACGGAGAGGAAGAGTACATGATAAGTCATCTCAATTCCTTCCTCTATGTGGAGTTGGATGGCGAGTTCATCGAAATGCCTTTCCAATATTTTGAGGAAGTTTCTCCTGAGGTAGCAGTTGCGAAGACAATGGTTGAGGTGCCTTTCGTTCCCAAGCATGTATCTAGGATGGCATCTCTCAAGGACGCAGAGGATGTAATTAAAGAAGGGAAGAGTACAGTATGGGGGCAATTTCCTGACTTTCCCCACAAGACGGACAAGTTTGGGTTAGAGTTTACTGATGCAGGACAAAAGGCTATGCGTCGCTCCAAGGCTGGGGGACCACCCATCAAGATCACCCACCACGAAATTAATGTTGTAGAAGATGAAGATGAAGAGGGCCACTTTGAAGATTGGATCTTTCCAACCGTCGAAGGGGGTTTAAGCAACTGGGAAGCAAAGGATTTTATTCCCATCACCTTTATCAACCAGTAATTTTATCTTTGAACAATTTCCTATTTTTGGTCTGTAATAACTAAAACAATTCGTACACTATTTTCACCTCATGCCTTGCCCGGGGCATGTAGGTCCATTTGTAAGGGCTTGATTTTCTTCATTATCATATGCCATGTTTTAATGAATCATTGGATGTTTTTCATCTATAAGTTGTTGTGTTCATTTTCTTTCCTTTTGCATTTTGTTTTGTTTAAGGATGGCTATCCCTTACACACACTCACACTTACAAATGCAGGTACCCATCCACTCCGGATTCCATGGGTGACCATTCTGTTTTAGCCTTCGATAGCTCTGAAGATTTGGTCAATCATGATGAGTACGAAGTTGACGAAGACTGTGAAGTGCCAGGAGAGTTAGCCAGACTTATACAACAAGAAGAGAGGGCTATTCTGCCTCATGAAAAGTTGCTAGAAACCATCAACTTGGGGACAGAGGAAGACAAGAAAGAAGTAAAAGTGGGTGCCAACCTGGAACCAAGTGTCAAGGAGCGCTTAGTGCAGTTGTTGAACGAATACGTTGAAATCTTTGCCTGGTCTTATGAATACATGCCAGGACTGGACACAGATATCGTGGTTCACCGTCTCCCTACAAGAGAAGACTGCCCACCGATCAAGCAAAAAGTCCGCCGAATGAGGCCCGACATGTCTGAGAAGATCAAAGCTGAGGTAATGAAGCAATTCAACGCTGGCTTTCTGGCTGTTACTTCCTATCCACAATGGGTCCCTAACATTGTGCCCGTGCCTAAGAAGGACGCAAAGACAGAATGTGTGTGGACTATTGAGATTTAAACAGGGCTAGCCCCAAAGACGATTTCCCACTGCCACATATCAACATCTTAGTTGACAACACAACTTAACACAAGGTTTTTTCCTTCATGGATGGATTCTCAGGATATAACCAGATCAAAATGGCCCCCGAGGACATGGAGAAAACTACTTTTGTCACGCAATGGGGTACCTTCTGCTACAAAGTGATGCCATTCGGACTGAAGAATGGGGCAACCTATCAACGCGCCATGGTAGCTTTGTTTCATGATATGATACATCATGAGATCGAAGTTTACGTAGACGACATGATAGCTCGATCACAGACAGAAGAAGAACACCTTGAGCATTTGCAAAAGCTGTTTGCCAGGTTGAAGGAGTATAAGCTTAGACTAAACCCAAGCAAGTGCACCTTTGGAGTTAGGTCTGGTAAACTTTTGGAATTTATTGTTAGCAACAAAGGCATTGAGGTTGATCCAGCTAAAGTAAAGGCTATACAAGAAATGCCTGCCCCCCGCACTGAAAAGGAGGTTAGAGGATTCTTGGGACGCTTAAACTATATCGCGAGGTACATCTCTCACCTGACATCTACCTGTGAGCCAATTTTCAAATTGTTGAAGAAATATCAGGTAGTTGAATGGAACAATGATTGTCAAGTTGCTTTTGATAAGATCAAGGAGTATTTGTTGGAACCTCCTATCTTGATGCCGCCCGTCGAAGGAAGGCCGTTAATCATGTATCTGACTGTTTTGGATAACTCAATGGGGTGCGTACTGGGCCAACATGACGAGTCTGGCTGAAAAGAGCATGCCATTTATTACCTTAGCAAAAAGTTTACCGACTGTGAGACTTGCTACTCACTGCTCGAGAAAACTTGTTGCGCTTTGGTATGGGCTGCTCGCCGGCTAAGGCAGTATATGTTGACTCATACCACTTTGCTGATTTCCAAAATGGATCCGATCAAGTATATCTTCGAGAAGCCTGCTTTATCTGGAAGAATCGCTAGATGGAAAATGATCCTGACTGAGTATGATATCTAGTATACTACCCAAAAAGATATAAAGGGGAGTGTACTAGCTAACCATCTAGCTCATCAAGCCGTCGAAGACTACCAATCTATGAGATTCAACTTCCCTGACGAGGACATCATGACATTGGACAACGTCGAAGGTAACGGACCGTATGATGGACCTGAACAAGGATCCCGATGGACCCTGTACTTTGATGGTGCTTCAAATGCACTTGGCAACAGTATCAGTGCGGTACTCATTTCTCCGGAAGGTTGCCATACACCCTTCACTGCCCGACTTTGCTTCAGTTGTACCAACAACATGGCTGAATATGAAGCTTGCATCTTTGGTCTCAAGGCTGCTATAAACTTGGGAATCAAATCTTTGGTCGTATTTGGGGACTCGGCTTTGGTTATCAGTCAAGTCAAAGGAGAGTGGGACACCAAGCATCCTAATCTTATCCCATACAAAGAACATGTCCTGACATTATTGCCTCATTTCGAGCAGATTACCTTTGAGCACTTCCCGCGAGAAGAAAATCAGCTAGCAGATGCTCTGGCTACAATGTCTTCCATGTTTAAACTCAACTGGGATAATGAGGCTCCCCAAATCACCGTCAAGCGAATGGACGAACCTGCACATTGTCATGAGATTAATACCGAAGAAGTAGTGGAACAACCCTGGTTTCATGAAATCAAAAGGTATCTCCAGACCCGAGAATACCCTGAAGGAGCTTCAGTCAATGACAAAAAGTTCTTAAGGAGATTTGCTGCCAAGTTCTTCCTGAGCAATGGTATCCTTTATAAGCGCAGCCATGATTGTGTTCTACTTCGTTGTGTGGACAAGTTTGAAGCAGAGTTGATCATGACCGAAATACATAGTGGCACATTTGGCACCCACTTGAGCGAACATACGATGGCTAAGAAGATTCTAAGGGCAGGCTACTACTGGTCTACCATGGAAGCTGATTGTCATCAACATTCCCGTACCTGCCACAAATGTCAAGTCTACGCCGACAAAGTACATATTCCTCATGTTCCTCTCAACATTCTGACAGCTCCTTAGCCATTCTCAATGTGGGGCATTGACATGATTGGAGAGATCAAGCCTACGGCGTCCAATGGACATCGCTTTATCCTGGTGGCTATTGATTATTTTACCAAGTGAGTCGAAGCAACTTCTTACGCCTCAGTTACAAAGAATGTGGTTGCCCGCTTCATCAAGTTGAACCTCATATGCCGGTATGGTATCCCCGACAGAATCATTACGGACAACAGTACAAATTTGAACAACACTATGATCACTGCTTTATAAGAACAGTTCAAGATTTATCATTACAATTCATCTCCCTACCGGCCGAAGATGAACGGTGTTGTTGAAGCCGCGGACAAAAATATCAAGAAGATCATTCAAAAGATGACGGTCACCTACAAGGACTGGCATGAGATGTTATAGTTTGCTTTGCATGGATATCGTACCACGACGCGTACTTCAACAGGGGCAACCCCCTTTTCTCTGGTATATGGCATGGAAGTTGTTCTACCCATGAAAGTTCAAATTCCTTCCTTGAGGATTATAAAGGATGCCGGTTTGAGTGAAGACGATTGGATTCAGACCCGTCTTGATCAACTTAACTTGATCAACGAGAAGCGACTTACTGTTGTTTGTCATGGTCAGACGTATCAAAAACGAATGATCAAGGCTTTCAACAAGAAAGTCAGATGCCAAGTATATCAAGTCGGAGATCTTGTAATCAAGCGGATCATCTTACCGCAAAGTGATCCCAGGGGTAAGTGGACTCCTACTTTCGAAGGACCATTTGTGATCAAGAGCATGTTTTATGGTGGGGCAATGATTCTGACCACCATGGACGGCGACGACTTACCGTACCTTGTGAACACAGACATAGTTAAAAGATACTACGCATAAAATGACCCGACAAGTTGAAAACCCGAAAGGGCGACTTGGGAAAAAATGGGCATCCCGGTGAATCGAAAACCCGAAAGGGCGGTTCAGGAAAAAATTAGGGATAAAACAAAAAAAATCAGTACACCCGGCAAGTTGAAAACCCGAAAGGGCGACTTGGGAAAAAAAGGGTTTCCCGGTGGATCGAAAACCCGAAAGGGCGGTCCAGGCAAAAGTTAGGGAATTAAAGTGTATGACTATGTCTCGTCGGATCACTTTAAGAACAATCTCTTCACCAACAAGCTCCAAGCTTCTGATCAATCCAATCATTTGCGGACGAAGCAACGAATGGACAGATACTCAGAGTTGTAAAGGTTATAGAAGAATGGGAACCCCATGGAATTGTTACACATGGCCATCTTTCTTTTTGTATAAATTTTTTCTCTATTTTTATGGCAACATTCTCTTACCAGGATGTCTATATCCTTTGTATAAAGATACTCACAAAATTTAATACAAAGATACTTCAAAGTGCAGAAATTTGCTTGCCTTTCTTTTCTTTTTACACTTATGTTTTATTTGAAAACGTCCAATGTTTTGTTAAATAGGCATATGCATTTGAATATAATCACTGCTTACAAATAAAACGAAATTGAGAAAGGATAATTACTAATAGGTTGAAGGTGTAGGAAGATATCTTTGTGCCATTCTAGAAGAAATCCCCTGCCATATGACATTCAGATCCTCAATAGGGCTAAAAACTTGGAGTATATATCCCTAGCGGAGTTAAGCTTCAAAATCCCCAGCGGAGCCAGTGCATTCTGAACTTGATTCCCTAGTTGAGTTAAGTTTCAAAGTTCCCATCAGAGTTCAAACTCCCGATCCCCAGCGGATCCCGAAAACCATGAAAACATATCCCCAGCGGATTCAGAATATTCTAAACCTTCTTCCCCAGAGAAGTCAAATTTTCAATTATCAACCCCCGGTGGGAACTGTTCAACTTCCCCCAATTTCCCCACAGAGTTATCTCCCAGCAGATCGAAGATTCTCGGTCTCATTTCTCCAAGCAAAAGCCTCTCAGGTTTTAATTCCCCAGTATAGATTTTTAGAATTTTCCCTATTTCCCAGGAAAGTCATGGAGGATTCTCATTCCCTACAGAAGTTGTCAAAGGCTTTGATTAATCCCCATAAATTGCCAAGGATTTTCAATCTCCAGCAGTGGTCCAAGGATTTATCCTTCTCAAACAATCAGAGATCTTTAATCCCCAAGCAGTCAGCAAGGATTTCTCATCTTCAATAATCAAAGATTTTTGGAATCCCCAGCATCGGTCAAGGATTTACTTTCCCCGACAGCAGTCAAAGATTTCATTATCTCCAGTTATCAAGGATTTATTTTCCTCAACAAGACAGCTCTCCAGCTTACATGCGCATACATTACATTCATATATCATAAACATTGATAAAATACATTTATTGCATCATACATGTCATGCAACATAACTTTGTGTTTCAGCTAACATTTTACCCTTTTCAGGATAAGATTAAAAGCTATCTTTAACAAATGTTCAAAGATTTCAGATACAGTATGGATACACCCCAGACACGGAGGTCATTCTATTACTCATTCGGAATTTCAAGTCAAGATACAGTACAGATACGCTCCAGACACGGAGGTCATTCTGTCACTCATTCAGACTTCAACAATCAGATACAGATTAGATACGCTCTAGACACAAAAGCCATTCTATTTCTCATTCAGATTCAACTATCGACTACAAGTTCAGATACGCTCCAAACATGGATGCCATTCTGGCCCTTACACCAGAAGTTTGACTCTCCCCAGTGCAATTTCCACGGAGGTCATTCTGTCACTTATTCTGATCCCAGTTACAGTCTCAGATACACTCCAGACACGAAAGTCATTCTGCTACTCATACACGTCTCAACTTCAGATATACTCCAGACACAGCAGTCATTCTGATACTTATTCAAAATTCAAATACAGTTATAGCTCAGATACGCTCCAGACACGGATGCCATTCTTTTGTTCATACAGACTCAGTCTCCAAGATACAGTTCAAATGCATTCCAAACGCGGATACCATTTTGATGCTCATTCTTCTGACCTACAACATTACAATCCAACAGACAATCTTGGATGGCATCTTTAAGCCCATTTCCAGCAAGATTCTACCATCTCCAAATGGCATCTCTAAGCCCATTCCTTCAGCTATATCTTGACGAGTGCAAATTTACGGACACTCTAGTGTCCAATCCTCTTTTACCTTCGAGTCGCGAAAGGCAGACTTACCAATCTAACTCTTCAGGTTCAAGAAGATTGAACAGGGGCAACTGTTGTACCCCAAAATTTTCCCTCTCATTTCATCAACATCTCTCATCACAAGACTCTTGGAACTCAAGATCAAGTTAGGGTTTGCTCTGCTCAAGACACCTTCTTGCACTGTTGACCTAAATTAGGGTTTGAGTTTGCACAGGGATGTTTTGACCTACAATGCCCAAATTGACTTTTAAACTTCATGTTGGACTCACAAGTTTGTCCATACCAAGTTTCAAGCCTTGATTTAAATTTTTTCCCAGTCAATTGGGCAGTTGACCTATAAATCAACTATATTGGGAAAAAGTCAACTGTGGTCAATTTACAGTCAAACCTCATGAATTTTGACCCACATCAACATTATGAACTCATATGAACCATTTGATCAAGTTTGGATCACAATTCCACAAGAAATTTGATCAGATCACCAAAAGGGCAAAATGGTCTTTTTTAGGGTTTTGACTATACAAAGGCAATTTTTGACTGTTTGACCTAACCAATGGAAAATCAAGCTCAAGCATGGATTCAAGGACTCAATGACATTGTATTGACCCATTCAACAAGTTCAAAAGATCCCAAATGCATAGGATTGACAGATGAATTTTTCAGTCAACTGATCAAAATTTGACTGTATACTGAAAAGTCAAACTTTGACTTTTTGGTCAAAATCAAGTGCCAAGGGTCATTTTTCATCAAGACATGTCAAATTATGAAATTTTCTCATCAAGAAACCCAAAAATGCAAATTAGGGTTTAAAATGGAAAATTTTCATAACTTAGAATTTTTCTAAGTTATAAAATTTTCTTATTTTTTCCTAACTTTGTCCCATTTTTTCACCAAGATGCAAATGGATTCAAACAAAACTTACAAAATGAAAGTTGTAGTCCATCACAAATTCTACAACTTTTAGTCACAAAGTTTTCTCAAAAGAAGCTTGGATCTCAAGTTATGATTTTGGGAACAAGGGTACCTAAAACTTTTAACTTAGAGAAATTTTGCCCTAGTTTAGGCAGGATTTTGACCCATCTTCTTGGCCATTTTTCACATAGTTACACTTGGAGTTTCAAGTTACATTTCAAATATTGATTATAGTACATGTTACAAGCTTTCCAAATTGTCCAAGAACTCCTCAAACACCTTTGTGGTTAGGGAGAATCGAATGCTTGAAGTTGGCACAAACTCATGTTGCAACCATGGCCAATACATGTTCATACCACTTGCCAAATCTGACCAAGCTAGCTTGGTACACAATTACAGGCCTCTAAACTAGTTTGTACTCCATAATTTAATGCAAATCCATTGAGCTAATGCATTGTCTTGGCCATTAGGGTATTATACACAAGTTTAATCCCTAAATGGTAAAAGGCATATTTCCATTTTTGTAAAAGATTGCTTTATGTCAAACCACTAATCCTTGAGCATAGAGACAAATATCTTGCAGCAAAACAAATCCACTAATTATAGGGGCCAAGAGGTTGGTATGCAGGGTGATAAGATGGCATGTACAAGCCTGTAACCTCACTTCCACTTTCTTGCTTCAAAAAGAAGAAACTTGTCAAACACAAGGCATCTCATATATCTGATAAAACTAACTCAAGCAAACACTTCAAACAAGTTTCATATACCCTAGAAAGCCAGAAACACGAGTCCTTTACCACTAAAACCTCCTTGTGCACAAAATCCCCATTTTCTTGCAAAACAGGGCCAGTTCTGCATAATTGCAAGCCACATTCAAATTCCCTCGTGCGTTTTGTCTAAAACTACTTCAAACACATTCCAATCAACCTACCTGAGCTATTCAGATCATTCACAAGTTGCTGTAACTCCATTAACACACATTGCCATTTTTGTTTGGAAGCTTTGCAGGTTGAGTTCTGTAGCACGATTCAGGCCACTTCAAAACAAACTAAGCATTGGGAAAGCTTCAGTCGACATCAGGCAAGCTCAAAAGAACCTCAAGCACCATTGGAAGTTGCTGCATTGTCCAGCTCGAAGTCAACAGAATTAGGTATTTCATGAACTTTTATCTCTCTATTTAGGAATAGTTAAACTTAGGTTTATAAATGAAAGATGTTGTATTCATAGCCCTGAAACCATACATGTGCTTAGTTTTCATTTATATTAATCGTGCTAGGAGAATTTCATCCATGAACTTTCTGAACAAACTAGGTTAGAAATTAGGGCCAGAGAAATTCTCTCTGGTCTTTGAGAGTTAGTTTAAGTTTTTTATATGGTTAGATTCGTTGTTTGATGCTCTACAAGTTTTATGTTTTGAGTTTTGTCAAAAAAGCACTGAATCAGGAGATACAAGTTTGTGTGGAAAACGCGCGTTTTGGTGTTTGAACAGAGGAAGAAGACGAAGTTATTGGGCGGGACCTGGTTATTTTTGCTTCTAACACTTGCATTTTCAGTTCACACCCCCTGGCCCATTTCTTTGTAATTTTTTTCATTTTTGCATTTTTATTTCATTTCTGATTTTTATATTTTATTTTCTAACATAAAAATACTTAAAAAATATTTTCATAAATTTTTATATTTATTTGGTATTTATTTTAATTATTTCCACCGATTAAATGATTAAATACTTTGTATTATTTTGTTTAAACATAAAAATAATGTAAAAAAATACTTTTATTTTCATTTATTATTTTTATTCACATTTGAAAATATTCTCTTGAAATATATACATTTTTGTAAATAATTTATTTTATTTTTCACACACTTAATATATTTAATATATATATATATATATATATATATATATATATATATATATATATATATATATATATATATATATATATATATATATATATATATATATATATATATATATATATATATATATATATATATATATATATATATATATATATATATATATATATATATATATATATATATATATATATATATATATATATATATATATATATATATATATATATATATATATATATATATATATATATATATATATATATATATATATATATATATATATATATATATACTATATTTTATTAAAATAATTAGAGTAAAAAAACACAAAAATAAAACATTTTTATTTTTATTATTATTTTATACTAAAAACATTTTTTTATGATATATTCTTATTTTTGTATATATATTAATATATTTTGCATATAAATAATTCAATTTTTGTTTTTTCTTTAAAGAGAATTAGGGAAAACCCTAAAAATAATTAAAATTAACCATTTTTATTTACATTTCTTTCCTTTGAAAATATTTTACATACATAAAAAATCTTTTTGCATAAAACATTTTATCTCATATTTATTTATTGTATAATGTACATTTAAATATTATGCCTTGCAAATTCAATATGGTTGTAATAATTTAGGATTTAATTTCTTGCAAAATAATCCCCAATTCAAATTTTTACCCCCTCCCTATATCATGTTGTAATAGTGTAGAATTTAAGTTCTCGCACCTTTAAATGCTTTCAATTATGCCATGATTAGACTTAGGGTTTGTATGCAAAAATCAAAATCAACAAATAGCTTGACCTAATCAAAGACAAAAATGCATGTAAAACAAACACAATGCACACTTGCACCCCTAGGGTTTCAATCCACTTGTTGCCTTCAAAAATGGGCCATGGTATGCATGTCAAGTACTTTGGCAAAACAAAACAAAACAAAAGATCATAAGTCCCTCGATGACGCTATCTGAGTTTCCTAAACAAAATGATCAAGTCCCTCAAGAAAATTGCCAAATACTTGACACAATTGTTATCATGGTCTATACGATGACCCGCGCCTGTCCCGTTTAACATCCTAACACAAGGTTGTTCACCAAATACAATGGTGAAACAACACTGTTAAAAGGGTTAAAAACATAAGAAATATCTTTGAGTAAAATAGGGTAGACAATTCTTAATTAATTGATCAAAGCTTGTAAAAACATCCTTGCTATCTTCAAAACACACTTCACAACACAATTTCAAAACCCTACTTTCAAACATGAAAAACTTTTCAAAAGACAAAAACACCTTTGTATACATTCAAAGAAGAATCATTACAAAGGTTGCCACAACGATGGCCTCTTTTCAAAACACCTTTCAAAACCACACACAAAGCACCATTTCAAACAATTGAAAAGCAAAGCAAGTGATCTAAGCAAGTAATTAAGAGCCCATGGATAACCATGGATAGAAAGGGTGTTAATACCTTCCCTTTCTATAAACTACTCCCCGAACCCAAGAAAACATCTCAAAGGTCTTTCCTGTGCTTTTTGACCTTTCCTTAGGATAAAATAAAAAGTCGGTGGCGACTCTTGCTAAACTGAAACATTTGCGAACACAAACGCAAAATCCCAAGTCAGTTCTCCCACCGTATCACAGAACTGGCGACTCTGCTGGGGAAATTTTAAAAGTGGAGTAACCTTAGGGCTTAGATCACCCTTTGCATAATTATATTATTTGCTTTGATTGCTTTACATTTGGTTCTCTTGTTTGGGCTTGAAATCCTCCACCCGGATTTGGGAAACATTCATAGGTAAATAGCAATACATTGTGGAAACTGTGCGGGGTATACCGACATGGTTGAAGCAATAGCTATATTAGTGCGACATATTTGTGAGTACCGGTAGCCTTTGAGTCAATCAAAGAGAATACGGGGCCGCTGAGTGATGTCATGAAGCACTAATGAACTCTTAGGACCTTACTTGACCATCTTGGCCTTTTATTAGGGGTAGTGAGATGACCGGCTTTGGTGCAGTCCGAAGTTGGTAGATACTCGATACTACACTCATTGAGGGTTGTTTTCTTGGAATATTTTGGATGGGTCATTTCTCATAAAGTATGAGAAAGTTATGCTTGGTCAAAGTTGAGTTGACTTTTCCTACAAAACCCTAATTTAGCAACTTTTGAGTCTTGATGAATTTTGAGCAATCCTTGATGAATCATGATCAACCCTTGATCAAATGATGAAATATCCTTCAAAAAGAGAATTTTGAAAAAAAAAACTTGAAGTTTGACTGTATTTGGGTCACAATTGACTTTTTTCCTAGCACAGTCGATTTTTGGACCTTTTGAGCATTTGACTGAGCAAACTTCTTCTGAAAGGCTTGAAACTTGACATGGATGACCTTGAGAACTTATTAGGACATTGGGGAGATCTTGAGGTCATTTGGACTCAAGGATCTTGATGCAACACAAAACCCTAATTTGGGGTTGACTGCCTTAGGAGATAGCTTGTTTGTCCAACTCTTGAGCAAACTTGAGCAACTTGGAGATTTTTCTTGCAATGTTTGGAGAAATATGAGAGGGAAAATTTTGGGGTACAACAGCTGCCCCTGTTCAATCTTCTTAAACCTGAGGATGTATATTGGCTTTCGTGCCTTTCGTGATCCATAGGTGGAAGATGATTGAACACTAGAGTGCCTAGAAATTTGCACTCGCATGAAGTGGTGTCAGCCTTGTGATGTCGGGAATGGGCTTATAGATGCCATTTGGAGATTGTTGGTAGGAGGATGGGCTTAAGGATGCCATCTGCAGGAGTTTCGATCGCATAAGAGATTCCTTAGCGAGAACTTGCATATCTGTCGTTGTAGAAGATTCCACTGGGGAAGTCTAACTTTTATTGAGATTTAGGAACTTGCATGTACCTCAGCTGGGAGAACATCTTTGCTGAGTTTTAAGAACTTGTCCGTAATTCAACTGGGGGAAACATCTTCATCAAGATCTAGGAACTGTCTGGTCTTCAACAGAGTATAATTCTGTTGAGATTGTAGAACTCGTCCACACTTTGACGGAGGAAAATTGTCGAGATTGAGAACCTTATCTGGAAATCAAACGAGGATAATTCAGTTGAGATTTAAGAACCGGTCAGGTCTTCGACTGAGGGAAACATCTTCATCAAGATCTAGGAACTGTCTGGTCTTCAATAGAGTATACTGTTGAGATTGTAGAACTCGTCCACACTATGACGGAGGAAAATTGTTGAGATTGAGAACCTTATCTGAAATTCAACCGAGGATAATTCAGTTGAGATTTAAGAACCGGTCAGGTCTTCGACTGAGGGAAACATCTTCATCAAGATCTAGGAACTGTCTGGTCTTCAACGGAGTATACTATTGAGATTGTAGAACTCGTCCATACTTTGACGGAGGAAAATTGTCGTGATTGAGAACCTTATCTGAAATTTAACCGAGGATGATTCACTTGAGATTTAAGAACCGGTCAGGTCTTTGACTGAGGGAAACATCTTCATCAAGATCTAGGAACTGTCTGGTCTTCAACGTAGTATATTGTTGAGATTGTAGAACTCGTCCACACTTTGACGGAGGAAAATTGTCGAGATTGAGAACCTTATCTGAAATTCAACCGAGGATAATTCAGTTGAGATTTAAGAACCGGTCAGGTCTTCGACTAAGGGAAATATCTTCATCAAGATCTAGGAACTGTCTGGTCTTCAACGGAGTATACTGTTGAGATTGTAGAACTCGTCCATACTATGACGGAGGAAAATTGTCGAGATTGAGAACATTATCTGAAATTCAACCGAGGATAATTCAGTTGAGATTTAACAATCGGTCAGGTCTTCGACTGCTGAGAACTTAACTGCATCCTTCTTGAAAGGTAAAGGTCAGTCATATGCAATGCATGATATGGATCAAGCAATGATGTTCTCAAAATAAATGAGATCGTGTTGTATGATGCGTATGTGCATGTATCATGATGTATGGAAATGTAATGTTTCTAGCTGGGGAAAATAAATCTCGGATAGCTGCTGGAGAATAGAGTTGGATTCTTCGTTTCCGCTGGGGATGGTGAACGAAGATGATTGCGAGAATAAACCTGCAGGAGAAGATAACTCCGTTGGGGAATAAACTGAGGAGGAGATTACTCTGTGGGGAAGAGATGTTCTGCTGAGGATTCAACCAATAAGTTCCGCTGGGGATGAATTACCGTTGCTGGTGATACTGAATCCTGTTGGGGATTGAATTCTTGTTTGTGAAAGGAAAGAACTTCGTTGGGGATGATCTTCCAGTTGCGATTTCACTGGGGATAACCCCTTAGACTCTTGTGGGGATAATCCTTTGAGCTTTGCTGGGGGAAATCTTCCTTTGAACTCGGCTGGGGATATTTATTTTTATACTCTGCCGGGGACAAACTTCCAGAGTCTACTGGGGATGATTCTTCAACTCCACTGGGGAAGCTTTTTCAGACTGCACTGGGAAAATTTTAAATCCACTGGGGATATCTTGTATTCTGCTGGGGAATATTCTTATATTCCGTTGGGGAATATTAAGACTGCCGGGGATATTAAGCCTTTTCAGTGTTGATGGTAGATATACTCTGCTTGGGGAGAATATTACCGATTCATTCACAGTTGCGAGTCTCAGCTGGGGAGAGCTATCATTACTGTCCTTTCTTACTCTGCAGGGAGTGAAAGTACCTTAACCATATTCTTCAGCTGAATTTACCGTCGTACCTGGTGAATATAGCAACTATACAGCTTGGACAATTCTCATTTGCCCCTGTTTCTGATATTACCAGTAATCGTCTTTTGTTTTGCATGTAAATATTTATGAGCAGCTATCAATGTCAAGTGCATATATCAAAAATGAACATTGGACGTTCTTTACAAAACAAAACAGATAAAGGAAAAACAGATTGAAATTTCTTTGAAGATGAATTGTATTGATTTTGAAGTTTGGCCTGTAAATAGGAATTTTTGTACAAGAGGCTGACGTCCTAGTAGGAGAACACCGCCGAACAAATAGAATTTATACAGTTTGTGAAAACTAAACTAAACAGCTAATGTGAACAATCCCACTGGGTTCCAACTCTGCTATCGCCTTTATGTCCTCGAGGATCTTATCACTTGCTACTTGGTTGAAGGTAGATCAGATTGATTAGTGTCGTACGCGCTTGATAGTCGATACCGAATTCTGGTTGCAAGGTGATCCAATGAGACATAGTGTTACGCTTTAATCCCTAATTTTTGCCTGGACCGCTCTTTCGGGTTTTCAGTCCACCGGGATACCCTTTTTTGCCCAAGCCGCCTTTTCAGGTTTTCGACTTGCCGGGTATACAGATTTTTTCATTTTCATCCTTTATTTTTTCCCGAACCCTTTTGGTTCGCCGGCAAGCCCTTATTTTTGCCTAGGCCAGTCAACCTAGCGGGTCTTTGTTTATCTGTAGTATTTTTTCACTATGTCTGCATTGACGGGGTGAGGAAGGTCGTCACAATCCATGGTGGTTAGAATTATAGCTCCTCCTGAGAAAATGTTCTTAACCATAAATGGCCCTTCATAAGTATGGGTCTATTTGCCCCTGGGATCACCTTGTGGCAGTATGATGCGTTTGATAACCAGGTCCCCAACTTGATACTCTTGTCGTCTAACTTTCTTGTTAAATGCCTTGATCATTTGCTTTTGGTACGTCTGACCATGACAAATAGCAGTGAGTCTCTTTTTGTCGATTAAGTTCGGCTGATCGAGTCGGGTCTAGATCCAGTCATCTTCGCTCAAACCTGCATCCTTCATAATCCGAAGAGAGGGTATCTGAACTTCAATGGACAAGACTGCCTCCATGTCGTATACCAAGGAATAGGGGGTTGCCCCTGTTGACCTCCGCGCTGAGGTACGGTACCCATGAAGAGCAAATGGTAACATCTCGTGCCAATCTTTATACATCACCGTCATCTTCTGCACAATCTTCTTAATGTTCTTATTAGCCGCTTCAACAACCCCATTCATCTTCGGCCGGTAGGGAGAAGAGTTGTGATGCTGTATCTTGAACTTCTTGCAGAGTTCGATGATCATCTTATTGTTGAGATTGGTACCATTTTCCATAATGATCCTCTCTGGTACACCGTATCGACAAATCAGATTGTGCCGAATGAACCGTGCCATGACGTTCTTGGTTACAGTAGCAAAGGAAGCTGCTTCGACCCACTTCGTAAAGTAATCAATTGCTACAAGGATGAAACGGTGCCCGTTAGATGCTGTAGGTCTGATCTCACTGATCATATCAATGCCCCACATTGCAAAAGGCCATGGGGCTATCAATACGTTCAAAGGTACTGGAGGTATGTGCACCTTATCAGCATAGACTTGGCACTTGTGACTGGTCTGAGAATGTTGATAACAGTCGGCTTCCATTGTGGACCAATAATATCCTTCCCGAAGGGTTTTCTTTGCCATGGTGTATCCACTGGAATGGGTTCCGAAAGTACCTTCATGTAACTCTGCCATGATTCTGTCTGCCTCGTTCTTATCCACACATCGCAGTAAGGTCGAATCATGGTTACGCTTGTAAAGGATGCCATTGCTGATGAAGAACTTCGCCGCGAACCTTCTCAGAAACTTCTTGTCATTAACAGATGCACCCTCGGGGTATTCCTGAGCCTTAAGATACCTTTTCACCTCATGAAACCAGGGTTTATCTGCTACCTCTTCAGTCTCAATGTCACAGCAATGTGCAGGTTTGTCCAATCTTTCAATGATAATCCGGGGAGCTTCGTTGTCCCAATTGACTTTGAACATAGAAGACATCGTAACCAGCACGTCCTCTAACTGATTCTCCTCTCTCGGGAAGTGTTCAAAGGTTATCTCTTCGAAGTGCGGAAGCAATGTCAACACATACTCCTTGTAAGGAATAAGATTTGGGTGTTTTATATCCCAATCGCCTTTGATCTGACTGATCACGAGAGAGGAATCTCCGAAAACACTTAGAAACTTAATCCTTAGGTCAATTGCTGCTCGAAGACCCATAATGCATGCTTCATACTCCTCCATGTTATTGGTGCAGTTGAAACATAGTCGGGCGGTGAACGGAGTATGAGAGCCTTTAGGAGATATGATCACGGCGCCGATGCCATTGCCCAAAGCGTTTGAAGCTCCATCAAAGTACATAGACCATTGGGATCCCTCCTCAGGTCCTTCATCCGGTCCAGGTGTCTCATAATCAGTTACCAACATGACATTCTCGTCTGGAAATTCAAAGTTCAAAGACTGGTAATCATCCACTGCCTGATGTGCCAAATGATCTGCCAACACACTTCCTTTGATTTCCTTTTGGGTCGTATATTGGATGTCATACTCAGTCAAGATCATCTTCCATCTTGCTATTCTTCCGGACAAGGAAGGCTTCTCGAAGATATACTTGATTGGATCCATCTTTGATATCAATAAAGTGGTGTGAGTCAGCATATACTGTCTCAGCCGGCGAGCAGCCCATGCCAAAGCGCAGCAAGTTTTCTCGAGCAGCGAGTATCGGGTCTCATAGTCGGTAAACTTTTTGCTAAGGTAATAAATAGCATGCTCTTTTCGGCCAGACTCGTCATGCTGCCCCGGCACACACCCCATTGAGTTGTCGAGTACCGTCAAGTATAAGATCAAAGATCTCCCTTCAACTGGAGGCATCAGAATGGGTGGCTCTTGGAGATACTCTTTGATCCTTTCGAAAGCGGCCTGGCATTCATCGTTCCAACGTACTACTTGATCTTTCTTCAGTAGCTTGAAGATTGGCTCAAAAGTGGCAGTCAGGTGTGAGATGAATCGGGCAATGTAGTTTAATCGTCCCAGAAAGCCTCTAACTTTTTTCTCTGTTCGGGGAGTCGGCATTTCTTGTATAGCCTTCACCTTTGCAGGATCCACTTGAATACCCTTATCGCTTACGACGAAACCTAGCAGCTTACCAGATCTCACCCCGAAGGTGCACTTGTTCGAGTTTAACCTCGGCTTGTACAACTTCAACCTGTCGAATAGTTTTTGAAGGTGGTCAAGGTGTTCTTCCTCAGTTTGGGATCTTGCAATCATATCATCGACGTATACCTTAATCTCATGATGGTTCATGTCATGGAACAAAGCGACCATGGCACGCTGATACGTTGCCCCAGCATTCTTCAATCCAAAAGGCATGACCTTGTAGCAAAAGGTACCCCATTGAGTAACAAAGGTCGTCTTCTCCATGTCTCCGGGAGCCATTTTAATCTGATTATAATCGGAGAAACCATCCATAAAGGAGAAGACCTTATGTTGAGTGGTGTTGTCAACCAAAACGTCAATGTGAGGAAGAGGGAAATCATCCTTGGGACTTGCCCTATTCAGATCCCTGTAATCGACACACATTCGAACCTTACCATCTTTCTTCGGCAAAGGAACCACGTTGGCCACCCACTGAGGGTAAGAAGTAACTGCTAGAAAACCGACGTCAAACTGTTTCATAACTTCATCCTTGATTTTCTCAGACATATCTGGGTGCATTCGGCAGACCTTCTGTTTCACTGGAGGACAGTCTTCCGTGGTAGGCAATCGGTGAACCACAATATCGGTATCCAACCCAGACATATCTTTATAAGACCAGGCAAAGATCTCAACATAGTCACGCAGCATCTGAATCAACCATTGTTGCACACTAAGCTCTAGGTTTGCACCAACCTTGACCTCTTTCTTGTCTATCTCTGTACCTAGATTTACTGACTCCACCGACTCTTCGTGCGGCTGAATGGCCCTCTCTTCCTGAAGTAACAGTCTAGCAAGTTCAACAGGCACTTCGCAATCATCTCCACCTTCGTCTTTGGCTAAGTTGATCGGACTTTCGAAGTCGTAACTGGCAGTAGCAGAGTCATTACCATTGAGATCTAGAGTGGATGTAGACCTATATATGTGAGTGTGTGTAAAATAGCTGTTTTGCAATATGTAATAAAAGAAAAACAAGGAGCACAAAATTTGAAATGCAAGAAAACGTCCAATGCTTTTATTAATGATATATGAAAATGACACACATAAAGCCCTCACAAATGAGGCCACATTTCCCCGGGTAAGACACCAGGCCGTAAAGTTTTAAAACAATGTTTGTTACAAATACAAAACAAAAGTATCATTACTGGGTAACAAAAGAAATTAGGATGAAGTCCTTTGCTGTCATGTTGCTTAGTCCTCCATCAGTAGTAGGATAGATCCAACTGTCGAACTCAGACTCTTCAACGTCGTCTTCAATGGCATTCACTTTTGAATTGCTGATGAACAGGGAAGGTCTTCCGATCTGTGCACTCCAAACAGCCCTTTGAGCTTCTGCAGTGAAACTCAAACCAAACTTGTTAGCCTTATATGCAAAATCAGGGAGTTGGCCCCAATTTGCACACCCACCTTTCTCAACAACAGCCCGAGCATCCTTGAAGGAAGCCATCTTCATAGGAGGATCTTCAACAACAGTCTCAGTTGATGCCAGCGTATGGGGAACCACTTCAAAATGTTGGAATGGGGTCTCAATGAACTCCCCATCCATCTCTACGTATCGGAAAGAGTTGAGGTGGCTTACCATGTACTCCTCCTCTCCTTGTACTGTCAAAATTTTCCCTTTGACCGGGTACTTCAGCTTCTGGTGGAGAGTTGAGGTTACTGCCCTAACTTTGTGGATCCATGGACGACCCAGCAAACAAGAATAAGATGGCCGAATGTCCATTACATAGAACGTAGATACGAAAACCTGAGAACCAACTTTAATCGGGATATCAACTTCTCCATGTACCATTCTCTTTGACCCATCAAAGGCCCTAACAACAATGTTACTTGGTTTCAACTCTAAACCTTCGCAGTCCAACCAGTCTAGAGCTTTCTTAGGCAAAACGTTCAATGAGGAACCGGTGTCCACCAATACATGAGCAAGAGTAGTGCCCCTGCATTCAATGGAGACATGCAGGGCATCATTGTGATTCTTCCCCTTAACAGTCAAATCGGCGTCAGAGAAACCCAACCCATTATCAGCAGTCAGACTAGCCACGCAATCTTTAAACTGGTCAGCTGATGTTTCTTGTGGTACGTGTGCAGTCTTCAGGAAAGCAATCAGAGCCTTGGCATGGGCTTCTGAGCATAGCAACAGAGACAACATAGAGATTTTAGATCGGGTCTGCCCCAGCTGCTCGACTACATTGTAGTTACTCTTTTTGATGATTTTTAAAATTTCCTCCATCTCTTGTCTAGAGGCTTCAACATTAATCTTCTTCGGTGCCTCCGTCTGGGCAGGCTCATCAGTGGTCCCTTTGCCCCGAGTGTCGGATGACTCGGCAACAGGGGTAAGAATGGGAACTTGAACAGGAATAGTAGCCGGTACACTGGCAGGTGTAATAACAACAGGTTTCTGAGCAGTTAGTGAAGAGATCTCAGGGGAGAACAACCTTCCGCTGCGGGTGACTTTGGCAGGCCCAACAATATTGCTGATGTCAGTATCAGCGTCCAAATCTTGCTTAACTCCGTGATAATAAACATCAGCCCCGTAATGCCAAGGGACAGCTTTATCAGATGTATATGGGATAGGCCCAGGAACAGTGATGATCAATGGTGCGATTCTTGGAATAGATGTAATTCTAACAGGCTTTCTCGAGGAAGCCTTGGAAGAATTGTCGAAAATGGTGATGATATCAACTTCTTCAGTAGGAACCAAAGGAACAACAGTCTTCTCAAACAGAATTTCTTTATTATCCATCATGCGTTGGACACCTGACTTCAAAAGATGGAAACTGGTAGGTAGGATGGAACATATACGGCAACCTTCGTCACAGCCCGGAAATAAACCGGCTAACAAAAGGTTCTTCTTCACAGTCAACAAAGGGGTAACAATGTCGTTCACAGAAACCAGAAACGAGTCTTCATCTATAGCATTCACTCCATGCTTGGGCATAGGAGCAGTCACAACATTAGGTCTTTCAGGTGCTTCGAACTCAATCTCCTTCGCATCAATTAAGTCCTGTACTTTGTTCTTCAAAACCCAACAATCATCCGTATCATGCCCCGGGCTATCAGAGTGAAAAGCACAACGGGCATTAGGGTTGTACTTCAGTGATGTTGTATTTCGATTCTTTGGGGCTTCCCTTGGGATCACTAAGTTGGTTTTCAATAACTGCGGCAGAATCTGGGATAAAGTCATGTTGAGCTGAGTGAATTGTCTTCGAGGTTTCTCGGCCCTTGGCTGATTATTGCGCTGAGGAGCACCAGCAGGCCTTAATATAACAACCGCATTAACAGCTTGGTGTTGTTCAGGTCTATTCTGAATTTTTGAACTATAAACAACACTGGACTCCTTCTTAAAAGGCTTCTTCTCGGTGCTTGACGAAGCACCTTTCTGTATCTTACCGGATTTGATACCAGCCTCAATCCTTTCCCCGGTCATAATCAGCTCCGTAAACCCGGATGATGAACTTCCAATCAGATGGTTGAAATACGGACCAGACAAGGTCCCCAAAAACATATCAACTAACTCCCTATCAGCCAAGGGTGGTTGCACTCTTCCAGCGAGGTCCCTCCACTTCTGAGCATAATCTTTGAAACCTTCGCCCGCACCCATAGACATACCCTGGAGTTGGGTACGCGTGGGAGCGAGGTCGGCATTGTATTGGTACTGCTTGTAGAAAGAAGCAGCCAAGTCTTCCCAATTACGGATGCTAGTTCCTTCCAACTGGTAAAACCATTCAAGCTGAGTCCCTGAGAGACTGTCTTGAAAGAAGTGGATCCAGAGATTCTTGTCAGCGGTGTATGGCTGAATCTTCCTAACATACGACCGGAGGTGCAGTTTTGGACAAGAAATCCCGTCGTACTTAGAAAAGGCTGGTGCTTTGAACTTGTGGGGAATTACCACCCCAGATGATAGACCCAAATCTACAAAGTCCAGACCAGACACCTTCTGAACTTCCATCGCACTCAACCGGTCTTCCAGTTGTTTGTATCTATCCTCAGCCGGAGGATACTGGTCTTCGTCGAAGTCTGTCTCGTTGTCTGAAACCATAGGGCTAGGAGCCCTCCTTTCTTCCTGACTATCTTTCCCTCCAGATGAGGGGGTCAAATTAACTTCATCTCGTAGCCTGTTTCCAAACCTGTGCCCCATGTTAAACAGGATCGTCTTCTTCTTCTTCTTCTTCTCTTTCTAGATAAGGGCCTTCAGATCTTGCTGAACCTTAGCTAGATTCATGAACAATTCTTGGAACTGGGCGTTTTGAGCCTGTAGAGCCTTGATTGCTTGTTCAGTTGATGGTTCAGAAGACATGATGCTGAAATAAACAGCGAAGAAGATGAGAAAACCTGTAAGGGTACCTATTATGAGGT
The DNA here is from genome assembly GCA_948472305.1 of Vicia faba. Classification (NCBI taxonomy): domain Eukaryota; kingdom Viridiplantae; phylum Streptophyta; class Magnoliopsida; order Fabales; family Fabaceae; genus Vicia; species Vicia faba. The sequence goes on from OX451741.1 coordinate 1,136,273,736, forward strand.
GCATGGAATGAAATGCGTATGCTATGATTTCAAAGACATCGAGAGATTCAAATTCGTAAACCAAACATGAAACACACTTTTATTAGATAAACTTGAAATTCAATTGTTCAACAAATGCCCTTAAGGCATTACAAGAAAGGAAATACTGAAAAACTAAATAAAAACTGGAAATAATCAAAGGACATCAGCGCTCCCATGGTCGTTTGCCTTTAGTGCTGACATAGTCGTTGATGATCTGCTCATTCTCCAGCTACCTTGTCAACTTCTGGATCTTCTGCTCTTGCTCGTGATACTTTTCTCGATAAGTATCCCGCTCTTTTCTCAGCTGCATCCAGGACCTCTTCAATGCCCCAATGTCAGTAGGCATGTAAGGGTGTAAGATAGTAGGAGGAACCCCTTCCTCATCAGCAACTTCAACAATAATAGGCAAGACGGCTTCATAGGGCATTCCCAGCTTTTGGGCACGTATGCGAACCCATCAGAGATATGGTTCCATTGGTAGAGAAGTTTTCGCACCCAACTCGTATGGATCAAATCTGTGTACTCTATCCCAAGCCCTTATGAATCTGCGGCGTTGCTCGTCACTATCCCCTTGGAAATCAAAGATTATACTAGGCATTAGCAGCTCATGAGGTCCTTCCCTTCTGGCTCGCCCAAACTGACGTAAGGCCAAGCATGGATTGTATGTAATTCCTCCATTGGTTCCTATCAGTGGAACATTGGGGTATTCCCCACAGCGATCAATAATGGCCACCTCGTCCATACCCTTAATAGTCCAAATGATGTCATTGTGAGAGAGAGAGAGAGACATAACCCTATAAGCCCAGCCCATGCCTTCTTTGTTCTTCAGAACTGATTTTGGGAGGTGAGAAATAAACCACCTCTCCAACAATGGAGCACAGCACATCAAGGTTCCCCGCTTCCGAGCAGTACGAGCATAAAGCTGATGAAGAATGTCACCCAAGAGAGTGGGTACAGGATTACCAGAGATGAAGATTTTTGCCGCATTCACATCAACAAAGGAGTCAGAGTTAGGAAACAATACCAATCCATATATCAAAAGAGCCAGAATATCTTCGAATGCCTGGAAGTCTAGACTATCCCAGAAATGATTAGCCTTACCAACCAAGAACTTAGTCAAAAAGCCCTTCGCTCCACTATGAGTTTCCAATTAGCCATTACCTCATCCTTTGTCAGATGAAGGGCTGAAGCAATCTCTTTCGGCCTAAGGATCTTCTCCCAACCTGTAAACGGGGTCTGCTCCAGAATAGAGATACCGAGCAAATCAGAGAACTCTTCCAAGGTAGGGACCAACTGGTAGTCCTGAAAAGTAAAGCAGTGGTACAGTGGATCAAAGAACTGGACTAGGACACTCATCATCTGCTCGTCCAATTTGGAGGTGACCAAACCAAGAAGATGCCCAATGTCTTCTGATAAAGGAAGTAGTATCTGACATCTTGGAAACCAACTCTTTAAGCATAGTGGGAACCTAGACAAAGTTGATCCGGATGGTGTTCCTACGCATAGGTGCCATGACCTACAAAACAGAACAAAGATGAATCCCTCCTGTCTTTGAAATAGGTTAGTCCAATGCAAGATGTATGCAATGTTATGATGTCATGATGTCATGATGGAAAGCACACCACAAGTATCCACAAATAGCAAACATGGTAAAGGCACACAAGTCACACACAGAGCCCTTAGATTTCAGGCTGGCAAGGAGTCTAGGTACTACCCTCTTTCAGTTTAGTTGGTTTAAACCTATCCTATAAATAGTAACCGGGTTCTAGAGGATCTCAATATCACTGACTACCCTCGATCGGTCATAATTCCAGTTTAGCAACCTTTTCTTGCGGCCGGAATCATTGCGAGAGTTTAGTCTCAATGAGTGTAGCATACTGCTACTGTTCTATGGCCAAGTTGGTCAATTTAAAGGTTCTAAGGTCAGTTGGTGCTTAATGACCCCTTAGAAGACCCATATTCTCCTCGTTGCGCCACAAGGGATATCGGTATAAACTAAAGTGCCACACCAACGTAGCTACTACTTCAACCGTATCGGTCTACACCGTATAGTTCCCTCGCAGTTTATTGCTACTTACCTAAAGGGTATTCCCCAGATCCGGGTTAGGATCTATAGTAACTCCAATACAAGCCCACAAAAATAAAGCATACAAGTCAAGCAATTGAAAACGTGATGAACTATTCCTAAGGTACACCCCACTTATTAAGCGTCCCCAGCAGAGTCGCCAGTTCTGTGATACGGTGGGAAGAACTGACTGTTTTTTGGAATGCTGGTTTGCGTTTTGTGTTTGTTTTCACAAAATGTCGCGGTAAGCAAGAGTCGCCACTGACTTTTATTTTATCCAACAAGGAAAGGAAAAAAGCACAGAAAAATTCCTTTTTCGAGATATTTCTCGGGTTCGCGGGGTAGATTATAGAAAGGGAAGGTGTTAGCACCATTTCCATCCGTGGTTATCCACAGGCTCTTAGGTACTTGCTCATATTGTTTTCAAAATTTCTTTCTTTGTGCTTGTGGGTTTGAAAAAGTTTTTGTTTTGAAAACTTGGATTTAACTCTTGCTTCTGTCCTCAAGAGTGTATGATGTGTTTTTGAAAACTTTGTTCAAAAAGTGTAAGTGTGAAAAAGATTTAGTTTTTGTTTTTTGAAAGAGCAAGTACTTAAGAACCATCTACCTACTCGAAAAAGGAATTGTTCTATGCTATCTTCCTTTAGACAATGTTATCCCACTATTGATGTGTAGGTAGCATCGTCGTTGGAGTTTTAAGGGTCAATTCGAATTAGGGACTTACGGTCACTAAAGCAATGTTAGGACACCTTAGCGGTAACCCTAATGTCTTAGATCATTTGTTCGAGGCAACAATATCCGAGGCAACCGTTTCGAGGCGACTATGATCTTTTAGACAAGAGGACGGCCTCTAAAGTGACCTATACTCAATGACCGCGTACGAAGGCAACCAAGTGGGGTGTACCCTAAGAGTGCGCATGTGCGAGTGTGTCGTTTTCAGTTAATTTCATCTCAGTACATGTTAATGGTGATCTAAGTTGATTTTAGGTTAAAACATTCAGTCTTGTCATGCATCCCTATTATCAAACATCTAACAGTTATATTTTGCGGAAAATAAATTGCGGAATTTAAATTACAAGGTGTCGGGTATTTACATCGCCAAAGACAAACCCTTTAAAAATAAATAAAGCGATAAAAAATAAATAAAGGTCCTAATAACTATTACAAACCGGAGGCAAGTACATTATTGGATAAAAATAAATAAATCGCGTGCGGGAAATTAAATCGAGCGCAAAGTTCTAGGGTTTTGACCCTTTTTGTTAAAGAAAAGATCTTTTTTTTTGTTTTTTGAATTAAGAAAGAAATTAACTTAAATTAATTACTAAATCAATAAATTAATTAATTAATAATAAAAGAGTTATTTTTTGGGTTTTTGGTATTTTAAGAAAGAAATAAGAAATTAATTGAATTAGTAAAACCTAATTAAGTCTAATTTAATTTTAATTATTTGCAAAAATATATTAAAGTTATTCTAGAGTTAAAACCTAAATTGATTTATTAGTATTTATTAATAAAAATAAAAGTTAAAGTTTGATTTGATAAAAAATATTTTTGGTGATTTTATTTTATAAAGAAAAGGATTTTAATTGGTTAATAATTAAGAAAGAAAAATAATAAAACAGTTAAGTAAAACAAAATAAGTAAATATAAGAGAAAAGAGGTATGGGCCTGAAATTTGGGTGTGATTAGCAATCCTGAGGCCCATTTAGATCTGACCTTGTTGACTTTTGAGATCCAGTAGGCGCGTGTTGACTTGGTCTATGGTAGACCATCAGATCTTGGCCACCAGATCTAGCCTCTGGCCATCTGGCAATTGATTGCTTGCTGGTGCATGGTATGTTGTGGCCTTGGACATGTACAAGATCACCTGAAGAATAAAATTAACAAAGAAAGTGGGGGACCTGGGATTCAAACCCAGGTCCTGATGGTGATTGCCAGCTTGCCTTGCCACTACACCGTTTTGCTTCAGTTGTTAGTATATTGCATAATAATAATAATATAACAAAACAACATTAATTGGTCAGAAAATAAAAACGCGCGAAGAAACATTTGAATGGGCCAACCGGAAGCTGACACACACTCGTCCCTGTCCCCAGGTCTGTAATAACATTACCTGCGGATTTGAATCCGCGGCTAAATGCGCAGGCTTGCTCCAAAATTCATTCTAGGCCACATAAATGCCTTTCAATGCCATGGTTAAACTCGTCTTCCTCTTTCGGTCACGCCTATAGCCATTACTAAGGCTAATTTTATCTGAAACAAAAAAACCTAAACCAAGATGCAAAACCCTAACAATGGTGATTCTTTATACAGGTTAGATGAATGAAATTAAATAATGTCAAAAGATTGCAAATGGCATGGTGAGTCAAAATATGCAATTAGTTTTCATTGTAGATGCAAGAATAACATAAATCGATTTCAAGAATGGAGCGGACTCGTGAACCACTTACAGCACTCTAGGAGATTGGAAAATGCATGCTTTTGATCCAGGAAGGTTGAGTGAACACCCAGGAATCGATTGGGATAGGCCTTAGCTTCTGAAATTGCCTCTAGCTACGGTTTCGAATTCAAGCTTTTTGTCAATTTTTCCAAACTTTGTTCTGCCTCTTCTTGTAGCCTCCAACCACTATTTTCGTGCCTTTGCCTTCCTTATGTAATGTATATTGCATTAGGGTAAGAAACTTGGTACAAATCTCTCTAAATCAATGCTCATGAATTGGATTTGATTCCACCATTACAACCTTCCAAATTTGGCCTAAATCATATCTTCTTGTAACCAATGCACCTGATGCGAATTTGACTCACATAATAGCTATATTCAAAGCCTAAATCAACCAAAAAATCATGAGTTATAAATACTTTTGATTTTATATGATTTTATTTGATTTAAAGTGAATAAATTCAATTAAAAATCAAATTAAATAATAAAAATAATATATGGGCGCATGGCTGAATATAGGACACGTGGGCAATGATGTAAGCTCATATCAAGTGGAAAAGAATGGGCCCATTTGACAAAATTTGAAGTTTTGGGGATAGTTGACTTTTGGAAATTTTGCAAAAATATCCAATTTCAAAAATGCATAACTTCTTCAATTTTGAACTTTTGGAAGTGTTCTTGGACTTTTTAGAAATCTTGAGATGTCCTCTAACCAACCATTTTGGTATCATCTCATTTTGATATTCCATGCTCAAGTTATAAGCTTTGGCAAAAAAGGTGTTTTTGTTGACTTTCAAAATTGACCTATAATGTCCAAATTTATAACTTCTTGTGAGTGCATTTTCTGATCTTGGCGTATGAAGATGGATTGTAGGAAATTGCATCCTATTCAAAATGAGCTTTGGATGGGTCATTTCTCATAAATTATGAGAAAGCTATGCTTGGTCAAATTCGAGTTGACTTTTCCTACAAAACCCTAATTTAGCAACTTTTGAGTCTAGATGAATTTTGAGCAATCCTTGATGAATCATGATCAAACCTTGATAAAATGATGAAATATCCTTCAAAATGATCATGTTGACAAAAAAACTTGAAGTTTGACTGTATTTGGGTCACAGTTGACTTTTGCCCTAGCATAGTCGATTTTTGGACCTTTTGAGCATTTGACTGAGCAAACTTCCTCTGAAAGGCTTGAAACTTGACATGGATGACCTTGAGAACATATTAGGACATTGGGGAGATCTTGAGGTCATTTGTACTCAAGGATCTTGATGCAACACAAAACCCTAATTTGGGGTTAACTGCCTTAGGAGATAGCTTGTCTGTCCAACTCTTGAGCAAACTTGAGCAACTTGGAGATTTTTCTTGCAATGTTTGGAGAAATATGAGAGGGCAACTTTTGGGGTAAAACAGCTGCGTATTTACAAAATCTCACACAAGCATCATAAATGAAAACTAAAGGTACAGGTCAATTCGTCTTGACCTTGTGAGCACCATGGCATCCCTCTTTGGGGCCAATTTTACCTGCATGAGAAAACCCTAAAACGAGCAAGAAAATCCTAACAATGGTGGATCTCAGTACGTGTGTCAAAAATTCAATTGAGTATTGTTGTACCCCAAAATTTGCCCTCCCATTTTTCTCAAGACATGTCAAGAATAATCTCTAAGTGACTCAAGTTGGCTCAAGAGTTGGACAATCAAATCATCTCCTAAGGCAGTCGATCTCAAATTAGGGTTTTATGTTGCATAAGGATCCTTACATCCAAATGGCCTAAAATTCACCCCAATGTCATGATATGATCTCAAGGTCATCTATGTCAAATTTCAAGCCTTACAGAGAAAGTTTGGTCAGTCAATTGCTCAAGAGGTCCAAAAATCGACTGTGTTAGGGCAAAAGTCAATTGTGACCTACAAATAGTCAAACCTCAAGATTTTTTGTCAACATTATCATTTTTAAGTTTAATTCATCATTTGATCAAGGGTTGATCATGATTCATCAAGGATTGCTCAAGATTCACCAAGATTCAAAAGTTGCTAAATTAGGGTTTTATAGGAAAAGTCAACTCAACTTTGACCAAGCATAACTTTCTCATACTTTATGAGAAATGACCCATCCAAAGCTCATTTTGAATAGGATGCAATTTCCTACAATCCATCCTCACACCCAAAGATCAAGAAATGCTCTCACAAAAGTTACAAATTTGGACATTATAGGTCATTTTTGAAAGTCAACAAAAACACCTTTTTTTCCAAAGCTTATAAATTGAGCATGGAATATAAAAATGATATGAGACCAAAAGGGTTGGTTAGAGGACATCTCAAGGTTTCTAAAAAGTCAAGGAACCCTTCCAAAAGTTCAAAATTGAAAAAGTTATGCATTGTTGAAGTTGGGCATTTTTCCAAAAGTGCCAAAAGTCAACTATCCTCAAAACTCCAATTTTTGACAAAAGGGCCCACTTTTTTCCACTTGATTTGATTTTGTCACACCACACACGTGTCCTATCTTCAGTTTCATGTCCATTCATTTATTTTTCTATTTTATTTAATTTTTATTGAATTAATTCATTTTAAATCAATATTAATTCAAATAAAATCCAAAAATTGATGGAATAATATTTTTTTGATCATTACAAGTCTTAAATATCATGATACACCCAATCAAATTCGTGCCATGCCATATTGTGAACAAAATCTTGGATTTGGCATAATTTTGGAAGCTTTGTTAATGGAGATCAAATCAAATCTCAAATCTTCAATGCACATGGATTCAAGCCCAAAGATTTAACCTAATGCATTCCTTATTACTCACACAAGCTAGACACATCAAAAACAGGACCTAAGAGCTGCAGAAACGGCCAAACCAAAACTGGAAAAAACCTTGAAAAGTTGGAGATCGAAATCCATATTGGAGGCGTTTTAAAAGCAAAATCTCCACATAGCTTCCTTGCCTGACGTTCACTGAAGCCAAAGTGATCAAAACCAAGCCTTGAGACCTCCTAAATCACGCTGTAAGTACTCAAGAACATAGCCCTGTACATGGAATCTTGAATCCATTTTCTTGCATCCTTTTTCCAATCTTTTTGTATAATCATGCTTGCCATTCAATTTCTAAGCATTCTACAATATTTGATTGCGTTTTAGTGGCCTCTAACGTGATACCCGAACCTAGGGTTTCCATTCCTTGTTTTTAGGCATTTTTTATACAGGCAAAATTAGGACAAATAATTGGTACATGGATGTCCAGGGAAGAGAGACGAACACGATGATGGTCTCAGCTTCCGTTTACATGGCCTGGAAATTATTTTAGGATGATCCCACGAATCTTGCTGCGGATAAAAATCCGCAGGTAAGAAAACCAGGGATTTATTGAAGAAGATGACTAGGTGTCTTCCTCTGATTGGCCAACTTTGAATTTCGCGCTATTTTTTTTTTATTTTTTCAGGCATAATGTTTTATTTCATATATAATAATTGTTTCTTATTCTAACAACAAATAAGCAAGTCAGTTGGGTTGGCAAGCGCGCTAGTGGAAAGTCTCATGGGACCTGGGTTCGAATCCCAGGTCCCCCAATATATTTGTCTTATTTTTCTCCAGGCAATTGCATGTGGTTTCAGCAAGCGTGGACTATCATGTTCCTTCTGATCTCAAATGCCAGATGGCCTTCAGGCCAAATCCAAAGGCCAGGATTGAAGGCTCACCATACATCTAAGTCAACAAGCGCATATGGAATCAACAAAGTCAAAGCAGGCTGGAACGAAAATGGGCCTTGAATATGCTATCATACCTCCTGATTTGGGGCCCAAACCCCCCTTTGGTTCATTTTCTTTTACTTCTTATTATATTTATTTATTTATTTTATTGTTTTAATTAATAATTATTAATCACTAACCAAATAATTCATTTTTCTCATAAAATTGAAAACTCAAAAAATATTATTTTTATTAAAATTAAAATTGACTTTATTTTTGTATATAAATATTGATTAATTGATTTAGTTTTTTTAATTAGGAAATAACATTAATAATTTTGCAAATAATTAAAATCAATTTAGAATAACTAGGTTTTATTAACTTTTAATCATTTTTATTTTATTTCCTTAAATATTAAAAAAAATCCAAAAATATCCTTTTTTTATTAATTAATTAATAATTTGTTTAGGTTTAATTTTTTTAAATTCAAAATAACAAAAACATGCTTTCTTTCAAAAAAGGGTCAAAACCCTAAAAAATGTGTCGTCTTAATTTTTCGCACGCGGTCCATATTTCCAATATTGTAATTGCTCCTGGAATGTAATAGCTTTTAATTGGGACTTTATTTATTTACCGCTTTATTTTTACTTTCTGCAATTTAAATTAAAGGGTTTGTTTTTGGCGATGTAAATACCCGACGCCTTGTAATAGTTTAGATTTAATTTCCGCAAATTTAATTTCCGCAACTATACAATGTTAGATGTTTGATAATAGGAAATGTATGACAAGATCCAATGTATGAACTTAAAATCAACATAGCTCACCCATGACATGTACAGATAAAATTAACCAAAATAACACACTTGCACATGCCACTCTTAGGGTACACCTCACTTGGTTGCCTTCGAAAGTGTTCATTGAATATAGGAAGTTTTAGAGGTCGCCCTCTTGTCCAAAGATCATAAGTTGCCTCGAAACGGTTGCCTCGGATAAAATGATCTAAGACATTAGGGCTACCACTAAGGCGTCCTAACATTGCTTTAGTGACCACACGTCCCTTAATCGAATTGACCCGAAAACTCCAACGACGATGCTACCTACTCCTCAATAGTGGGATAGCATTGTCTAAAGGACATTAGCACAGTTTAATTCCCTTTTCGAGTAGATAGATGGTTCTTAAGTACTTTCTCCTTTTAAAACAAAACAAAACTTTTCGCACTTACACTCCTTTCAAATAAAAACTCTTTTCAAACCCACAAACACAAAGAAAAGCAAACTTTTGAAAACACAATGAGCAAGTACCTAAGAGCCCGTGGATAACCACGGATAGAAAGGGTGCTAACACCTTCCCTTTCTATAATCTACCTCCCGAACCCGAGAAATATCTCAAAAAGGAATTTTTCTGTGCTTTTGTCCTTTCCTTGTTGGATAAAATAAAAGACGGTGGCGACTCTTGCTCACCGCGACATTTTGCAAAAACAAACGCAAAACACGAACCAACATTCCAAAACAGTCAGTTCTCATTCCCACCGATCATAAGTATTACCAAAACATTGCAAATACATTAACAAACACATATATGTCATTAAAACATGCTAATGCTGCGTAAATTGTAAGAATGGATTTTGAGTTTGAAGGGCAAACCGTGGGTCTTTGGTTCGAGTTTCTGGCCTTACAGATGCTTACAAATGATCATATCTGCTTCAGAGAAGGTCTAGGATGTGAATGGTGCTCTTGGAATGGCCTCAATCTCCCCCTCACTGCAAGAATGCTTTCACACTTTTTAATGATTTTTTTTGAATCTGACTATGCTCTCTCACGCCTCCAACCCTTGTGCTTGTGGTCTGGATTTGTTCTATATGTAGGCTTGAGTGAATTAGGTTTACAAATTTGCTACAAATCTTCTTCAATTAAGGTGATTGAATCATGATTTGATTCTTATTCAAATCTTTCTAAATCAAGCAAAACTCAATCTTTTTGTGTACAAACAAGCCTTGCACGATTTGATCTCATTTCCAGCTATTCATGGACCTGAAATATGCATAAAATTTCAAGGTTTAAATGATTTTGATATTTTCATGATTTTATTTTGATTTAATTTGATTTAATTGAAATAAAAATAAAAATAAATGACAAAAATAAAATAAAGGCAAGTGGGAAGGATCATGGGTGGTGGACCATGTTACAAACTCAATACAAGCATAAAAAGTTGGGCCCATTTGACAAAAATTGCAATTTGAGGCACATTTGACTTTTGGCAATTTTGCAAAAAAGGTCAACTTCACCAATGCATTACTTCCTTAATTTTGATCCTATGAGGGTGTTCTTGGACTTTTTAGAAAGCTTGAGATGTCTTCTAAGCAACCCTTTTGGTCTCATATCACTTGAGTCTTCCATGTTCATGTAAGAAGCTTTGACAAAAAAGGTGTTTTTGTTGACTTTTCAAAATGACCTATAATGTCCAAATTCATAACTTCTTGTGAGTGCATATTTTGAACTTGGCAGCTGAAGATGAATTGTAGGGAATTGCATTCTATTAAAAATGAGATTTTTATGGGTCATTCTTGATAAAGTATGAGAAAGTTATGCTTGGTCAAACTTGAGTTGACTTTTCCTGCAAAACCCTAATTTAGCAACTTTTGGGTTTTGATGAATTGTGAGCAATCCTTGAGGAATCATGATCAACCCTTTATAAAATGATGAATAATACTTTAAAATGAGGATGTTGACCAAAAATCTTGAAGTTTGACTGTATGTGGGCCACAGTTGACTTTTGCCCTAGCACAGTCGATTTTCAGGCCTTTGAACAATTGACTGAGCAAACTTCCTCTGCAAGGCTTGAAACTTGACATGGATGATCTTGAGAACATATTAGGACAATAGTGGGAATTTGAGACCCTTTTAATTCAAACATCTTGATGCAACATGAAACCCTAATTTGAGGTAGACTGCCTTAAGAGAGAGTTTGTCTGGTCAACCCTTGGACTTTCTTGAGCAATTTGAGGACCTCACTTGAAATGTATTGAAAAATATGGGAGGGAAAATTTTGGGGTACAACAGATGCCCATGTTCAATCTTCTTAAACCTGAGGATGTAGATTGGCTTGTCTTCCTTTCGTGCTCTGAAGGTTGAAGATGATTGAACACTAGAATGCCTAGAAATTTGCACTCGCATGAAGTGGTACTTGTCTTGTGATGTCAGGAATAGGATTATAGATTCCATTTGGAGATTGACGACAGAGGATGGGCTTAAAGATGCCATCAGAGGAGGTGTCGATCGCATAAGAGATTCCTTTGCGAGAACCCGTATACCTGTTGTTGAGGAAGACTACGCTAGGGAATGCTAGTCTCTGTCTTGGTAAAAGTTGAATTTTAGGAGCTTCGGTCGTTCGTTATTCTACTGGGGAATCGTCTCTTGGTCGAAGAGGTGAAGATGAACTATTATCTGGTTGTGATCCAGGCTTCATAGTGATAAGATTGATTGTTATCTGGTCGTACTCCAGGCTTTACAGTGACTTACTGGGGAGATGAGATTAAACTTGCTATCCGGTCGTTCTCCAGGATTTGCAATTTCTCAATTCTTATCTGGTCGTACTCCAAGATTCAAAAGGAAATAAGTTGTTATTTGGTCGCATCCGGGCTTCAACTTGAATTAGGGCACACTAATATTCGGTCGACTTCGGGCTTCTTAGTAATTGTCCAGGTAAACTTCTCTTTGGTCGAAATCCAAGCTTCGTAGTGTCTTATACTGTTATCTGGTTGTAATCCCAGGCTTCAATGTCTTTTACCGTTATATGGTCGTAATCCAGGCTTCATGATGTTTCATACCATTATCTGGTCGAATCCAGGCTTCATGGTGTCCTGTACTGCTATCTGGTCGATTCTAGGCTTCACAATACCTTACTTCTTATCTGGTCGTATTCCAGGCTTCAGAAGAAATCAAGTGGTTATCCAGTCGCATCCGGGCTTCCATTTGATTTTAAGGCTTACTAATATCCGGTCGATTTCCGGGCTTCATAGTAACTGGCTGGGTAGACTGCTATTTGGTCGAAATCCAAGCTTCGTAGTGTCCCTTACTGTTATCTGGTCGTAATCCCAGGCTTCAGTGTCCTTTATCTCTATCTGGTCGTAATCCAGGCTTCACGACGTATTATACCATTATCTGGTCGAATCCATGCTTCATGGTGTTTTAAGATATTATCCGGCCTAACCCGGGCTTCATAACTTGCATTAAAGATATATCACTATCTGGTCGACTCCAGGCTTCGTAGTATTCTTGGCTGCTATCTGGTCGTAATCCAGGCTTCACAATGTTTTATACCATTATCTGGTCGAGTCCAGGCTTCATGGTGTCTTGTATCGCTATCTGGTCGTAATCCATGCTTCACAATACCTTGCTGAGCTGTTATCTAGTCGATTTCTGGGCTTCACGGCTTGTGTTTATGATATACCACTATTTGGTCGATTCCAGGCTTCATGGTGTCTTTGTATTGCTATCTGCTCGTGCTCTAGGCTTCACAATAACTTGTTGGGGATTAAACTATTATCCGGTCGAATCCGGGCTTCATAGCTTAAACTTTGTGGGAATTTGATTGTATCTTTTCCTGAAATGTAAAGATTTAGTCGTATGTAATGCCATGATGCATGACATGTATTGAGAAATGATGTTCTCAAAATAAATGAGACTGTGTTCTATGATGAGTATGTGCATGCCATGATGTATGGATATGCAATGTTTTTATGATGTTCTCTAGATGGGGAAAATAAATCTCGGACTGCTGCTGGAGAATACGAGGAGTTGAGTTCTTCGTTCTCGCTGGGGATAACGACTGAAGATGATTTGAGAATAAATTGGCGGGAGAATAACTCTGCTGGAGAATAAACTGGCGAAAGAATGACTCTGTGGGGAAGAGAGGTACTCTGCCGGAAGATCTGCTGATTTGGAGAAATAACATCGGCTGGGGATGAATTACCGTTGCTGGTGATAATGAATCCGGTTGGGGATTGAGTTTCTGCTTGTGGAAGAGATAAACTCTACTGGGGATAGTCTTCCATTGTTGGTGATAGATGAACGCTTGGGGAGAATTAACACCACTGTTTTTGGGTATTTCTTACTTTGCGGAGAGTGCATGCACTTTTAGTCACATTCTCAGACTGGCTCTACCCCTGTACCTGGTGGGTAGAGCAACTGTAAGGTTTGGACATTTCTTGTTTGCCCCTATTCCTGGAATTACGAGTAATTGTCTTTTGTTTTGCATGTAAATATTTATGAGCAACAATTATTTTCAAATGCATATATAAAAAATGAATCATTGGACGCTCTTACAAAACAAAACAAAAAAGAAAAACAACTTTGAAATTTGTTTTAAAATGAATTGTATTGATTTTGAAGTTAGCCTGTAATAGGTATTTTGTACAAGAGGCTGACGTCCTAGTAAGAGAGCGCCGCTGAAAGATAGAATTTATACAATTTGTGAAAAACAAAGAAAAACAGTTATGTGAAACAATCCCTTTGGGTTCCAACTCTGCTATTGCCTTTATATCTTCGAGCGTCTCATCACTTTGCTACTTGGTTGAAGGTAGATCAGATTGATTGGTTCCGTCCAAGCTTGATAGTCGATACCAAAGTCTGGTTGCAAGATGATCCAATGAGACATACTGTTACACTTTGATCCCTAATTTTTGCCTGGACCGCCCTTTCGGGTTTTCGGTCCACCGGGATACCCTTTTTTGCCCAAGTCACCTTTTCAGGTTTTCGACTTGCCGGGTGTACAGATTTTTTGATTTTCATCCCTTATTTTTGCCTGAATCCTTTTGGTTCGCCGGGAAGCCCTTATTTTTGCCTAGGCCAGTCAACCTAGCGGGTCTTTAATTATGCGTAGTATTTTTTCACTATGTCAGCATTGACAGGGTGAGGAAGGTCATCACCATCCATGGTGGTTAGAATCATAGCTCCTCTTGAGAAAATGTTCTTAAACACAAATGGCCCTTCGTAAGTGGGGGTCCATTTGCCCCTGGGATCACCTTGTGGCAGTATGATGCGTTTGATCACCAGATCCCAGACTTGATATTCTTGTCGTCTAACTTTCTTGTTAAATGCCTTGATCATCCACTTTTGATACGTCTGACCATGACAAATAGCAGTAAGTCTCTTTTCATCGATTAAGTTCAGCTGATCAAGCCGGGTCTGGATCCAATCGTCCTCACTCAAACCTGCATCCTTCATAATCCTAAGAGAGAGTATCTGGACCCCAATGGGTAAGAATTCCTCCATGCCATACACCAAAGAGTAGGGAGTTTCCCCTGTTGATGTTCGTGCTGAGGTACGGTACCCATGAAGAGCGAATGGTAACATCTCATGCCAGTCTTTGTATGTCACCGTCATCTTCTGCACAATCTTCTTGATGTTCTTATTCGCTACTTCAACAGCCCCATTCATCTTCGGCCGGTAAGGAGAAGAGTTGTGATGGTGTATCTTAAACTGTTTGCAGAGCTCGATGATCATCGTATTGTTGAGATTTGTACCATTTTCTGTAATGTTCCTCTCTAGTACACCATATCGATAGATCAAATTGTGTCTGGTAAACCACGCCACGACGTTCTTGGTTACTGTAGCAAAGGAAGCTGCTTCAACCCACTTCGTCAAATAATCAATAGCTACCAGAATGAAATGATGATCGTTGGACGCAGTAGGTCTGATCTCGCCGATCATATTGATGCCCCATATTGCAAAGGGCCAAGGAGCTGTCAAGATGTTCAGAGGAACTAGGGGTACATGCACCTTATCAGCATAGACTTGGAACTTATGACAGGTCCGAGAATGTTGATAACAATCGGCTTCCATAGTAGACCAATAATATCATGCCCGTAGGATTTTCTTCGCCATAGTATGTCCACTAGAATGAGTTCCGAAAGTACCTTCATGTAACTCTGCCATAATCCTTTCTGCCTCGTTCTTGTCCACACATCACAGTAAGGTTGAATCATGGTTATGCTTGTAAAGGATACCATTACTGATGAAGAACTTCGCCGCGAATCTCCTCAAAAACTTCTTATCATTAACAGATGTACCCTCGGGGTACTCTTGAGCCTCAAGATACCTCTTTACCTCGTGGAACTAGGGTTTATCTGCTACCTCTTCAGTTTCAATGCCACAACAATGTGCGGGTTCGTCCAACCTCTCAATGGTAATCTGGGGAGCTTCATTGTCCCACCTGACCTTGAACATAGAAGACATGGTAGCTAGTGTGTCCGCTAACTGATTCTCCTCTCTTGGTAAGTGTTCAAATGTTATCTCCTCAAAGTGTGGGAGCAATGTCAGTACATACTCTTTGTAAGGAATAAGATTTGGGTGCTTCGTATCCCACTCGCCTTTGATCTGACTGATCACTAGAGCAGAATCTCTGAACACACTCAAGAACTTAATCCTTAGGTCGATAGCTGCTCGAAGGCCCAGGATGCATGCTTCATACTCCGCCATATTATTGGTGCAGTTAAAACATAATCGGGCGGTGAACGGAGTATGACAGCCCTCAAGAGATATGATCACGGCGCCAATGCCATTACCCAACGTGTTTGAGGCTCCTTCGAAATACATAGACCATCGGGATCCTTCCTTAGGTCCTTCATCTGATCCATGCTCTTCATAGTCGGTCACCAACATGATGTTCTCATCTGGGAACTCGAAATTCATAGATTTGTAGTCGTCCACTGCTTGATGCGCCAAATGATCTTCCAACACACTCCCCTTGATTGCTTTTTGGGTTGTGTATTGGATGTCATACTCAGTTAAGATCATCTTCCATCTTGCTATTCTTCTGAACAAAGCAGGCTTTTCGAAAATATACTTGATTGGATCCATCTTTGATATCAATAGGGTAGTGTGAGTCAGCATATACTGTCTCAGCCGGCGAGCAGCCCATGCCAAAGCGTAACAAGTTTTCTCGAGCAACGAGTATCGGGTCTCGCAGTCGATAAACTTTTTGCTAAGGTAGTAAATAGCGTGCTCTTTTCGACCAGACTTGTCATGTTGTCCCAGCACGCACCCCATTGAATTATCCAGTAATGTCAAGTATAGGATCAAAGGTCTTCCTTCAACTGGAGGCACCAGAATAGGTGGCTCTTGAAGATATTCTTTGATCCTTTCGAAAGCGGTCTGGCATTCATCATTCCAATTTACCACTTAATCTTTCTTCAGCAGCTTGAAGATTGGCTCACAAGTAGCAGTCATATGTGAAATGAATCGGCCAATGTAATTCAGACGTCCCAAAAAGCCTCTAACTTCCTTTTTTGTTTGGGGAGCTGGAATCCCTGTATAGCCTTCACCTTTGAAGGATCCACTTGAATACCTTTATCACTAACGACGAAACCCAGCAGCTTACCAGACCTCACCCCGAAGGTGCTCTTGTTCGGGTTTAACCTCAGCTTGTACATCTTCAATCTGTCGAACAGTTTCTGGAGATGGTCAAGGTGTTCTTCTTCAGTCTGGGACCTTGCAATCATGTCATCAACGTAAACCTCAATCTCATGGTGAATCATGTCGTGGAACAAAGCGACCATGACGCGCTGATAAGTTGCCCCAACATTCTTCAACCCGAAAGGCATTACCTTATAATAGAAGGTGCCCCATTGTGTAACGAAGGTTGTCTTCTCCATGTCTTCGGGAGCCATCTTAATCTGATTGTAACCAGAAAAACCATCCATAAAAGAGAAGACCTTATGTTGCGCGGTGTTATCGACCAGAACATCGATGTGAGGTAGTGAGAAATCATCTTTGGGGCTCGCCCTATTTAGATCCCTATAGTCCATACACATTCGTACCTTACCATCCTTCTTAGGTACTGGAACATCATTGGCAACCCACTGTGGGTAAGAAGTGACAGCTAGAAATCTGGCGTCAAACTGTTTCATGACCTCAGCTTTTATTTTCTCAGACATCTCGGGGTGCATACGGCGAACTTTCTGCTTTACCGGAGGACAATCTTCTTTAGTTGGCAGGCGGTGAACCACAATATCAGTGCCTAAACCAGGCATATCTTTATAAGACCAAGCGAAGATCTCAACATAGTCGTGTAGCATCTGTATCAACTGCTGCTTGACACTAGGCTCCAGATTTGCACCTCTCTTGACCTCTTTCTTGTCTTTCTTCGTACCCAAATTCACTGATTCCACTGGCTCTTCATGAGGCTGTATGACCCTCTCTTCCTATAGTAACAGTCTAGCAAGTTCCCCAGGCACTTCACAATCATCCTCACCTTCATCCTCAGCTTGGTTGATCAGATTTCGAAGTCATAACTGGCAGTAGCAGAGTCGTTATCAATGGGATCCAGAGTGGATGTGGATCTGCATTATGATATGTGAGTGTGTGTAAGACAATAGTTGTTTTGATAAAGTGCAAGATAGAAAAGAAAAACAATGATCGCAAAATTTGTAATGCAAGAAAATGTCCAACGCTTTATTGATGATATATGAAAAATGACAAATAATAAGTCCTCACAAACAAAGCCAAGGTGCCTCGGGCAAGGCACTGGGTCGTAAAGTTTCAAATTGTTTGTTACAAATCTCAAAACAAAAGTCAATTACTGTGTAATAAAAGAAACAGGCACAAAGTCTTTTGTTGTCCAGTTGTTCAATCCACCGTTGGTAGTCAGGTAAATCCAGCTGTCAATATCTGACTCTTCTTCATCATCCTCAATTGCATTCACTCCCTGATCATGTTTGGGCATAGAAGCAGTTATGACGTTGGGCTTCTCCGGAGCGTCAAACTCAATCTCTTTAGCTTCGATCAAATCTTGCACCTTATTCTTCAAGGCCTAACAGTTGTTTATATCATGACCTGGGCAATCAGAGTGATAGGCACAGCGGGCGTTCGGATTATATAGCGGAGATATGGTGCTGGGATTCTTCGGGGCTTCTCTCAGAGTTACCAGGTTGTTCTTCAACAATTGTGGTAGAATTTGATACAAGGTCATATTGAGCCGAGTGTACTGTCTCTGCGATCTCTCCATTCTTTGCTGATTATTGCGTTGTGGGGCAACGGTGGGTCTTGATATTACTACCGCATTTACTGCTTGACGGTGTTCATGTCTGCTTTGGCTCCTCGAGCTGTAAACTGCACTAGCTTCTTTCTTACTGGTGAAAAGCTTCTTTACTGCACTAGATGATGTATCCTTATGTATTTTACCACTTCAGATACCAGCTTCTACTCTTTCCCCAGTCAAAATCAATTTAGTAAACCCATATGATGAACTGTCGATCAGATGATTGAAAAATGGACAATACAACGTCCCTAGAAACATATCCACCAACTCCCTATCAGACAAAGGGGGTTGGACTCTTCCAGCCATATCTCTCCACTTCTGAGCATAGTCCTTAAAGCCTTCGCCGGCACCCATAGACATATCCTGAAGCTGAGTATGAGTGGGAGCAAGGTCGGCATTATACTGATACTGCTTGTAAAAAGCAATGGCAAGGTCCTCCCATTTGTGGACATTAGCTCCTTCCAATTGATAAAACCATTCAAGCTGAGTCCCTGACAGACTATCTTGAAAGAAATGTACCCAAAAATTTCTATCAACAGTGTAAGGTTGGATTTTTCGGACATACGAGCGGAGATGGAGTTTTGGACAGGATACTCCATCGTACTTGGAAAAAACCGGAGCTTTGAACTTATGAGGGATCACCACCCCAAATACTAGTCCCAGATCTCCGAAATCCAAACCAGGTATCTTCTGAATCTCCATAGCGCTCAGAAGGTCTTCAAGTTATTTGTACTTATCCTCAGCAGGAGGATACTGCTCATCATCAAAATCAGTATCATTATCAGAGACCACAGGACTGGGACCCTTTTCTTCTTCTTGGTTTTCCTCTCCTTTGGATGAAAGCGACAGATCAGCTTCCTGTCGCAACCTATTCCCAAATCTGTTACCCATATTCAGAAGAACCACCTTCTTCTTCTTCTTCTTCTCCTTCAGGATGAGAGTCTTAAAATCCTCTTGCCCTTTATCCAAGTTCAAGAACATCTCTTGGAATTGGGCATTATGTGCCTGAAGAGCTTTGATGGCTTGATCAGTAGGTATTTTAGAAGACATTTCGTGCTGAAATAAACAGCGAAGGAGATGAGAAACTTGTAATGATACATGTAATGATGTGCATGATAATGGGATGCGTATGTAATGATTTCAAAGACTTTGGGAGATTTAAATTTGTAAAACAAAAATAAAACACACTTTATTAGATTAACTTGTAAAAATGTTTAACAATGCCTTTGAGGCGTTACAAATGAAATAAATGGAAAAAAAATCTAAACTAGAAAAAGCATTATCATAAATCCCATGGACGTTTCCCCTTCGTGCTGACGTAGTCATTGATTGTCCTTTCATTCTCAAGTTGCCTGGTGAGCTTCAAGATCTTCCTTTCTTGCTCATGGTACTTATCCCGATAGGTATCTCTCTCCTCCTTCAGCTGAATCCAGGATCTCTTCAATGCCCCAAGATCAGTGGGCATGTAAGGATAAAGGACTGTATAAGGAACACCCTCTTCATTGGTAGGCTCCATAATCACTGGCAACACAACTTCATAAGGCATCCCAAGCTTCTGGGCTCGAGCTCGGACCCACTGGAGTAAGGTTGCATAGGGATAGAAGTCCTTGGTCCTAGCTCTTGAGGGTCATACATGTTCACCATGCCCCAAGCTCGTATAAACCTTCGGCGATGCTCGTCAATGTCTTCCTTGTAATCAAAGGCAATATCTGTAAGAAGTAGCTCATGAGGACCGTCTCTCCGAGCGCGACCAAACTGTCGCGAAGCCAAGCAAGGACTGTAGGTTATTCCCCCTCTAATTCCAAGAAACGGGACATTAGGGTATCCCCCACATCGATCAATGCTAGCAATGCTTTCCATAGCCTTGGAACTCCAAAGAATATCTGTATGGGCAAGGGACATTATTTTGTAAGACCATCTCAAACATTCTTCATTCTTCAACACGGACTTAGGGAGGTGCGAAATAAACCACCTCGCCAGTAGCGGCATGCAACACATGAGGGTCCCTCTTCCTCGCACAATACGAGTATAGAGGTCATGCAAGATATCACCCAGTAGAGTAGGCACAGGATTGCGAGACAGGAAGATCTTAACTGCATTCACATCTATGAAGGAATCTGGATTCGGGAAGAGAACCAAACCGTAGATAAGGAAAGCCAAGATGTCTTCAAAAGCCTAAAAGTCCAAGTTATCCCAGAATAGTTGAGCTTGATCTATCAGAAACTTGGCTAAGAAACCTTCAACCCCGCTTCGTGTTTCCCAGTTAGATACTACATCAGCCCGTTTCAAATGTAGAGCTGAAGCAATGTCTTCTGGTCTAGGAGTCTCTTCCAAACCTATGAAGGGCATCTGCTCAAGGATGGATATGCCCAATAAGTGAGAATACTCTTCCAAAGTAGGAACTAGTTGATAATCCGGGAAAGTGAAGCAATGATGCACCAGGTCGAAGAACTGGAAAAGCACACTCACCATCTGCTCATCAAACTTTGAGGTAACCAAGCTAAGAAACTAACCATGTCTCCTAATGAATGAAGAAGTATCAGAAATTCTTGAGGCTAAATCTTCGAGTTGAGCAGGTATTTGCACAAAGTTACTCGGATGGTGTTTTTGCGCATGGAAGCCATAATCTGCAAAACAGAACAAAGATAAATCCCCTCAGTCTTTGAAATGGTTAGTAAAATGAAGTATGCATGCTATGTTATGATGCATGATGTCATGGTAAAACAACACAGGTATAGCAGATAACAGACATGGCAAAGGCAAACAAGTCACACAAAAGCCCTTAAGTTTAAGGCTTGCATGGGGTCTAGGTACTACCCTCTTGAAGTTCAGTTGGTTTTAACCTGTCCTAATAATAGTAACCGGGTTCTAGAGGTTCTCAATATCATTGACCATCCTCCATCGGTCATGGTTTCAGCTCACGTAATCTTTTCTTGCGGCCGGAACTATCTCGAGAGTATGGTCTCAATGAGTGTAGTATCGAGTATCAACCAGTTCTCAGCTTTACACCGAGGCCGGCTATCTCACTACTTCCTATGGCCAAGTTGGTCAATTATAGGTTCTAAGGTCAGTTGATGCTTAACGACACACATAGCAGCCCTGTATTCTCCTCGTTTCTCCATAAGGGATACCGGTACCAACCAATATGCCACATCAACGTAGCTACTGCTTCAACCGTATCAGTCTACGTCGTACAGTTCCCTCACAGTTTATTGCTACTTACCTAAAAGGTGTCCCCCAGATCCGAGTTAAGATCTATAATAACTCCCAATACAAAACCCTTAAAAGTAAAGCAATCAAATCAAATAAGAGAAGCAATTCATGATGAACTAATCCTAAGGTATACCCCACTTATTAAGTCCCCAGCAGAGTCGCCAGTTCTGTGATATGGTGGCAGAACCGGACTGGTTTAGGAAAATGCTGGTTTGCGTTTTACGTTTATGTTTGCAAAATGTCGCGGTAAGCAAGATTCGCCACCGACTTTTATTTTATCCAACTGGAAAGGAAAAAAACAAAGAAAAATTCTTTTTTTGAGATTTTGAGTACGGGGGGTAGATTATAGAAAGGGAAGGTATTAGCACCCTTTTTATCCGTAGTTTTCTACGGGCTCTTAGGTACTTGTTCATCATTTTAAAAATTGCTTCCGTGTTTGTGTGTTTTGAAAAGTTTTTGTTTTACTTCGATTTAACCCTCGCTCCTGTCTTCAAGAGTGTTACGAAGTCGTTTTGAAAACATTGTTTGAAAAGTGTGTAAGTGTAGAAAAGTTTGATTTTGAGCAAGTACCTACTAGCATCTACCTACTCGAAAAAAGAATGTTTCTGTTCTTGTTTCCTTTAGACAGCACTATCCCACTATTAATGAGTAGGTAGCACCGTTGTTGGAATTGTAAGGGTCAAATCAAAAGGGACGTACGATCACTAAAGCAATGTTAGGACGTCTTAGTAATAACCCTAATGTCTGAAAATTGTACTCGAGGCAACATTTCCGAGGCAACCTTTCCGAATGGGACATTTTGATCTTTGTTAGACAAGAGGGAAACCATTAAGACACCCTATACTTAATGATCGTTTACCGAAGGCAACCGAAGTGAGAGTATACCCTAGGAGTGCGCATGTGCAAGTGATTTGATTTCAAGTTATTATCTTTGCACATTTAGGGTTTGCTAACCATTTTAAAATTAACATACATTATTGTCATGCAATCCTATTATCATACATCTAACAGTTAATATTTGCGAAAATTAAAATGCTAAAAATAAAACTATGTTATTACAAGGCTTCGGGGAGGGGGATTAATTACATAGCCAAAAACCCGTAAAACGATAAATAAAAGAAAAATCATAATTAAACTATTACATCACATGAGCAGTTACATTAATATCAAAAAAATAAATAAACGCGCGCGATGAATCGAGAACGGGAAAGAATTAGGGTTTTGACCCCGTCTAAACCTAATTAAAGGAAAAATAATTTTTTGGTTATTTTTGATTATTTTAAGGAAAAATAAGGTTTTAAATTAAATAAATAGAAACCTAATTACTAATTAAATTAAATTAAGAAAAATAATTAATTTGACCTATTTTTGTATTTTTGTTATTTTAAGAAAAAGAAAATAAAAATTAAATCAAACAAAAACCTAATTTTCTAATTTATTTTAAGTTATTTACAAAAGGTTAAAATTACCCTAAAATTAAATACTAAGTTAATTTGATAAAATAGATAAAACTTAATTCTGGATTTTGTGAAAATTGATTTTATGATTTTTTGTTGGAAAAAAAAGGTGATTTTGGTGTTGATAATAAAAGGAATAACTAAAGAAAGGTAAATTAGAGAAAAAATAAGAAATAACCCAAGGGCCTACTGTCAGCGGTTCTGATCAGAGGATGATGGTTCAGAGGATGCTGATCAGAGGATGATGGTCCAGAGGATGGTGATCAGAGGATGATGGTCCAAAGGATGATGGTACTGGGCTTGTTCCTGGCTGGTGGATCCAGCAGATCATGACCAGAGGATTCTTGATCTGGTCCTAGTTGATGTGTCCAGAATATTATCCTCAGAAAGTGCAGGCGCTGGATCTGGTGAACACAAAGGGGAAAATGCCAAAAGTTCACGCCTGGGATCGAACCCAGAATCATGAGCTTCTGACTTCCTTCTTCTGACCAACTGCTTTGGGTGTTAGTTTATCAATACAATAGAAACAAACAAATAGATCAGAACTACGGGTTTCTGGCCAGAATAAACGCGCCAAATTTAAACCGGCAAGTAAAGTTGTGAAACGCCATCGTCTTCTTCCTTCTTCCGTTGGCAAAAGTCCAAGACTTTTACCTACAGACAAAATTCTATAGCTATAGCCCTGCGTATTTCCAAAATCTCACACAAGCATCATAAATGAAAACTAAAGGTACAGGTCAATTCGTCTTGACCTTGTGAGCACCATGGCATCCCTCTTTTGGGCCAATTTTACCTGCATGATAAAACCCTAAAACGAGTAAGAAAACCCTAACAATGGTGGATCTCAGTACGTGTGTCAAAAATTCAATTGAGTATTACCAAAACATTGCAAATACATTAACAAACACATATATGTCATTAAAACATGCTAATGCTGCGTAAATTGTAAGAATGGATTTTGAGTTTGAAGGGCAAACTGTGGGTCTGTGGTTCGATTTTCTAGCCTTACGGACGCTTGCAAATGATTGTATCTGCTTCAGAGAAGGTCCAGGATGCGAATGGTGCTCTTGGAATGGCCTCAATCTCCCCCTCACTGCAAGAATGCTTTCACACTTTTTAATGATTTTTTTGAATCTGACTATGCTCTCTCACGCCTCTAACCCTTGTGCTTATGGTCTGGATTTGTTCTATATGTAGCCTTGAGTGAATTAGGTTTATAAATTTGCTCCAAATCTTCTTCAATTAAGGTGATTGAATCATGATTTGATTCTTATTCAAATCTTTCTAAATCAAGCAAAACTCAATCTTTTTGTGTACAAACAAGCCTTGCACGATTTTATCTCATTGCCATCTATTCATGGACCTGAAATATGCACAAAATCTCAAGGTTTAAATGATTTTGATATTTTCATGATTTTATTTTGATTTAATTTGATTTAATTGAAATAAAAATCAAAATAAATGACAAAAATAAAATAAAGGCAAGTGGGAAGGATCATGGGTCGTGGACCATGTTACAAACTCAATACAAGCACAAAAAGTTGGGCCCATTTGACAAAAATTTCAATTTGAGGCACATTTGACTTTTGGCAATTTTGCAAAAAAGGTCAACTTCACCAATGCATAACTTCCTCAATTTTGACCCTATGAGGGTGTTCTTGGACTTTTTAGAAAGCTTGAGATGTCTTATAAGCAACCCTTTTGGTCTCATCTCAATTGAGTCTTCCATGTTCATGTAAGAAGCTTTGACAAAAAATGTGTTTTTGTGGACTTTTCAAAATGACCTATAATGTCCAAATTCATAACTTCTTGTGAGTGCATATTTTGAACTTGGTAGCTGAAGATGAATTGTATGGAATTGCATCCTCTTCAAAATGAGATTTGGATGGATCATTCTTGATAAAGTATGAGAAATTTATGCTTGGTCAAAGTTGAGTTGACTTTTCCTACAAAACCCTAATTTAGCAACTTTTGGGTTTTGATGAATTGTGAGCAATCCTTGAGGAATCATGATCAACCCTTGATCAAATGATGAATAATACTTTAAAATGAGGATGTTGACCAAAAATCATGAAGTTTGACTGTATGTGGGCCACAATTGACTTTTGCCCTAGCACAGTCGATTTTCAGGCCTTTGAGCAATTGACTGAGCAAACTTCCTCTGCAAGGCTTGAAACTTGACATGGATGATCTTGAGAACATATTAGGACAATAGTGAGAATTTGAGACCCTTTTGATTCAAACATCTTGATGAAACATGAAACCCTAATTTGAGGTAGACTGCCTTAAGAGAGAGTTTGTCTGGTCAACCCTTGGACTTTCTTGAGCAATTTGAGGACCTCACTTGAAATGTATTGAGAAATATGGGAGTGAAAACTTTGGGATACAACACCTGTGTTTGATATGCCTGTGGTTTATCATGACATCATGCATTATAACATGGCATTCATGCTTCATTACGCTAACCATTTCAAAGACCAAGGGAATTTATCTTTGTTCTGTTTTGCAGATCATGGCTTCCGTGCGTAGAAATACTATCTGAATCAGCTTTGTGCAGATACCCTCCTAACTCAAAGAGATGGTATCAAGAGTTTCTGAAACTTTTACTTTCATTAAGAGACACGGTCAACTTCTCAGCCTGGTTACTTCAGACCTTGACGAATAGATGATGAGCGTACTTTTTCAGTTCTTCGATCCCAAGCATCACTGCTTCACCTTTCCGGATTATCAGTTGGTACCCACCTTGTAAGAATTCTCTCAGCTATTGGGCATACCTATTCTTGAACAGGTACCCTTCACAGGTCTAGAAGAAGTTCCTAAGCCAGAAGTCATTGCCTTAACTTTGCATTTGAAATGGGCCGACGTGGTATCTAATTGGGAAACTCGAAGCGGAGTCGAGGGTTTTCTAGCTAAATTTCTGATAGACAAGGCTCAGCTATTTTGGGATGATATGGATTTTCAGGCTTTTGAGAGGGGTCTTGGCTCTTCTTATCTATGGTTTAGTTCTCTTCCCTAATCCAGACTCCTTCGTAGATGTGAATGCTATCAAGATTTTCCTTTCTCGCAACCTTGTGCCTACCTTGCTTGGAGATATTTTGCACGCTCTCTATACTCGTACCATGAAGAGAAGAGGGACTCTTATGTGCTGCACACTGTTGCTGACGAGGTTGTTTATTTATCACCTCCCTAAGTCTATACCGAAGAACGAAGAAGGTTCGAGTTGGTCGCACAGGATAATGTCACTCGCTCATACATATATTCTTTGGTGTTCCCGAGCTATGGAAGACATTGCTATTATTGATCGTTGTGGGGAGTACCCTAATGTCCCATTACTTGGTATCAGAGGGGGTATAACTTACAATCCTTGTCTAGATTTGCGACAATTTGGTCATGCTCGAAGGGATGGTCCCCATGAGTTACTTATTGAGGGCATTGTATTCAACTACGAGGATGATGTTAATGATTATCGCCAGAGGTTCATACGAGCTTGGGGCATGGTAAACAGATCTGACACCAAAGATTTGGGACCGAAGACTTTCATTCCTATGGAGCCTTACCTCCAATGGGTATGAGCTCGTGCCCAGAAGATTAGGATGCCTTATGTGGCTGTATTACCAGTGATTGTGGAGCCCACTACTGAAGAAGGCATTCCTTACACGGTTCTTTATCCTTACATGCCCACTAATTTTGGGGAGTTACAGAGGTATTGGATTCAGCTGAAGAATGAGCGGGATACTTACAGGGAACAGTTCCATGATTAAGAGAGGAAGGTTTTAAAGCTCACCAGGAAGCTCCAGGAAGAAAGAGTGCTCAATGATTACATCATCACAAAGAGAAAGCATCCATGGGACTTTTGATTTTGCTTTTCCAGTTCTAGACTCGTTTTATTTACTTATTTGTAACGCCTTAAAGACATTTTGAACCTTCAAATTAAAGCTAATAAAGTTTTTGTTTATTTTGGTTTGCAAATTTAAATTTCCCTAAGTCTTTGAAATCATTAAATGTGCATTCCATTATCATACACATCATTACAGGTACCACTACAGGTTTCTCATCTTCTTCGTTGTTTATTTCAGCAGAAATGTCTTCCGATCAAGCCATCAAAGATCTTCAGGCACAGAATGCCCAGTTCCAACAGATGTTCATAAGTCTGGCTAAGGGGCAGGAAGATCTGAAAGCCCTTATTCTAAAAGAGAAGAAGAAGAAGAAGAAGAAGAAGAAGAAGAAGAAGAAGAAGGCTGTCGGTATTCTGAATATGGGCAGAAGGTTTGGAGAAAGGTTGAGGCAATAAACTGATCTGACCGCCTCGTCCAAAGAAGGAGAGAATCAGGAAGAAGAGAAGGGCCCTAGTCTTGCAGTTTCTGAAAACAATACGAATTACAATGATGAGCAATATCCTCCTGCTGAGGATAGATACAAACAATTAGAGGATCGTATGAGTTCAATGGAAGTTCAGAGGATACCTGGATTGGATTTCGAAGAATTGGGTCTGGTATCAGGAGTGGTCATCCCTCATAAGTTTAAAGCTCTGATTTTTTCCAAGTAAATGGAGTGTCCTGCCCAAAACTCCACCTCCGCTCGTATGTCAGGAAAATCCAACCCCACACTGCTGATAGAAATTTGTGGGTGCACTTCTTTCAAGATAGTCTATCAGGGACTCAGTTTGAATGGTTCTACCAATTGGAGGGAGCCAATGTCCGGAACTGGGAAGATCTTGCTGCTGCTTTCTACAAGCAATATCAGTACAATGTCGACCTTGCCCCCACTTGTACTCAACTCCAGAGTATGTCCATGGGTACAGGTGAAGGTTTTAAAGATTATGCTAAAAAATGGAGAGACTTGGTGGGAGAGTTCAACCCCCTTTGTCCCCTTTGTCTGATAGGGAGTTGGTTGATATGTTTCTAGGAACGCTATCGGGTCCATTTTTCAATCACTTAATCGGCAGCTCGTCATCTGGTTTCACCAAGTTGGTTTTAATTGGAGAAAGAGTAGAAGCTGGAATTCGGAGTGGTAAAATACAGAAGGATGCCTCCTCGAGTTCAGCAAAGAAGCCTTTCGCTGGTAAGAAGGAAGCCAATGCGGTCTATAGCCTGAGGGGCCAAAGCAGATCTGAACACTGTCAAACGGTAAATGCTATAGTGATACCAAGACCCGCAGTTGCCCCACAACGCAACAATCAACAAATGGTGGAAAGACCACAATGGAAGTTTACCCGCATCAACATGAATTTGCTGAAGTTCTACCTCATTTATTAAAATCCAACTTGGCAACCTTGAGAGAGGCTCCCAAGAATCTGAATACTACCTCTCCCAGATACAATCCCAACACGCGGTGCGCCTACCATTCTGAGAGTCCTGGCCATGATACAAATGATTGTTGGGCTCTGAGAAACAAAGTACAAGACTTGCTTGAAGCCAAGGAGATAGAGTTCGACGCCCCAGAAAAGCCGAATGTTATAACTGCTCCCATGCCCAAACATGGTCGTGGAGTTAATGCTGTTGACACTGATTTTTTTGTGACCTCTGTTGAATAAATTTCTACTCCTCTTATGACTGTTAAGAAGAATTTTATGTTGGCCGGTTTATTTCCGGGTTGTGGTGAAGATTGCCACACATGTTCGATTCTACCTTCTGGTTGCCGTTTGTTGAAGTCAGGTGTTCAGCGCCTGATGGATAATAAAGAAATTTTGTTCGAAAACACTATGATCCCTATTGTTCCCATTGAAGATGTTGCTATTATAACCATTTCCGCCAATCCTCCCAAGGTTTCCTCGAGAAGACCTGTTAGGATTACACCTATTCAAATAATTGCTTTGCTGATAATCACTGTTCCTGGTCCCATCCCGTACACCTCAGATAAGTCTGTCCCATGGAATTATGGTGCTGATATGTACTATCATGGCACTAAACAAGATCTGAAGAATGAAGAAGTTGATACTGATGTCAGTAATATTGTCGGGACTAGTAAGGTTACCCGAAGTGGAAGGGTTTTCTCTCCTGATATTGCTCTGAAGATCATCAAGCCTACTGTTATTCCAATTGTTGCTCCAACCAGCACTCCTGACATTTCTCATGTTCCTACTACATTTATTACCCCTGCTGCTGAGCCATCTGGGACTCAGGGCAAGGAAATTATAGGTGAACCTTCCCGGACGGAGGCACCTAAGAAATTTTTTGTGGAAGCCTCTAAACAAGAAATAGAGGAAATACTTAAAATCATTAAGAAGAGAGACTATAATGTGGTCGAACAGCTGGGGCAGACCCCATCAAAGATATCCATGTTGTCTCTGCTGTTGTGTTCTGAAGCCCATGCAAAGGCTTTGATTGCATTTCTCAAGACTGCGCATGTGCCGCAGGAAACTTCAGCAGATCAGTTTAAAGATTGTGTGGCCAGCCTGACTGCTGACAATGGGCTAGGTTTTTCAGATGCGGATCTGACACCGAAAGGAAGGAATCATAATGATGTTCTGCATGTCTCGATTGATTGCAGGGGAACCACTATGGCTCATGTGCTGGTGGATACCGGGTCTTCACTGAATGTTCTGCCGAAGAAAGCGTTGGACCGTTTAGATTGTGGGGGTTTGACTCTAAAGCCTAGTAACATTGTGGTAAGGGCTTTTGACGGATCAAAGAGAATGGTGCACAAGGAGGTGGGCATCCCTGTCAAAGTTGGTTCTCAGACTTTTGGTTCCACCTTCTACGTAATGGATATCAGGCCGCCATATTCTTGCTTGTTGGGTCGTCCTTGGATCCATGAGGCTGGGGCAGTCACTTTCACACTCCATCAAATGCTGAAGTACCCGGTGAAGGGAAAGATTGTCACGGTGCAAGGTGAAGAAGAATATATGGTGAGTAACCTCAATTCCTTCCGCTACATAGAGATGGACGGGGAATTCATAGAAACTCCTTGTCAGAATTTCGAAGAGGTCCCTCAGTGTTGTACCCCAAAATTTGCCCTCCCATTTCCTCAACATTTTCTCATCAGAAGACTTTTGAAGATCAAGATCCAGTTAGGGTTTCCTCTGCTCAAGACTTCTCCTTGCACTATGGACTCAAATTAGGGTTTGTGTTTGCCCAAGGATATTTTGACCTAAAATGCCTAAGATGACTTTCATGCTTCATATTGGACTCCCAAGCTTACCTATACCAAGTTTCAAGTCTTGATTCCAAGTTTTGCCCAGTCAATTGGACAGTTAACCTAGAAATCAGTTGTATTGGGGAAAAAGTCAACTGTGGCCAATTGACAGTCAAACCTCATGAAATTTGATCCACATCAACATTATGAACTCATATGGACCATTTGATCAAGTTTGGATCACAATTCTCCAAGAAATTTGATCAGATCATCAAAAGGGCAAAATGGTCATTTTTAGGGTTTTGACTGCACAAAGGCAATTTTTGACTGTTTGACCTAGCCAATGGCAAACCAAGTTCACATATGAACTCAAGGACCCCATGGAATTATCTTGACATGTTCATCAAGCTCAAAAGATCCCAAGTACACAAGATTGACAGTTGAATTTCCCAGTCAATTGATCAATTTTGACTGTATACTGAAAAGTCAAACTTTGACTTTTTTGTCAAAATCAAGAGTCAAGATTCATTTTTCATTAAAACATGCCAAATCATGAAACTTGTTCACCAAGAAATCACAAAATGCAAATTAGGGTTTGAAAATGGAATTTTTCATAACTTAGAATTTTTCTAAGTTATGAAAAACCCTAATTTTTTCCCAACTTTGCCCCACCTTTTCACCATGATCCATTTGGATTCAAACAAAAGTCAAAACATGAAAGTTGTAGATTGTTGCATAATCTACAACTTTGATTCACAAAGTTTTCTCATTTGAAGCTTGTATCTCAAGTTATAATTTTTTGAATAAGGGCACTAAACCATCTTTTAACTTAGTAAAATTTGACTTATTTTGACAAGGTTTTCTACCCCACTTCAAGGCCACTTTTCATACCCTTCCACTTGTAATTTTGATTTGCATTTCAAATATGGATTGTAGTACACATTCCAAGCTTTCCAAAATGTCCAAGAACTCACCAAACAACCTCATAACTTGAGAGATTCGAATTTCACAAGTTGGCAAAAATTCACTTTTGTTCTTCATCAAAACATGTTCATAAACTTGGCAAATTTGAACTCAGCATAGTTTGTGCTACTTTACAGGTCCTTAAACCAAATTACACTCCTTAATTTAATGCAAAACCATTGAACCAAGTTGTTATTCTAAGCCTTTGGTCATTGCACAAGGAATTAAGCCTAAACTAGAAAAAGCATTATTTCCATTCTTGAAAAGAAGAACTTTATGTCAAGTTTGCAATCCAAGTGGTACAATCAAGATCTTCTTGGCACAAGTTTGTGAGCAAATTGCACTGATCAAGGCAAGGGATAGCAGCATAGTTAGAGGGCCTGTACTGACCTAGGGAGCCAAGTTGCACTTTG
Source organism: Vicia faba (assembly GCA_948472305.1). Lineage (NCBI taxonomy): Eukaryota > Viridiplantae > Streptophyta > Magnoliopsida > Fabales > Fabaceae > Vicia > Vicia faba. The sequence goes on from OX451741.1 coordinate 1,136,305,110, forward strand.
TAGCTTAAGTGTGAAGAAAGGTCCATAACTTATGCTATCTCTCATCTCAGCTTAGATACACAACACAAAAGCTATCAAACACATTCCATAGACAAAATCCAAGCTAACACACGAGCCCTTGCCATCTGAAACACTCCCATTGCTCTAATCACCTCAAAACTGCACAAACAGGGGAGCCCCTGCAGTTTGAGTGCAAACTCCCAATCCCTTCGAGCATTTTGATCCAAACCTTTTCCTCTACCTTCCCTACAACATATGCAAGCTAACCATGTCCTGAAATCAGACCTGTAACACCTCCAAGCCACTTCACCATTTTTAATTTTCTGTTTTGCAGTTGGAGTTCATTAGCTCGATTCAGGGAGTTTCAAGACAAAGTAGGAATTGGAAAAGCTCCCTTACACTTCAAGGAAGCTGTACAAGTCATCATTTCACTCTGAAACATCCTCCATTGCCAAGCTCGATTCCAACTGAACAGGTACATTCATGGAGTTCTATCTCCCTTGTTAGGCATTGTTAGCTTTAGATTTTTGAAGAAAACATGTCACAATCATAGCCCTGAACATGCTCATATGTTTAGATTTCATTTATATTTCGTGTGCTTAGAGAATTTCATGTCTGAACATTGATGAAAAGTTAGGTCAGAAATGAGGGGGAGAGAAATTCTCCCTCATCTTAGAGAGATAGGTCATGTTCTTTATATGGTTGAAACCGTCTCTTAATGCTCTACACTTTTCATGTTATAAGTTTTGCTTGAAAGTCCAGGAATCCAGAGATAAAAAACGCGTGTTTTTGCTTGAAGAAGGCTGTACAGAGGTTGAAGAAGAAGTGGTCTGGGCTGGGCCTGGATTTATTTTCTTTTCACACCCCATTTTCATGTTTACACCCCCCTGAGCCCATTTGTTCATTTCTTAACATTTTTGACTTTTTCTTTTTTGATTAACTTTGTTTATTTTTTCTCATGACATTTAAAAATTAAAAATATTTTTTTCATCATTTTTGTATTTATTTGCATATTTATTTGTTTATTTCTTTTGTTTGTATATAAAATATATATGTACCATTATTAAAATAAATAGAAAATAGTGTAAATACAATTTTTATTTTTGTTTACATTCTGAAAATATTTCACACAAAAAAATACTCTTTTTTTTATTTTATTAAAATATTAAATAAATATTTATTTTTGTGCATAATACATATTTAGGGTTTAATATATATATATATATATATATATATATATATATATATATATATATATATATATATATATATATATATATATATATATATATATATATATATATATATATATATATATGTGTGATTATTGATATATTTAAGACAAAATATAAAAATACTTGATTTTTTTCATTTTTATTAATATTTGATATAAAAATTCCTTTTTCCATAATACACCTCATTTTATTTTATTTTTATAAATAATGAATAAATAGTTGTATTAAATTAGAAAATAATACCTTTTTCTTTTTTTCTTTAAAAATTAGGGTTTTTACCCTAAGTTCAAAATACCCCAAAAAATAATACATTTTTTTATTTTCTTTTCTCTTTTACATAAATAATATTTTCTCATACATATACAAAACATTTTTGTGCATCTTGCATTTTTATTTAATTTTTGTACATTATTTAAATTGCAAATACTCAATTGATGTAATAATTTAGATTTAAATTTTTGTCAATATCCCCACTTGAACATTTGTACCCCCCTTCCCATATTTGGTTTTGTAATAGCTTAGTAATTTTAATTTCGCACTTTATTGCTTTCTAATGATAACATGTTAGAATTAGGGTTTGTATGCGAAAAAACGATAAAAAATAGTTTGACCTAATACAAGATAAACAAGCATGAAAATGGACACACAAATCGCACTTGCACCCCTAGGGTATTCCACTTGTTGCCTTCAAATAAAAGGGCCATATTGCATGTTGAATTTCTTTGGGCAAAGCAAACAATTTGAATGATCATAGTCCCTCGACAAAACTTTTCAAAACAAACAAAAACAAATGATCAAGTCCCTTAAAGAAATTGCTCAAAGACATTTAACGCCGTTGCAATTATGGTCTAAAACGATGACCCGCGCCTGTCCCTTTCACATCCTAATATAAGGTTGTCCACCAAATTCAATGGTGGAACAAACTTGTTAAAAGGGTTAAAGTATAGCAATAATCTTTTGAGAAATTTAGGAGTAGATAACCTCTTAGTTACTTGAATCAACTTGCAAAACAAAACACTTGCCTAATTTCAAAATCACACATCACAACACTTTCAAAACAACTTTCAAAAACAAATGAAAACCTTTTCAAAAGACATACATCTTTGTATACATCCCCACATGGATCATTACAAAGGTTGCCACCACATTGGCCTCTTTTTCAAAATATTTTCAAACCCACACACACAAAGCACCATTTCAAACAAATTGAAAACAAAAGGCAAGTGATCTAAGCAAGTAACTAAGAGCCCATGGATAACCATGGATAGAAAGGGTGCTAATACCTTCCCTTTCTATAATCTACTCCCCGAACCCAAGAAAACATCTCAAAAGGTTTTTGCTGTGCTTTTAACCTTTCCTTAGGATAAAATAAAAAGTCGGTGGCGACTCTTGCTAACCGCAACATTTGCGAATACAAACGCAAACCTCAAGTCAGTTCTCCCACCGTATCACACTCAGGTCTTGGCATCAACTGAAATTACTACCAACAAACCTCCATTGAATATGGCTTCTCTCAAGGACGCTAGGGCTGTGGTTGAAGAAGGTGGGTGTACCAATTGGGGTCGGCTCCCTGATTTCACTCACAAAACTGACAAATTTGGTTTGGGCTTTACTACAGGGGCTCAAAGGGCTGTTAGGTGCGCTCGGGCTGGAAGACCTCCTCTACACATCAACAATCGGGGAATTAATGTAATTGAAGACAGTGAAGAGGATTCAGACATCGACAGCTGGATCTACCCAACAACCGACGGTGGACCGAATAACTGGACGGCTAGGGACTTCATACCTGTTTCTTTTATTCCGCAGTAATTGACTCATTTGTTTTAAGATTTGTAGTAAACAATTTGAAACTTTACGACCCGGTGCCTTGCCCGAGGCACCTTGGCTTTGCTTGTGAGGGCTATTATTTGTCATTTCATATATCATTAATAAAGCATTAGATGTTTCTTGCATACAAATTTTGCGCTCTTTGTTTTTCTTTTCTGTCTCTCACTTTATCAAAACAACTATTCTCTTACACACACTCACGTATCATACTGCAGATCCATATCCACTCTGAATCCCATTGATAACAGCTCTGCTACTTCCAGTTATGACTTCGAAAATTCGATCAACCAAGCCGAGGACGAAGGTGAGAATGATTGTGAGGTGCTTGGAGAACTTGCTAGACTATTACAGCAGGAAGAAAGGGTCATACAGCCTCATGAAGAGCCAGTTGAGTCAATGAATTTTGGTACAGAGGAAGACAGGAAAGAGGTTAAAATAGGTATGAATCTAGAACCTAGTGTCAAACAACGGTTAATACAGATGCTACACGACTATGTTGAGATCTTCGCTTGGTCCTATGAAGACATGCCTGGTTTGGACACTGATATTGTGGTATATCGCCTGCCGACTAAAGAAGACTGCCCTCCGGTAAAGCAGAAGGTACGTCGTATGCGCCCTGAAATGTCAGAGAAAATCAAGGCAGAGGTCATGAAACAGTTCTACGCAGGGTTCTTAGCTGTCACTTCTTATCCGCAGTGGGTTCCCAACGTTGTTCTGGTACCTAAGAAGGACGGTAATGTACGGATGTGTGTGGACTACAGAGATCTGAACAGGGCAAGCCCCAAAGATGACTTCCCACTTCCTCATATTGATGTTCTATTCGAAAACACCGCACAACACAAGATCTTCTCCTTCATGGATGGTTTTTCTGGCTACAACCAGATCAAGATGGCTCCTGAGGACATGGAGAATACAACCTTCGTTACACAGTGGGGCACCTTCTGTTACAAGGTAATTCCTTTTGGGTTGAAGAATGCTGGGGCAACTTATCAGCGCGCCATGGTCGCTTTGTTCCACGATATGATTCATCACGAGATCGAGGTTTATGTTGATGACATGATAGCCAGGTCCCAGAATGAGGAAGAGCACCTTGATCATCTCCAGAAACTGTTTGACAGGTTGAAGACGTACAAGTTGAGGTTGAATCCGAACAAGTGTACCTTTGGGGTAAGGTCTGGTAAGCTTCTGGGTTTTGTTGTCAGTGACAAAGGTATTCAGGTAGACCCCGCAAAGGTAAAAGCCATACAAGAGATGCTGGCTCCCCGCACAGAAAAAGAAGTTAGAGGTTTCTTGGGACGCCTGAATTACATCACCAGGTTCATTTCACATCTGACTACTACTTGTGAGCCAATCTTCAAGCTGCTGAAGAAAGATCAAGTGGTAAAGTGGAATGATGAATGACAGACTGCTTTTGAAAGAATCAAAGAATACCTTCAAGAACCACCAATTTTGATGCCTCCAGTTGAAGGAAGACCTTTGATATTATACCTGACAGTGCTAGACAGTTCAATGGGGTGTGTGATGGGGCAGCATGACGAGTCTGTTCGAAAAGAGCACACCATTTATTACCTTAGCAAAAAATTTACCGACTGTGAGACCCGATACTCATTGCTCGAGAAAACTTGCTGCACTTTGGCATGGGCTGCTCGCTGACTGAGACAGTATATGTTGACTCACACTACCTTGTTGATATCAAAGATGGATCCAATCAAATATATTTTCGAGATGTCCGCCCTATCCGGAAGAATAGCAAGATGGCAGATGATCTTAACAGAGTACGACATCCAATACACAACCCAAAAAGCAATCAAGGGGAGTGTATTGGCGGATCATTTGGCGCATCAGGCTGTGGATGACTACCAGTCCATGAATTTCGAGTTCCCGGATGAGAATATCATGTTGGTAACCGACTGCGAAGAACCTGGACCGGATGAAGGACCTGAGGAGGGATCCCGATGGTCTATGTATTTTGATGGAGCCTCAAACGCATTGGGTAATGGCATTGGTGCTGTAATTATATCTCCTGAGGGCTGTCATACTCCATTTACCGCCCGATTATGTTTTAACTGCACCAACAATATGGCGGAGTATGAAGCATGTATCATGGGTCTTCGAGTTGCTATTGACCTGAGGATTAAGTTCTTAAGTGTATTCGGGGATTCCTCTCTAGTGATAAGTCAGATCAAAGGCGAGTGGGATACGAAGCACCCGAATCTTATTCCTTACAAAGAGTATGTACTGACATTGCTCCCACACTTTAAGGAGGTAACCTTTGAACATTTCCCACGAGAAGAGAACCAGTTGGCGGACGCGCTAGCTACCATGTCTTCTATGTTCAAAGTCAGGTGGGACAATGAAGCTCCCCAGATTACCATTGAGAGGTTGGATGAAGCCGCACACTGCTGTGAGATCGACACTGAAGAAGTGGCAGACAAACCCTGGTTTCACGAGATAAAGAGGTATCTTAAGGCTCAAGAATACCCCGAGGTGGCATCTGTTAATGATAAGAAGTTTTTGAGGAGATTCGCTGCGAAGTTCTTTATCAGTAATGGAATCCTCTATAAGCGTAACCATGATTCAACCTTACTACGGTGTGTAGACAAGAGCGAGGCAGAAAGGATCATGGTAGAGTTACATGAAGGTACCTTCAGAACTCATTCTAGTGGATATACCATGGCTAGGAAAATCCTACGGGCAGGATATTAATGGTCCACTATGGAAGCCGATTGTTATCAGCACTCTCGAACCTGTCATAAGTGCCAAGTCTATGCTGATAAGGTGCATGTACCTCCAGTTCCATTGAATGTTTTGACATCTCCTTGGCCCTTTGTGATGTGGGGCATCGACATGATCGGCGAGATTAGACCTACTGCGTCTAACAGACATCGCTTCATTCTGGTAGCCATTTATTACTTTACAAAATGGGTTGAGGAAGCTTCCTTTGATACAGTAACCAAGAGCGTCATGGCGCGGTTTATCCGACACAATCTGATTTGTCGATATGGTGTACTAGAGAGGATTATTATTGACAATGGTACAAATCTCAACAACACAATGATCACCGAGCTCGGCAAACAGTTTAAGATACAACATCATAACTCTTCTCCTTATAGGCCGAAGATGAATGGTGTTGTTGAAGCAGCCAACAAGAACATCAAAAAGATTGTGTAGAAGATGACAGTGACATACAAAGACTGGCACGAGATGTTACCATTCGCTCTTCATGGGTACCGTACCTCAGCACGGACGTCGACATGGGCAACACCCTACTCTCTGGTATATGGCATGGAGGCAGTCCTACCCATCAAAGTACAGATACCCTCTCTCAGGATTATGAAGGACGTGGGTTTGAACAAAGACGACTGGATCCAAGCCCGACTTGATCAGCTGAATCTAATCGATGAAAAGAGGCTTACTGGTATCTGTCATGGTCAGACGTATCAAAAGTGAATGATCAAGGCTTTTAACAAGAAAGTCATACGTCAAGAATATCAAGTCGGGGATCTAGTGATCAAACGCATCATATTACCGCAAGGTGATCCCAGGGGAAAATGGACCCCCACATACGAAGGGCCGTTTATGGTTAAGAACATTTTCTTGGGAGGAGCTATGATTCTAACCACCGTGGATGGTGACAACCTGCCTCACCCCGTCAATGCAGACATAGTGAAAAGATACTACACATAATTAAAGACCCGCTAGGTTGACCGGCCTAGGCAAAAATAAGGGCTTCCCGGCGAACCAAAAGGGTTCGGGCAAAAGTAAGGGATGAAAATGAAAAAGTTGTACACCCGACAAGTCGAAAACCTAAAAAGGCGACTTGGGCAAAAAATGGTATCCCGGTGGACTGAAAACCCGAAAGGGCGGTTCAGGCAAAAATTAGGGATCGAAGCGTAACACTATGTCTCATTGGATCATCTCGCAACCAGGCTTCGGTATCAACTATCAAGCTCAGACAGCGCCAATCAATCTGATCAACCTTCGGCCAAATAGAAAGGTGATGAGACGCTTGAAGATATAAAGGCAATAGCAGAGTTGGAACTCAATGGGGGTTATTTCACATAGCTGTTTTATTTCCTTTACATAAATTATAACTTCTTTCAGCGGCGTTCTCTTACTAGGACGTCAGCCTCTTTGTACAAAATGCCTATTACGGGCCAATTTCAAAAATCAATACAAGTCTTTACAAAACTTCAATTTGTTTCTTTTTCTTTTTCTGTTTTGTTTTGCAAGAACGTCCAATGATTTATTTTTGATATATGCATTTGAAAATGATTGTTGCTCATAAGGATTTACATAAGAAACAAAAAACGATTACTCGTAATGCTAAAAAACAGGGAAAACAAGAAGTACCCAAACCTTACAGTTACTCCGCCCATCAGGTACCAGGATAGAGTCAGCTTGAGAACATGAGCAGTGGTACATACACTCCCCACAGAGTAAAAAGTATCCAAAAGACAATGATGTTAGCTTTCTCGAACAGGACATAACTCTCCCCAGCTGAGGTTCAAAATCGCGAGTGAGTCAGTAAATGTTTCCCCAAGCAGAGTTTATTTCTCTCACAAGCAGAAATTCAATCTCCAACAGAATTCTTTATCACCAACAACGAAAATTCATCCCTAGCTGAGTTTATTTCTCCAAATCAGCAGATCTATCAACAAAGTATCTCCTCTCTAATAAATTCATCCCCGCAGAGTTATCCTCGGACAGGGTCTCTTCCGGAAGAATATTCACCAGCCGAATGGATAAAAATCCCCAACTAGTCATCTTTGTTCACCATCCCCAACAGAAGTGGAGGAGCTATGGTTTTTTACAGCAGTCAAGAATACCATTTCTTATACTCTCCAAACAACATTCAGTTATTTATTCTCCCGGACTCAGATTATTACGCCAGCATTTCATGTTCATACCTCATGACATATGCATACATCACATATAACATAATCTCAGTTATTTTGAGAACCTCATCACAATGCATCTCATACATGCGCATAACTAACCTTGTATTTCTTTCAGAAAAGACAGTTATTATCAACAATTTCCAGCAAGTCCATGATCAACACTCGAAGCTAAACAGAGTAATCATCGGTGCAACAAAAGTAACCTTACCCCGGTTCCTCCTGAAGTTTCACATGAACTTATCTTGAAGTAACCTTACCCCGGTTCCTCCCGGAGTTTTACACAAACTTATAACCTTACCCCGGTTCATTCCGAAGTTTTACACATACTTATTTCAAGGTAACCCTACTATCCAGGTTCCTTCTCACAACCATACTATCCAGGCTTTCATATCGAAGTAACCCTACAACCCAGGTTCCTTCTCACAGCCCTACTATCCAGGCTTTCATCTCGAAGTAACCCTACTATCCAGGTTCCTTCTTATAACCTTACTATCCGGGTTCCTTCTCTCTTATCCCCAGACAACAGTCCACAACACGGTAAGACAGGGACCCATCAAACACGATTGGTTTCGCATCTCTCCAGTAAGTCGCGGTGCAGCATATACCTGAAACAACCGGCTGAAAATCATCAAAACAATGAAGTCGTCATTGAACGTCTTTTATCCCACATGAAGGGAAAGGTAAAATCGAGGAAACCTGAAAAGGGTGAAATCAAGGTCGAACGACCAAGAGATAAGGGTAAGGGAGTCTGTTACGTGAGGGGAAGGTATTAGCACCCCACACGCCCGTAGTACTCTACGGTATCCACTCTTGTTATCTATCTTATGGGTGTGTTTAATCTATGCTTATTGTTTATTACTGCTAAGGGGAGAATGCATGCGAAAGAAAGGGGGAAAATGTAGGGAAAATAAAAGTTGTGCTCGTTCGGGCCCTACCCCGATGCCTACGTATCCCTTTTAAGGAATCAGAGCAGCCGTAGTTCGGCTTATGTTTTTGTTGGTTTGTATTTTTTTAATAAACAATATTAATTTCGCTTTCTGCCGCAACTCGACCTTTGGAGACTTACGCGTTAGCACAGAAGTGAATTAACATGCTCTTTTGAAAAGATTTGGAGAAAATATGCTTGGGCGCACAAAAAGGTTTGAATTTGTTTGTGTTTTAAATGAACGATATTAATTTCTCCTTCTGCCGCAACTCGACCTTTGGAGACTTACGCGTCAGCACAGAAGTGAATTAATATATTCTTTGAAAAAGTTTCTTTGAAAGGAAGGCCCGTAGGAAAAAGAGTTTGTATTTGTCGGTGTTTTTGCTTGTAGATAACAACTATTTGACCTCAAGGGAGAGATTTTAGCCATTTCTCTACTTATTCATGAAATAAGTCTTTGAGACTTGAACCACACAAAAGCTTAGAATAGGAGAACAATAAGACTGAGAAGAAACCCGCTTATCATCTCTCATACTTAACAAAGGTATGATTCTCGTCAGTAAATTTTTAGTATTTTGAAGTTTGTAAAAAAAAGAAATTTTTGTTTTAAATGCATATGCAAAAAGGGGAAAGAAAAGTCAAAGGGATACTAGCCTATTTCTACACCTAATGTTATTATGCGATGGTGGTCCTAAGGTTAGAATTTTGAGGGAAATCTACCTAATGTTAGCATGCATAGTTTGCGGTAAAGCCCTAATTATCATGATTTCTAGGAAGCAATAAAGTGAGGAAATGAAGAATAAATAGAGTTGTGACGATACCAAACGGAGAGGGTCCGTTGCCTCTTCGAAGCCACGCAAATGATGAGAGAACTCTACAGAAGTTGCTACGCATGAGTAATCAAAAATTGATCTCTAAATATTCCCAATTGCAAAGAGATTACATCAATATAATATCACAAAATCTTGACTAAAATGATAATGAAAATGATTGTTAAACATAAAATAATAGAACCTTCTAATAAAATTCTAAAGAAAAGTCCTAAAGAATTCTAAAAAAATATGCTACTATTTTGCATCATTTTACCATGTAAAGAAAAAAATTTCAAACAAATTTAAATAATTATCAAAATTGTTCAAAATAAAACTACAAAATAAGAAAAGGAGGCCCAAGGGGGGTGCAAGTGGAATCCAGGAGGTATTGTAGAAATCTGGCACTAAGGCCCAATCAATAGAGTCCATTGAGATTTTCTTGTTTACGCTTCAAGTCAGCTACCAAAAAAATCCAATTGGACTTTAGAATGTCATTCAGACCAACCTGGTAAACCCAATCCTACCTTTTTGTGTATCATGCTTCAACTCACCAAAAAAATGCCATTGGGTTCAAGCAAAGGGTTTTAGTGCGGCCCACACAACAACAATGAACAACCATTTTTGTATCCATGTTTCAATAACAAAAAGAAGCAGGATAACACACATAAATTGAAAAGAGGAATTCATGGATTTAGGGTTGTGGTTGTGTTTCCGTTCAGATTCCACAATACTCACTCTTTCTTCTTCCTTCGAACACAAAACAGCGCCGCTAATCCGTTTCCCCATCACTTATCTTTACAATGGTGCGACTTCGGCCTACATCTGGAATATTGCCTTCGTCTCTTTCTTCTATCAACTCAAATCGCGGCGCCGCTTCCGTTCACCGGCAAAGAACACGAAGACCTCGGCGGCTGCATCAACGGCTGAACAGGAGGCTTCACCTTAACCTTCGGCTTAGAAGACGGACTAGAAGAAGATTCCACTACGACCTTCTTCTCCCCTTTGGCGACTTTTCTGGTGGGTCTCTCCAGTAACCACCGTATGAAATCGTTACTGCATACCCATGTTTCCATTGATACTTCCATCGAAAGTTTTGGCTCGCACATCATCAATAACAAGCATTCCAGTAACATTTCTCTTTCTCTTTAGTGCTCTTCTTCTGATTTACTTTCTGTCGTTGAATGAATCATTGGCAGTGAATTTGTATTGATCGATGTTGTAGGTTGTGATGCCGATGCCGTGTTGAAATTGTTGAAGTGATGTTGTTGAATTCACTGCAGAACTGTGCGATGTTTGCTATACGTGTTGTGATTCTTGCGGATTATTGAAGGTTTTCTGGTGATTCTCCAAAATTCAAGAATGATGACGATAAAGATTTAAAGAAGAGATACACGGAGTTGGCGCTGATAGAGTTTGAAGAAGAGGAAGACTAGGAGTACCAGATGAGAGAAATTTGGAGCGTGATTCTTTAACAACGACGACACAAGGACGACTAGAAAACAAGAGAACTGCAACTCAGGTATGCACGCTCCTTCGCACGATTCTGAAAATTTGTTCTTATTTTTTATTACATGTTCCTACACTTTCTGCATTTCTATGTAGTTGATGCGGTTATGCCTGATAATGGTGCACTGTGAAGAGAGTGAAGTAAGTTGATGATGGTTGAAATGGAGATGATGCAGAAGTGTTGATGTGATGCAGAATCTATGAAGCAAGGGATCTCTCGAGGAGCCGATGACGATGATGATGATGTGAAAAGATCCACCGAGTCGGTTTAAGAGAGGAAGGTATCAAGTTCCTTCTGTCAATTTTATGTGCTTTCTTCTTCTCCCCTTTGTATCTTTAAGTTATTTCCATATAATTACGGAAAGTGCGGGGAAAATGAGATTATGTAGCTCTCCATAGAATAGATGAAGAATGAGGTTTCTGTAGTGTTGAAGAATGAAGGTGATGGTGATGGAATGGAGAGAAGAGAAGAATTCTTGGTGAGTTTTTCTATATCTGATTTCTTCTGACTTTTCTCCTTTTTTCAATAAAAAAAATCCTGCAATCTCTTCTTCTTTTCTGTCATCTTCTCTTATGATTCTGTTCTGAATCTCATTATGTATATGTTGTTGTTGTTGTTCACAGGATTGGGATAGAGAAAGATGATGAGGGGAGCAAAGAACTGGTTTCAAAGAGAAAGAGTTTGAGTTTTTGGTGTTCTTCCTCAAATGATTGGAGAACCGATGAAGATATCGCAGTTACAGGGAGGCTGCTTATGAAGATAGTGATGGTAACCAATCACAAAAAGGTTGAAGATGCAGAAAAAATTATAGAGATCAAGAAGAGAGAAGAGGTAGAGAGTATTTCTTTATAACTTATTTTCCTTTGATATTCCCCCTTCTTTCTTATGTGATTCTGAACTTCGATGTGCATTGAAATTATTCTGGATGCAGATTATCACGATGATGCTGAGATGAAGAGGATGCAGTCACAGAGATCTCAGAGGGGATAAAGATGATGAACTTCCAGATAAATTCAAAGAGAATTCAAAGGAAGTTGTAGAGAATTTGAGACTGGTGAGTTTTTTGTGAAAGTGTTGAATGATGAATGTGAATCTTTTCCCTCCTTTCTTCTTCTGCTTTTGGTGTTATCATTGTGATGTTATTGCTGATGAAGATGAAACAGGCCGCATTTACAGGGGACTTTGAAATGATGATGATGTTGTTGTTTGTAGTGGAAGAAGTTTTGCAACGTGCTGAGATGAAAGATGATCGTTGATGTGTGAAGAATGTTGAAAGTGACGACATATTGAAGAAGATGATGGAGCATGATGATGATGGATATTGAATATTTGATGAAGATGATGCAAGATTGGTGAAGATAATGGGGAATTACAAAGAGACAAGAGGATGAAGATTGCAGCCATTCTCAGAAGAACGAAGAATACCCGTTATTAAGGACGGAACCAGTTTATATAATCAGTCAGGATCTGTAAAAGTTTGTTAGAGGTAAGTGCATCTGAGCCCTTGGTTTGAATTAGTTGGTTAGCTAATGAATGGTTGAGATGAATTCGGGTAGAGCAGTTAGTTATTAGTTTTTTGGTTACAAGCTTAGTTGGATTGAAATTCTGTTATGGGCTGTTTTGGAATGGTTAGAATTCTGTTTGGATTCAGTTTGCAGGTTAGTTAGAAATTGGTTAGGCGGTTGGGAATTGGAAATTCTGTTTGAGATTTCTATTATGGGTTGTTGCTAGCTCTATTAGAAAATCTATTGGGAAGTTTACAAGAACTTGTGGTGTAAACAATTAACCTGCTAACTGCATAACTGTTTTCTTGTTTTCTATGCAGGGCTGTTTTGAGAGTTTGTTATGATTTTGGATTTTGTTAGAAAGTTAATTGCAGGGCTGTTATGAAAAAACTTGGTTTGACAGTTTATTAGTTATGCAAAGTGAGGAAGTTAAAGGTTAGTTATAATTGCGAAAGTTAGTTACAGTGCTTGTTAGGAAGTTTGTTGGAAGTTCAGTTACTAAGTTGTTGAGCTGCTGTTAATTGATTTTCTGCTTTCCCCTCTTTCCATGCAAGGCCTAATAGGTGGATGAGCTAAGAATTTCCTCCAGGGAATGGGCCTTTTGCTTTGCCTAGACAGCTGTAATGAGATTTTTGGAGTAGCCTTGGAATTTCCAGTTGAAGGTGTCGGCTTCCTCTTACTTTGGAATTCCAAGCATGATATGAGAATGATCATCGGGTTTAGCGTGCAATGGAGCAAGTGTTGTGACCAAATCCTTTGTATTTCTTTGTAGCACATTCTTAAACTGCATAGTGAATTTGACTTTGCAATTGTAATCCCTTTATAATTTTCTCTTGGACGAACTTTTTGTAAGGACCTTGAATAGACTTTGTGCTTGCATGTAGACAAATGAGTATTGGTAATTGATGGTGAAACGATATTTTCATTTGCAAGTTATTGTAAACACGAACATGTGAGTGAATAAAATGTCGAGTTTCAATTGAATGAATTTGGAACTTTGATTGTAGTTTAATTTGCACGTTAATGCACCTTTTATTTTTTTATACCAATATAAACTTTGACCGAATTTAAACCATCTTCATCTCAATGAAGCCCCCTAATTCAACTCTTCCGTCCATGTTAACTTGAATTGTAACTTCCTCTTTCACAACATGAACCAAGACCTTGGAAACTCAATCTTTAAATATTTGATTTGGAAAAAAAAACTTTTCCGCTTGATGATTTTAACACAAAACAGTACCTTTGGAGCATCCTTAGATGAAGATGAAAGGGACTTGAACCATAGCGAAAAATCTTTAAGATAACCTTATCCATGATCTTCATACTAGTGAATGTTAACAAGCTCAAAAATAAATGCTAGTCTTCTTGAGATACCCTCGAATCTTATGCCCATTTGACATTTAGAGTTTTCTTCTTGATTTTGTAATATAGAATGAATCTCGAATGAAACTTGAATGCTTATGAATTTTGTTTGAATAAGGAATCTTGAATCCCAATTAAACTTCATTCTATGTTTGCACCAATGGATCCATATATGAAAAATCCCAATATCTTAAACTTAACTTCGAAATGGTCTTTGTATCGAATCCATAATATTTTCTTGCAAAGCACTTAACCAAATGAAACAGCCTTCTCCTGATGATCCACAACACTCAACCGTGAGGTGCGCTCCATGAATGTCAGGAAACCAAAACTTCCATATCCATTTGATGACCAATAGCACAACAAAGTGAATCCCTGCCTGCGAATAAATCTTAGACCCTATGCCATATTTTGAAGCAAATCACTATGCAAAATCCCATCTTATGATCGAGGATCCCTGAAGAAGAACCCCTATCAGAGTATGATAATTGAAGAGAGTTCCGATCTTTGTTCGCACATAGAGAGGTGGACCCTAATAGCCTTGTAACTTTGATGAGAAGAAGTTAAAAATGAATCATGAACCAAAACCCTAATTCCACAGTCTTGTACGCCAAGGAGAAATAGAATAATCAACCTTATTCAATCATATACACCTCAAATCAGTCTTAAACCCTAGACTCATAGCTGTTAATTTTTTTGAACCTCAGATGAACTTTAAAATGCAATGCATGCTATGTTAGTGACCTAATGGGATATATGCGAATGAATGCGAAGGTCCAAGCCAAATAAAAGAGATTAGGAGGGAAAATTTTAGGGTGCAACAGCTGCCCCTATTTAATCTTCTTCAACCTAAAGGTGAGATTGGCGCCAGCCTTTCGAACCTTCAATGGTGGAAGAAGATTAAATACTTAAAAGAACCCGAAAATTTATGCTCCGAAGCCAGTCAGGTATCATTATTTTTGGTCTTTCTGTGTTTTATTTTTTTGCTTTCTAGGTTAAAGGGGTTATCGGGGTTAGATGTATGTTTAACCAGGGTTTGACACACAGCAGAATAACTCGGTTATCAAGGAACATCTATTGGGATTTAGTAACAAACACCTGTAAGAAAGATATCAAAAGATATATGCCTGAAGTCTGTAGTAGACATACGAAAAAAAGTATCAGAGACACATATCCGGGGTTGGTAGCGGATATACAAGAAAGAGACATAAAAAGTACATATCCGTGGTCGGTATCGGACACGTAAGAAAGAGATAGAAAAGATACATATCCGTGGTCGGTATCGGATACGCACAAAAGATATAGAAAAGATACATATTCGTGGTCGGTATCGGATACGCACAAAAGAGATATCAAAGATACATATCCGTGGTCGGTATCGGATACGCACAAAAGATATATCAAAGATACATATCCGTGGTAGGTATCAGATACGTACGAAAGAGACATCAAAGATACATATTTGTGGTCGGTATCGGATACGTACGAAAGAGACATCAAAGATACATGAACATATGTCTGGGGTTGGTAGCAGACATATAAAACAGGTATCAAAAATACATATCCGTGGTCGGTATCGGATACGTAAGAAAGAGACAGACTGAAGAAAGCTCTTACAAAGATATTAAGAATACATGTCTGGGATTGGTAGTAGACATATGAAACAGGTATCGAAAATACATATATGTGGTCGGTATCAGATACGTAAGAAAGAAAAAGATACATATTCGTGGTCGGTATCGGATATGCACGAAAGAGGTATCAAAAATACATATATGTGGTCGGTATCGGATACGTATGAAAGAGACAGACCGAAGAAAGCTCTTACAAAGAAAACACCAATTGAATGTGAACTTACTGAGGGAAGAGACCAAACAAATGGACTCCTGATAAATGATACCAGTCGACGATGGATTTTAACAAATGATACCAGCCGAAGCGGGGTTTTGAAAGATACCTGCCGGAGCGGGATTTTAACAAATGATACCAGCCGAAGCGGGGTTTTGAAAGATACCTGCCGAAGCGGGATTTTGAAAGATACCAGCCAAAGCGGGATTTTGAAAGATACCAGCCGAAGCAGGATTTTAAGGGATGCCAGCCGAAGGTGGACTTCAGGATAAAGAGACCAGACGAAGGGGAATCTTCATCGAGGAATACTATGCCGAAGGTAGATTCCTAAGAAAAGAACGTCGATCGAAGGAGAACTTACAACTGCAAAGAGACCAGCCGAAGGGGACTCTCAACAAATGATACCAGCCGAAGGTGGATTTTAATGAATGCCAGCCGAAGGTGGACTTTAGGATAAAGAAACCAGCCGAAGGGGAATCTTCATCCAGGAATACTATGCCGAAGGTAGATTCCTAATAAAAGAACGCCGGTGAAGGCGAACTTACAACTGCAAAGAGACCAGCCGAAGGGGACTCTCAACAAATGATACCAGCCGAAGGTGGATTTTAATGAATGCCAGCCGAAGGTGGACTTTAGGATAAAGAAACCAGCCAAAGGGGAATCTTCATCCAGGAATACTATGCCGAAGGTAGATTCCTAATAAAAGAATGTCGGTCGAAGGCGAACTTACAACTGCAAAGAGACCATCTGAAGGGGACTCTCAACAAATGATAAAGGTATGCATATCTGGTCAGAGTTAGATACACAAGAGCGAAATTGATCATCAAGAAACAAAAGTTTAGATATGCTAGCGAACACAGGAACGAGACTAACCAAAGAAATCCCCAATAAAAAAGGACGCATTCGCCTAAACAAGGGCGCCAGACAACTGGACTTTGAAGAGACATTGAAAGACTCTTAATCATAAAAAGTTAGCTAGGCTAACGAAAGGAGGACCCGACTAACGTGGATAAACCAAAACAAGGAACCGACTAAGCAGGACCTTTAAAGAGCACCGATCGAAGGTGAACTCTGCAAGAGAAAGGGACTGGTCAAAGCAGACTTTAACAAAGAAAAACATGTTAGGCTTTCGATAGGTTGCAAATACGCAAGAACTAAAAATCCCTCAGGCCAGAGGCGGGGTGTTAATTCTTCAAGAGTGGCAATTGTCTAAATTACCACACACCAAGTATGGATACTCAAACACTTGAGAAGCAAGAAAGGTTATAAGCCAACTCTTACTCATACTCTAACGACAAAGCAAATGCAGGTAAAATAACCAAAGGCTTGCAAAGGCAAGCGCAAACCACACACGTATTGGGGAAATGGAGAAATACCAAAGACCTGACTGGTGGCGAATCAAAACAAACTCTGATGGGGAAACATAATTGAATTACCCTAGGCTTGTTTATAGAGATAAATCAAATCTGAGCGCATAACAATCTTGTTACCACAGGTGGACACGATTGGCTTATACTCATGCATGTTTGGAATTTTTTTTGTAGCATAATGCTCTATACAATGGAAATGCTACGCGTTTTAGTAGATGCAATGTAATGATGCAAGTTTAATAATGCATTATGAAAACATATCAATAATCGGCTGCTGAGAAGTCAGTGAACTTCTGGACAATTATTCTGGCGCATCTGATCTTTTGTATAGAAAAGGCAATTTGTACTTCAGTAGGGCACCGAGACTCAGAACCATCAATCTCTAAAAGGTCGATATCACTTGGGAAGTAACTTCCTGGGAAGAATGCTGCAAACGTAAATTGCAGTTCAGAGAAAATCTTGAATTCTGATCAAACTCCTCTTTTTCACGGGGAATGAATTTTTTATCCTTTGTTGGAAAGAGAAAAGCTTTGCTGGGAATGGAAACTTTTGGCGTAGAAATTCTTTGATGAAGATAACTTCTGTTGGGAAGTATAGAAATTCTTAAATAAAAATAATTCTACTCAGACCACACTGGGGATAACATTGCTGGGAAGTAAAAGATCCTCACTTGGGGAAGAAACCACATCCCGAGATAGAAACTCCACTAGGGATATCTCAACAACATCTTCTACTTCTAGTAACGAAAAAGTTATGACTGGAATTCTTCGTGTACATCTCACCTGAGAGATAGGACACTTGCTTCATTAGGGAAAGAAGAATAGTTCCACTGGGGAAATTGGATCTCATTATACGAACATCCTCACGTTAGTCACATACAGACCCTTCTTGATTCATTTGCTGGTATGCATCTTGTCATGTAAGACCAACAGTACTTGCAAAATAGAAATTGGGGCGACATGCCCCTGTTTGGAATGGAAAACCTTACTGAAGAATATACAACTTGAACGATCAATCACTGGGTAAAAAAAACCGCGATGCAAGATTGTAACTTCAACATGCCGACTCCGAGGAGAAATGCCACTAAAGGGTGGACTTTAGAGAAGATGCTGCAAAAATAAATTGCAGTCCAATGAAAAGGAATCGTCTAGACTTTAAACGACTTCTACATTTCCACAGATAAAGAATATTCTCCTTCTGCAGAGAAGTGAGGATGCTTTACTGGAGAGAAACTATCTCAGAAGAGAAACCCCTTGGTAGATAGGTCTATGTCAAGTAGCAACAGGTATTTTACTGGGAGTATGCATTCCCCTAGGAAGCAATATTCCCATCAAGTATTGTTCGAGTAAACAAACCCAAATAATCTTTGCGTTACTGCTCATATCCTGCTGTGGATAACAATCCAAACTTCAACTGGGGATAATAACCTTGACTTAGGACAAAGGATATCAGTAAAATGGACTTGAGTCTTTGATAAGTTGAAGATAACAATCTTGACTTCTCAGCATGATTTTCACATTCATAGGTCATTTAGCCTGCATATAGACGTAATCTGATCAACCCCTGGAGGAGAGAGAAAGTGCCCCTGCATAAATTCTTGCCCCAGTCTGTAAGGCTTTTGCAGAAAAATTGCCTCGAGAGGGCTTTCTAATATATGTACCACTAAGATAAACTGCCCCAGTGTTATGAACTTTGGAACATGATGTTCAGATAATCAAAATTGGAGATGATTTCAACTATGCTTGAGTGAATGCCCATACATCTTCAAATTCTGGGAAGGTTCTCCTCTGATCAATGCATTCTTAGAGAGATTTGTCAAATCTCGACATAACTGCCCCAATTTGACTGTACTTTGAGGGATAAAATCCCGACTTGAATGCCTCAGATTGGCTGCATACTTACTCGACAGAGTATTCAACGCGCTTGCCCCTGCTCAACAGAATCTTTTATTTGCCCCATGCTCACAGAGAGATGAAAACTTAAGGATTTTTCGAAAACAACATAACTTTACAGTGGTTGGCTTATATCTTGAAAGTAGGCTACTTCACAACCATACCTCTCGATTTGAACTGCTTCAAACTCTAATCGGATACTTGAAGAAGTTGACCCCTCGGGACCAACTGAAAGTAATGCGCCACTGCTTGACAGAGACTCTGGGCAACCAACTTTTGTAATCTACTTCAGATAATTTCTCAGACTGGTATTCTTTTACTCAATGGAGTCAACAGAAGGTTTGCCCCAGATTAAGACCAATCTCACAAATGATTCACCTTTAAACGGTATCCTGAAGCAATTTGTCCTTTGAGATAATCATTTTTTTATCTGATGCTCATTATGCAAACTTACTCGATGTTTAAGCACTTGCTCATATGCAAAGAATGTTTATTATAAGAATGATAATTGTAATGCAAAGCTCATGTTTGTCTTGAAGTTTTAAAACTTGTACTAAAAATACATTGAAATATCAAAAAAAAATTGTATAAAAGATAGTAAAAAGATGGAGTGATACTAACTCAAAAGTTTTTGCAAGCCTCTCTAGGAGTCAAATTACCGTATTCTTGTTACAGTGTGCTTTCAAATTAACCCATGCTTCAGTTAGGACTTTTACGGGTTGTAACGTGGCCTGGTTCACGGTTTTAGAAGGAAAGATTTAAGGCTCAAAATATTTGGTGCCCACCCATTCACCGTGATGTTCTCCAGTCCTAAATTCAGTTAAACTAATACGAGCACTCATCCCTCAAAAGGAGTTTACCATGGTTGAGGAGGATAGCAGTCACTCACCCCTTTCATTCTTGGTGTCTGATCACACGACTTTATTCTTTGTGAAGGATCTTTATTCGGTAATCCCCTTTTTCTTTTCACGCTTTTCGCTTTCTTTTTGTTTTCCCTAACTTTTGCCTGGACAAATTCCTTTTGAATTTAACTTTGAAGTCCAGAGGGATGCCCTTGCTTTTTCCTAAGCGACTTGTTTTCCAAGTTTTGACTTAGCAAGGTTTTTTGTCTCTTTCTTTTATTATTTCTTTTGAACCAGTCGTGTGATTTCGAGTCATTATTTGATTTGCTGAAAAAGGTGTGACTGCCTCACCGTTTGGTTGACGAGGGATAGCCATTATAGTATTGTCATCTTTTGACCTCTTGACGTACGAGAGATACCTATTGGGATATCATCTTCGTTTATGCACGTTACTGATGATAGATGAAAGTTTAACCATTGTGATTTTGTTCTTTCTCAACCTTCTGAAGGATAGCCATTGTTGTATCCTTTGATGCGCACTCTTAATGAGTTTTTAATGCCCAATCAGATTAACTGAAATCTACCCTGCCCCGGGTTAAATGTGAGGGTTTTTCTGAAAAGAAAAGAAACTCCTACTTCAAGGCTCAAAGGGGTTGACGAGGGTCTATCTCCCTTATATCTCTGGTGTTTGGGGATTGAAACAAGGCATGTACATCGTCAGCAGGGTCCTATTCAAAAGCACATTGTTTGAACTTTCAGCATATTACTCATCATCCTCCTTCTAGAGGTACTTTGATTTATTTAACTAGAGTTAAGTATCAAAAAGTCAAAGAAAAATATTCATGAGTGAATACGAATGGACTAATCCAAAACAAACATACTCAGTGCATTATGATTAGTATTCAATAATAAGCAAGTTTTGCATACAAGAAAGTATTAAACCAAAACAAGAAAGATTACAAATGAGAATGCAAACATAATTTGAAAATGCCATGTTAAGGAGACCTGTCTCCGTATGGACTTGTTGCTTCGAACGATGATCTGCCAGTCTTAACATTCACTGGGTCGACGGAGACTTCAAATCTGGCTGGCTGGCCTAAAATTGATAGCCTTTGCATCCAACAGGTCTTGCCCATTTTCTTTGAAAGCCCAGCAGTCTTTAATGGAATGGCCTAGTGCCCAAGTATAGTAATCATATCAAGTTCCTTCACCATGTGTGATGAGGACCTTATCAAGCGAACTTGCATAAATTGCATCACGCAGTATCTTCTACCATAGAGAATAAATGCCAACCATCTTCTATCATACATAAGAGAAATCTATCCGCTGAAGTGTCTCCCACTACACAAAAGAAGCGACGTCTTCTATTACATAGAAGCGACATCCAACAACCATACCAAATAATCTTATACTACACAAAAGAGAGTAAACTTCATCTCCTACTTCACAAGAGAGAAGTTTTAGCAACCGAATTATGGAGAATCTCCTACTTCACAAAAGAGTCTCCGTCTTCTACTACACAGAAGCAAAATTCAGAAACTGTAACAAAGAATCTTCTACTACACAGAAGAAACTAAACTCTGAATATAGCATTCGACCTTTGAGGTATTTTTATTGTACACAACAACAGATGTCCAAGAACTTGACGTCTTACACTTCTCCATCACAGAAGCATCACTCCATCTTATACTTATACATAAAAAGCATGCAACTGAGGAAAAAGAGTCTGAAATGGTTTTTCAAACATGGACTGAACCTTGGAAAAGAAGCCAAACAAGTACCAAACTTCATGCTTCAACCCCTTGCAGTATTCAATATTCTAACTAAGTGCCCCAGAATGGGAGACACATCTAGCATTTGTATCGAAATCAAGAGAGAAATTTGTTGGAGGATGGCTCAAAGCGCGAAGCTTAATCAACTGAGCTTCCAGCACTCGAGGAAGTAACTGGATACAAGGTATAAAGATTTTATCAACCTGCTTCTCGAGCTTTTTCTATCTCTGCTGGTAAGTTTTAACCCCTGAGTTCACTCGGAGACCAGAAACTAGCTGATAGTAAGAAAATCTGAGAACACGAAGCTCTGGGTGAGACCCATAAAGTATCTCATGATTTGAAAAAAAATCCCATAGGTTGGGGATGAATGACAGCTCCTGTTGCAACAACGTATACGAGGTCACTTTTCTTTGCCGACATTGTCTTCAAAACTTCCATACCCAACTCAACTAAGTCTTCAACTGGCTATTTTTCCTCTTGGGGATTTCTGACTACAGGCTATTGCTTGCGTATCCCCAATAAATAACCCCATCTGATTCTTTTCATAACTTGAATCTTGTGAGTACCTGCTATGGATGCATGAAGTTTCATGAAGATGCATGAGGTGAGTGAGAGAATTCCAGATCTGGACACCACAGTCTCCGGATTGATCTCGTTTTAGACCTCGTCTCTGGATGACGTACTCTCTTCAATCGAATGATCAATTTCCCTAGAATAATATGCATAGAAGATTCTTTCAGGAGAACAACTGAATGATTTTTCAAGTGAAAACTGCATCATCAGGCATACTGCGCCACAAAAAACTAATACAGTATGTCTTCTATCAAAACAAAAGAGACATCCACCTAGTGAAAGAGAGTTTAGAAGAGACGCCAAACAGGTGTTGGGCTTTTATAACCCCTTTGTAGTCTTCAATATCAAAACCGGGTACCCCAGAATAAGAGATGTATCTAGCATACATATCGTAATCAGAAGAGACGTTTGTGGGAGGAAGTCCTCAAAGATCAGAGCTGGGAAGAACTGGGAATAATAGGATGTAATGCATTGGGTTCGCATTAGCATGCTCATCAGGGTTCTTGTGTATTGGCTTAAAAGCTTTCCCCATGAATTCACTTGGGGAATAAAGACTGGCTCTTGTTGAACAAATTAGGGAACACAAAGTTATGGAGGATGCCCCTGATTAAAAGGTATGATGCCCCAGCATGGTAACCACATCTGACGTTGGTCAAAAAGAACGAAGCACTGATATAAGATCACATAGTAAATGGGAACCATCTCCTAATAAGATGTTCTAAGAACTCAGGATTGCGTAGCACTCCATGGTTGGAAGCAATTCCAAAAAGATGAGGAGAAGAGAGAACCTTTACTATGATAGTAGGTGCAATATTGTTGACATCGTCATCAGAGCTTTCATGACCTGGCTCATCTGAGTTTTCAATCAATTATCTTCCTGCTTGAAGAGATTTTTGTCCATGGGCCGAAGCTCGCATGTACATCACTCGGAGCTATTCCATAACCGATCCTTAAACAAGTGCAGTAAGAAATCAAGCTGAACCTCTGAGGAGAACACATGGTCTGAGTAAGAATCCCCAATCTTCGAGTACTTATTATGGATGCATGAATATGCATGGGATGCATGAATGGATGCCATGTCATGTTCCGTCATTTCCAAGGAATTTAAGTGCTTTGATTTTGATTTTACGTAAGTAAAAGATGGAAAAGTTTGGCACAAGGCTTACAAATACGATTCCTTGGAAATCACAGAACATGTATGTTAAGTATGTGGTTAATAATTTTATGTATGCACAGATATGAGATCAAATGGGATCAAGGTTCCATCATTTCTGGGTATGATTGTTGCACTGTTCTGAACCATATGAGTATTATCAGATTAGAGGTCTGACGTGGCTTCCGCATATAAGAATCAAGTACTATGTAGATCATCTATTGTACGGGGCCAAGGCTTCTGGAACATCAGATATTGTTGAGCATTTTTTGAATACGCTGGGAATGCCAAGATCAAAGGCTTGAATAAATCTCCAGGTAAACAAATCAGGAACTCAAAAAATAAATCTGAGAACCATACAATCACCAACAGAATACCATATGCATAAGTCACCGACAGAAATCCATAACATAATCATTAGAACCAATAACCACTGTCTGAGCGTAGTCATCACCTGAGCATGAGTAACCCTTTGAACATAGTCACCAACTGAGCCCGAGTAACCATTTGAACATAGTCACCATCTAAGCACGAGTAACCATTTGAACATAGTCACCAACTGTACCTGTGATAAAATTCCCTCCCCACTCACGGGTGAAGACTAGGTCAGGGTAAGACAATGGTAACTCGAAAATCACGGGTCCTCTTGAAAGTGCTATGGGCTTACCCACAGACGTGGGTGCCGATAGTAATTCATTTGAACCTCATCCGAGCGTGGTATATGACAAGACTGCACTAATCGGACCACGTCCTATAGCCGTCATGCCCCCACTCTATTCCTAGTGTCCTAGTGCACTCTGGCCTGGGTACTAGGCCTTTTACCTCAATATTAACATCCCCACCCAACATGGAAAACCAGAATCCAGCATAATAGATAACAAATATGGAAAGCAATAAAATGCAATGCAAACTTATGCTCAGATAAACATGTACAAATGAGTAAACTGAAAGCATAAAGATAAACACCCTAAGGAAAGAAAACAAGAGCTAGGAGCGACTCCGGGATGGACCAACATTTGGTCGACCTGTCCCCAGTGAAGTCTCCAGCTGAAACAACCGGCTGAAAATCATCAAACAATGAATTCTCCATCGAACGTCTTTTATCCCACATGAAGGGAAAGGTAAACATCAAGGAAACCTGAAAAGGGTGAAATCAAGGTCGAACGACCAAGAGATAAGGGTAAGGGAGTCTGTTACGCGAGGGGAAGGTATTAGCACCCCACACGCCCGTAGTACTCTACGGTATCCACTCTTGTTATCTATCTTATAGGTGTGTTTAATCTATGCTTATTGTTTATTACTGCTAAGGGGAGAATGCATGCGAAAGAAAGGGGGGAAAATGTAGGGAAAATAAAAGTTGTGCTCGTTCGGGCCCTACCCTGATGCCTACATATCCCTTTTAAGGAATCAGAGCAGCCGTAGTTCGGCTTATGTTTTTGTTGGTTTGTATTTTTTTAATGAACAATATTAATTTCGCCTTCTGCCACAACTCGACCTTTGGAGACTTACGCGTAAGCACAGAAGTGAATTAACATGCTCTTTTGAAAAGATTTGGAGAAAATATGCTTGGGCGCACAAAAAGGTTTGAATTTGTTTGTGTTTTAAATGAACGATATTAATTTCGCCTTCTGCCGCAACTCGACCTTTGGAGACTTACGCGTCAGCACAGAAGTGAATTAATATATTCTTTGAAAAAAAATTTTTGAAAGGAAGGCCCGTAGGCAAAAGAGTTTGTATTTGTCGGTGTTTTTGCTTGTAGATAACAGCTATTTGACCTCAAGGGAGAGATTTTATCCATTTATCTACTTATTCATGAAATAAGTCTTTGAGACTTGAACCACACAAAAGCTTAGAATAGGAGAACAATAAGACTGAGAAGAAACCCGCTTATCATCTCTCATACTTAACAAAGGTATGATTCTCGTCAGTAAATTTTTAGTATTTTGAAGTTTGTAAAAAAAAAGAAATTTTTGTTTTAAATGCATATGCAAAAAGGGGAAAGAAAAGTCAAAGGGATACTAGCCTATTTCTACACCTAATGTTATTATGCGATGGTGGTCCTAAGGTTAGAATTTTGAGGGAAATCTACCTAATGTTAGCATGCATAGTTTGCGGTAAAGCCCTAATTCTCATGATTTCTAGGAAGCAATAAAGTGCAGAAATGAAGAATAAAATAGAGTTGTGACGATACCAAACGGACAGGGTCCGTTGCCTCTTCGAAGCCACGCAAATGATGAGAGAACTCTATAGAAGTTGCTCCGCATGAGTAATCAAAAACTGATCTCCAAATATTCCCAATTGCAAAGAGATTACATCAATATAATATCACAAAATCTTGACTAAAATGATAATGAAAATGATTGTTAAACATAAAATAATAGAACCTTCTAATAAAATTCTAAAGAAAAGTCCTAAAGAATTCTAAAAAAATATGCTACTATTTTGCATCATTTTACCATGTAAAGAAAAAAATTTCAAACAAATTTAAATAATTATCAAAATTGTTCAAAATAAAACTACAAAATAAGAAAAAGAGGCCCAAGGGGGGTGCAAGTGGAATCCAGGAGGTATTGTAGAAATCTGGCACTAAGGCCCAATCAATAGAGTCCATTGAGATTTTCTTGTTTACGCTTCAAATCAGCAACCAAAAAAATCCAATTGGACTTTAGAATGTCATTCAGACCAACCTGGTAAACCCCATCCTACCTTTTTGCGTATCATGCTTCAACTCACCAAAAAAATGCCATTGGGTTCAAGCAAAGGGTTTTAGTGCGGCCCACACAACAACAATGAACAACCATTTTTGTATCCATGTTTCAATAACAAAAAGAAGCAGGACAACACACAGAAATTGAAAAGAGGAATTCATGGATTTAGGGTTGTGGTTGTGTTTCCGTTCAGATTCCACAATACTCACTCTTTCTTCTTCCTTCGAACACAAAACGGCGCCGCTAATCCATTTCCCCATCACTTATCTTTACAATGGTGCAACTTCGGCATTCATCTGCAATATTGCCTTCGTCTCTTTCTTCTATCAACTCAAATCGCGGCGCCGCTTCCGTTCATCGGCAAAGAACACGAAGACCTCGGCGGCTGCATCAACGGCTGAACAGGAGGCTTCACCTTAACCTTCGGCTTAGAAGACGAACTAGAAGAAGATTCCACTACGACCTTCTTCTCCCCTTTGGCGAGTTTTCTGGTGGGTCTCTCCAGTAACCACCGTATGAAATCGTTACTGCATACCCATGTTTCCATTGATACTTCCATCAAAAGTTTTGGCTCGCACATCATCAATAACAAGCATTCCGGTAACATTTCTCTTTCTCTTTAGTGCTCTTCTTCTGATTTACTTTCTGTCGTTGAATGAATCATTGGCAGTGAATTTGTATTGATCGATGTTGTAGGTTGTGATGCCGATGCCGTGTTGAAATTGTTGAAGTGATGTTGTTGAATTCACTGCAGAACTGTGCGATGTTTTCTGTACGTGTTGTGATTCTTGCGGATTGTTGAAGGTTTTCTGGTGATTCTCCAAGATTCAAGAATGGTGATGATAAAGATTTAAAGAAGAGATACACAGAGTTGGCGCTGATAGAGTTTGAAGAAGAGGAAGACTAGGAGTACCAGATGAGAGAAATTTAGAGCGTGATTCTTTAACAACGACGACACAAGAACGACGAGAAAACAAGAGAACTGCAACTCAGGTATGCACGCTCCTTCGTACGATTCTGAAAATTTGTTCTTCTTTTTTATTACATGTTCCTACACTTTATGCGTTTCTGTGTAGTTGATGCGGTTATGCCTGATAATGGTGCACTATGAAGAGAGTGAAGTAAGTTGATGAAGGTTGAAATGGAGATGATGCAGAAGTGTTGATGTGATGCAGAATCTATGAAGCAAGGGATCTCTCGAGGAGCTGATGACGATGATGATGATGTGAAAAGATCCACCGAGTCGGTTGAAGAGAGGAAGGTATCAAGTTCCTTCTGTCAATTTTATGTGCTTTCTTCTTCTCCCCTTTGTGCCTTTAAGTTATTTCCATATAATTATGGAAAGTGCGGGGAAAATGAGATGATGTAGCTCTCCAGAGAATAGATGAAGAATGAGGTTTTTGTAGTGTTGAAGAATGAAGGTGATGGTGATGGAATGGAGAGAAGAGAAGAATTCTTGGTGAGTTTTCTATATCTGATTTCTTCTGACTCTTCTCCTTTTTTCAATAAAAAAAAATTCTGCAATCTCTTCTTCTTTTCTGTCATCTTCTCTTATGATTCTGTTCTGAATCTCATTATGTATATGTTGTTGTTGATGTTCACAGGATTGGGATAGAGAAAGATGATGAGGGGAGCAAAGAACCGGTTTCAAAGAGAAAGAGTTTGAGTTTTTGGTGTTCTTCCTCCAATGATTGGAGAACCGATGAAGATAACGCAATTGCAGGGAGGCTGCTTATGAAGATAGTGATGGTAACCAATCACAAAAAGGTTTAAGATGCAGAAAAAATTATGGAGATCAAGAAGAGAGAAGAGGTAGAGAGTATTTCTTTATAACTGATTTTCCTCTGATATCCCCCCTTCTTTCTTCTGTGATTCTGAACTTCAATGTGCGTTGAAATTATTCTGGATGCAGATTATCGCGATGATGCTGAGATGAAGAGGATGCAGTCACAGAGATCTCAGAGGGGATAAAGATGATGAACTTGCATAGAAATTCAGAGAGAATTCAAAGGAAGTTGCAGAGACTTTGAGACTGGTGAGTTTTTTGTGAAAGTGTTGAATGATGAATGTGAATCTTTTCCCTCCTTTCTTCTTTTTCTTTTGGTGTTATCATTGTGATTTTATTGATGATGAAGATGAAACAGGCCGCATTTACAGGAGACTTTGAAATGATGATGATGATGTTGTTGTTTGTAGTGGAAGAAGTTTTGCAACGTGCTGAGATGAAAGATGATCGCTGATGTGTGAAGAATGTTGAAAGTGACGACATATTGAAGAAGATGATGGAGCATGATGATGATGGATATTGAATATTTGATGAAGATGATCCAAGATTTCTGAAGATAATGGGGAATTACAAAGAGACAAGAGGATGAAGATTGCAGCCATTCTCAGAAGAACGAAGAATACCCGTTATTGATGACGAAACCAGTTTATATAATCAGTCAGGATCTGCAAATGTTTGTTAGAGGTAAGTGCATTTGAGCCCTTGGTTTGAATTAGTTGGTTAGCTAATGAATGGTTGAGATGAATTCGGTTAGAGTAGTTAGTTATTAGTTTTTTGGTTACAAGCTTAGTTGGATTGAAATTCTGTTATGGGCTGTTTTGGAATGGTTAGAATTCTGTTTGGATTCAGTTTGCAGGTTAGTTAGAAATTGGTTAGG
Source organism: Vicia faba (assembly GCA_948472305.1). Classification (NCBI taxonomy): domain Eukaryota; kingdom Viridiplantae; phylum Streptophyta; class Magnoliopsida; order Fabales; family Fabaceae; genus Vicia; species Vicia faba. Next base: position 1,136,334,005 of record OX451741.1, read on the forward strand.
CGGTTGGGAATTGGAAATTCTGTTTGAGATTTCTGTTATAGGTTGCTGCTAGCTCTATTAGAAAATCTATCGGGAAGTTTACAAGAACTTGTGGTGTAAACAATTAACCTGCTAACTGCATAATTGTTTTCTTGTTTTCTATGCAGGGCTGTTTTGAGAGTTTGTTATGATTTTGGATTTTGTTAGAAAGTTAATTGCAGGGCTGTTATGAAAAAACTTGGTTTGACAGTTTATTAGTTATGCAAAGTGAGGAAGTTAAAGGTTAGCTATAATTGCGAAAGTTAGTTAGAGTGCTTGTTAGGAAGTTTGTTGAAAGTTCAGTTACTAAGTTATTGAGCTGCTGTTAATTGATGTTCTGCTTTCCCCTCTTTCCATGCAGGGCCTAACAGGTGGATGAGCTAAGAATTTCCTCCAAGGAATGGGCCTTTTGCTTTTCCTAGACAGCTGTAATGAGATTTTTGGAGTAGCCTTGGAATTTTCAGCTGAAGCTGCCGGCTTCCTCTTACTTTGGAATTCCAAGCATGATATGAGAATGATCATCGGGTTTAGCATGCAATGGAGCAAGTGTTGTGACCAAATCCTTTGTATCTTTTGTAGCACATTCTTAAACTTCATAGTGAATTTGACTTTGCAATTGTAATCCCTTTATAATTTTCTCTTGGACGAACTTTTTTTAAGAACCTTGAATAGACTTTGTGCTTGCATGTAGACAAATGAGTATTGGTAATTGATGGTGAAACGATATTTTCATTTGCAAATTATTGTAAACACGAACATGTGAGTGAATAAAATGTCGAGTTTCAATTGAATGAATTTGGAACTTTGATTGTAGTTTAATTTGCACGTTAATGCACCTTTTATTTTTTTATACCAATATAAACTTTGACCGAATTTGAACCATCTTCAACTTAATGAAGCCCCCTAATTCAACTCTTCCGTCCATGTTAACTTGAATTGTAACTTCCTCTTTCACAACATGAACCAAGACCTTGGAAACTCAATCTTTAAATATTTGATTTGGAAAAAAAACTTTTCTGCTTGATGATTTTAACATAAAACAGTACCTTTGGAGCATCCTTAGATGAAGATGAAAGGGACTTGAACCATAGCGAAAAATCTTTAAGATAACCTTATCCATGATCTTCATACTAGTGAATGTTAACAAGCTCAAAAAGAAATGCTAGTCTTCTTGAGATACCCTCGAATCTTATGCCCATTTGACATTTAGAGTTCTCTTCTTGATTTTGTAATATAGAATGAATCTCGAATGAAACTTGAATGCTTATGAGTTTTGTTTGAATAAGGAATCTTGAATCCCAATTAAACTTCGTTCTATGTTTGCACCAATGGATCCATATATGACAAATCCCAATATCTTAAACTTAACTTCGAAATGGTCTTTGTATCGAATCCACAATATTTTCTTGCAAAGCACTTAACCAAATGAAACAGCCTTCTCCTGATGATCCACAACACTCAACCGTGAGGTGCGCTCCATGAATGTCAGGAAACCAAAACTTCCATATCCATTTGATGACCAATAGCACAACAAAGTGAATCCCTGCCTGCGAATAAATCTTAGACCCCATGCCTTATTTTGAAGCAAATCACTATGCAAAATCCCATCTTATGATCGAGGATCCCTGAAGAAGAACCCCTATCAGAGTATGATAATTGAAGAGAGTTCCGATCTTTGTTCGCACATAGAGAGGTGGACCCTAATAGCCTTGTAACTTTGATGAGAAGAAGTTAAAAATGAATCATGAACCAAAACCCTAATTCCACAGTCTTGTACGCCAAGGAGAAACAGAATAATCAACCTTATTCAATCATATACACCTCAAATCAGTCTTAAACCCTAGACTCATAGCTGTTAATTATTTTGAACCTCAGATGAACTTTAAAATGCAATGCATGCTATGTTAGTGACCTAATGGGATGTATGCGAATGAATGCGAAGGTCCAAGCCAAATAAAAGAGATTAGGAGGGCAAATTTTGGGGTGCAACAATACCCCGACCAGATACGCAGTTCACTTCTGCTTCCTCAAACCGGATTTATTCCCCAGTAGAGTAACGGACAACTGAAGCTCCTAAAACTCTATTTCTCCCAAGACAGAGACCAGCATTCCCCAACGAAGTCCTCCTCAACAACAGGTATACAGGATCTCGCAAAGGAATCTCTTATGCGATCGACACCTCTTCGGATGGCATCCTTAAGCCCATCCCCGACAATCCTACATCATGAATCTCCGAATGGAATCTGTAAGCCCATTCTCGATATCACAAATCAAGTTCCACTTCATGCGAGTGCAAATTTCTGGGCACTCTAGTGTTCAATCATCTTCCACCTTCAGATCACGAAAGGCAGACGAGCCAATCTACATCTTCAGGTTTAAGAAGATTGAACAGGGGCAGCTGTTGTACCCTAAAATTTTCCCTCTCATTTTACTCAACAAATGTCAAGTGAGGTCCCCAATTTGCTCAAGGTTGCCCAAGAGTTGACCAAACAAACTCTCTCCTAAGGCAGTATACCTCAAATTAGGGTTTTCATCTTCATCAGGATGTGTAAACCACAAAGGACTAAAATGCTCACCATTGTCCTAATATGTTCTCAAGATCATCCATGTCAAGTTTCAAGCCTTGCAGAAGAAGTTTGCTCAGTCAATTGCTCAAATGCCTGAAAATCAACCGTACTAGGTCAAAAGTCAACGGTGGCTCACATACAGTCAAAATTCAAGATTTTTGGTCAACATACTCATTTTTAAGTATTATCCATCATTTTATCAAGGGTTGATCATGATTCCTCAAGTATTGCTCACAATTCATCAAAACCCAAAAGTTGCTAAATTAGGGTTTTATAGGAAAAGTCAACTCAACTTTGACCAAGCATAACTTTCTCATGCTTTATCAGAAATTACCCATCCAAAGCTCATTTTGAAGAGGATGCAATTACCTACAATTCATCATCATCTCCAAAGTCCAGAATATGCACTCACAAAAAGATATGAATTTTGACATTATAGGTTCTTTTGAAAAGTCAACAAAAACACCTTTTGGGTAAAAGTTTCATACATGAACATGGAAGACGCAATTGAGATGATACAAAAAGGGTTGTTTAGAGGACATCATAAGATTTCTAAAAAGTCAAAGAACACCTCTCTAGGGTCAAAATTGAGAGAGTTATGCATTGGCCAAGTTGACCATTCTTGCAAAATTGCCAAAAGTCAAATATGCTCAAATTTGCATTTTTTGCTAAATGGGTCCAACTTTTTATGCTTGCACCTCAATTATAATATGGTCCACGACTCAAATGTTCACTCACCCATTATGTGCTTAATTTTTCAATTTATTTTTATTTTTTATTAATTAAAAAGTGAATTAAATCAAATAAATTATGAAAATTAACAAATATATGATTTGATTTGTTTTTTTGGCAGTTTGGCAATCAAGATATGATGAGTAAACAAGAGCAAATCGAATCAATGGCAATTGGTACAAAAAAGAGCATGATTGGCATGGTTATGGAAAGATATCATATGGCTTAAAATCAAATATTCCATTCATGAATTCTCAAGATTGGATCCAAGTTTGTTAATCTAATTCACTCTAGGTTATATAATGAAGGATTCCAGATCAAAAAACAGAGGTTAGATGTCGTGAGAGGCATAGAACAAAACTCAAAAAAGTGACAAAAAGTGTTGTATTGTTTTTGTATCTAGAGATCAATTCAGACCATTCCAGCGTTGCTAATCCATTGTTGGACCTTCCCAGAAGCCAATTGGATCAATTGCAAGGCTTGAAGCACTCAGAATCACCAACTGTAACTTACACGATTTGGCATTTTTTAATTCGATTATCACGATTCTTGCATCATTATCACTTTTGATTGTTATATTCGTGTTTGTCATCATGTTTTCAAGCTAACTATGCCATTTAATTGCATTTTTTATGCCTATACATGATATTGCCATTGCTAGGGTTTTTGTGCTCATTTTAGGGGTTTTCAATGCAGGCAAAATTAGGTCTTAAATCAGGTACCATGATGCTCATAAGGATGAGAAGAATTGATTGGTACCATTACTTTTCATTTATCTTGCTCGTATGCAATTTTTGAGATGAACATGGTTATAGTTACGCACAAATGTCCGTAGGTAAAAGTATTTTACCTAAAGCGACGGTCCAAGGAAGAAGATGAGGCGTGGCAGCACATGAATGGCTGGTTTAAATTTAGCGTGCATTTTCTGAATCCATTGTGTATTGTGCTTATATTGTTTTGTTTTTATTATATGAACAAAAGAACATAGTAGCGCAGGTGGCAAGCAAGCATTGGAATTGAGCATAAGGACCTGGATTCGATCCCAGGTCCCAACATTTGCTTTGTGTTATTTTTCCTCATATGATCAGGTGCACCACATTCTCAAGCGCATTCCATAGAACCTCAACATCCAGCCATCTGATGTGCTCTTACCCAGATCCAACGTGCCAGCAATAAAGGACCATGGTGTTCCTCAAAGTCAACAACACACCAGATCAGGGGTGGTCAACCAGGCTTGGGAGCATTATGGGCCAAAGATTTCAGTTAAACACCCCCAGATTTGCTAACACTATCAAGCCCAATTCTCAATTTCTCTTGATTTTTATTTTCTATTTTAATTTGCTTAATCATTTTATTTTTTAAATCAGTTTTAATTAAATCACAAAATCAAGAATTTACAAAAATTAGAATTAGGGTTTTTTATCAATTTTGTAATTAATTAGCTTAATGTAATTTAGGGTAATTTAATTATTTTTACAATTAAAATCAACTAGAAAAAATTAGGTTTAATTCTTGATTTAATTTGTTTTCTTTTTGCAAATAAAACAAAAACACAAAAAATAGGTTAATTTAATTACTTTCTTAATTAAAATTAATTAGTAATTAGGTTCTTTTTTAATTCAATTATTTCTTATTTTCTCAAATAACAAAAATGACAAAAAATGATTTTTCTTTAATCAATTACAATTAGGTTTAGTCAAGGGTCAAAACCCTAATCGCCTCGCATTTAATTCGCCGCACGCTTGTTGATTATTTTTCCATTATTTTGTAACTGTTCAGGGTTTGTAATAGTTAACTTAGGGTTTTTATTTAATGTTTAAATCCCCGATTTTTGGTTATGTAATTAATCCTCCTCCCCGAAGCCTTGTAATAGCTAGGTTTATTTTCTCGCATTTTTAATTCCCGCAAATATTTAACTGTCTAGATGTATGCTAATAGGATTGTATGGAAAGAATGCATGACAAAATTAAAATGGTTAGAAAACCCTAATGTGCAAAGATAAATAACTGAAACAAATCACTCGCACATATTCACTCTTAGGGTATACTCTCACTTCGGTTGCCTTCGGTAAACGATCATTAAGCATAGGGTGTCTTAGTGGTTGCACTTCCGTCTAAAAAGATCAAATGTCCCATTCGAATGTTGCCTCGGAAATGTTGCCTCAAAAAGATCTTAAGACTCTAGGGTTACTACTAAGATGTCCTAACATTGCTTTAGTGACCGTACGTCCCTTTCGAATTGACCCTTACAACTCCAACGACGGTGCTACCTATTTCTCAATAGTAGGATAGCGCTGTCTAAAGGAAACAAGAATAGAAACGATCTTTTTTCGAGTAGGTAGATGCTAGTAGGTACTTGCTCAATCAAAACTTTTCACACTTACACTTTTCAAACAAATTTTCAAAACAACTTCGTCACACCCTTGAGGACTGATATAAGGGTTATCACGAAGTAATACTGTGATACGGTGGGAGAACTGACTATGGTTTTGCGTTTGTTTTCGCAAATGTTCCGGTTGAGCAAGAGTTGCCACCGACTTTTTATTTTATCCTAAGGAAAGGTTAAAAAGCACAGCAAAAACCTTTGAGATGTTTTCTTGGGTTCGGGGAGTAGATTATAGAAAGGGAAGGTATTAGCACCCTTTCTATCCATGGTTATCCATGGGCTCTTAGTTACTTGCTTAGATCAACTTTCCTTAATTTTCAATTATTTGAAATGGTGCTTTGTGTGTGGGTTTGAAAATGTTTTTGAAAAGAGGCCAATGTGGTGGCAACCTTTGTAATGATCCATGTTGGGATGTATACAAAGATGTATGTCTTTTGAAAAGGTTTTCATTTGTTTTTGAAAGTTGTTTTGAAAGTGTAGTGAGGTGTGGTTTAGAAAATAGGCAACTGTTTTGTTTTGCAAGTTTGATTCAAGTAACTAAGAGGTTATCTACTCCTAAATTTCTCAAAGATTTCTCCTATGTTTTTAACCCTTTTAACAATTTTGTTCCACCATTGCATTTGGTGGACAATCTTGTGTTAGGATGTGAAAGGGACGGGCGCGGGTCATCGTTTTAGACCATAATTGCAATGGTGCCAAGTGTCTTTGGGCAATTTTTCCTTTAAGGGACTTGATCATTTTTAGGCAACTTTCGAAAGCGTCATCGAGGGACTATGATCATTTGAATTGTGTTTTGTTTTGCCCAAAGAGACCTAGCATGCAATATGGCCCATTTATTGAAGGCAACAAGTGGAATACCCTAGGGGTGCAAGTGTGATTAGTGTTGTCCATTTTCATGCTTGTTTATCTTGAATTTAGGTCAAACTATTTTTGTAGTTTTTGATTCGCATACAAACCCTAATTCTAGCATGGTATAATTAGAAAGCATTAAAGTACGAAAAATAAAGTTCCTAAGTTATTACAACACAATATATGGGAAGGGGGTACAAATATTCAAATGGGGGTATTTGGACAAGGAATTTAAACCTAGACTATTACATCAAATATTGAATTATACAAATTATTTAATATACAATAATTAAATAAAAATGGAATAAAAAATGCAAGATGCAAAAAATGTTTTTTATGTGTATGAAAAAAGTGTTTTTTATATGTCAAATAAACAAAATAAAAGGTATTATTTTTTGGAGTTTTTATGTATCTAGGGTAAAACCCTAATTTATTAAATAAAAGTATTAATTATTTTATATGTACAATATTTATTTATTATATACAAAAATAAAATAAAAATGAAGTATATTTGTAAAAAGGTATTTTTTAATATTAAATATTAATAAAAAATAAAAATGTGTATATTTTGTATTATTTACTAAATATACTAATAAATATGTATGTATTTGTATTATTTACCAAATATATTGAATATATACAAAATAATAATATTTAATATTTATAAAAAAAAGTATATTTTATATAAAATATTTTCAGAAGATAAAAATAAAAATGGAAAATAAATGTGTTTGCATTATTTTAGTATTTTTTTAAATAAAAGTATGTAAGTATTTATTTATGTACAAATATTGATCTAAACAAATAAATGCCTAATAAATATAAAAATGGTATGAAAAATATTTTTTATATTTTTAATATTATTATAAAAATAAATAAGTCAGAACAAAAAAAGAAAAGATCAAAAAATCATAAAAATAAGCATAATGGGCCAGGGGGGTTCAAAAAGTAACAAAAGGGTGCAAAAAGAAATATGAAACAGAGCCCAGCCCAAAAAGTCCTTCTTCAACCTCCAGACTGTATGGACAACAATCAACACGCGTTTTCTATCTTCCAATTCCTGGACTTTCAAGCAAAACTCACAACATGAAAAATGTAGAGCATTAAGAGACGAATCCAGACATATAAAGAACTTGACTTAACTCTCTAAGATGAGGGAGAATTTCTTCTCCCCCAATTCCTGACCTAGTTTTTGTTCCATGTTCAGACATTAAATTCTCACAGCACACATAATATAAATGAAAACTAATTACATGGGCATGTTCAGGGCTATGAATGTGACATATTTTCTTCACAAACCTAAAGCTAACAATGCCTGGATAGAGAGATACGAGTTCATGAACTTACCTGTTCAGTTGGAGTTGTATCTGGTGATGGAGGTACTTTCAGTGCAAGGTGATGATTGGTACAACTTCCTTGATGTCCAGGGATGCTATTCCAAGTTTTACTTTGCTTTGAAACTAGCTGAATCGAGTTATAGAACTCCACCTGCAAAACAGAAAAATGAAAATGGTGATGTTGAATGGGAGTGTTACAGGTCGTGTTTGAGGTTTGGAATAGTTTCAAGGGATGATGTGGGATGTGTTTGAAGTGATTTTAGCAGGAATGCATGAAAGGATTGAGCTATGGAACTCAATCTGCAGCAGATGCTCTGTTTGGGCAGTTTGAGGGTGATTCTGTGTTTTAGAAGGCAATGGAGATGGTTGGCTCGTGTTCTAGCTCAGTTAGGATGTTTAGAAAGTGTACAAAGTCTTTGCTTAAGGCTTGGTTTACAGGAATGATAGTTGTGTGATGTTATGCTATGTTTCTTCTTACTTAAGCAACAAAAGGCCAAGTTGAGTTTCTAGCTTGTACAGGCCCCCCTAATGTGCTGCATACCTTGGCCTTGATCAGTGTAATTAGCTCATAAACTTGTGCCAAAGAGATTTGCACTGTACTTGCTTGGATTGCTAATTGACATAAAGTGCAACTTTTCTAAAATGGATATAATGCTTTATCTAAAAATGGCTTAGTTTAACATGTAATGCTTAAACACATAAAACAAGGCCTTGGCACAATAAGTTAGCATTAAATTATTGAGTGCAAATTGGATATAGGACCTGTAATCAAGGAAAGCAAGCTGAATTCAAAATGGCACAAATGTATGAACATGTAACTTGGCCAAATCAAAAGTGAGTTTTTCCCATCTTTCCAAATTCGATTCTCCCTAACCATGAGGTTGTTTGATGAGTTCTTGGATATTTTGGAAAGCTTGGAATGTTTACTACAATCCATCTTTGAAATTCAAATTGAAATTCCAAGTGGAAGTATGTGAAAAATGGTCTTGAAGTTAGGTAAAAACCTTGCCTAAAATAGGTCAAATTTTCTCTAAGTTAAGAATGGTTTGGTACCCTTGTTCCAAAAATTTTATCTTGAGCTACAAGCTTCTTTTGGGAAAACTTTGTGAATTAAAGTTGTATATTTTTCAATAGGCTACAACTTTCATGTTTTGACTTTTGCTTTAATCCAAATGAATCTTGGTGAGAAAGTGGGACAAAGTTAGGAAAAAATTAGGGTTTTTTATAACTTAGAAAAATTCTAAGTTATGAAAAATCTCCATTTCAAACCCTAATTTGCAATTCTTGATTTCTTGATGAACAAGTTTCATGATTTGGCATGTTTTGATGAAAAATGAATCTTGACACTTGATTTTGACCAAAAAGTCAAAGTTTGACTTTTCAATATACAGTCAAAATTGATCAATTGACTGGGAAATTCAACTGTCAATCTTGTGTATTTGGGATCTTTTGAACTTGTTGAGCATGTCAAGATAATTCCATGGGGTCCTTGATTTCATATGTGAGTTTGGTTTGCCATTGGCTAGGTCAAACAGTCAAAAATTGCCTTTGTGCAGTCAAAACCCTAAAAATGACCATTTTGCCCTTTTGGTGATCTGATCAAATTTCTTGTGGAATTGTGATCCAAACTTGATCAAATGGTCCATGTGAGTTCATAATGTTGATGTGGGTCAATTTTCATGAGATTTGACTGTCAATTGGCCACAGTTGACTTTTTCCCCAATACAGCTGATTTATAGGTCAACTGTCCAATTGACTGGGCAAAAGTTGGAATCAAAGCTTGAAACTTGGCATGGATAAACTTGGGAGTCCAACATGAAGCATGAAAGTCATCTTAGGCATTTTAGGTCAAAATATCTTTGTGCAAACACAAACCCTAATTTGGGTCAACAGTGCTAGGAGAAGTCTTGCAGAGGAAAACCCTAACTGGATCTTGAGCTCCAAGGGCCTTGTGATGAGAAAATGTTGAGAGAATGGGAGGGCAAATTTTGGGGTACAACAGTTGCCCCTGTTCAATCTTCTTGAACCTGAAGAGTTAGATTGGCAAGTTTGCCTTTCGTGACTGGAGGGTAAAAGGAGATTGGACACTAGAGTGCCCGGAAATTTGCACTCGCATGTTGGAGTATCAGCAAAGGTGATGTCGGGAATGGGCTTATAGATGCCATTTGGAGAGATGGTGGATAGGGAGATGGGCTTATAGATGCCATCTGGAGATGTGACAGAACCTTGTCGGGAATGGGCTTATAGATGCCATTTGGAAGTGTTGATCGCATAAGAGATTCCCTAGCGATAACTTGTGTATTTTGAGAAAGACAGATGTTTTCCTGGCTTGTTATAGGGGTTGATCTTCAATCTCTTCATGCAGACATGCCCTGGCTAGACACAGGTGTCGAATCTACAATCGGTTGCTCACAGACATGCCCTGGCTGGATACAGGAATTGAATCTGGAAATAGTCGTCAACAGATATGCCCTGGCTGGATACAGGAATTGAATTTGGAAATAGTCGTCAACAGATATGCCCTGGCTGGATACAGGAATCGAATCTGGAAATAGTCGTCGACAGATATGCCCTGGCTGGATACAGGAATCGAATCTTCAAACTCTTAAGACGTGCCCTGGCTAGATACAGGAATCGAATCTGGAAATAGTTGTCGACAGATATGCCCTGGCTGGATACAGGAATCGAATCTTCAAACTCTTCAGACATGCCCTGGCTAGATACAGGAATCGAATCCGGAATTGTGACAGTTGATAGATATGCCCTGGCTGGATACAGGAATCGAATCTTCAAACTCTTCAGACGTGCCCTGGCTAGATACAGGAATCGAGTCCGGAATTGTGACAGTTGATAGATATGCCCTGGCTGGATACAGGAATCGAATCTTCAAACTCTTCAGACGTGGTGTGGCTGGATACAGGAATCGAGTCTGGAAACTGATCACTCACAGATGTGCCCTGGCTAGATACAGGAATCGAATCTGGAAACTGTGACAGTTGTAGGTAGTTGTTTTTTGGGTTGTCTTTTTCCTGAAAAGGCAAAACATCAGTTGTATGCAATGTCATGATGTATGAAATGCATGATGTCATGATGTTCAACATGAGATAGTGTTGTATGCACTTTATCATGTATGTAAGCAAGATGTATGAAATATGAAGTGTTTATGAATGTATTTTCGTCTTAGGAAAATAAATCCTTGACGACCAGCCGGGGAATTAAATCCCGGGCTGATGTTGAAGAGTAGAGTTCTTTGCTTCCGCTGGGGGCGATGGTTGCAAGAATACACTGGTAGGAGAAGATGACTCTGTTGGGGAATAAGCTTGTTGGAGAGATTACTCTGAGGGGAATTACTCTGCGGAAAGAGACACTTTGCTGAAGTTTTGACGAGAGCTCCACTGAGGATTTCAATGATGGACTCCGCTGGGGATAAGGATGATAAACTCCGCTGGGGACTGCGTTGATAAGTTATGTTGGGGAACTTTGATGAACTCTGCTGGGGATAGGAAGAACTTTGCCGAGGGCGATCTCCTGTGGTAATTAGCTGAGGATAACCCAGTTATAAGCCCTTGTGAGGAATAACTTTGAATAAAGCTCGGGAGAGACGTCCGTACTCTGCAGGGGATAAGCTTCCAGAATCTACTGGGGATAAGCTTCAAGACCTGTTGGGGATAAGAATTCCACTTTCCTGGGGAAACTTTTGGAATTGCACTGGGGTGTCTGTATTCCACCGGGGAACAATCTTAGATCAAGACTGTCGGGGATGCTTGCTGAGAAATGCCTATACTCCACCGGGGAATGTTGATATCTTCTGGGGATACACAACTTCCTTCATGTTGACCGTAGACTAACTCTGTTAGAGGAGAGTATTGCTGACTTGCTAGGGGAATATTGTGCCTTTTCAGGATTGATAGGGAACCAACTCTACTTGGGGAAAGTATTGCTGAATCTTGTCTTACTCTGCGGGGAGTTGAGATAATTTGGTCACATTCTTCAGTTGAACCTACCTTGGTACTTCGGCGGACAAAGCAACCAGACTGCACCAGACAACTTTACATTGCCCCTGTTTCTGATGTCACCTGTAATTAGTCTTTTGTTTCATATGCAAGTATTTATGAATTAACAATTCAATGTCAAATACATATATCAAAAATGAACATTGGGCGTTCTTCGCAAGACAAAACAGAAAAAAGGAAAAACAATTGGCAATTTGTTTGGAAAACTGAATCTGTATTGATTTTGAAATTTGCCTGTAAATAGGCGTTTTTTGTACAAGAGGTTGACGTCCTAGTAAGAGAACGCCGCCGAATAACATAAAGTTTATACAATTTTGAAAAGGAAACAAAACAGCTATGTGCATAATATTCCCACTGGGTTCCAACTCTGCTATCGCCTTTATGTCTTCAAGCGTCTCATCACTTTGCTGCTTAGTTAAAGATGAAGTTGATTGATCGATGCTGAAGTCTGAGTCAGATAGTTGACGCCGAATTCTGGATGCAAGGTGACCCAATGAGACATAGTGTTACGCTTTATCCCTAACTTTTGCCTGGACCGCCCTTTCGGGTTTTCAGTCCACCGGGATACCCATTTTTGCCCAAGCCGCCTTTTCAGGTTTTTGACTTGCCGGGTGTACAGATTTTTTCATTTCATCCCTTATTTTTGCCCGAACCCTTTTGGTTCGCCGGGAAGCCCTTATTTTTGCCTAGGTATGTCAACCTAGCGGGTCTTTTATTCATGCGTAGTATCTTTTTACTATGTTTGCATTGGCGGGGTGAGGAAGGTCGTCACCATCTATGGTGGTTAGAATCATGGCTCCTCCTGAGAACACATGTTTAACCACAAATGGCCCTTCGTATGTAGGGGTCCATTTGCCCCGGGGATCACTTTGGGGAAGGATGATGCGTTTGATTACCAGGTCCCCAACTTGATACTCTTGTGGTCTGACTTTCTTGTTAAATGCCATGATCATCCGTTTTTGGTACGTCTGACCATGACAGATAGCGGTGAGTATCTTTTCATCAATCAGGTTTAATTGATCAAGTCGAGTCTGGATCCAATCATCTTCACTCAAGTCTGCATCCTTCATTATCCGGAGAGAGGGTATCTGGACTTCAATCGGCAAGACTGCCTCCATGCCATAGACCAAGGAAAAAGGAGTTGCCCCGGTTGACGTCCTTGCTGAGGTACGGTACCCATGAAGAGAAAACGGTAACATTTCGTGCCAATCTTTATAGGTCACTGTCATCTTCTGCACAATTTTCTTGATATTCTTATTGGCTGCTTCTACAGCCCCATTCATCTTCGGCCGGTAAGGAGAAGAGTTATGGTGATGTATCTTAAATTGCTCGCAGAGCTCAGTGATCATCTTGTTGTTAAGATTGGTACCATTGTCCGTAATGATCCTTTCTGGGACGCCATACCGACAGATCAGGTTATGCCGAATGAAACGTGCCACGATGCTCTTGGTTACGGTGGCGTAGGAAGCTGCCTCAACCCACTTCGTGAAATAATCAATTGCTACCAAGATGAAGTGATGCCCGTTGGATGCCGTCGGTCGGATCTCGCCGATCATATCAATGCCCCACATTGCAAAAGGCCAAGGTGCTGTCAGGACGTTCAGAGGAACCGGAGGGATGTGCACCTTATCAGCATAGATCTGGCATTTATGGCAAGTTCGAGAATGTTGGTAACAGTCGGCTTCCATTATGGACCAGAAATATCCTGCCCTAAGGATTTTCTTTGCCATGGTGTGTCCACTGGAATATGTTCCGAATGTACCTTCATGTAGTTCTATCATGATCTTCTCTGCTTCAGCCTTATCCACACAACGCAGTAGGGTTGAATCATGATTCCGTTTGTAGAGAATGCCGTTGCTGAGGAAGAATTTTGCAGAAAACCTCCTCATGAACTTCTTGTCGTTGACAAATGCACCTTCAGGGTATTCCTGAGCTTCCAAGTATCTCTTCACCTCATGATACCAGGGTTTTTCAGTCACCTTTTCGGCCTCAAGATCGCAGCAGTATGCAGGTTCGTCCAACTTCCAGATAATGATCCGGGGAGCCTCATTGTCCCATTTGACTTTGAACATTGAAGACATCGTAGCTAGTGAGTCCGCTAACTGATTCTCCTCTCTTGGGAAATGCTCAAAAGTTATCTCTTCAAAGTGGGGAAGCAAAGTCAGCACATACTCCTTGTAAGGAATAAGATTTGGGTGTTTCATATCCCACTCGCCTTTGATCTGATTGATCACGAGAGCGGAATCTCCGAAGACACTCAGAAACTTGATCCTTAAGTCGATTGCAGCTTGAAGACCCATGATACATGCCTCATATTCTGCCATGTTGTTGGTGCAGTTAAAACACAGCCGGGCGGTGAGTGGAGTATGAGTGCCTTTGGGGGATATGATCACAGCGCCGATGCCGTTACCCAAAGCGTTCGAGGCTCCGTCAAAATGCATAGACCATCGGGATCCTTCCTCAGGTCCTTCATCCGGTCCAGGAACTTCACAATCAGTTACCACCATGATATCTTCGTCCGGAAATTCAAAGTTCAATGATTGGTAATCGTCCACAGGTTGGTGTGCTAAATGATCTGCCAGTACACTTCCTTTGATTGCTTTTTGAGTTGTATACTGGATATCATATTCTGTCAAGATCATTTGCCATCTTGCTATTCTTCCAGACAGAGCAGGCTTTTCGAATATGTACTTGATGGCATCCATCTTTGAAATCAACAGAGTGGTGTGAGTCAGCATATACTGTCTCAGCCGGCGAGCAGCCCATACCAGAGCGCAACAAGTTTTCTCGAGCAGTGAGTACCGAGACTCACAGTCGGTAAACTTTTTGCTCAGGTAATAAATAGCGTGCTCTTTTCGACCAGACTCATCATGCTGCCCCAGCACACACCCCATTGAATTATCAAGAACTGTCAAGTATAATATTAGAGGTCTCCCTTCAACCGGAGGCATAAGAATGGGTGGCTCTTGGAGATACTCTTTTATCTTTTCAAAAGCGGCCTGACATTCATCGTTCCAACGTACTACTTGATCTTTCTTCAGTAGTTTGAAGATTAGCTCACAGGTAGCAGTTAGATGTGAGATGAATCGGGCAATGTAATTCAGTCGTCCCAGAAAGCCTCTGACTTCTTTCTCTGTCTTGGGAGTCGGCATCTCTTGTATGGCTTTTACCTTGGCAGGGTCCACCTGAATACCTTTATCGCTTACAATGAAACCTAGCAATTTTCCAGACCTCACCGCAAAGGTGCATTTGTTTGGATTCAACCTCAGCTTGTACAACTTCAGTCGGTCAAACAGCTTCCGCAGATGGTCAAGGTGTTCCTCCTCAGTTTGGGACCTTGCAATCATGTCATCAACATATACCTCAATCTCATGATGGATCATATCATGAAATAAAGCAACCATGGCACGTTGGTAGGTTGCCCCAGCATTTTCCAACCCGAATGGCATGACCTTGTAGCAGAAGGTGCCCCACTGAGTCACAAAGGTAGTCTTTTCCATATCTTCCGGAGCCATCTTGATCTGATTATACCCTGAAAAACCATCCATGAAGGAGAACACCTTGTGTTGAGCAGTATTGTCAACAAGAACGTCGATGTGAGGTAGGGGAAGTCATCCTTGGGGCTTGCCCTGTTTAGATCCTTGTAATCGACACACATTCTGAATTTACCGTCCTTCTTCGGCACTGGCACCACATTGGCCACCCACTGAGGGTAAGAAGTCACTGCTAGAAACCCGGCATTGAATTGCTTCATAACCTCAGCTTTGATCTTTTCGGACATCTCTGGGCGCATACGGCGGACCTTTTGCTTTACCGGAGGGCAGTCTTCCTTGGTAGGCAGGTGATGAACCACAATGTCGGCATCCAACCCAGGCATGTCTTCGTAGGACCAAGCAAAGATTTCCATGTAATCATGCAGCATCTGGATCAATCGTTGCTTCACGCTGAGCTCTAGATTGGCACCAATCTTGACTTCTTTTCTATCTGTCTCAGTACCCAGGTTCACTGTTTCCACCGGCTCTTCATGCGGCTGAATGGCCCTCTCTTCCTGGAGTAGCAGTCTTGCGAGTTCACCAGGCACTTCGCAATCATCTTCACCTTCGTCTTCGGCCAAGTTGATCGGATTCTCGAAGTCATAACTGGTGGTAGCAGAGCCGTTACCAGTGAGATCCAGAGTGGATTGAAACCTGTATAAGTGAGTGTGTGTAAATATAGCTGTTTTACAATATATAACACAGAAAGAAAAAGAGCACAAGATTTGAAATGCAACAAACGTCCAATGTTTTGATTAATGATATATGGAAATGTCATACAAAAAGCCCTAACAAATGGAGCTACGGTGCCCCGGGTAGGACACCGAGCCAATAAAAGTTTCAACATATTTGTTTGTTACAAATTGAAAATCAAAAGAGTTAATTACTGCGTGACAAATTTAATAGGTGTAAAATCCTTTGCCGTCCAGTTGCTTGATCCGTTGTTGGTGGTTGGATAGATCCAACTGTCAAATTCTGCTTCCTCTACGTCCTCCTCGATAGCATTCACCCTTGGGTTGGTGATAAACACTGGAGCCTTTCTGATCCTTTCTTTGCGCACAACCCTCTGAGCCTCTACAGTGAAGCCCAGCCCAAACTTGTCGGTCTTTTGAGTGAAGTCAGGAAGCTGACCCCAGTTTGCACATTTGCCTTTCTCAATCACTGCCCGGGCATCCTTCAGGAAAGCCATCTTCAACGGAAAGTCTTCTTCAACTACGGTTTCAGCCGATGCCAATGTTGGAGGTACCTCCTCAAAATGCTGAAAGGGGGTTTCAATAAACTCCCCATCCATCTCGATATACCGGAATGAATTCAAGTGACTAACCATGTATTCCTCCTCACCCTGCACAGTAACAATTTTCCCTTTGACAAGGTATTTGAGCTTTTGGTGTAGAGTGGATGTTACTGCCCCAGCCTTGTGAATCTAGGGTCGATCCAACAAGCAGGAATAAGATGGACGAATATCCATTACATAGAACGTTGAGTCGAAGACTTGGGAACCCACACGAATAGGAATGTCTACCTCACCGTGCACCATCCTCTTAGAACCGTCGAAGGATCTAACAATGATGTTACTAGGTTTCAATTCCAGGCCCTCACAATCCAAGCGATCCAATGCCTTCTTGGGCAAAACATTCAGGGAAGAACCGGTATCCACCAACACGTGTGCGAGAGTAGTGCCCCTGCATTCTATAAAGACGTGCAGGGCATCATTGTGATTTTTCCCTTTGGTGGTAAGGTCAGCATCTGAGAAGCCCAAACCATTGTCAGCTGTCAAATTAGCCACACAGTCAGTAAATTGATCTGCAGAGGTCTCTTGCGGCACATGGGCCATTTTCAGAAATGAAATCAGGGCTTTAGCATGGGCCTCTGAGCACAGCAGCAATGATAGCATGGAGATTTTGGAGGGGGTATGCCCCAGCTGTTCAACGACATTGAAGTCACTCTTTTTAATGATTTTAAGGATTTCCTCCATATCTTGTTGGGAGGCTTCAACAACAGTCTTTTTTGGTGCCTCCGTCCTGGCAGGCAAATCGGTAGCAACTTCTTTGCCCCGAGCATCAGAGGACTCGGCGGCAGTAGTAGACACAGGAACTTGATTTGAAACATGCACACTTGCGGGTGTGATGATAAGAGGTTTTCGGATAACTGGTGGTGCAATGTCAGGCGAGAAGAGCCTGCCACTGCGGGTAATCTTGGCGGGACCAGTGATGTTACTGATACTGGTACCGGTGTTGAACTCCTGCTTCACTCCATGCACATACACGTCTGCCCCATAGTGCCATGGGACAGCCTTATCAGACTCATAGGGGAGAGGCCCCGGAACAGTAATAGTAATGGGTGCAACAGACATAATTTGGACTGGCTTCCTCGGGGGAGCCTTGGTAGGATTGTTGAAAATTGTGACGACAGATACTTCTTCAGCGGAAACAAACGGAACAACAGTTTTCTTGAACAGAATCTCCTTGCTATCCATCAGGCCTTGGATGCCTGACTTCAGCAGCGGACAACCGGTAGGGATAACAGCACACAGGAGGCAACCCTTGCTACAACCCGGAAATAAACCGGCTAGCAGTAGGTTCCTCTTAACAGTCAAAAGAGGGGTAGCAACATCATTTACCGAAACAGCATACAAATCTTCCTCGACGGCATTTACTCTATGCTGGGGCATAGGAGCAGTTACAACATTTGGCCTCTCAGGCGCCTCAAACTGAATTTCCTTCGCGTCGATAAGGTCTTGCACTTTATTTCTCAGGGCCCAGCAATCATCAGTAGTATGCTCGGGGCTATCAGAATGATAAGCACAACGGGCATTTGGGTTATACTTAGGAGATGCAGTGTTCACGGCCTTCGGAGCCTCTTTGATGGTCACCAAGTTGGTTGATAACAGTTGTGGTAAGATTTGTGACAAGGTCATACTCAGTCGAGTATACTGCCTCTTGGGCCTTTCACCTCTTTGTTGATTGTACTGCTGAGGAGCAGCAACAGGTTTTGAAATGACCAAGGCATTGATGGCTTGGCGGCTTTCTGGCTTGACTTGTCTTCTAGGACCATAGACGGCACTTGCTTCTTTCTTGAAAGGCCTCTTCTCAGTACTTGCGGAGGCAGCTTTTTGTATTTTTCCTGACCTGATGCCAGCTTCTATCCTTTCACCCATCAGGATCAAATCCGTAAACCCAGCGGAGGAATTACCAACCAGATGATTGAAAAATGGACCAGACAAGGTCCCTAGAAACATATCAACCAGCTCACGATCAGTCAATGGAGGCTGCACCCTGCCAGCCAAATCTCTCCATTTTTGCGCATATTCTTTGAACCCTTCGCCCGTTCCTAGAGACATACCCTGAAGTTGGGTACGCGTAGGAGCGAGGTCAGAATTGTATTGATATTGTCTATAAAATGCGGTCGCCAAATCTTCCCAATGTCGGATACTAGTTCCATCTAGTTGATAGAACCACTCAAGCTGTGACCCCGAAAGGCTATCTTGGAAGAAGTGGATCCAAAGATTTTTATCTGCCGTGTAAGGTTGGATCTTCCTTACGTACGACCTTAGATGCAGCTTTGGACAGGAAGCCCCGTCGTATTTGGCAAAGGCAGGCGCCTTAAACTTGTGTGGGATTACCACCCCAGAAGATAAGCCCAAATCTCTGAAATCCAGCCCTGGCAAATTCTGAATCTCCATGGCGCTCAAGCGGTCTTCTAATTGCTTGTATCTGTCAGCAGCAGGTGGGTATTGTTCGTCATTGTAATCTGTCTCGTTGTCAGATACTGCAGGACTAGGAGCTCCTCCCCCTTGGGGACTGTCTTTCTCTGCAGAGGAAGTAGTTGGATCAGCCTCATTATGGAGTGTGTTCCCAAACCTGCGTCCAGTGTTGAATAACGCAGTCCTCTTTTTCTTCTTCTTCTTCAGGAGTAGAGCCTTCAACTCTTGCTGACCTTGGGCCAGGCTCAGGACCATTTCTTGAAACTGGGCACTTTGGGCCTGAAGGGCCTTGATTGCTTGCTCACTGGATGAATCTGGATTCATGATGACTGTTCAAAATAAACAACGAAGAGGATTAAGCAACCTGTAGAAAAAAGGGTACCTGTTATGCACATGATGCATGAGATGCTATCTATGTAATGCATTCAAGGGTTTTAGAAATTCACAATTGTTGTAGACAAAAAGAACGCACGTCATATTAATAAGAAGCAATTTGTTAGTACATAAATGCCCCATGGGCCAAATATTACAAAAAACAACTTCTCAAGGTAAAAAGACGTTGCGCATCCTCTTTGGCGCAATGTAGGTGTTGAGGGCCTCTTGCTCATGGAGTCGGCGGGTGAGCTCTAAAACCTTTTTCTCGTTGGCGTAGAAGTTGGCTTCAAAAGTGTTTCGTTCCTTCTTGAGTTGGATCCAACTATTCTGCATCTCCTCCCACGATGTAGGCATGTCAGGATGTAGGATGGTGTAGGGAACCTCCCCTTCCTTGACGGGCTCTTTAATCACAGGGAGAACATGAGGATAAGGCATCAATAGACTCTGGGCTCGGGCTCGTACCCACATGAGATAAGGCTCAAGAGGGATGGAGTTCTTGTGCCCCAGTGTCTTGCTGTCAACCTTGTTGGGCCTCCCCTAAGCTCTGATGAATCTTTGGCGAAGTCCTTGCGCATCGTTGTCGAAGTCAAAAACTAGGTCAGGAATCAACATGTCGTGAGGGCCATCCCTCCGTGCATATCCAAATTGCCTCAAAGCTAGGCAAGGGTTGTAGGTGATACCTCCTCTGATTCCAAGTAAAGGAACATTAGGAAATTCTCCGTAACGGTCGACGATGATGACATTTTCTCTGGACCGAGAACACCAATGTACATCAGAGTGAGTAAGAGTCATCAACCGTTGGGACCACCTTGAGCCTTGGTCATTCTTCAAGACAGATTGTGGAAGGTGCGAAATAAACCACCTAGCAAGGAGAGGAGTACAGCACATGAGAACACCCCTCTTTCTCATTGTTCGTGTGTAAAATGAGTGAAGAATGTCCCCAAGCAATGTTGGTATTGGATTTCTGGACAAGAAGATTTTGACGGCGTTGACATCTACCAATTGGTCAGAATTTGGGAATAGGACCAACCCATAGATAAGGAGTGCCACAATCTCTTCAAAGGCTTGTAGGTCCAATGAATTCCAACACTCTTGTGCCTTCTCAAACAAGAATTTTGCTAAGAAGCCTTTGACACCGCTTCTAGTTTCCCAGTGCCCCTTGATGTCAGAAGGTTGTAGATGTAATACTCGAGCAACATCTTCAGGCTTTGGTTCCTTTTCCATACCGTTGAAAGGTAGTTGATTGAGGATAGGAATTCTCAGGAGTTGAGAAAATTCCTCCAAAGTGGGTACCAACTGATAGTCAGGGAAAGTGAAACAGTGGTGAAGAGGGTCAAAGAACTGGAATAGCACTTTCATCATGTCTTCTTCAATGTTGGTGTTGACTAAGCTGAGCAGTCTACCATGTCTTTCACTGAAGGAAGAGCTTTCCGGAATTCTTGAGGTGAGCTCCTTGAGTTGAGGAGAGATTCTCACAAGGTTGACTTGGATGGTTTTTCTGCGAGGAATTTCCATGACCTACAAAACAAGAACAAAGATGAAGATCCAAACCCTTGAAATGGTTAGTGAATGCATATGATGCTTTATGATGTTCATGATGTATGCACAAACATATGTACAAGAAAATCACACCAAACCCTAGTTTCAGGCTTGCATGGGGTTTCATAGGTAAGTACCCTCTTGAGTGTAGTTGGCTTAAAAACCTGTCCTATAAATAGTAATCGGGTTCTAAGGAGCTCAATATCATTGGATTGTTTTCATTGTTCATTGTTTTGGTTTAGCCACTTAACTAGCGACCAAAATATTCCAAGAAAACAACCCTCAATGAGTGTAGTATCGAGTATCTACCAACTTCGGACTGCACCAAAGCCGGTCATCTCACTACCCCTAATAAAAGGCCAAGATGGTCAAGTAAGGTTCTAGGTCATTAGTGCTTAGTGACATCACTCAGCGGCCCCGTACTCTCCTTGATTGAACTCAAGGGTTACCGGTACTCACAAATATGTCGCACTAATATAGCTATTGCTTCGACCGTGTCGGTATACCCCGCACAGTTTCCACAACGTATTGCTATCTATGAATGTTTCCCAAAATCCGGGTGTAGGATTGCAAACCCAAACAAGAGAGCCAAAATATAAAAGCAATCAAATCAAACAATTAGTCATGCAAGAGGGTTATCTAAGCCCTAAGGTTACTCCACTTTTAAATTTCTCCCCAGCAGAGTCGCCAGTCTGTGATACGGTGGGAGAACTGGCTATGGTTTTGCGTTTGTTTTCGCAAATGTTTCGGTTGAGCAAGAGTCGCCACCGACTTTTTATTTTATCCTAAGGAAAGGTTAAAAAGCACAGCAAAAACCTTTGAGATGTTTTCTTGGGTTCGGGGAGTAGATTATAGAAAGGGAAGGTATTAGCACCCTTTCTATCCATGGTTATCCATGGGATCTTAGTTACTTGCTTAGATCAACTTGCCTTAATTTTCAATTGTTTGAAATGGTGCTTTGTGTGTGGGTTTGAAAATGTTTTTGAAAAGAGGCCAATGTGGTGGCAACCTTTGTAATGATCCATGTTGGGATGTATACAAAGATGTATGTCTTTTGAAAAGGTTTTCATTTGTTTTTGAAAGTTGTTTTGAAAGTGTAGTGAGGTGTGGTTTAGAAAATAGGCAACTGTTTTGTTTTGCAAGTTTGATTCAAGTAACTAAGAGGTTATCTACTCCTAAATTTCTCAAAGATTTCTCCTATGTTTTTAACCCTTTTAACAATTTTGTTCCACCATTGCATTTGGTGGACAATCTTGTGTTGGGATGTGAAAGGGACGGGCGCGGGTCATCGTTTTAGACCATAATTGCAATGGTGCCAAGTGTCTTTGGGCAATTTTTCCTTTAAGGGACTTGATCATTTTTAGGCAACTTTCGAAAGCGTCATCGAGGGACTATGATCATTTGAATTGTGTTTTGTTTTGCCCAAAGAGACCTAGCATGCAATATGGCCCATTTATTGAAGGCAACAAGTGGAATACCCTAGGGGTGCAAGTGTGATTAGTGTTGTCCATTTTCATGCTTGTTTATCTTGAATTTAGGTCAAACTATTTTTGTTGTTTTTGATTCGCATACAAACCCTAATTCTAGCATGGTATAATTAGAAAGCATTAAAGTGCGAAAAAATAAAGTTCCTAAGTTATTACAACACAATATATGGGAAGGGGGGTACAAATGTTCAAATGGGGGTATTTGGACAAGGAATTTAAACCTAGACTATTACATCAAATATTGAATTATACAAATTATTTAATATACAATAATTAAATAAAAATGGAATAAATATGCAAGATGCAAAAAATGTTTTTTATGTGTATGAAAAAAGTGTTTTTTATATGTCAAATAAACAAAATAAAAGGTATTATTTTTTGGAGTTTTTATGTATCTAGGGTAAAACCCTAATTTATTAAATAAAAGTATTAATTATTTTATATGTACAATATTTATTTATTATATACAAAAATAAAATAAAAATGAAGTATATTTGTAAAAAGGTATTTTTTAATATTAAATATTAATAAAAAATAAAAATGTGTATATTTTGTATTATTTACTAAATATACTAATAAATATGTATGTATTTGTATTATTTACCAAATATATTGAATATATACAAAATAATAATATTTAATATTTATAAAAAAAAGTATATTTTATATAAAATATTTTCAGAAGATAAAAATAAAAATGGAAAATAAATGTGTTTGCATTATTTTAGTATTTTTTTAAATAAAAGTATGTAAGTATTTATTTATGTACAAATATTGATCTAAACAAATAAATGCCTAATAAATATAACAATGGTGTGAAAAATATTTTTTATATTTTTAATATTATTATAAAAATAAATAAGTCAGAACAAAAAAAGAAAAGATCAAAAAATCATAAAAATAAGCATAATGGGCCAGGGGGGGTTCAAAAAGTAACAAAAGGGTGCAAAAAGAAATATGAAACAGAGCCCAGCCCAAAAAGTCCTTCTTCAACCTCCAGACTGTATGGACAATAATCAACACGCGTTTTCTATCTTCCAATTCCTGGACTTTCAAGCAAAACTCACAACATGAAAAATGTAGAGCATTAAGAGACGAATCCAGACATATAAAGAACTTGACTTAACTCTCTAAGATGAGGGAGAATTTCTTCTCCCCCAATTCCTGACCTAGTTTTTGTTCCATGTTCAGACATTAAATTCTCACAGCACACATAATATAAATGAAAACTAATTACATGGGCATGTTCAGGGCTATGAATGTGACATATTTTCTTCACAAACCTAAAGCTAACAATGCCTGGATAGAGAGATACAAGTTCATGAACTTACCTGTTCAGTTGGAGTTGTATCTGGTGATGGAGGTACTTTCAGTGCAAGGTGATGATTGGTACAGCTTCCTTGATGTCCAGGGATGCTATTCCAAGTTTTACTTTGCTTTGAAACTAGCTGAATCGAGTTATAGAACTCCACCTGCAAAACAGAAAAATGAAAATGGTGATGTTGAATGGGAGTGTTACAGGTCGTGTTTGAGGTTTGGAATAGTTTCAAGGGATGATGTGGGATGTGTTTGAAGTGATTTTAGCAGGAATGCATGAAAGGATTGAGCTATGGAACTCAATCTGCAGCAGATGCTCTGTTTGGGCAGTTTGAGGGTGATTCTGTGTTTTAGAAGGCAATGGAGATGGTTGGCTCGTGTTCTAGCTCAGTTAGGATGTTTAGAAAGTGTACAGAGTCTTTTCTTAAGGCTTGGTGTTGTACCCCAAAATTTTCCCTCCCATATTCTTCAAGAAATTGCCAAGTCAAGCTTCAAAATTCCCCAAGGGTTGCACAGCTCAAAGGTCTCCTATACAGTCAAAATTAGGGTTTTGATTCTGATCAAGAAAATGAAGTTTCTAAAGTTCCAATCAAGTCTCACATGCCTACAAAGATGGTCAAGCATCCTCATATCAAGTTTCAAGACATTCAGCTCAAAATTGCACAGTCAAAAACCCTAATTGCACTACAGTCAACTGTAGGGGCAAAATGGTCATTTGGCGGTCAAAAGTTCAAAATTTTGGTCAACATATCATTTTGAAGCCACAAACATCATTTGATCAATGCTTGATCATGATTCTCAAAGCTTGGCTCAAAAATCATCAAGATGCAAAAGTTTCCTTATTTAGACAGCTGAAAAAGTCAACTGAAATTGACCAGGGCATAACTTTCACATGGATTATCAGAAAAAATCCATCCAAAGCTCATTTTTAAGAGAAAGACATTTCCTACAACTCATCTTCATACTTCAAGTCCAAGAAATTCTCTCACAAAAAGTTATCAATTTCAACATTATAGGTCATTTTCAAAAGTCAACAAAAAGTGACTTTAAGTCAAAGGCCATAACTTGAGATTGGTAAATCAAAATGACATGGGACCAAAGGCATTGGTTAGAGGACTCAAATACCTTTCCAAAATGTCCAAGAACATGAGAAAATCTTAAAAATTGAGCAAGTTATGCCTTGTGGAAGTGTGGAAATTTTTGGATATTTTGAAAAGTCAACATTGATTCAAATGACCTAAAAATGCTAATGGGCCCATTTTTCTTCCATAATTCATCATCCATGACATGTGCACGACCACTGGGCCCAAAGGGAAGTATTTTCTCATTTTTTATTTATTTATTTGAATTTTGATTTATAATAATTCACTTAAATCAATTAAATATATGAAAAATATGTAATCTAGGTTTTATAATCTCTTTGTGCACAAAATCCACTCAATAATTCGTGTGAAATCAAATAAGGAAAGATTTGGAGTAAATTGATCATAATTGATACAAGAACACATGGAAAAGATTGAAAAAGATCCTTAAAAATCAAATTTCCAAAAACCATGAATGCATTGGATTTGTTCTACTTTTCTTGACCTAATTGATTCATACATAAGCCAGGAACATAACCCTACTGATCACACACACGCAGCTGCTCAGAAAACTCCATTCACAACTTGAAAATTTTGCCAAAAAACTCAAATCTGAAAACCACTTTTTAGGGCGATTCAAGGCATAATTCTTATTCCATTAGCTTGCTGAAGGTTCGCTGGACATATTCCAATCAAAGACAACCATCAAAACTCAAGGAATCGGTATACAGAATTCAAGATATTTCATGAAAAATTCATTATCGTACTTTGAAATCTATGCATTTTTATGGCATTTCAATTATTGATTCTTATTCCTTGAATGATTCTGAAGCTAACCAACATATTTAATTGTATTTTTATACACCACACGCGATTCCACCATTGTTGTTTTCTAGGGTTACCAAGCTTTCGATTTAGGCGTTTTTACATGCTGTAAAATTAGGAGTCCTCAGTACCATGAACGAAACCAGCTCGCTTGGACGAAAATAATGGCATGCTCGCGCTGAATTTATATGCCAAGGGGACCTATTCGCTATTTTCCCAAAACATGCCTAAGAGAACATATAAAAAACCGTGGCTTAATGTATTTGTGTTTCAGGAACATGAAGAAGATGAATTCGTGGCAAGATGTGATAGGGCCGTTTGAATTTCGCGCGCAGTGTCCACTAACTCCTTTGTTTTCTTTTATATTATTTATTCGTTATTAATATATCAAACGCGTAAACTGGCACGGTTGGCAAGCGAAGTCATTGGCAAAGCACATGACCTGGGTTCGAGCCCCAGGTCTTCAACGTTCTCAATATTATTTTGCAATAAATCTTCACATGCAGGTTCAGCATCCAAGCGTACCATACGCCCTCCAGATCAAACCGTCCACGTCCATCTTGAGATCAATCCAAAGGCTGAGAGATGGAGAACACCGTGGACGTGAGTCAACGTGCCAGCATGCTGCCTGGAAAAGTCACATGGGCCAATGGATAAATGGGCTTAAGATTTCTAAAGATGCCTTCATATTGGGGTCTGAACCCCCAGGTTTGCATACTTTTTATTTTCTTTACCTTTTTTTTTGTATTATTATTTTTTACTTCTTTTTAATAATTGTTTTGTTCAATTTAATTAATTATTTTCAAAAAGTATAAAAAATACACAAAAAAAATCAGAAAAGATAAAAAATATAATGAATATTTTTATTTTTAGTATTTCCTTAAATAAATTTGCATGTAAATAAAATTAGTTTTAAAGTAGGTTTGCAATTTTAATTCTTTTAATAAAAAAATCTAAAAAATGTAGAAATAGGTTTAAGTAATATTTTTTATCCTTTTTATTTTTCTTTCATAAATATATTAAATAATTAAATATTTTATTTTTTATAATTAAATTGCATGAAAATAACTTAGGGTTAATTTAGGTTAAAAACTTCAATATTTTCTTCTTAATAAATTAAAAATAATTAGAATTAGGGTTTGCGTCGTATTTTGATTAATTCTTTTTATATTAAATCATAAAATATTAAAAAACACCAAAAAACAAATTTCTTGCTTTCTTTTCAATTAATTAATTTATCGTTAATTCAATTTTTGCAAAAGGGTCCAACGCCCTCGTTCCTAATTTTTATTCTAATTCGCATATTTATTTTATCTCGCTTAAATATTTATGTACCTCTCCCGAAGCCATGTAAATTACTTCTCGCACTTTTAATTTCTTTATTTTTCTGTCAAATCGGGTCCTGGTTAATTTTGGCGATGTGGACCCGCGCCTTTTGTAATAGCTTTAGATCTTTACTTTCCCGCAATATTTTTAAACTGTTAATCAAAAGCATGAAAGAATGTATGGGCAAAAATAAAAAAACAAGTGTAGAACACCAATAACATGACAAGATAAACGCAAATGAAAACGACACACGATTTGCACACACCACCCCTAGGGTACGCCTCACTGTTGCCTTGCCTCGAAAGGTGATCGTCGAGTAGAGGATGTCTTAGTAAGTCCTCATGATCCGGGAACCTGGCATGAGGGTAGCTTCTAAGGTGTCTTCCCATTGCTCCGATGATCACCACGTCCCGAACCTCGAATTGACCCGAACACCTCCAACGGTGGTGCTACCTACCTCTCAATGGTGGGACGGCACTACTTTAAAGGACATTTACACAGACGAATTCCTTAGGGTAGGTAGACGACTCTAGATATTTGCTCTAATTTCAAAACAAATCAAAAAATACTTTTCACACCAACACATTTTCAAAAAAGCTTTCGAAAGCAATTTTTCAAACACTCTTGAGGACTGATTCAAAGAGTCGAACTGAAATTTTCAAAGAAACTTTTTAAAACCCACAATTGAAAAGCAAACAAACCATTTTTGAAAACACAAGTGAGCAAGTATCTAAGAGCCCATGGATAACCATGGATAGAAAGGGTGCTAACACCTTCCCTTTCTATAATCTACCTCCCGAACCGAGAGCAATCTCTTTAAGGAATTTTTCTGTGCTTTTGTCCTTGCCATGTTGGAGAACAAAAAAGACGGTGGCGACTCTTGCTTCCGCGACATTTCGCGAACTAGCGTTAAACAGTCAGTTCCAGATCCACCGATCACAGAACTGGCGACTCTGCTGGGGAATTATCTTAAAGTGAGGTGTACCTTAGGGTTAGTTCATAACTGTGTTTTCACTTGTATTGATTTGCTTGCTTTACTATTGTGGGTTGCATCAGAGTTACATAGATCCTAACCCGGATCTGGGGATACCCTGTTTAGGTAGCATAAGCTGTGAGGGACCTGTCCGGCGTAGACCGACACAGGTGAAGCAGTGGCTACGTTGGTGTGGCACCTTGGTCTGTACCGATATCCCTTGTGTCGCAACGAGGAGAATATGGGTCTTCTAAGGAGTCATTAAGCACCAACAACCTTAGAACCTTAAATGACACAACTTGGCCTTTAGAATTGTAGCAGTATGCTACGCCCATTGAGGCTAAACTCTCGTGATGGTTCTGGCCGCAAGAAAAGATTGCGATGCTGGAGTTATGACCGATTGAGGGTAGTCAATGATATTGGGATCCACTAAGAACCCGGTTACTTTTGATTAGGACAAGTATGAACCAACAAACTGAAAGAGGGTAGTACCTAGACCTCGTGCTGGCCTAAACTTTAGGGGCTTGCCTTGTGTGACTTGTGTGCCTTACCATGTTTTCCTTTGTATCTATATGTGGTGTGCTTCATCATAACATCATGAGCATTGCATGCATCCTGCATAAGGACTGACCATTTCAAAGACAAGAGGGTTTCACCTTTGCTCTGTTTCGTAGGACATCATGATGCCTGTGCGAAGGAATACTATCCGGTTCAACTTTGTTCGTTCACCTGAGTTGCTTGATGAGTTGGTTAGCAGAATTCCAAATACCACTTCCTTCATCCAGAGGCATGGTTCTCTTCTCAGTTTAGTCACTGCAAAGCGGGATCAACAGTTGATGAGTGTTCTGACCCAGTTCTATGACCCTCTGTACCAGTGCTTCACCTTTCAAGACTTCCAGCTGGTCCATACCCTGGAAGAGTTCTCTGATTTGCTTGGTATCCCTATCTTGGATCAGACTCCCTTTACTGGTTGGGAAAAGACCCTCAAGCTTGAGGATGTTGCTGCAGCTCTTCCTTTGACCCATCAAGAGGTAACAGACAACTGGGTAACTAGAAGCGGAGTTAAGGGTTTCTTGGCTAAGTTTCTAATTGGTAAAGCTAACAGTTTCTGGAATGACCTGGATTTTAGGGCATATGAAGACATCTTGGCTCTCCTAATCTATGGGGTAGTCCTGTTTCCTAATCCTGACAACTTCATCAATGTCACTGCCATAAGGATCTTTATGTCTCAGAATCCTGTGCCCACTCTCTTGGGTGACATCTTGCAACAACTTCATGCCCGTACTACCCGAAGACGAGGAACCCTATGGTGTTGTATCCCTTTGTTGGTGAGGTGGTTTATTTCGCACCTCCCCAAGTTCGTACTAAAGAACCAAGAAGGAAGAGGTTGGGCTCATAGGTTAATGTCTCTCACCGATAAAGACATCATTTGGACTTGCAGAGGTTTGGATGAGGTATCTGTTATTGATCGATGCGGGGAATACCCTAATGTTCCTCTAATTGGTACCCAAGGAGGGATCTCTTACAATCCATGTCTAGCACTCCGTCAGTTTGGAAGAGCAAGAAGAGCAGGTCCCCATGAGATGTTGGTGCCTCACATCAGTTTTGAATTTCAGGTGGATAGTGATGAGCTACGTCGTAGGTTCATCAAGGCTTGGGACAAGGTTCATAAAGCTGACCCACAGGAGTTAGGGCCAAAGACTTCTTTACCTATGGAAGCTTACTACAAATGGGTTCGCATCCGTGCTCAGAAGTTAGGTATGCCGTATGAAGCTGTCAGACCCGTCATTCTTGAGTGTCCTGACAAAGATGGTGTTCCTCCAACTGTCCTTCCTCCTCAGATACCTACTGATTATGAGACATTGAAGAGATCTTGGTCGCAACTGCGAGAAGAGCGGGATTCTTACCGGGAAAAGTTCAACGAGCAGGAATCAAAGATCCAGAAGCTGACCAAGCAGTTGGAGAATGAGAGAGCTCTGAATGCCTACATCCGTACTGAGAAGAGGAGACCATGGGATCAATAAGGAGCTCCAGATGTGTTCTTACAGTTTTATTCCCTTTTCAGTATTTCCTTTCATGTAACGCTTAAGGGCAACCTGTTGAATAATTTCAGTTTCAAAGTTGAATCTAATGAAGTGTGTTCTTTTTTGTTTACAAAGTTGATTCCCGATTGTCTTTGAAAACATAACTCATACGCATTTCATACATCATGTGCATAGCAGGTTTTTCCTCTTTTCAGGTTGCTTACAGTTCTTCGCTGTTTATTTCAGCATCATGAACCCCGAATCTTCATCAACTGAGACCTCCATCAAGGCTTTTCAGGCGCAGAATGCGCAGTTTCAAGAATTAATCAAGGGTTTGGCTCAAGGCCAGGAGGAGCTGAAGGCTATGCTCCTGAAAAAGGAGAAGAAGAAGAAGAGAAGAATTGTTCTGTTCAACTCGGGCCGAAGGTTTGGTAATGCTCTGCAGCAAGAAGAGGCTGGTTCTTCTGTTGGCAAGAGTAGTCCTCAGGCAGAAGCAAGGGTTCCTAGTTCGGTAGTCTCCGACAACGAGACTGATTTTGATGAAGAGCAGTACCCTCCCGCAGAAGACAAATACAAGCAACTGGAGGATAGGTTGAAAGCTATGGAGGTTCAACAGGTACCTGGGCTGGATTTCGGAGATCTGGGTTTGTCAACTGGTGTGATCATCCCTCACAAGTTCAAAGCACCATCCTTCTCTAAGTATGACGGGGCGTCTTGTCCCAAGCTGCATCTAAGGTCCTATGTTCGGAAAATTCAACCGTACTCTGCGGATAAGAATTTGTGGATCCACTTCTTCCAGGAGAGTCTTTCAGGGACTCATCTCGAATGGTTCTATCAGCTGGATGGGACCAAGGTTCGTAACTGGGAGGAGTTGGCTACTGCTTTCTATAAGCAGTATCAATATAATGCCGACCTTGCCCCTACACGTACCCAACTCCAGGGTATGTCGTTAGGTTCAAGCGAAGGTTTTAAGGAGTACGCTCAGAAGTGGAGAGACCTGGCTGGCAGGGTGCAGCCACCATTGACTGATCGGGAGTTGGTAGACATGTTCTTGGGGACCCTATCTGGGCCATTTTTCAACCATCTCATTGGGAATTCTTCTGCTGGGTTCACTGATTTGATTCTGACTGGAGAGAGAATTGAGGCTGGGCTGAAGTCTGGAAAGATTTCGAAGGGGGCATCATCTAGTTCTGAGAAGAAACCCTTCAAGAAGGAGGCTAGTGCCGTGTATGGTTCCAAGAGATCAGAGAGACCTGAGCGCCGCCAATCTGTCAGTGCGGTAATGATTGCTAAGCCTGCTGCCGCTCCTCGGCCAACTAATCCTCAAAAGGTTGAAAGACCCCGGAGAGAGTTCACCCGCTTAAGCATGACCTTATCACAGATCCTGCCACAGTTGCTATCCACTAACTTAGTGGCTGTCAGAGAGGCGCCGAAGTTCCCCAATACTGCATCTCCTAAGTACAACCCGAATGCTCATTGTGCTTACCATTCAGATAGCCCAGGGCACTCTACTGATGACTGTTGGGCGTTAAGGAGTAAGGTGCAAGACCTTATCGACGCGAAAGAGATACAGTTCGAAGCGCCTGAGAGGCCGAATGTAGTTACTGCTCCTATGCCTCAGCATGGGGTAAATGCTGTGGATGAAGATGTTTATGCTATTTCTGTGGATGATCTAGCCACTCCTCTGAAGACTGTCAAAAAGAACCTGCTGCTGGCCGGTTTATTTCCGGGTTGCAATGAGGGTTGCCTGTTCTGTGCTGTGTCCCTATCTGGTTGTCCCTTGCTAAAATTAGGCATCCAAAGCCTAATGGATAGCAAGGAGATTCTGTTTAAGAAGTCTGCCGTTCAATTGGCCCCGGTGGAAGAAGTTTCTGTGGTTACCATATTCAACAATCCGATCAAGGCTCTCTCGAAGAAGCCCATTCAAATCATGACTGTTGCACCTGTTGTTATCACTGTTCCGGGGCCCCTGCCCTATGTATCTGATAAAGCGGTCCCCTGGTATTATGGGGCAGATGTGTGTGTGAATGGGATTAAACAAGAACTCAACGCTGGCGCCAGCATTTGTGACATCACCAGCCCAGCCAAGGTTACCCGCAGTGGCAGGCTCTTCTCGCCTGACATTGCCCCACCTGCTGCCCGAAGACCACTTCTCATAACCCCTGCAAGTGTACCTGTTCCTGCTGCTGATCCAATTGTTTCTCCTGCTGCCGAGTCATCCAATGCTCGGGGCAAAGGAGTTGAAGTTGAGCCTGCCCAGATGGAGGCACCTATACCTGTAACTGCTGAAGCCTCCCAACAAGAAATGGAGGAGATCCTAAAGATTATAAAGAAGAGTGACTTCAACGTTGTGGAACAGCTGGGGCACACGCCCTCTAAAATCTCCATGCTCTCTTTATTGCTGTGCTCCGAGGCCCATGCTAAGGCCCTAATCTCATTCCTCAAGATGGCCCATGTGCCACATGAGACATCTGCAGTCCAATTCACTGATTGCGTAGCAAATCTGACAGCAGACAATGGCTTGGGTTTCTCAGATGCTGACTTGACCGCGAAGGGAAGAGACCATAATGATGCTCTGCATGTCTCTATCGAATGCAGGGGCACTACCTTGGCACATGTGTTGGTGGATACAGGTTCATCTTTGAATGTGCTACCCAAGAAGGCTTTGGACCGTCTAGATTGTGAAGGCCTGGAATTAAAACCCAGCAGTATCATCGTCAGAGCCTTTGACGGTTCAAAAAGGATGGTTCACAGTGAGGTTGACATTCCGATTCGTGTAGGCTCTCAAGTGTTTGACTCTACATTTTATGTGATGGATATCCGTCCATCGTACTCTTGTCTACTGGGTCGACCTTGGATACATAAGGCTGGGGCAGTGACCTCTACCTTGCACCAGAAGCTGAAATACCCCGTCAGAGGGAAGATCGTCACTGTGCAGGGAGAGGAGGAATATATGGTGAGCCACCTGAATTCTTTCA
Organism: Vicia faba; assembly: GCA_948472305.1. Classification (NCBI taxonomy): domain Eukaryota; kingdom Viridiplantae; phylum Streptophyta; class Magnoliopsida; order Fabales; family Fabaceae; genus Vicia; species Vicia faba. The sequence goes on from OX451741.1 coordinate 1,136,367,068, forward strand.
GATACATTGAGATGGACGGGGAGTTTATTGAAACCCCCTTTCAGCATTTCGAGGAGGTGCTTCCAATTACAGCAGCAACAGAAACAACAGTGGAAGAAATTGTTCCTTTGAAGATGGCTTCCCTAAAGGATGCTCGGGCTGTGGTTCAGAAGGGTGAATGTGCTAACTGGGGCAGGCTTCCAGACTTTACTCAGAAGACTGATAAATTTGGGCTGGGTTTTACTACAGAGGGGCAGAAAGCTATGAGGAAAGCAAAGATCGGAAGACCTCCCGTGATCATTACAAATCCAGGAGTGAATGCTGTTGGGGAAGACAATGAAGTGGACGAAGCTGAATTCAATAGCTGGATCTACCCGACGACCAAAGGCGGATTGAACAATTGGATTGCTAAGGACCATACCCCTGTCACCTTTGTGACGCAGTAATAAGTTTCTTTGTTTTTGCTATTTTTGTAATAAACAATAATTTAAACTCTATGGCCCGGTGTCTTACCCGAGGCACCGTGGTTTCCTTTGTGAGGGCATATAAATTGTCATTTCATATATCATGAATGAAAATCTTGGACGTATTTTCGCATTGCAAATTTTATGCTCCTTTTCTGTCTTTATTTCCTTTACATATATTTCAAAACAGCTGTATTTACACACACACTCACTCATACAGGTTTCAATCCACTCTGGATCTCACTGATAACAACTCTGCTACTGCCAATTATGACTTCGAAAATCCGATCAACTTAGCCGAAGACGAAGGTGAAGATGATTGCGAAGTGCCTGGCGAGCTTGCAAGACTGTTACTTCAGGAAGAGAGGGCAATTCAACCCCATGAAGAGCTAGTGGAAACAATAAACCTGGGTACTGAGGCAGACAGGAAAGAGGTAAAGATTGGTGCCAACCTAGAGCTCAGCGTGAAGCAACGGTTGACTCAGATGCTGCATGATTATATGGAGATCTTTGCCTGGTCCTACGAAGACATGCCCGGGTTGGATACCGATATTGTGGTCCATCACTTGCCAACTAAGGAAGATTGCCATCCGGTTAAGCAAAAGGTCCGCCGTATGCGTCCAGAGATGTCGGAGAAGATTAAAGCCGAGGTTATGAAACAGTTTGATGCCGGATTCCTTGCAGTAACTTCTTACCCTCAGTGGGTTGCTAATGTGGTGCCGGTACCTAAGAAAGACGGTAAGGTCAGAATGTGTGTCGACTACAGGGATCTGAACAGGGCCAGCCCCAAAGATGACTTCCCTTTACCTCACATTGATGTCCTTGTTGATAATACAGCTCAGCACAAGGTATTCTCTTTCATGGATGGCTTTTTAGGTTACAATCAGATCAAGATGGCACCTGAAGACATGGAAAAGACTACATTTGTCACTCAGTGGGGCACCTTCTGTTACAAGGTCATGCCTTTTGGATTAAAGAATGCTGGGGCAACCTACCAACGTGCCATGGTCGCTTTATTTCATGACATGATCCATCATGAGATAGAAGTGTATGTGGACGACATGATCGCAAGGTCCCAGACTGAGGAAGAGCACCTAGATCATCTGCAGAAGTTGTTTGACCGGTTGAAACTGTACAAGCTGAGATTGAACCCGAACAAGTGTACCTTCGGGGTAAGATCTGGAAAGTTGCTAGGCTTCGTGGTCAGTGATAAAGGTATTCAAGTGGACCCTGCTAAGGTCAAAGCTATTCAAGAGATGCCAGTTCCCAGGACAGAGAAAGAGGTCAGAGGATTTTTAGGACGCCTGAATTACATCGCTCGGTTTATCTCGCACCTGACTACTACCTGTGAGCCAATCTTCAAGTTGCTGAAGAAAGATCAGGTAGTACGTTGGAACGATGAATGTCAGGCTGCTTTCGACAGAATCAAAGAGTATCTCCAAGAACCACCTATCCTTATGCCACCGGTTGAAGGGAGACCTCTGATACTATATCTAACAGTGCTTGACAACTCAATGGGGTGTGTGCTGGGGCAGCATGACGAGTCTGGCCGAAAAGAGCATGCCATTTATTACCTTAGCAAAAAGTTTACCGACTGTGAGACCCGATACTCACTGCTTGAGAAAACTTGTTGCGCTTTGGTATGGGCGGCTCGCCGGCTGAGACAGTATATGCTGACTCACACTACCTTGTTGATCTCAAAGATGGATCCTATAAAATACATATTCGAAAAGCCTGCTCTGTCTGGGAGAATCACAAGATGGCAAATGATCTTGACGGAATACGACATTCAGTACACAACCCAGAAAGCCATCAAGGGAAGTGTATTCGCAGACCACTTGGCACATCAGGCCGTAGATGATTATCAATCAATGAACTTCGAGTTTCCGGATGAAAGCATTATGATAGTGACTGATTGTGAAGTACCTGGACCGGATGAAGGACCTGAACCAGGATCCCGATGGTCTATGCACTTTGACGAAGCCTCCAATGCTTTGGGAAACGGTATCGGCGCCATAATCATATCTCCACAAGGTACTCATACTCCACTCACTTCCCGGCTATGTTTCAACTGTACCAACAACATGGCGGAGTATGAGGCGTGCATCATGGGTCTTCAAGCTGCGATTGACCTAAGGATTAAGTTTCTGAGTGTTTTCGGAGATTCCGCTCTTGTGATCAATCAGATCAAAGGAGAGTGGGATACGAAACATCCAAACCTGATTCCTTACAGAGAATGTGTGTTGACCCTGATCCCCCACTTCACAGAGAAGACCTTTGAACACTTTCCAAGAGAAGAGAATCAGCTGGCGGACGCGTTAGCTACAATGTCTTCAATGTTCAAAGTCAAATGGGACAATGAGGCTCCCCGAATCATCATTTGGAAACTGGACGAACCGGCATACTGTTGTGATCTCGAGACTGAATTGGTGACTGAGAAGCCTTGGTACCATGAGGTGAAGAGATATTTGGAAGCTCAGGAATACCCTGAAGGTGCCTCTGTCAATGATAAGAAATTCCTGAGGAGGTTCGCAGCAAAGTTCTTCCTTAGCAACGGCATCTTATATAAGCGAAACCATGATTCAACCTTACTGCGTTGTGTGGATAAAACTGAAGCAGAAAGAATCATGGAAGAGCTACATGAAGGGACCTTTGGTACACATTCCAGTGGACACACTATGGCTAAGAAAATCCTACGGGCAGGATATTACTGGTCCACAATGGAAGCTGACTGTTACCAACATTCCAGGACATGCCATAAGTGCCAGATTTATGCAGACAAGGTGCACGTTCCTCCGGTTCCCCTGAATGTTCTGACTGCGCCTTGGCCGTTCACAATGTGGGGCATAGACATGATCGGCGAGATTAAACCTACGGCATCTAATGGACATCGCTTCATCCTGGTAGCGATTGATTATTTTACGAAGTGGGTTGAGGCAGCATCCTACGCTACGGTAACCAAGACTGTTGTGGCACGGTTCATTCGGCATAATCTGATCTGTCGGTACGGTGTCCCAGAGCGAATTATTACAGACAACGGTACCAATCTGAACAACAAGATGATCGCTGAGCTCTGCGAACAGTTCAAGATACAGCACCATAATTCTTCTCCTTACAGACCGAAGATGAATGGGGCTGTAGAAGCAGCAAATAAGAACATCAAGAAAATCGTGCAAAAGATGACAGTGACTTATAAAGATTGGCACGAGATGTTACCGTTCGCTCTACATGGGTACCGTACCTCAGCTAGGACGTCAACCGGGGCAACTCCTTTCTCTCTGGTTTATGGCATGGAGGCAGTCTTACCGATTGAAGTACAAATACCCTCTCTCCGGATAATGAAGGATGCAAATCTGAACGAGGATGATTGGATCCAGACACGACTTGATCAACTCAATCTCATTGATGAAAAGAGACTTGCTGCTATCTGCCATGGTCAGACGTATCAGAAACTGATGATCAGGGCATTTAACAAAAAGGTCAGACCACAGGAATATCAAGTTGGGGATCTGGTAATCAAGAGAATCATCCTCCCTCAGAGTGATCCAAGGGGAAAATGGACCCCTACATACGAAGGGCCATTTGTGGTTAAGCATGTGTTCTCAGGAGGAGCCATGATTCTAACCAACATGGATGGTGACGACCTTCCGCACCTCGCCAATGCAGACATAGTAAAAAAATACTACGCATGAAAAAAGACCCGCTAGGCTGACATGCCTAGGAAAAAATTAGGGCTTCCCGTCGAACCAAAAGGGTTCGGGCAAAATGGAGGGATGAAATGAAAAAATCTGTACACCCGGCAAGTCGAAAACCTGAAAAGGCGGCTTGGGCAAAAATGGGTATCCCGGTGGACTGAAAACCCGAAAGGGCGGTCCAGGCAAAAATTAGGGATAAAAGCGTAATACTATGTCTCATTGGATCACCTTGCATCCAGAATCCGGTATCTACATCAAGTTCAGACGGCATCGATCAGTCAGCTTCACCTTCAACCAAGGTCATCAAGTGATGAGACGCTCGGAGTTATAAAGGCAATAGCAGAGTTGAAACCCAGTGGGATCATTCATATTTCACACAGCTGTTTTATTTTCTTTTGTACAAAACTTGTATAAACTCTTTTGTTCGGCGGCGTTCCTCTTACTAGGACGTCAGCCTCTTGTACACAAAATGCCTATTCACAGGCCATTCAAAATCAATACAAATATATTTTCAGTTAAACGTGCCAAGTGTTTTTCTTTTTCCGTTTTGTTTTGCGAAGAACGTCCAAGGTTCAATTTGTGATATATGCATTGACAATAATTTGCTAACTCATGAATATTTGTATACGAAACAAAGGATTTTATTACAGGTGACACTAGAAACAGGGGCAATAAAGAGTTGTCTAAGCAATCTAATTGTTCTGTCCTCCAAGGTACCAAGGCAGGTTCAGTTAAAGAACATCACCAGTACATCTCAATTCCCCAGAGTAAGCAGTCAATACACTCTTCTCCAAGCAAAGTTATCAAATCTTAAGGAAATTGAGTATCCTCCAGTAGATCTCAACATTCCCCAGCAGCAATCCATATATTCTTAACAAGCATCCCCGGCAGTCTTGGTCTAAAGATTGTTCCCCGACGGCATATCAAATATCCATAGGAATCACTTTCCCAGCATATCAAAACTTCCCCAAGAGAGTCCAATCTTGTCCCTCGGGAAAAATGGGATTCATATCCCCAAGCAGTAAGCTTATCCCCAGTAAATTCTGGAAGCTTATCCCTCGCAGAGCACGAACGCGTCTCCCGGCTTTATTCAAAGAGTTATTTCCTTAACAGGATATAACTGGGTTATCCTCAGCCAAAAGCCACGGAAAGAGCGTCCTCGACGAAGTCTTCTTACCCCAGCGAAGCCCATCAACACTTCCAACAACAAGGGTATCCCCAGCAAATTATTATCAACACTCAGCAAGGCATCCCTCTTCCCACAGAGTATTGCTTCCCAGCATGGTCACTAGAGTATCTTTTTCTCCCCGCAGAATCTTCCATTTGCCAAGTTTATTCCTCAATGGAGTCATCTTCTCCTACCGGTATTCTTGCAATTATTATCCCCAGCGGAAGCAAAAGCTATTCTTCAACATCAGCCCAGGATATGACTTCCCGGCACCCGTCAAGGATTTACTTTCCTAGACGAAAACATCACATACATCATTATAGCATGCATAGACGCATTATATCATACAAATCGCATTTATATTGAGAACATCATTGCTTGATCCATATCATGCATTGCATATGACTGACCTTTACCTTTCAGGAAAGATGCAGTTGAAATTCTCAATCATATTTCAAGACCTAGACCGGTTCAGTTAATCGACTCCAAAGATTTCTTATCCAGTCCCAGGCCTTCTCTAGTCCAGCTAAATCGACTCCCAACAGATTTTCCTGATGAAGACTCAGTAGAAGTTATCAGACTATAATGGTTCTCTCTCCGACGGGGCATGAGATTTCCATTTTAGGTTTTTTTCTTTGAGATTATAATTTTCCTATTGGTTCTCTCTCCGACGGTGCATGAGATTTCCATTTTGGGTTTTTCTTTGAGATTATAATGTCCTATAATGGTTCTCTCTCCGACGGTGCATGAGATTTCCATTTTAGGTTTTTTCTTTCAGATTATAATTTCCTATGGTTCCCTCTCCAACGGCGAGTGAGGTGATAATTCCTTTTCAGATTATAATTCCCTATGGTTCCCTCTCCGACGGTGAGTGAAGTGATAATTCTTTTTCAGATTATAATTCCCTATGGTTCCCTCTCCGACGGTGAGTGAGGTGATAATTCCTTTCAGATTATAATTTCCTATGGTTCCCTCTCCGACGGTGAGTGAGGTGATAATTCCTTTTCAGATTATAATTCCCTAGGGTTCCCTCTCCGACGGTGAGTGAGGTGATAATTCCTTTCAGATTATAATTTCCTATGGTTCCCTCTCCGACGGTGAGTGAGGTGATAATTCCTTTCAGATTATAACTTCCTATGGTTCCCGCTCCGACGGTGAGTGAGGTGATAATTCCTTTCAGATTATAATTGCCTATGGTTCTCTTCCCGATCCTGCGAAGATGGTAACTCCCACCAAGATGTTTTCAGTGAGCGTTGTTGAAGTTAAAGTCACCCAAGGTTCTCTTACTGTTCATGCTAAAGTAGTAACCATCCCTGGTTCATTCATCATCTTTTGAAGATCCAGACTCAGCTCCTGTAACCAGTCAGGACACATTTATACAAAGCATCTGAAAACCAGCTCCTGCAACGTGTCAGGTACTCTTTTTTCTTTTGCAGGTATGCAGGTTCTCGCTAAGGAATCCCTTATGCGATCAATATCCAGATGGCATCTATAAGCCCATCATCCCATTCATCAATCTCGAAATGGCATCTATAAGCCCATTCCACCATCACTGCTATTATGTGAGCGCAAATTTCTGGGCACTCTAGTGTCCAATCATCTTCTACCTTCGGATTACGAAAGACACGTCAGCCAATCTGCATCCTCAGGTCTAAGAAGATTGAACAGGGGCAACTGTTGTACCCCAAAATTTGCCCTCCCATATTCTTCAAGAAATTGCCAAGTCAAGCTTCAAAATTCCCCAAGGGTTGCACAGCTCAAAGGTCTCCTATACAGTCAAAATTAGGGTTTTGATTCTGATCAAGAAAATGAAGTTTCTAAAGGTCAAATCAAGTCTCACATGCCTACAAAAATGGTCAAGCATCCTCATATCAAGTTTCAAGACATTCAGCTCAAAATTGCACAATCAAAAACCCTAATTGCACTACAGTCAACTGTAGGGGCAAAATGGTCATTTGGCGGTCAAAAGTTCAAAATTTTGGTCAACATATAATTTTGAAGCCACAAACATCATTTTATCAATGCTTGATCATGATTCTCAAAGCTTGGCTCAAAAATCATCAAGATGCAAAAGTTTCCTTATTTAGACAGCTGAAAAAGTCAACTGAAATTGACCAGGGCATAACTTTCACATGGATTATCAGACAAATTCCATCCAAAGCTCATTTTGAAGAGAAAGACATTTCCTACAACTCATCTTCATACTTCAAGTCCAAGAAATTCTCTCACAAAAAGTTATCAATTTCAACATTATAGGTCATTTTCAAAAGTCAACAAAAAGTGACTTTAAGTCAAAGGCCATAACTTGAGATTGGTAAATCAAAATGACATGGGACCAAAGGCATTGGTTAGAGGACTCAAAGACCTTTCCAAAATGTCCAAGAACATGAGAAAATATTAAAAATTGAGCAAGTTATGCCTTGTGGAAGTGTGGAAATTTTTGGATATTTTGAAAAGTCAACATTGATTCAAATGACCTAAAAATGCTAATGGGCCCATTTTTCTTCCATAATTCATCATCCATGACATGTGCACGACCACTGGGCCCAAAGGGAAGTATTTTCTCATTTTTTATTTATTTATTTGAATTTTGATTTATAATAATTCACTTAAATCAATTAAATATATGAAAAATATGTAATCTAGGTTTTATAATCTCTTTGTGCACAAAATCCACTCAATAATTCGTGTGAAATCAAATAAGGAAAGATTTGGAGTAAATTGATCATAATTGATACAAGAACACATGGAAAAGATTGAAAAAGATCCTTAAAAATCAAATTTCCAAAAACCATGAATGCATTGGATTTGTTCTACTTTTCTTGACCTAATTGATTCATACATAAGCCAGGAACACAACCCTACTGATCACACACACGCAGCTGCTCAGAAAACTCCATTCACAACTTGAAAATTTTGCCAAAAAACTCAAATCTGAAAACCACTTTTTAGGGCGATTCAAGGCATAATTCTTATTCCATTAGCTTGCTGAAGGTTCGCTGGACATATTCCAATCAAAGACAACCATCAAAACTCAAGGAATCGGTATACAGAATTCAAGATATTTCATGAAAAATTCATTATCGTACTTTGAAATCTATGCATTTTTATGGCATTTCAATTATTGATTCTTATTCCTTGAATGATTCTGAAGCTAACCAACATATTTAATTGTATTTTTATACACCACACGCGATTCCACCATTGTTGTTTTCTAGGGTTACCAAGCTTTCGATTTAGGCGTTTTTACATGCTGTAAAATTAGGAGTCCTCAGTACCATGAACGAAACCAGCTCGCTTGGACGAAAATAATGGCATGCTCGCGCTGAATTTATATGCCAAGGGGACCTATTCGCTATTTTCCCAAAACATGCCTAAGAGAACATATAAAAAACCGTGGCTTAATGTATTTGTGTTTCAGGAACATGAAGAAGATGAATTCGTGGCAAGATGTGATAGGGCCGTTTGAATTTCGCGCGCAGTGTCCACTAACTCCTTTGTTTTCTTTTATATTATTTATTCGTTATTAATATATCAAACGCGTAAACTGGCACGGTTGGCAAGCGAAGTCATTGGCAAAGCACATGACCTGGGTTCGAGCCCCAGGTCTTCAACGTTCTCAATATTATTTTGCAATAAATCTTCACATGCAGGTTCAGCATCCAAGCGTACCATACGCCCTCCAGATCAAACCGTCCACGTCCATCTTGAGATCAATCCAAAGGCTGAGAGATGGAGAACAGCGTGGACGTGAGTCAACGTGCCAGCATGCTGCCTGGAAAAGTCACATGGGCCAATGGATAAATGGGCTTAAGATTTCTAAAGATGCCTCCATATTGGGGTCTGAACCCCCAGGTTTGCATACTTTTTATTTTCTTTACCTTTTTTTTTGTATTATTATTTTTTACTTCTTTTTAATAATTGTTTTGTTCAATTTAATTATTTATTTTCAAAAAGTATAAAAAATACACACAAAAAATCAGAAAAGATAAAAAATATAATGAATATTTTTATTTTTAGTATTTTCTTAAATAAATTTGCATGTAAATAAAATTAGTTTTAAAGTAGGTTTGCAATTTTAATTCTTTTAATAAAAAAATCTAAAAAATGTAGAAATAGGTTTAAGTAATATTTTTTATCCTTTTTATTTTTCTTTCATAAATATATTAAATAATTAAATATTTTATTTTTTATAATTAAATTGCATGAAAATAACTTAGGGTTAATTTAGGTTAAAAACTTCAATATTTTCTTCTTAATAAATTAAAAATAATTAGAATTAGGGTTTGCGTCGTATTTTGATTAATTCTTTTTATATTAAATCATAAAATATTAAAAAACACCAAAAAACAAATTTCTTGCTTTCTTTTCAATTAATTAATTTATCGTTAATTCAATTTTTGCAAAAGGGTCCAACGCCCTCGTTCCTAATTTTTATTCTAATTCGCATATTTATTTTATCTCGCTTAAATATTTATGTACCTCTCCCGAAGCCATGTAAATTACTTCTCTCACTTTTAATTTCTTTATTTTTCTGTCAAATCGGGTCCTGGTTAATTTTGGCGATGTGGACCCGCGCCTTTTGTAATAGCTTTAGATCTTTACTTTCCCGCAATATTTTTAAACTGTTAATCAAAAGCATGAAAGAGTGTATGGGCAAAAATAAAAAAACAAGTGTAGAACACCAATAACATGACAAGATAAACGCAAATGAAAACGACACACGATTCGCACACACCACCCCTAGGGTACGCCTCACTGTTGCCTTGCCTCGAAAGGTGATCGTCGAGTAGAGGATGTCTTAGTAAGTCCTCATGATCCGGGAACCTGGCATGAGGGTAGCTTCTAAGGTGTCTTCCCATTGCTCCGGTGATCACCACGTCCCGAACCTCGAATTGACCCGAACACCTCCAACGGTGGTGCTACCTACCTCTCAATGGTGGGATGGCACTACTTTAAAGGACATTTACACAGACGAATTCCTTAGGGTAGGTAGACGACTCTAAATATTTGCTCTAATTTCAAAACAAATCAAAAAATACTTTTCACACCAACACATTTTCAAAAAAGCTTTCGAAAGCAATTTTTCAAACACTCTTGAGGACTGATTCAAAGAGTCGAACTGAAATTTTCAAAGAAACTTTTTAAAACCCACAATTGAAAAGCAAACAAACCATTTTTGAAAACACAAGTGAGCAAGTATCTAAGAGCCCATGGATAACCATGGATAGAAAGGGTGCTAACACCTTCCCTTTCTATAATCTACCTCCCGAACCGAGAGCAATCTCTTTAAGGAATTTTTCTGTGCTTTTGTCCTTTCCATGTTGGAGAACAAAAAAGACGGTGGCGACTCTTGCTTCCGCGACATTTCGCGAACCAGCGTTAAACAGTCAGTTCCAGATCCACCGATCACACTTAGTTTACAGGAATGATAGTTGTGTGATGTTATGCTATGTTTCTTCTTACTTAAGCAACAAAAGGCCAAGTTGAGTTTCTAGCTTGTACAGGCCCCCCTAATGTGCTGCATACCTTGGCCTTGATCAGTGTAATTAGCTTATAAACTTGTGCCAAAGAGATTTGCATTGTACTTGCTTGGATTGCTAATTGACATAAAGTGCAACTTTTCTAAAATGGATATAATGTTTTATCTAAAAATGGCTTAGTTTAACATGTAATGCTTAAACACATAAAACAAGGCCTTGGTACAATGAGTTAGCATTAAATTATTGAGTGCAAATGGGATATAGGACCTGTAATCAAGGAAAGCAAGCTGAATTCAAAATGGCACAAATGTATGAACATGTAACTTGGCCAAATCAAAAGTGAGTTTTTCCCATCTTGCCAAATTCGATTCTCCCTAACCATGATGTTGTTTGATGAGTTCTTGGACATTTTGGAAAGCTTGAAATGTGTAATACAATCCATCTTTGAAATGAAAATTGAAATTCCAAGTGGAAGTATGTGAAAAATGGTCTTGAAGTTAGGTAAAAACCTTGCCTAAAATAGGTCAAATTTTCTCTAAGTTAAGAATGGTTTGGTACCCTTGTTCCAAAAATTGTAACTTGAGCTACAAGCTTCTTTTGGGAAAACTTTGTGAATCAAAGTTGTAGATTTTGCAATAGGCTACAACTTTCATGCTTTGACTTTTGCTTGAATCCAAATGAATCTTGGTGAGAAAGTGGGACAAAGTTAGGAAAAAATTAGGGTTTTTTATAACTTAGAAAAATTCTAAGTTATGAAAAATCTCCATTTCAAACCCTAATTTGCAATTCTTGATTTCTTGATGAACAAGTTTCATGATTTGGCATGTTTTGATGAAAAATGAATCTTGACACTTGATTTTGACCAAAAAGTCAAAGTTTGACTTTTCAATATACAGTCAAAATTGATCAATTGACTGGGAAATTCAACTGTCAATCTTGTGTATTTGAGATCTTTTGAACTTTTTGAGCATGTCAAGATAATTCCATGGGGTCCTTGAGTCCATATGTGAGTTTGGTTTGCCATTGGCTAGGTCAAACAATCAAAAATTGCCTTTGTGCAGTCAAAACCCTAAAAATGACCATTTTGCCCTTTTGGTGATCTGATCAAATTTCTTGTGAAATTGTGATCCAAACTTGATCAAATGGTCCATGTGAGTTCATAATGTTGATGTGGGTCAATTTTCATGAGATTTGACTGTCAATTGGCCACAGTTGACTTTTTCCCCAATACAGCTGATTTCTAGGTCAACTGTCCAATTGACTGGGCAAAAGTTGGAATCAAAGCTTGAAACTTGGCATGGATAAACTTGGGAGTCCAACATGAAGCATGAAAGTCATCTTAGGCATTTTAGGTCAAAATATCTTTGTGCAAACACAAACCCTAATTTGGGTCAACAGTGCTAGGAGAAGTCTTGTAGAGGAAAACCCTAACTGGATCTTGAGCTCCAAGGGCCTTGTGATGAGAAAATGTTGAGAGAATGGGAGGGCAAATTTTGGGGTACAACAAAGACATTTTTCAAAAAACAAAGCACACATAAGCAATTTAAAAATGAGCAAGTACCTAAGAGCCCATGGAAAACCATGGATAGAAAGGGTGCTAACACCTTCCCTTTCTATAATCTACCCCCCCGTACTCATAATATCTTAAAAAGGATTTTTTCTGTACTTTTTTCCTTTCCAGTTGGATGAAATAAAAGTCGGCGGCGACTCTTGCAAACCGCGACATTTTGTGAACAAAAAACGTAAAACGCAAACCAGTATTAAATAGTCGGTTCTGCCACCGTATCACAGGTGTGATGTTTTATCATCTGGATTGTTGATGTCTTGTCATCTTTGCCATGCTATCTTCCTATATTTTTGCTGATATTTCGACATCGCATATGTTTGTTGTCGATGTTTCGCCATCGCGTATGTTTGTCATCCTACTTTGATTTTCGATATCATTGTTAGGTGTAATGTTTCATCGTCTTGTCTGATATTTTGCTATTATGCTGACGTTTTATCATCTTATCTGAGTTTGTGTTACCATCATGTGATGTCTTATCATCTTTTTTTTGCTATTTTATCATCGTTGTTGGTGTTTTCTCATTTTATCTGATGTTTTTCCATCTTGACTGTTGCTTTTGTCTTTTTTAACTAAAAAACACAAACCAACCAAAATATATGAGCCGAACTACGGCTGCTCTGATTCCTTAAAAGGGATACGTAGGCATTGGGATAGGGCCCGAACAAGTACAACTTTTATTTTCCCTACATTCTTTTCTCCTTTATTTTGCATGCATTCCCTGTACAGCCTAGATATAGATCCTAACACATCCTTAGATTAGAATAAACAAGAGTGGATACCGTAGAGTACTACGGGTATGTGGGGTGCTAATACCATCCCCTCACGTAACAGACTCCCTTACCCGGTCTCTCGGTTGCAAGGCTGTGATTTCACCCTCTCCAGGTTTTCTCGATGTTTACCTTTCCCTTTCAGCGGGATAAAAGATGTTCAGTGGAGAATTCATTGATTTTATATCAGATGACGGTTCAGTAAGTTGTTTCAGGAGTCTGCATGGACGAGGTTAAGATTGCGGTCAGGGTCTTGACTTCGTGGCGTGAACTGCCCATCACGGGCTAGGCGTTATGCCTATTGGGTCTTTTGACGGTGGAACTCGATTGAGGTGTCCCCGTTGAGCTAAAGTCCTACTCGACAAATGAGTGAAACCCGCCTTTTGTTATTGGTTGGAGGATATGTTTGTACCTCAACATGCTTCCGTGGTCGAGTGGGCCCTGCCTGTTGCCGAAGAGGGCATATCGAAAGCTAGGCCCTGGTGTCTTACCTGGGACTTAGATGTAATATTGTTTCAGTTTTGTAGCATTCCATGATCGAGGTAGTGGTTCTCCACTTAGGCGTTAGAGGTGGTAGGTTTCAGTTACCGTTTCCCCGCGGACGCGATAAGGTCCTTCCCAGTTGGGGGCCAGCTTTCCTTCACGAGAATCTTTCTGATTTCTGTGCAGGGATATCTGCTGATTCAGTGTGGCTTCGCAAAGAGCTGCTCCTGATCGGATTTCTTCGACCAGGTCGAGCTCTTCCCTTAGGGTCTCGTCATCTAGTTCCTCGTCTAAAGGAACTTCATTTCATCTGGATGGCTCCATGATTTCCACGGGGATACTGTTGCGGTGCCATAGGTTAGTCGAAACTGGGTTTTATCAGTCGTCGAGTGTGGTTTCATTTGGTAAGCCCACAAGATGATGTGCAACTCTTCAACCCACCCCTTTTTGGCTTCGCCCAACATGCGCTTGAGTCCTTGTAAGATGAATCTATTTATGGCCTCGGCTTGTCTGTTGATTTAAGGGACTTCGACGAACGTGAAGTGCTGTTTGGTGTCAAGCTTACCGACGAACTTTTGGAAGCTTTGGTCAGAGAATTGTGTCCCATTGTCAGCGACGAGCGCTTGTGGTATGACGAACTGGGCAAGCACATTTCGTTTGTAGAAACTAAGGATGTTGTGTGATGTGATTTTGGCTAGGATTTCAGCCTCTATGCACTTCGTGAAATAGTCGACGACCACGATCAGGAATTTATTTTGATATGATCCTTGCACAAACGATTCGAGGATGTCCATCCCCCACCAGGAAAATGATCATGGGAACAATAATGTTTTGAGTACGTGTGGGGGTGCGAGGTGCATGTCTGCATGTCTTTGACATTTGTCGCATTTTCTGACGCGCTCCTTCGCGTCTTGCTGCATGGTGGGTATTGATTCCTTCGTGGATTTCCTATAAGATCTCAGGGATTTTGGACTCCTCGACGCATTTCAAAAGTGGGATGGAGAATCCCCGTTGATAGAGCTTCTGCTCTACTACTACGTATAAGCCGGCTCATCGTTTAGTCATATTGACCTCCTTTTGGTCAGCATGTAACTCTCTCGTTATGAAGTAATTAAATATCGGGGTCATCCAACACGACATGTGTTTGATGGCGTTCACCTCATGCAAGGTGGTGGGTCTTTTAATGCTCGGGCGAGAAAGGGACTCTTGAATGACAGACTTGTTCCCACTTTTTTTCTTTGGGCTCGCGAGCTTTGAAAGCATGTCGGCCTGCGTGTTCTATTTGTGGGGTACATGTTTGATTTCTTCCCGGTCAAACCTCTTCATCCTTTCTTTGACTAGGTTTAGGTATTCGATGAGGTTGTCATTCTTGGCCTGATATTCTCCTCGAACTTGAGACGCGACGAGTTGGGAGTCTGTGAATATTTGTACTTCACAGGCACCCAGGTTTTTGGCCAACCTTAATCCTGCGAGTATGGCCTCGGTCTCGGCCTGGTTGTTTGACGTGGGAAACGATAGGAGAGTGAATGTTCGACCACAACGCCCTCCTCGTTTTCAAGGAGGATTCTTGCTCCTCTTCACGTCGAGTTGGAAGCATCGTCAGCGAAGATAGTCCACTTGTGTTTCCCGCCCACAGGGGTTCGTGGGTGGTCATCTCTGTAACAAAGTCGTCCAACGCTTGGGCTTTAAGGGATTTTCTGCTCTCATATTGAACATCGAACTCAGAGAGCTCTAGGGACCATTTCAACATTCGACCGACCATATCTGGTCGACCTAGTAGCTGTCTCACAAGTTGATCTATTTGCACGACGATCGTGTGGTCCAGGAAGTAATATTTGAGTCTCGTTGCCGCGTTGATAAGGGCCAAGGATACCTTTTCAATTTGTTGATATCTGACCTCAGGGCCTTGTAACGTTTCCTAGTAAAGTATACTGGTTTCTGCCTGTTTGGTGTCTTGCGGACGAGGGTTGCACTTACGACCTTGGTGGAGACGGCCGGGTAGAGGAACAAAGTTTCCCCGTTCTCTGGTTGTGATAATACGGCGGTTGTGAAAAGGCCCGTTTGAGGTGGAGGAGGGTTTGCTCGCACTCTCCAGTCACTCGAACACCGCCTCTTTTCCCAAGAGTTTGAAGAATGGGAATGCATGTTGTGCGGATTTTGCTATAAAGCGGGAGAGAGGTGAGCATGTCATTCAAGACTTGTATGGATTTTTTCGAGTTTGGTGTGGAGAGCCTGGAGAATGCCAGGCATTTTTCAGGGTTGGCTTCGATTTCCCATTCGGTTAGGTAGAAATCGAGGAATTTTCCCGCCTTGACCCCGAAGGTGCACTTCTCTGGGTTAAATCTCACTTTGCATTGCCTTTCTTGGGCAATCACTTTTTTGAGGTGGTCAGCATGGCCGGTTTTCGCTCGAGACTTAATGATTATGTCATCCATGTATACCTCGAGCATGTCCCCGATCTCACTGCGGAAGACTTTGTTCATCATCCGTTGGTATGTTGCCCCTGCGTTTTTTAGGCCGAAGGACATTACGTTATAGGAGTAATTGCCCGACCCGGTCATGAAGGCGGTGCAATGTTTGTCGCTGATCGCCATAGGAATTTTTTTATAGCCCGAGTAAGCGTCCATAAATGATAAAATCTTGTAACCGGCCGAGTTATCGACCAACATGTCGATATTAGGTAATGGAAATGCATCTTTGGGACATGCTCGATTGAGATTAGTATAGTCAACATACATACGCCATTTCAATTATTTTTGTTAACAAGTACAATGTTTGAGAGCCATGTGGAATACCAGGCCTCAAAAATAAAATTTGCCTCTATGAGGTCTTTTATAACTTTTTCAGCAGCTTTCGCTTTTTCGGGAGACTACCTACGCCTATGTTGTACTACTGCCCTAACGGCTGGATCTACAACAAGTTGGTGACAGGTGACCTCAGGGTCGAGTCCAGGCATCTCTGCAGTGCTCCATGCGAACATGTTAGAATTCTCCCTCAAGCAAGGTTTGAGTTGTTTCCTCGCCAGGTCGGAGAGTCCAGCACCAATCTTTATGCCTTTGTTCGGGTCTTCGTTGAGGGGGATTAACTCGAAGTCTCCGTCTAGGATGGGTCGGATAGGATTATGTTCGCCATTGAGGGTCTCGACTTCTTTGTTAAAATGGGTGTCGAGGTCAATGGAGTCGACCTTTGGTAGAGCTTGTTATTCTTCAACTCGAGCAGGTTTATCCGCCGAGGTAGACGATGTTGTCGAGGTGGTTGCTCTTTTAGTAGGTTGTGCCCCAGTGTCGACCATGTTTTTCCCTTTGGAAGTTGTGTTAAAACATCTCTTCGCAACTTAGATGTCTCCATGGATGGTGGTGATGTGGGCCCTATTGGTGTAGAACTTCATCTTTAAATGCACCGTGGAGGGTACAACGGTCAGCTCGGCCAGTGTTGGTCTTCTCATGATGCAGTTGTAGAGAGACAAGAAATCGATCACCAGAAACCGCACTTTGACCTGTCGGGATACAACTTATTTCCCGAATATGAAGAATAGCTCGACGTAGCCCCATGGCTTGGAGGTCGAACTGTTAAATCCTTGCAGGTCAGACCCCACGTATGGTGACATGTGGATATCTTCGAGCTTCAGGGTGCAGAACAAGTGGGTGTACATGTCGACAGAACTCCCCTCGTCAACCAGGATGCGATGTACATAAAAGTTGACCATCTTTTCCCTCACCAGTAGAGGAATACTGGAGTTAGGGGCTCCACCGGGCAGCTCCTCTAGATAGAAGGTGGTCGGCTCAAATTTTCCCTTGAATCTTTCAAGGGTTACAGCCTTATCGGGGCTGCATCCACCAGTTCGTTGAGTTTCCTCTTTGCTGAATTCACTGGGATGTCAGTTAGTCCCCCACCAGATATGACCATGGCGGAGGAGAACTTCTCCCATTTGTTGTGGGTGAACAAAGGCTCATCATCTTCAAGACTGTCGGGAATGTGGAAGTCCTCGGGCCTTGAGACGCAGAAGGCTACCTGGAGGGGACTAGAGTCATCAGATGATCGGATATCCTCCCTAATTTCTTTAACCTTGCCGGTGTCTCGACGAGGGGTGTCGTTCCTCTTGTACTGCTTGAGTCTTCCTGCCTTGATGAGAGTCTCGATAGCATCCTTCAGGTGGACGCAGTCTTCATCCAAATGACTATGACTCTGGTTGTACTGACAGTACTTTGTTCTGTCAGCCCTAGGCTTTGCAGGGGTGGGTCAAGGACGTCTGATCCCGCCGTCCTTGAACTTAGTATTGGAGCACTCAGCAAGGATACACTTGGGGGAAGCAGTCAGCAGGGTGTATTCAGTGAACTGCCCGACTGGTCCTCTGTGCTCGTGGAGGTCATGAGGTTTCTCCTCCCTTCTCTTCTCCCCTATTCACCGAGAAGAGTCTGTGTCATTGTGCCGCAGGACACTAGTTGGTCTGCGGTTCCTCAAATTGAAGGCGTTGTTGGCGGCCTCTTTTTCCTCATAGTCCATGTACGCCCGAACTTTTTCGAGGAGTGTGTCAAAAGACCTAGGGGCTCAATATCGACGACCTTTCTAAATTGAGTTGCCAGGATGAGTCCCCTCTCGAGCAAATATCTCTTCACGTGATCGGAACAGGGGACCTGAATGGCCTCACGATTGAACCGATCAATGTATTCTTTGAGGGTCTCATCGCTTCTTTGGACGATTGCCTCTATGGCGGCCTTAGTCTTCAGATGCCGACGAGATGCAGTGAAGCTGCTGATGAATTGATTCTTCAGATTCCTCCACGAGGTGATCAACCCGGGGGATAGGCTCTTATACCAGTTCATGGTCGTTTTCCTCAATGTCATGGGGAACAATCTGCATTTAATAGCCCCCCCCCCCCCCCCCCCCCCCGATGTTGTGATAGTGAAGCATGGCCTCAAGGCTGTCGATGTGGTCGACGGGATAAGCAATGTCATTGTATTCCTTCAGAAGGGGAAGCTTCTCCATCTCTTTAGGAATAGGGCCCTCCATGATGGCCTAGGACATCAGACCGCGGGGATCATCTTTGCCGCTTCTTTTTGGGGAGCGAGAAGGGGACCGGTAGTAGCGGAGGTCTTTGTGTCAGTCTTGGTCACGGGGAGGGTTCCTCGGCCGAGACTTTTTCTCTTCCTCGCCCTTGTTTCTTTTCCGTTCAGGGGATCGCCGTTCTTTGTGCGGGGGGGGGGGGGGGGGGGGGGTGACTGTGCTTCTTGACCGCTTCAGGTTGGGTCCTCTCTAATGGAGGACCTCTCCCAGTACAACAGGGAGTTGGGCTCTAAGAATTATCCCGTTTGTGTCTCCACGGGGGATATCGGGAGCGGTCCCGTTCCGTCGGGGAGGAGGAGTTTGAGAATCAAATCTTCGGTGCTTTTTGGAGTCCTGGCGAGTTTGTTCCAACATCATCAGGCGCTCACCCTGCACAAAGATCATGTAATTCATATGGTTGATCGTTGCGAACAAGGCTCTGGTTGAGGCGTTAGCATTTTCGGGAACGAGGATCTCCTGATACACAGTCGACTCGTAATTTTGCTGAGGATGGTGGGCGTCGTCGCGTGGTTGCGAGCGGGTGGAGGAAGATGCGGTCATCCTGTCCCGGGGGTCTTGCTCGGGGGCGACAACATTGTTGTTGTCCGCTTTATTGTTGCCGGTGTCGACGAAGTGAAAGTTCTGGTCATTATTGGTAGCTTGGTCGACCATGACAATCAGAAAGTTGAGAAAGAGTTGCTTTGGTCTTGAGTGAAAGAGGACGAAGTTGTTTTCCAAAGACGGCGCCACTGGTCGTACTTGATCAGAAGGAATCGTCAAGGTCCACGAGCTTCAAATTGAGCAACGGTTGAATGTGAAGTGGAGGGAGGGGTACCTGCAAGATACTTCGATGCCAAAGTAAGAGACTAGAGAATCACAGTGCAAGTAACATAAGTGTGGTAGAATGAATGAATACCCGACCCTCTTATGTGAGAGGATATTTATAGCCCCAGCGCTGGGCCAATATCTATGTATTAGATCAAGTGATTTGGGCCCAATAACAAAGACTACCAGAGTTTACGTGGGTAATAGGGTCCAACGCGTGACCCTCTCCCTGATAAAGCGCTCCAAGAATATAGAGACAATAAATTCGTTATTCTTCAAAGACAAGTGGTGGTTGAAGATGACTAAGGAATACGTTCTCCAATAGGTAGTGGGAGAAATCTCCAACGACTATCTGACTTAAGCCTAAAGCTATTGAACCATAAGCAGATACACCAAATTAAATCTCTCTAACAATAGAGCAAGTATCGGTCAGTTCAAAACAATAACAAAAATAAAAGGAAACATGTTTCATAATTTGTACATATAAGTAACCTTTCACGAGTATAATAATTCATAACAAAAATAAAAGGAGGCTCATTTCATAATAAAATAAAATGAAGCATATTTCATAATTTGTTGCATCATAAATGATGAAGACCTCTAAGAAGACTAAAGATAAAAAGTGGCTCCAAATGGATATGGAAGGAAATTTGTTGGAGTTAAAATTTGTTGGAGATTCCAATGAAGATAAATTATTTGTATTGTTTGTTTTTAATTAAGAGTCTTAGTTAAAGAAATGTCATAAATTGGAGAAAATTAGCTTTAATACCTTTTAGTTGTTTATTTTGTAACTGCATGGTTTAATTTACCTTTTGTAAGTTTTTTCAATTTCTTTTTTATTCTTGTTTGTCTTTTAGGGTAGTTCTTGAGTAGTTGTTTGAAAAATATTGAATCCAATCATGAAAAAGATCCTTATTCTTGAACATTCCTTTGTGGTTCACATCAATTGATATCATGCTCGTGAATTTTATTTGAGTCTTAGATCCTTGATACTTGATATTTGATGAATTGTATGAACATGTTGGTGTTTCAGTTTTGTTTGTGTTAAATTTGTTCATAGAATAGTGTTTGATGGAAATTTCGATGAATTTTCTGAATTCCTAGTTGAAAATTTTGCATATACATATTCATGTTCTTCACTAAAAAAAACCTCTTTCATTAGAGGCGTTTCATTAAAAAAAGTGTATAGAAAAGGTGTTTTTACCACAAAAAAAAAAGTTTCACCATTCAAATCTATACTACAATTTATCATTTTTTTAACATTTTTTTAATAGAAACATTTATTGGTTATATTATACCAATTTGTTTTTTCTTTCTTTAAATTAGTAACAATTTCGTGCGTATGTACGGATTCTGGTTTGATACGCGTATTTTTTATATATAATATATTTATATTAATTAAAAAGTTAAAATAAAAAAATATTTAAATTAATATAAATTTTTTATATATAAAAATATTTAAATTAATAATAATCTTTTTTTCGTATATCATTATTTAGGTCTTAAATATTTGTATCTTAAATATTTGGATCGTAAATATTATTTTTTTCATATAAAAATACTTAGATCAATAATAAATTTTCTCGTATATAAATATTATTTTTGTTTATGTATCGTTTATAAAAATATGTGGATCAATAGTAAATTTTCGTATATAAAAATATTTAGATTAATAATAGATTTTTTTTCATATACCATTTTTTAATAAAAAATATTTGAATAATAAATACTATTTTTTATATATAAAAATGTTTAGATTAATAATAAATTTTTCTTTTTATAAATATTATTTTTGTTTAGATATCGTTCACAAAAATATCAGGATCAATAGTAAATTTTTGTATATAAATATATTTAGATCAATAATAAAATATTTTCTGTATAACACTTTTAAATCAAAAATATTTAAATCATAAATACTATTTTTCGTATATAAAAACTTTTAAATTAAATTATAATTTTAATCCTCATATTTTAGTTTATTCACAAAATTAATCATTGTATTATATTTTAAAACAGTTTTGGTCCTCTTTGAATATGAATACTCAAACTTAATGATGTATTATTTTTTTAATGATCTATCAAATTATTTCTTGATGAGTGACAATCAAACTCTATATAACGAATGACATGTCATTTTTTAATTACAAAATAAAAGAAAAAACAAAAAAATCATAAATATAAAAAACAAACAAAAATATAGAATTAAAATGAATAAAAAATATCATCTTTTCTGTAACTTTTATGAGCAAACTAGAAAAACTCATGAAGACATACTAAAAGATCTTCCTCTTCCACCGCTCATCCCAACCTTTATAATATTCTCCTTCTTATTCATTCAATTTATCATTCAATTTATAATATTTAGTAATTGTGTAAAAATTAAAATGTATGATTAGAAAGAGAGTGAAAATGTATGAACAAATATTTTTGTGATATTAAATAATTTTTTTTTTGAAAAAGCAAAGTTGAATTTCCAACAAAAATAATAATAAGGAAATAATAAAACAAAAATATTTGTTTTTTTATATTGTTTATAAAAATATATAAATTAAAAATATATTTTTTCTCGTATATAAAAATAATATCGTTTACAAAAATATTTGTGTTAATCAAAGATTAATTTCTCATATTTTAACATTGTTTCTAAAAATATTTGAATAATAATATATTTTTTCTCGTATATAAAAATAATATTGATAAAAATTTAATTCAGTAAAAAATTTAAAGCACATAAGATTGTCAAATCAAATCACAAAATATCATCTTAATTTGCAAACATGAGCAAAGAAATACAAAACATATTCACTACATTTTTTTCGTATATAAAAATATTTTAATCAATAATATATTTTTCTCATATCTAAAATTATTTTTATTTTGTTATTATTTATAAAATGTTTAAATCAATAATAAACTTGTTCCCATTTATAAATTTTTCAAATTAAAATACTTTTTCTAAAAATCGAGTCAAATCTATTTTTAAAAAAGAGTAAAGATTCATTTTGACCACTCACAAAAACTACAAGACCCAAATTAATCATTCACAAGGAAAAAAAATTGATTTAATCCCTTACAAAATTTAACCGGGTCATATTAGTCTTTCTATTAATATTTTTTTAAACCAATTTTTTCCTTCTTTTAAATCATGACCGGACTGCCAAGTTGGATTTTATTTTTAATTTTTAATTTTTTTAAATACTAAATTTATTTTTATTTTTAATTTCAATTTTATTTTTAAGCAATTCAAATTTAAAAGTATTAAAAAAATGACAAAATTGATTCTTAAAAAAAATCAAACCCAAAACCTTTAAACTAGTTCATATGTTTTTACCACTAGATCGATGTATATTTGTGACAAATAATTCTCATAATTTATAATAATATTAAATTTTTTGAATTCAAAACAAAAAATATATAATTTGTATCTATGGGATCATAAATCCAAGTTCTTTCAAATTAAATGGTAGTTATTTCACTTTAAATATGAAAATTAATCTAAGACGGGGTAAACAAATTAAATTAATCATTATTTGTGAATTTCTCTCAATTATGAATGTTAGCAACAATGTTGTTCTTATTTTTTTGGAATTGTTATGAATGTTAAAGTATTAAAAATAAATGCAGAAAAATAAAGAACACTAAAATATATCTTAATTCTTATTTTTAAATAAGGGTACTTCAATCGCCTCACACTCTGTAAAAGATTTCACTATATCAAATAGTTGATTCACTTGATTATCTTAATTATCTAACACAATCACAAAAGTTTCATTTATTGCTTAACACGTGCCATCATATTTGGATCAACTCTAACATATTTAACATAGATAAATCTCTCACAAGATGTGAGGGGACTGGAGTATCTTGTTTGAAAATGGGAACCATAATATATCTTGGGGGTGTGTTTGTTTCATGGTTTAAAATTATAGTCCTTGAAATTGTATTCCTAAGATTATTATTCTTGGGAATATTGTTTCAACCTATGTGTTTGATAGGAATTTAGATTTCTAGGAATAATTATAAAATTTGTTTAATTTTAAATTTAAAAAAAAAAAAATAGTAAATATAAATGATATTGGAAAGTTATAGTTGGATGAAGTTATTTTTATGGAAATATTTTATTCCAATCCTTTATGTATTGAAATAAAAATAAAAAAACTATGTGTAAATAATATTTCTTAGAATAAAAAGTTCTTTCGAATAATTTTGTAAAACTTGAATCAAACATAAGAATATTACATTCTCATAGTCATATTCTCAGAAATATTTGTTGTAACCTTGAAACAAACACACCCCTTGTGTTCTTTATTTTTCTGTATTTATTTTCAGCACTTTAACATTCATAACAAATTCGAAAAAATAAGAACATCATTGTTGATGATGATATATATATATATATATATATATATATATATATATATATATATATATATATATATATATATATATATATATATATATATATATATATATATATATATATATATATATATATATATATATATATATATATATATATATATATATATATATATATATATATATATATATATATATATATTGCTTAAAAATAAAAATCAATTTAGTATTTAAAAAATAAAAAATAATATTCAATTTGACGGTTTAGTCATCGTTTCAAAGAAAGGAAAACCGATTTAAAAAAGTATTAACAGAGAAACTAATATAGTCTGAATAAATTTTATAAGAGGTTAAATCGGATCTATTTTTTTGTAGAAGATTAGTTTCGATCTTATAATTTTTGTGAGAGACACTACGCCAAAAAAGACTTACGAAAGCGTTTTTTTTTTTTTGCCTTTAAAAACGCTTAAAAGCGCTTTCTAAGGTGGCGCTGCTATAGGTTTTAGTAGCGCTTTTTGTTTAATGAAAAGCGCTTTCGTAGGTCTACCTAAGACAGCGCTTTTTCTAAAAAGCACTCTCTTAAGTAGGCTTTTGGCAGCGCTTTTTCTAAAAAGCGCTCTCTTAAGTAGGCTTTTGGCAGCGCTTTTTCTAAAAAGCGCTCTCTTAAGTAGGCTTTTGGCAGCGCTTTTTTATGAAGAAGCACTTTCATAGGTCTACTTAAGATGGCGCTTTTTTCTGGAAAAGAGCTTTCATAGGTTGTCTTTTAGCAGCGCTTTTGCCTGAAAAAGCGCTGTCATATGTTTACCTTAGACAGCGCTTTATGTGAAAAAGCACTTTCATAGGTCTACCTAAGGCAGCGTTTTTCTTGAAAAAGCGCTTTCATAGGGTGTTTTTTTAGAGGTATAATTTATATAATTCATATACCTGCATTGTTTGCAGCATATTACTTATATAAACCAGTTGCCGCAACCTGTAATTCATAAACCGCGGTAATGCATTGTATACCATTGTAATCCAAAATATATATACACTATTTTTGTACCTCAAAATATATAAAAACCATTGTTATCAGCATTGTAACTCAAAATCAGTCTTATAAAATCAACCCTAACAACAACAAAACCAGTCCTAATGTATGAAAGAAACACGATCAATTATGTATTAAGGTCCTGGTCCTGCGAGGTTTGAACATAATAACACGGTCAATATGGTATTCCATGTTCACATGTAACGTATTCATAACACGTAATTTTCACATAATAATGTATTCATACCTTATATGATTCTCTGCTTAATAAAATATTGACACAATTCCTCTTTGATTTCTTCCAACTGAAGTTTCGTGTAATATGCACATTTGTATTCATCGAAGTACTATATAACAAAACATAATATGCATGATTTAGTTAAAAGTAAAAAATTATATGAAATATCCGAGAAATAATAAAACAAATTCTAAGTTATAAATCCATACCGTGACTGGAATCTCTATTTGATTCAGTTGAATAATTTCTTTGATAAACCGCATAACGAAGTATCCGCAATCTATACCGTTTTGTTGTTGAGGATACTACATAGAAAAACAAATAAGAATATATAGTTGTATTGTTTTATCAAATAGCATAAATATTATAAGAAAAATAGTGGAAATTAATATACCTTCACTTTGATCCAATTAATGTTGTTTGATTTAGACCGTCGTACCCGAACTTCTCTTTGACACCGGAATACTTGTATCGCTCTAACAAAATAAAAATATATATTTAGAACAATGTCACAGAAATAATTAAATATATAAATACACACAAATATTTAGAATAATCTCACTTACGTATCAATCATTAACTTCATATCCGGATAATTTGTCCAATCACCGTCAACCGAATTCAGATAATAGACCACTTCTTTTATAGGATCGATAGCAACCAACAACCAGTGACGTCTATAAATTAAAACAACAGTTTAGAAGAAAATTTTCTACGCAAAAATTACAAATATTAAAATGAACTTATAATGAAAATCTAACCCTGTAGGAATAGTATTATATGCCCAAAGATATAAGCTTTCTGTACTACCAGTTGCCATGAATCTTTCGACTAAGTGCTCTCTTACTGAATCTGGTTCCCTACCAATTGTCGCTCCACTGACAGAGGAGGAAGACACGAAATGGAATTTGTTTGACAATTGATTCTCGCGCATCAATTTGTCATATAACAGCATTAAATAAAAACATAATTAATATTAGACTATATTCATTGAAATGTTTAAAAAAGATTTCAGCTAATTACATAATATAAAGATGGGGTTACCGGATGTATGCGTGCATAATACTGACGCCTAATTCTTTATGACGAAAAATCTGTTCCACGTCCTCATGTCCAATTATTTCGGTGCAAGAAAAACCAAAGATACCTTGATCCATATCCATTTGACGAATACCACCATCCATCAAATATGTTGTTCCCACTATTGTTTCAAGACACTGCCGGTATCGAGGGAAAAATCTAGTAGGCACCCTTTTCTTGGATGGTACGCCAACGATTTTCTGGCTCACTTGTTGTGACCCTTGAAAAGGTACCTAAAAATCATATAGACTCAGTTAAATTATAAAATTATGCAGTTTTTTATTCGGATCATATAATTAACACTTTAAACGTACCTCTTTTTGTGATACATCAGACTCGTCGTGCCGCAAAATCCCTTTACCCTTAGATGTGGGTGTTGTAGGAGTCTATAATTACCGTGGAAATAACTGAGGTCAGAACTGACAGTTGAAGACTTAAAGATTCATAATTGTTTTCAACATACCTGATCATCTATGAAAATGAGGTCCGATGGCCATGCAACAAAAGATCCTATTGCATCTCACAACAATGTGGTCTCAGCAACAATGTCAGGTACCGGCAGCAACGCATCCATATCTAAAGCAATGTCAACCGATACTTTCATGTGTCCATCCGGAAGCGGTCTATGGTGAAGTAAATCTCCTGAAGTGTTATGGACTTTTCCCTTTCCAACTAGTCGATAAGTCGGCGACGATAGGTATAGCTGGCAAGATGAAATGCCCTAAACCAATAATAATCGTTAGAAGTAACTAAAAATATTCTATAATAATAACAGATATATATTGAAAATTAGCTCGGGAAATTTATGCTGACAGTTGATACTAGCTTTGTCACTAGTTTCTTTCAATTGTGAACTGCTCTTTTCCGCCATATATCTCTCTTTATCCTTCTGCAATTCACGGACTTGAGCTTGTAAATCCTGCAATGTTTGCATCACTTCTGCATTGCTAGGATTTCTTCTCCTTGGATGCTTATACAAAGAGGTTAGAGTCACACCATGACCTTTACCCCTCACCCGACCCGGATACTCAGCAATATTTAGTGCTCGACTAAGTACGCTCCTAGTATCCTGATGATCTTCACCTGGGGATACCGATTGCGATAAGGTCTCTTGTAATTCATTTACATATCGAAAATTATTAGTGGAGATAAAAAATTATTTAAATATTAATAAACATTAATTGATTTAACTAAAGACACAATCTTATACTTACACATTCATCATACACATGTTGAATATCGGGATTAACAGCTTGATCCTTGCCCACACGGGCTTCCTTCCACAACAAATGTGTCGGTAGTGATGTTGCGTCACTTTTCGTCTCTTCTAACTACGCATTGACACAAGTCTTAAGATCATCAATTATAACACATTGAGAGAATTAATAAGATCGTAGAGTTTATATTTACTTACAATTTTTTCCTCTAAGCTAGCATATCCCAAACGCCCTTTTTTGTATGGATATGCGGGTTTTGACGCTCTCTCGCGATTGATAGCACTCACTTTCTTGAAATTCTCGTCTCTTCTTTGGCCTACAAAACCAACCCATTCTTCAGGTGTAATGAAGTTCTCATATTTCTTTGGATGTTCCGGATCCTCTTCAAGAAAATTTCCTTCATCATCTTTAATATACTTGTTTGTTAAAAATGTTCTCCACCCTCTGTGTCTTTTTCCAGCCAAACCCATTATATACTTTTTACGGGTATCTTTAATGTTAAAAGACCTCTACAAAAAAACATATGCATAAAGTGTGTTAGTAAAAGAAACTTAAACACATATTATCGTCAAGATAAAGCAAATAAAAAAAACCATATATGTACCTTTATCTCAGTCCAAACTTTCTCCTTAGCCTCATCCAACTCTCCTCTTTTCCATCTAGGAGTGGTGATCGGAATGTGTATACGAACAAGCATACCAATGTAGCTTGTCAACTTTGCAGCATTAGACCTAATTAGTTGGTCATTGTCATTCCAATCTACATTATATGTTACTCTTCTATCTCTATCACGGATGATTCCCCTCATAATAGTTATACCTCGTGTAATATCTTTTTCTGAAGTCTTTTCTGAAGTATTTTCTGGAGTATTTTCAGGAGCATTTTCAGGAGCATTTGCATCTTTTAAGTTTTCTTGATTACTAGCCATTTGACCTGTAATAATGAAAAAAAATAAAAATGAAATGACAAATAAAAATGAAATGACAAATAAAAATGAAATGACAAATATAAAAATGAAATGACAAATAAAAATGAAATGACAAATAAAAATGAAATGACAAATAAAAATGAAATGACAAATAAAAATGAAATGACAAATTAAATTTTATTGAATGATATAGGCTATAATTATATATACTATTACCCTTTTCACTAAGGTCTCTTTCTTTTCTTGGTAGGAATGTGTTCTACTCGTCTCTTAACAACGCGGACAGTTGGATTGATCCAAATACCCTCATTATGATCATTTCTAATACATGATTCATTATCATTTTGATCAGTTATGGTTAAAGATTCAATGTCAACACCAATATCACTTTGATCTCCAATGCTTTCATCAATTACTTTGTTAGATAATAGCACTATAGACCATTTCGTACTTGTCGGATCATTGACATAGAACACTTGTTTAGCTTGACAGGCTAGAATGAAAGGCTGATCTTTGTACCACACCTTATTAAGACCCACTTGCAAAAAACCTGACTTATCCATTCGTATGCCATTATTATTTTCAACCCACTTGCAACCAAATATAGGAATCTGAAACTTCTCGTAATCAAACATCCAAATGCGCTCGATAACCCCAAAATATGACAGATTTGCAAATTTTGGGTTTAAGTCCTTCACACTTGATATATGCATTGCTTCAGCGATCAAGGTGACACCATTATTTTGCATAGTACTTTTGTCATCCTGTTCTTTGGTATAAAACGTGTATCCATTAATTGCATATGCGCTATAAGAAAACACAACTAAACTTGGACCGTATGTTAAACATCTCAATCTTTCTGTTATTGAAGCATGATCTGAATGATACTTTGAATAAATATGTTCCTTAAACCATGGTATGAAACTTCGATTGTGCTCTCGTACAATCCAATTCTCATTTCTATTCGGATTTAAACCTCGAAGAACACCCTTGTGAATTTCAACGTACGGCTCAACTTCAAGCTCATTATGCAGAACATACAAATGCACTTGATCTCGTTCGACCATTGATATTGTCACAACTTTATTTCCAATTAGCTTCTTACCTTCTTTTTTTTCAACAACATGAGATTTGGGGAGTCCAATTGATTGAACATTTGACAGATATTCAGTACAAAACTCAACCGCTTCTTCAACAATATATCGTTCAGCAATACAACCCTCTGGTCGACTTCGGTTTTTCACATACCCTTTTAATATTTTCATATAACATTCAGTAGGGTACATCCATCTCATATAAGCTGGTCCGCACAGTTGTGTCTCTTTGACAAGATGAACGACAAGATGAACCATTATGTCAAAAAACGAGGGAGGGAAATACATTTCAAGATCATACAAAGTAACAACTATTTCTTTTTGCAATGTTGGTAAGATCTCAGGATCAATCACCTTGCTGCAAATTGACTTGAAGAAAAAACACAGTTTAGTTATTGCGCTTCTTACTTTTTCTGGAAGAATAGAACGTATACCTATCGGTAGAAAATGTTCCATTATAACATGGCAATCATGCATCTTTAAACTCTTTAACTTGAGGTCTTGCATAGACACAAGTCTTCTAATATCTGATGAGTAGCCTTCTGGAACTTTAACCTCACTTAGGAACTTACACAATATTTTTTTTCTCCTTTCTGGATAGAGTGTAAACAACAAGTGGTAGATATGTTCGTCTTCCTTTTTTCACGGGTCCCAATTCAGTTCTTATTCCCATCTCTACCATGTCCTCCCTTGCTTTAAGACCATCCTTAGACTTCCCTTTTATATTGAGTAACGTACCAATAACACTGTCAAATACATTTTTTTCAATATGCATAACATCAAGAAAATGTCTTACGTAAAAATATTTCCAATATGGAAATTAAAAAAAATCGACCTCTTCTTCCACCCACCTGTGACAACTTTATGTGCAAAAGGCTTGCCAAACTGAATACTCACATCTTTCACCTTTTCAAATAATTGATCACCTGTCAATCCAGACGGAGCTCTTCGTTGTTCGGTATCTCCGTTGAATGCTTTTCTCCATCCACGATATTGATGTTTAGAATTTAAGAATCTACGATGACCGAGAAAGACATTCTTCTGACAAAGTTTCAATCGCATCGTATCGGTTCCATCTTCACAAATAGGACACGCTTTTTCACCTTTAATGCTATACCCGGATAGATTTCCGTAGGCTGGAAAATCGTTAATTATTCCAAACAACATCGCCCTCAAGTTGAAACTTTATTTCCTATACCCATCATAAACCTCCACACCGTTCTCCCAAAAAATCTTCAAATCTTCGATTAAAGGTTCCAAATATACGTCTATGTCATTTCCTGGTTGTTTAGGCCCAGAAATTAACATAGATAACATCATGTACTTACGCTTCTGTTTCCAGTGATTTCTGGTAAACAACCGCTAGTCTTCCAAACTATCGAATAAACTTACTGATTGTTATTCAATCCCTCTGGTAACTCACAGGATCGACTAGATTGATCCTAGGATTCCTTGGTCATTAGGGTAACTCTCATGATCGAACAGATATTCATGGTTGGTATTTGAGTGTTGTGTAGGTGTTTGACTTATTTCGATTTCTCCCTTACAGATCTAAAGGTGTAATCAAAATGTATGTGCGCGAAACTAACTTGCATGAATAAATGTTAATTGTAAAGACATGTAAAATGGCATAAAAGGCAAGTAAATGGCTTCGAATTATAAAAACAGTTAATGTAAAAGATGCTCTGGAACGTAAAAGATTCGGAATATGAAGAAAGCGTTTAATGCAAGAAATCTGTAAATGACTTTAAGTAAAAATAGGCTTTCGAAAGACAAAACTTGAAGATAAAGGCATGAAAAGTATGACAGTTTTCTGGAATGTAAAAGTGTTTGAAATGTAAAGAAAGCAGTAAAATGTAAGGCTTCAATGAAAAGATTTCGAAATAAAAAGACTTTAAATGAGAAAACTTGTAAATGGTATTTGGCAGAAAGATAAAGGAAAGTGCTGGAAATGATAAAAGGTTTTCATTAAATCATAAACATGTGGTGCTATCATACGTACATTGCTCTTGCATTCGTTTCCCTAGCCATGTGGTAATTTGAATGTTTACTGAGTATTTAGTACAATAGATATGACACACGAAATCCTAATACTAAGACTTCTATTTATACTACTTCGACCATAACGGTCTTGCTATAAGATCATGCCACGTTCAGAACATGCAGAACAATGCCTCTCTCTTGTTTCCACGTGTCTCCAAATGCTCCAGCACATAAATTTCAAACTTCGAATGCCCCGCTTCCATTTGAATTTCAAATGTTTTGGTATTTCTCCGCTTCGAACGCACTTCTCAGACACAGCCTTGTTGTCATTTCGAGACTTCTTTAGATATGTTCCCACAATTGCCACTCGAAGCTCCAAGCTTTGATATGCTTATTCAAAACACTGCTTCTGCTACTTCGAAACATGACGCTTTGTTTCATTTCGATCGAAACGTTCAACTTACTTGGCTTTTAATAATATTATCAAAATCTTCAGCCAACAGCTTCATACATAGCCACGGAGGTAGGTTATAAATCATAAGAATCACATGCCATGTGCTATGCAAGATACTTTGAATACCGTGTGGGTTCATTCGATCAATAGACAATGTCAAGTGAAGGTTTCTTGCTTCTTTTCCAAATTCAGGATAATCATTATCAATTTTCATCCACTGTGGTGAATCTGCCGGATATCGAAACTTTCCATCAACAATTCTTTCATCTGCATGCCAAGTTAAGTGTCTTGAATCGGTTTCACTATGATACATCCGTCTAAATCTCGGAATTATAGGAAAATACCATAAGACTTTTGCCAGAGACAACTTTTTCTTATATCGAGGGGCACCGCATTTAGGACACTCATTTAACGATGCATACTCGTTTCGAAACAAAACGTAATCTTTTGGACATGCATGTATCTTGTCATAGCTCATGCCAATAGAGTACAACATCTTTTTGGCCTCATACGTTCGATTGGGGAGAATATTATCCTCTGGTAGCATATCTTTCATAAGGGCTAATAACTCTGTGAAACTTTTATCCGACCATCCATTGTCCGCCTTTAAGTTGTACAACTTTAATACCGCAGACAATCTTGTGAATTTTGTACAACCATTATATAACGGTTTCTCTGCATCGCTTACCAACCTCTCGAACATTTTGGGACAATCATTAAGATCTTCTTCAAGCGCTTCTGCAATCTCTTCAACTCGATCATAATCGTATGTATCTGTGTCATTGTCGTTTGAAGCATAGGTCCTATTATCCCACGATTCATCATTCTCGTCACTTTTCTCACCATGCATATTCCAACATGTATAACTTCTATCAATTCCATACCGTATTAAATGCGATGCCAACTGAATCGTGTCAACCCGATTCCTATAACAGCAACACAAACAAGGACATGTCATTCGACTGGGGTCTTCGGCGTGCGCAACAGCAAACTTAACGAATTCCGATACCCTGTTCTCGTACTCTTTCGATAATCGATTGGAATACATCCATGTCTTATCCATGGTTTACGGTTTCTGAGTCAATCTGAGCTAAATGATAAATTAGAAAACAAAACCAATACTCAAAACCTGCACTTGCTCTTGCACAACCATATAACAAAACTAATACTCAATACTTTTCACTAAATTTATTTTATTCTATCAACTACTTTAGTACACAAGTATAACACAAGAAACCATAAACAAGAAACCATCATTGCTCAAAATCAATCATAAAAAGCACACGAAAAAAACAATATATTAATAGAGTTAACAATATATATATATATGGCTACCTTTATTAAATATTTTGTTACGCTCTCTATTATTTCTCTCTTAGCTTGTTTTACCAATGCACAATTTATTAATATAAATGATGTTTGATAAAATAAAAAGCACATGAAAATGTGTTGTTTTCTATTAATATCAGGACCATAGAATTTAATCAGATTAGAACAGCACGTAAGGAAGCAAATTAATTGTATGTAAATATAATAAATTAGAATCAAAGCAAGCATAAAACAATTTATTCATACAAAACTATACTAGAAATTGAAATACCTGGAGCTGAGTTGTGTAACTTTGTGTTGTATATTGTTGTGATTTCTGATGCAGCAAACTTTGTGATTTCACCTTGCGGTTCTCCTGTGGCAAGCGGTGGTCGTTGTTCTCTCTGCAGATGCTAACGGAGGCGGAGGTCCTGATGAAGAAGTCCTGAAACTGCCCCGGTAGTCCTGAACAAGAAGACGGAGGCAGAGGTCCTGATGACGAATAGAAAAGTGGTAGTCTTGATCGTGAAGAAAATCTGCTCGTAAATGCTAACGGAGGCAGAGCTCTGGTTTAGGGTTTTGATAATATCATGAAGAACAATAGAAAAGTGATGATACAAATTTTTGATATTTATTATAAAACAACCTACGAAAGCGCTTTTAAAAGCGCTTTCTAAAGGTCACCTAGAACAACGCTTTTTAATGTAAAAGTGCTTTCGTAGCATATCCTATAGCAGCGCTTTTAAAAGCGCTTTCTAAAAGCCAGCTTTAGCAGCGCTTTGGAAAAGCGCTTTCTAAGGCTAACCTTTAGCAGCACTTTTGAAAAGCGATTTCTTAAGGTATCCTCTGAAAGACACCCTTTAGCAGCGCTTCCCAAAAAGCGCTTTCTAAGGGTAACCTTTAGCAGCGCTTTTGAAAAGCGCTTTCTTAAGGCACCCTTTGAAAGCGCTTTTTTTAAGCGAATTTTTTTTAAAACCTACAGCAGCGCTTTTTCCTAAAAGAGCTTTCTTATATGTGCTGCTAAAACTTATTTTTGGCATAGTGAGACTAAAATAAATCTTCACTCTTAAAAAAATAATCAAGTACATTAAAATCAATTATACATTTTTAAAATCATTTTTGATTTTTAAAAATTAAAAATTAAAGATACACTTATCAAAATTTTGAAATATATATTTTTTAATCATTCATTATTATGGTAGTTACATGTAACCAATTGCTTCACGATCAGTTAGATTATTTGTGGTATGCGTATGTTATGTATAACTAAGTTATATCCATAATGTTGTTCGAAAGGAAAAATGTAAAACAAAACTTGATTAATAAAAGTGGGTGCAAGTAGAGATTTGTTGAAACTCTGCATTAATTATGTTACATTCTTTTAAAATGTAGTAGTGTTGGCCATATGGTCTATTTTAGTGTAGGAGTTGAACATGATTTAGACAAACAACTATTATATAATATATATGTTGCAAAACAATATTAGATATGAAAAAGATAATGTTAAAAGTGTACCATATATTTGCATTATCATACCTTATAATTATGCTATTGTATTATTTTTGATAAAAAAAATTCTTATGTCATTGCTATGTGATCGTGAGTTTCTTGTGTATAGTAGTGTATCCATCCACATGTTTCAATATTAATTAATTACACTACGAAATGAAACAAAAAAAAAAAGGTTAATCCATGTGATCTTGTTGCTTTGTGTATAGAAAGACATTCAAAAGTGATCATTCTAAAAAGTAGATATTAATGACATACTTTGTGCTACTTTGTTTTAATGTCACTTATTGATTTGATTTTATAAATTATATCCAAATTCAGTTATATATGAAGTAAATAATTTATTTTTAAAATCATGTCTGATTAACTAAAAATTAAAAATAATAAAAGATATTAAAAGTATTTTTTATGGAAAAATTTAGGTAAATTTTCTTAAATGTGATTTATATTTTTTTAAAATAAAAATTTGATAAATGTATAATTTCCTTCTACACATATGTAATTTCTTCTTATTTTTACTCGCTAAAAGATATTTAAGTATATTTGATATATTTTTATTGGAGAAAAATATGAATCACACCTATGAAATTGTATCTAAGTATTTTTCATCTTTTATTTCTCTTAACATTAAAATTATAGATATTAAAAATAAATTTATAATTTTAAACAAAAGTTTAGATTTATTTTTAATAATTTAGATCTTATTGATTTGATTTTATAAATTATATCCAAATTCAGATATATATGAAGTAAATAATTTATTTTTAAAATTATGTTTGATTAACTAAAAATTAAAAATAATAAAAGATATTAAAAGTATTTTTTTATAGAAAAAATTTAGGTGTATTTTCTTAGATGTGGTTTATATTTTTTTTAATAAAAATATGATAAATGTATAATTTTCTTTTACACGTATGCAATTTTCTTCTTATTTTTACTCGCTAAAGATATTTAAGTATATTTATTATATTTTTATTAGAGAAGAGTATGAATCACACATATAAAATTGTATCTAAGTATTATCCATCTTTTATTTCTCTTAACAGTAAAATTATAGATGTTAAAAATAAATTTGTGATTTTAAACAAAAGTTTTGATCTATTTTTAATAATTTTTCCCATTAAAAATGAGATTATATAATTTTATCGTAAATATGAATAGTAACAAAATAAATTTATTAAATTTTCTTTTTTAAAGAATTGAAAAAAATAATAAATTTGTTTGATTTAAATATTTAAAAAATTAAAAATATGCAGCTATTAAGAAACTCAAATAATCTATGATAAAAAAAAAAGAATTCAAATAATAAAAAAAAAATAGTATATTTTTTTTCAGTATATAAATATTATTTTTGTAAAATAAAATCAATATTATTTATATTTTTTGTATGCTACAATTAATTGGTTATATTAACTAATTCTTATAATTTGATGGAGTTAATTTAATTAATTTTATAATATTATCTTATGATCTTATCGGTTGATCAGAACCTGCAACGTGGCTAAATGATGATTTTTGGATGGACTGGAAAGTCAAGGAGGAAAATAAGGGATTGTACTTGCAGAGCATTTTGACGATCAAGTAGGTGTGAGAGCAAAAGAGATACAAATAAAGTGTCAAGGTTTTAGTGATGAATAATGGATATTCGATACTTGGCCCTCACATATGTGAGAGTCTATATAATATCCCCGACGCTTGGCCATTGGTTCTTGTTTTTGGGCCTGGATATGCGGGTCCATAAAAATAGGTAATTTTCAGGACTCGGTCAAAACGGGCATGTGTGTTCGTAACTAGTCGTTGGATCCGAGGAAGAGGCGGGTTACTGCAGATGGCCATTCCAAACGAGTCCTGGTTGTCTGCAAGACTCGTGTCGTACTGACGGGAGATAACTGTTGACTGGATCAGACATGCATGTCGGGTATAGCTGGTCGTGTGCTCAGGGGCATGGTCGACCAGAATGTTGGGCCACTATTGTTGGGTCGTGCCAAGGGTAGAAGCGGATTGGACCAATTCTAGCTGTTGGGCCAGTCCAGAACAGTAGCCTCCCCAAGTCGTTGCTTCTAGGCATATGAGTGATGACTTAGAGTCAACCCGTGCGCCGAAGAGGAAAACTCATTATTGGCGCTTGTTGTTCGCAACAGGGACGTATCGTGATCTTTACGAGGACATGCTCGTACGTGGTATATTGTTATTTATTAGGTTTATGCATGTTTGTATGCTTGTGTGCCTGAGACATTTTATTTTGATTAAGAGTTTTAGGGGTTTTCTCGTTAACATTTGACTCCGCTAATGTGGGTGACTGGTCGAACAGTCAGGGTGATCACCTGGCATGGGCCGGAACTCAGGTCTTGTTTTAAGGGCCCGAGCTTGGCAGCATGAACTTCCCATCACGAGCTAGGTGTTCCGCCATCGTGGTACGAGGACGGTGGAGCTCGTTTTAGTTTTCCACGTCGGGCTAAGAATCTGCTCGTTAAAAGAGTGGAGACTTGCCTATTTGTTTAATTGGGAGTGTCATGCTTGTACCTGGGCATGCTCATGTGGTTGGGCAAATTGTGTTTGTTGTTTCGACGAGACACGCCGACTCTATCAGTGTCTTAACTGTAATATTGCCTTAATTTTTTGGTGTTCCAAGGTCGAGCAAGTTGTTCTCCGTGCAGGTTTTCGAGATAGTATGCCCCATTTTCGTTTTTGCTCAAATGTGATAGTATCTCTTAGATGTCGGACTTGTTCCACCTTTCTTCTTCGTGCTCCCGAGCTTAGATAGGATGTCTGCTCGGGTGTTGCGTTCATGGGGAACATATGCCTGCCAGGTTGGTGTGTTCGCGGGGAACATATGCCTGCCATGCTAGTGTGCTCGCGGGGAGCATAAGCCTGCCAGGCTAGTGTGCTCGCGGGGAGCGGATTCCTGCCAGGCTGGTGTGCTCGCAGGGAGTGGATGTCGGCCAGGCTGGTGTGCTCGGAAGGAGCAGTTGTCTTCCAGGCTGGTGTGCTCATAGGGAGTGGATGCTTGTCAGGCTTGTGTGCTCGCGGAGAGCGGATGCCTGCTCGGTTGATGTGTTTGCGGAAATGGTTCGTTTATGCGCTCTGCTCGTCAGGGATGATGGTGAGGTTATTTATGTTGTGATGCTGAGCATTATTGGCGCTCACTTTCTCCTCGTACTCTATGTACGCTCGGGCTTTGAGGAGGAGGGAGTTGAGCGTAGTTGGTGATTCGATGCCCACTACTTTTGCAAAGTCGCTACAGGGACAGAGCTCGCGTTCAAGATGGTATTTTTTAATGGTGTCAATCATGGAGACCTATACTGCTTCTTTATTGAAGCGCTCGATATATGCTCGCATAGACCCATCTCTACTCTGGATAATATCTTCAAGTGAAGCCTATGATTTTGGATGTCAATGGGAGGCGGTGAAGTGCCTTGAGAACATCCTCCCCAACTGTTTCTAGGAGGTAATAGACTCGTCTGGGAGGCTTTTGTACCGAGACATGACTCCTTTCCTCAGAGTAGTCGGGAACAATTTGCACTTGATGGCGCCCCTAACTTCTCGATAGTCGAGCAGGGCGTCGATATTCTCTTTATGTTGATCAAGATCAGTCATACTGTTATACATTCCCAGCGGGGGTGGCATAAAATACACATCAATTATTGACACTTTGAGACCTTTTATTTTACTTTTGATTAGGTTAAATAGTTATTTTAGTCATTTTGTGTAGTATTTAAAGAGTTTTGAAGGTTTAATGTGTTTGTTAGTGTTTCAACAAAACTTGTGCAGGAAAGATGCAAAAAGTGGAGAATTTAGGCTAACCAAGCATAAGAAGGAAGAGTGAGTTGCTGCAAAGGATCGCCCGGTGTTTACCCTCGAATTTTGGTAAACAACCGTTGATCTTCCAAATCCTTTCACGGATTCAGTTACTTGCAAGATCGATCAGATTGATCCCAGAACACGAGTGTCTTTATTGATCTTTTAACTTGATTGTGTATTTAACATGTTTTGTATATGAAGACAAATGGCTTCAAATGTCAAATTAAAATGCATATGAAGTGAAAGTAAAATTACTTCTAAATTTGAAATGGTAAAAGGCTTAAGTAAATGTTACTGGAAATTCTGCAGAAAGTAAATGCATTTATATTAAATGGGTGTATCATACGTACATCCTCAATAAACTCGTTTCTCTTTAACACTTGGTACTTTGAGTAATTTCTGAGTAATTTGTACAAAGATGTTCACCGTCTAAATTGAAATACTAAAGCCACTATTTATACTACTTTGACCCTAACGGTCTTCTACACGAACTAATGCCACATTTCTGTTTGCATGTCTTCGATGAACTCAAAGCCTTCCACGCGTCTTTTTGGATAAGATCAAAAATATTTGAATTCAAATCTCCTTCTTATCTTGAGCGCCAATCTCTGAAGATGGTCGGAAAAAAAACGTTTGAAACCTTAGCCATATTTCGAATAACAACCTTTATTCAATAATTCGAATTGGTAAACCTTTCCAACAAATTTTACTCAATTCGTATCTCAACCTTTATGGCTTCACATAAATAAAGTTGTGGAATACTCTGAAGTATATTCAAGTCTAACTTAAAAATCCTTAGTCGAAATTTCCAGCTAACAAATTGTCCCCAAGAAATATTCATTTCGAAACAAGAAATGTATATTTTTTGCAACCTCTTCAAAATTTTGACTCCCTGAACATGATGTCAATCTTTCAACTAATCTGACGTCATCCTCATGATGATCTTTAATCTCAAAATGTCAAATCACAACATGGATATCTATAAATTCCATCATTAGCTACAATGACTAGTTCCTGTATTGGAACTCACAAAACCGTTCATCAACACACAGGATCATGCTACACGTGTCCCACTAACCTGGGAATTTTAATTTCTCTTTCATCAAAACAGTTCACTTTCTTCCATATAAATAATATTTTAATCTCTTTTTCCTTTTCTCAATCTTATTCAACCTTCAAGCTTCTTCTTTCTCAAATCTCCAGCAAAACTGTCTTAACAAATTTCTTTTCTTATCTGCATCAATGGCGTCTCAAAGCAAAACCAATTATGAAAAGGGTAAACGAAACAAAGACAATGCTGCCTCTAAACCCCTTCTTCAAATATCAGCACCATTGATGATTGGGAACCAGGAATTCATCCCAACACCATCTTTGAAGAATGAACATATATCCATATATTCTTCACAGGTATTAATTCCTTTTACTCTTGCCTCTAAAATATTAGGGTTTATGGGTCCAGTCCTTGATATAGAGAAATTACCTAAACTTAAAAAGTTTTTTCCAACTCACCATTCCACCAAACCCATTGCTAGCAAGACTAATGTAATCATGAAAACTAAGGCAGATGATGGACAGGATGTTCAAGAGAGCCTTCCTCAGGAAGAAAAAGAACTGATAAAAATTCCTTTAAATTTAGACTTTGTTACTGAAGTATCATGCCCCTTTAGATCAGGTTCGTAGAAAGACGACCAAAAGTACTTAGGTTGGTTAGCTAGGGTAGAAAAAGTAAAGCTAACTACCTGGAAGGAATTAGGGATTTTCGACTTGATTCATTTGTCGAAGTATGGTCCTGAATACTGTCAATTGATGTTGACGGCTTCGCTGTACTTCTGGGACAATACTTTTAACACGTTCCTCCTTCCTTGTGGTATAGTCACCCCAACCCTTTTCGACGTTGCTGCCATCACTGGGCTTCAACCCACTTGAGAGACTTTCAATCCAACAATCGATAGTGATGACACCATTGATTTTAGCAAAACCTCTCCCACATATAACAATTACATGGATCATTACATAGGAACCACATATGAAGTCAATGATCAAGAGCACATTGCTTTCCTTGCGTTGTGGCTCTCAAGGTGTGTTTTCTGCTGCAAGTCTCTCCAAGTTGCAAGGAGATTCTTGACCCTTGCTAATCAATTGCACGCCGGTCGAAACATTTGCTTGAGCAAATTGATTCTCGCTGGACTCTATGAAAGTCTTGGGGAGGCTTCTTCGAGACTGAAAGAATTCGAGCCCCAAACCAACATCCTCCTAGCTGGACCTTATTGGTTGTTGCATTGTGGTTGAATGCCACATTCGAACCTTCTCTTTCAACCTACAACACTGTTAACGAAGCTGATTCTGAGGTCGAGAATATGACTATTGAAGGAACCATACTAGTTCGGTTGACCCCTGACGAAGGAGGGGAAAATTGAAAGAGTGCTTCACCAGACACCTTATGATGTTTGTGAGGAGGCACAAATACACTCCTTCGATGGATCCTTTTGCTGCGAGAAGTCATGGCCCATAATGGTTTACCAGACCATTATTGAATCTTTCCACTGAGCAACAGGTGGAATCCCTTTGAATCTGGGAAGCCTTTCTTACTCCTAGACTTCTCCTTACCATGATTATGCCTAAGAAAACCCAGAATATTCTGCTCACCTACCAGCCAAACTTCGTAGCAAGACAATTTGGTCTTTGCCAGATTCTACCAGAACCA
Source organism: Vicia faba (assembly GCA_948472305.1). Taxonomy (NCBI): domain Eukaryota; kingdom Viridiplantae; phylum Streptophyta; class Magnoliopsida; order Fabales; family Fabaceae; genus Vicia; species Vicia faba. The sequence goes on from OX451741.1 coordinate 1,136,408,247, forward strand.
TTATATCATAACAAGAGTGGTATTTTCCACAGAGGGATGAATTTCAATAATGTCGAAGCCCAAAGCATTATTAGAAAATTCATAGGCCTTTTTCACATCACTTATGTGCCCTTTACCCCTTCATACTACTGCACTAAAGACTTTGAAGACTGGTGGCAAGAATATTATTCTTCCAGCATGTGCGGCGTCAAAGACTTTCAAAAACATCTAACAAAAGCCTTTGCTTCTATGCAGGACAAGACGAAGAAAGGTATGCAACGACACATCAAGGAGATCCAGGCATTCCAAAAATACTTTGAAACTTTCTACAATCCCACTGATCTTGGTCGAACCATTCGAGACGCATTTGTGACCTTGAAAGAAAAATTTACAGCGAAACTCCCACATTTGTGCATACCTTCGCGTGTCAAACCTGAGGACAGATATGACTTGGCTTTTCAATTAGAGCCTCCAAAATTTCCCAGATTGCCTACAACGGACTTCGCTTTGGCCTGGTATCCACCTTATCCACCATGGTTATCGGTGAAAGAGGATTTTAAAGTCATGAGGCAAGATGCACTTAAACTTGAAAAACGAGTGGTTGCGACCAAGCATAGTTTGTATAGTTTCAAAGGATTCCTTCATCTGGATTTAAAACATGTCAGGATGGACACTCCAGAAAGTGAAGGTTTGGAAACCATGGACTCCTTGGTTACTTCGAATTCAATTCTTTTCTTCGAAATAATCTTTAACCCTCTCTCCCTCTACATCTATTGAGAGAAAGCACACCAAAGTAGTGAAGGCTACTACATCGACAGGGTATGTGCAAGTAGCCCCAATACCAAAGCCTTCGACAACTAGAATTCCTGAAGCGGCTAGAGAAGTTAGCAAGATCGACAAGGTAAGCTTATACTTTTTACTTATTTTTTACCTACTCGTTGAATCATGCATTGATTTGTGGTTTTTTTATTTTCGTTTCAGGATACCGAAAAACCTCCACTTACTCCAAAAAAGAGAAAACTAATAAGCGGGTCCACCTCGACACCTGAAAAAACCAACACCATGCCATCTGCAGGCCTTACCAAAGCCAAAAAGCAGAAAAAGAAAATAAAATCCTCCACTGCAGGTTCTCCTTCAAAGGAAACTTGTACCAAAAACCAACTCCTTCCAAGTCCAACAAAGAAAGAAGATAGTGTGGCCTTACTTGTAGCCCGATTATTTGAAGAAATTGAAAGTGATAACTCCAGCCCTGGGGCTGAGGAAAGAAAAGTAATAACTTTTATAATTTTTTAGTCAAATTTTAAATCAATCAAATTTTAACCCATGTTTCATTCGTGGGAACAACCAATCACCCTTAGTGAATCTCTGGTTCAGCATGGGGTTCCTCACAACGCCAACACACCATCTATCCCACTTTCCTCAGCGAAAGTCTCAAACAAAGGCTCAACCACTGATGTGCACATGAAAGATATCCAAACAGAAGACCCTGATTCTCCTCAATTACTGCAGAAATCGAAGCGACAAACAATAATGGACGAACAAACCGATACTGCTGCTTAAGGGGAACCTATTCAAGCCAGTTCAGACGATAGTCCATCTGCTGATGCTTCTCCGAAGGCTAATAGGGGGAAATCTGATGAAGAAGAATCTAATAGTGATTCCAATGAGTGTGCTGATGAAGATAACATCATTTTACACGAAGATACCAACATGGATGACACTGAGGACCAAGACCAACAAATCCAAAACATTCCAATTTCATCTGAAGCTGAGAATCCTACAGCAAAACCTTCCAACTCCAAAGTTACTGAAGACGCTTTCCTTCCGTCGAAGAAATGGAGCTTTTAAAGAAGACGAACCCTATGCAGTATATCATACTTTTTAGATCCATAAAGGACTTAATGATAGAAATTTCTTGCCTCAGCCTAACTACTGCTTCAAGTGATACTTCGACTGACGAATCCAATGAAGCATTGCTTCAGAAAATCAAAGACACGGTCTTTGGGGAAGATTTATTTGAACTGGTTAAGACAAATGCAACTGTAGGTATTGTTATGAGGAAGCTTATCTATAAAGTCGATTTGGGGAAATGTCCCCCTAAGATTGCTGAGGTTCTGATTGATTTGACCATGCTTATCAATAACTTGGAATTTGACTTTCTCAGAGAGAAAGATGTGGATTCCAAACTCACGGAGAAGAAAAAAATTCAAGACTTGAAGTGGGCGCAAACTTTTGAGTTATCAGATAAGGTTGAGAAGCGTGAGAAAGCCAAAGAACTTGCCCAAAAGGAGCAAGACAAGATTTCTTCTTCTATTGCCCCCTGGAGAAAATAGATTGAAGAGCTGCAGAAGAAAATTTTTGAGGGTGAAAAACGTCATCAAGCTCTCGAAGAAGAGAAAAATGATGGAGCCAGCGAAGATTTGAACCAAAGCATCCAATGTATTAATGAATGTGATACGGTGGGTGAACTGACTTGATATTTTGCGTTTGTGTTTGCAAATGTTTCAGTTTAGCAAGAGTCGCCACCGACTTTTTATTTTATCCTAAGGAAAGGTCAAAAAGCACAGGAAAGACCTTTGAGATGTTTTCTTGGGTTCGAGGAGTAGATTATGAAAAGGGAAGGTGCAAGCACCCTTTTCATCCATGGTTATCCATGGGCTCTTAGTTACTTGTTTACATCACTTGCCTTTGCTTTTCAATTGTTTGAAATGGTGCTTTGTGTGTGGTTTTGAAAGATGTTTTGAAAAGAGGCCATCGTTGTGGCAACCTTTGTAATGATTATTGTTTGAATGTATACAAAGGTGTTTTTGTCTTTTGAAAAAAAAGTTTCAATGTTTGAAAGTTTTGATTTGGGAAATGTTTTAAAATTGTGTTGTGAGATGTGTTTTGAAAATGGCAAGGATGTTTTGCAAGTTTGATCAAGTAACTAAGAGTTATCTACCCTATTTTACTCAAAGATCTTTCCTATATGTTTTTAACCCTTTTGACAGTGTTGTTTCACCATTGCATTTGGTGAACAACCTTGTATTAGGATGTTAAACGGGACAGGCGCGGGTCATCGTATAAACCATGATAGTAATAGTGTTAAGTATCTTTGGCAAATTTTTGAGGGACTTGATCATTTTTGTTTAGGCAGCCGAGATAGCGTCATCGAGGGACTATGATCTTTTGTTTTGTTTTTGTTTTTCCAAAGTACCCAACATGCATAACATGGCCCATTTTTAAGGCAATAAGTGGATTGTAACCCTAGGGGTGCAAGTGTGCATTGTGTTTGATTTTCATGCATTTTTGTCTTTGATTAGGTCAAGCTACTTGTTTGATTTTGATTTTTGCATACAAACCCTAATCTCTAATCATGGCATAATTGAAAGCGTGAAGTGCGAGAATTAAAAGTCTAAGCTATTACAACACAATTATGGGGATGGGGGTACAATCTTTGAATGGGGGTGTATTTGACAAGAAATATAAACCCTAGTTTACTATTACATCAAAATTGAATTTAAATGCATAGATAACTGGACAATATTTAAATAAATAAAATAAACAAATATATCAAATAATATGAATTATGCAAAAAAGGTTTTTGTTTATTTATGTATGTAAAAATATTTAATGTAAAAATAAAGAAATAAATAAAAGATTAATTTTATTTGGTTAAGGGTGAAACCGTAATTTATTTAAGAAAGTAAATATATTAATTATTTTATTTATATACAATAAAAATAAAATAGTATGTGTGTTGTATCCCAAAATTTGCCCTCTTATATTCCTCAAAGATTTGTCAAGAATGATCCTCAAATGGTTCAAGATTGCTCAAGAGGTTGCATAGTCAAACCACTTCCTAAGACATCTGAAATTAGGGTTTTGGTTCTTTCAAGGAATTTGAGGTTTTCAATGGCTCAAACAAGTCTCATATGCCCATATACATCCTCAAGCACCTACATGCCAAGTTTCAAGGCTCACAGTGCCAATTTGCACAGTCAAAAGCCCCATTTGATCCACAGTCAACTACAAGGGCAAAATGGTCATTTCACAGCCAAAAGTCAGAATTTTTGGTCAACATCTCATTTTGAGTCCACAATCATCATTTGATCAAGTCTTGATCATGATTCCACAAGAATAGCTCAAAAATCATCAAGGTGCAAAAAGTTACTATTTTTGGACAGTAGAAAAGTCAATTGTATCTTGACCAGGGCATAACTTTTTCATGGTTCATCATAAAAATCCCATACAATGCTAATTTTGAAGGGGATGACATTTCCTATAATCCATCTTCACATTCCAAGTCCAAGAAATGCTCTCACAAAAAGTTATCAATTTCTACATTATAGGTCAAATTCAAAAGTCAACAAAAATGCACTTTAAGTCAAAGACCATAACTTGAGTTTGGTAAATCCAAATGACATGGGACCAAAGGCATTGGTTAGAGGACTTCAAGACCTTTCCAAAATGTCCAAGAACATGGTCATAGGATCAAAATTGAGCAAGATATGCATTGGAGAAGTTGGGAAATTGTTAGGAATTTGCAAAAGTCAACTTTGCTCAAAACACCTTATTTTGGCTAATGGGCCTCAAATCTCTTCTTGAAACTTCATCCATGGCCTATGCACGACCCATCAAGATTAATTGAATTTATTTTCTTATTTTTTATTGATTAATTGGATTTTTATTTAATATTAATTCATTTAATTAATTTAAATTGTAGGAAAATACAAAGATTTGGTTTTTAAATCTTTTTGTGAAGCAAATATGACCTAAAAAGGCTGGAAATTTCGTGCACCAAGTCAAAGATGCAAAATCTCCAAAATTGGCAACTTTGTTCAATCATGAAAATGCAAAAAGATTTGATTTTCAATCAAATATTCAATCATCATTGCAATGGATTCTTGCTCAAGATTTTGACCTAATTCCATTCCTCTATATATATGCAAGAAAACCCTGATGCATACACGTGAGAAAGCTGCAGAAAAGAGGCCATGACATATTGAGAAAATTCAAGAAAAGTTGAAACTGACTTTTGCATTCTAGGGCAATTTAAAGACTTTTGTTGATTCTAATACACTGCAGGAGGTTCCCAAAACGTGTTACAATCAAATTCCAGCTTCAAAGCCCAAGAAATCACTGAGAATAGAACCATGGTTTGAAGCTTTTTTCCAGAATCGTATTGTCTATTTCATGCGCATTTAACATATTTTCTTGGTTGTTTTGCATTGCTAGGAATCATATGAAGCTAATGGTATGGTTTAATTGAACTAAAACGCCATAAATCGCAAGATGCCATGAACGGTTTTCTAGGGTTCTTGAGTTTGAAATTGGGGCTTTCTAAACCCAGAAAAATTAAGACTTGTAAGGCACATGGATAGAATCGTTGAACCCAGACTAACATGATTCAACCCTCGCGAAATATTTATGTAAACCACGGCTCTATTCGCTATTTTTCCTTACTGTAGTTTGTGGGGGTTAAAAACCCCCGCTATCTAATGTTTGTTTTTGCAGAATGAAGGAAGAAGATGATGATGTGTTGATACATCATTGGACCATTTGAATAAATACGCGCGTTTTTCTTTTGTACAGCATATTCTTTGGTTTATCAATATATTAATTGCCTGTTATTATAATACTAAAAGCGTGCAAGTGGTGTAGTGGTTGTTGTGTTGGCTTGGAACCATTGGGACCTGGGTTCGAATCCCAGGTCCCCCCAAAACGCTTATATTATTTTTCTTAACATGTTCTTGTGCAGCTTTCCAAAAGAGACCTACCATATGTTATAAATCTCAGCATGCCAAGTGGCTCTTGGCCAAATCTGAAGGCCAGGATGGAAAGACCATTGTACTCCCCAATCAACGCGCGTGTGGACAATCCATGGAAGTCAAAACAGGCTTGAGTCAATGGGCCTGAAAATTGCATCATGCACCTCCTAACCTGGCCCATCACCCCCTGGTTTCATTATTTCTTTTCTTCTTTTTTTATATTTTTTTCTTTTAATTGTTTTATTATTAATTATTATTATTATTATTTAATTAACCAAATTAACTTTTTTTTTCATAATAAAATTCAGAAAACTAAAAATGTAATATTAATTATTATTATTATTTATTAATTTCACCCTTTATTATTTTTGTAAATAAATACTAACAAATCAATTTAGTCTTTTAATTAGGTTAATTTCAATATTTTTTGCAATAAATAAAATAAATTAGAATTAGGGTTTTCACTAACTTTTGACTATTTTTATTTTTATTTTCCTTAAAAACATTAAAAAACTAAAAAATACTTTTTTCTTTTAATTAATTAATTAATTAGTTTTAGGATTTAATTTAATTCATAACCAAAACTTATTTCTTTCTAAAAAAGGGTCAAAACCCTAGAAACTTCTCTGATTCAATTTTTCTCGCGCATGTTTATTTTTATTCATATTTTTAACCATATTATGTAATTGCTCCGAGGATGTAATAGCTTTAATTAGGACCTTTTTATCGCTTTCTTTATTTTCTCGCATTTATTTTTCAAGGGTTGTTTTTGGCGATGTAAATACCCGACGCCTTGTAATAGCGTAGATTTACTTTCCGCAAACTATTAACTGTTAGATGTATGCTAACTAGGCTATGCATGACAAGACTTATCTGAAAATTAAAATCAAAACGTAGCTCACCATAACATGTACAAAGATAACTTAACATGAAACCTGACACACTCGCACATGCCACTCCTAGGGTACGCCTCACTTGGTTGCCTCGACGTGGTCATTGAGTATAGGGTGTTTTAGAGACTTATCTGAAAATTAAAATCAAAACGTAGCTCACTGTGATCGGTGGATATAAAACTGACTGTTTTTTTTAGCTGGTTTCGCGAAATGTCGCGGAAGCAAGAGTCGCCACCATCTTTTATTTTCTCCAACATGGAAAGGACAAAAGCACAGCAAAATTCCTTATGAGAATGTTTCTCGGTTCGGGAGGTAGATTTATAGAAAGGGAAGGTGTTAGCACCCTTTCTATCCGTGGTTATCCACGGGATCTTAGATACTTGCTCTCATGTTTTCAAAATGTTTGCTTTTCAAAATGTGAGTGGGTTTTGAAAAAGTTTCTTTGAAAGATTTCTGAATAACTCTTGTATCTGTCCTTAAGAGTGTTTGAAAAATTTGTTTTGAAAGCTTTTGAAAGTGTAAGGTGTGAAAAGTATTTTGTTTGTTTTTTAAAAGAGCAAGTATCCATGAGTCATCTACCTACCCTAAGGAATTAAGCTGTGTAAGTGTCCTTTAGGTAGTGCCATCCCACCATTGAGAGGTAGGTAGCACCACCGTTGGAGGTGTTCGGGTCAATTCGATTGTAGGGACGTTATGGTCACCGAAGCAACAGTAGGACACCTTAGAAGCTACCCTTATGTCCTTGATCCTTTTTTAATCCGAGGCAACCATTTCGAGGCAACTGTTTCGAGGCAACTGTTTCGAGGCAACTGGATCATGGACATAAGGACCGCTAAAACGTCCTATACTTGATGACCACGTTTCGAAGGCAACGAGTGAGGCGTACCCTAGAAGTGGTGTGTGCTTTGTGTGTTGTACTCAGTTAATTGTTTGTCTTGGTAATTAGTGAGCTACGAGTTGTTTTTATTTACATACATTCTTTCATGCATTTAACAGTTATGGGGTGCGGAAAGTAAATTGCAGAAACATAGATCCTACGCTATTACAAGGCGCGAGTCTATACATCGCCAAAAATTACAAAGACCCGTTTTTGGTAAATAAGTACGGAAAGTAAATAAAACAGTAAACCTAATTAACTATTACATGTCTTGGAAGCAATTACATAATAATAAACTAAGCGCGAATAAAAATTAAATCGAAAATGTTCTAAGGGTGTTGACCCTTTTAAGAAAAGAAATTGATTTTTTTTGGTCTTTTTTGTAATTAAAATGAAATTAAAAACTAATTAATGACTAATTGATTAATTTAATTAAAAGAAAATATTTTTTTTTGTTTTTTATGTTTTTATGAAATAAAAGAAATGGAATAAAATTAAAGGTTAACCTTACCTAATTCTAGATCTATTTTAATTATTTAAGAAAAGGAATTAAAATTGCCTAATTAAACTATTTTGGTTAATATTTATTTACAAAATAAAATAATAATAATAATAATAATGTTAATTCTATTTTTTTGGTTTTTTTATGAAAATGTTAATTGATTAATTGTTAATAATAAAAATAAAATAAAGGTCAGAAATTAAATAATAGAAAATGACAAAACAAAAATGAAAAAAGGAAGTAAAACCAAGGGGGGGTGTGGGCTGAAATGGAGGTGTTGAATTGAGAATTATGGCCCATTTGAGCAAGCCACGTTGACTTTCTTGGATTGCATATAGCGCGCTTGACTCCAGAGTATGGTGTTCTACACTTTTGGCCCTTGGATCTGCCTCCAATGACACTTGGCTTGCAGAGATGTGAGGCTTATGGTGCGCCTCAGTTTGGAATCTGCACAGGAAAGCGCTTGGAAAAATAACATGGAAATTATAAGGGGACCTGGGAATCGAACCCAGGTCCCAGAGATTGCATGACACGTTCACCACCACTGGACCAAACCTGCGCATTTGTTATTATAATGGAAAAGAAATATAATATACAAAAACTGCATTATATGCTGGAAATACAAAAACGCGCGCTTTAATTCAAATCAACCATACGTATATGAACACGTCATCGTCGTCTTCTTCGTACCTGCAAAAAAGAAATAAGATAGCGGGGGTTTTTAACCCCCACTAAGTGCAATGGCGAAAAATAACGAATAGAAATTGGGGCAACATAAAAAAGGCGCGATGGGTCCATTTTGTTCGTCTTGTCCAGCTGAATTCGTCCATGCCTGTTTGGAGCCCTGATTTTACAGTATGGTGAAACCCCCAATTTTAAACCTTGAAAACCCTAAAGTGCTTTAATGGCAAATCATGGTTTAACGCGTTAGAATGCAATTAGATTGTTCCATTAGCTTCAGAAGGCCCCTAACAATACAAACCAATCAAAAAAATGGATTAAATGCTCATGAAATATGATATACAGTTTTGAGAAATAAAGCAAACCGAGTGAGTTGTATGGCACGAATTCTTGAGGTTTTTGACTTGTTTCTGATTGCTAAATATTCCTGGCAATGCAAGGAGTGTGTCTGGATTAAAATGGAGGCTTAAAATGTGTTGCAAGGTGGTTTTCAGATTATGATTTTTCTCTTGAAAATTCGAAAGTGGCTTATGCTGTATGGGGCTCTCTAGGTCGTGAATTGTACAAGGAATGCTTGCATATATGTTATGTAATGAATATCAATCAGAATTATGGTCATTGAAGCCTTGCATTGAAGTTCTTGATTTCCTCCATAACCAACATTGAACCATTTGCCATATTTGTGAAAATTTGAATTTTTATGCCCATAATAGGCCTTGCACGAATTTGGAAGGTATTCCAAGGTGTATCAAAGCTAATCAACACAAAATATATCCCTCCATTAATTTCTTTGATTTTCATTTGAATTTTAAAGATTTAAAATGAATTAAATCAAATAAAATTAAATAAAAATGGAAAAATTAATTTTAAATCTTGAAATAAATTGTGGGACACGTGGGAGGCATGGCCAAGCTGAATCAAGTGGAAAAAGTGGGGCCCTTTTGTCAAAAATGAAGTTTCAAGGATAATTGATTTTGGCCATTTCACAAAAATTTCCCAACTTCCCTAATGCATATCTTGCTCAATTTTGAAGCTATTAACATGTTCTTGGACATTTTGGAAAGGTCTTGAAGTCCTCTAACCAATGTCTTTGGTCCCATGTCATTTTGATTTACCAATCTCAAGTTATGGTCTTTGACTTAAAGTGCCTTTTTGTTGACTTTTGAAAATGACCTATAATGTTGAAATTGATAACTTTTTGTGAGAGCATTTCTTGGACTTGGAATGTGAAGATGAGTTGTAGGAAATGTCTTCCCCTTCAAGATGAGCATTGGATGGGATTTTTCTGATGAACCATAAAAAAGCTATGCCTTGGTCAAGTTACAGTTGACTTTTCAGCTGTCCAAAAATAGAAACTTTTGACACCTTGATGATTTTTGAGCCATTCTTGTGAAATCATGATCAAGACTTGATCAAATGATGATTGTGGCTTCAAAATAAGATGTTGACCAAAAATTTTGACTTTTGACTGCCAAATGACCATTTTGCCCCTATAGTTGACTGTTGAGCAAATGGGACTTTTTACTGTGCAACTTGACCTTGTGAGCCTTGAAACTTGACATGTAGGTGCTTGACAATGTGTATAGGTATATGGGACTTGATTGAGCCCTTGAAAACCTCAACTTCCTTGCAAGAATCACAACCCTAATTTGACTGGCTTAGGAGGATGGTTGATTGTGTAGCCTTTGAGTAGACTTGAGCCATTTGAGGTGATGCTTGGCAAAACTTTTGAAGATTATGGGAGGGCAAATTTTGGGGTACAGCACTCACCATAACATGTACAAAGATAACTTAACATGAAACCTGACACACTCGCACATGTCACTCCTAGGGTACGCCTCACTTGGTTGCCTCGACGTGGTCATTGAGTATAGGGTGTTTTAGAGGTCGCCCTCCTGTCTAAAGATCCAAGTTGCCTCGAAACGGTTGCCTCGGATAAATAGGATCTAGGACATTAGGGTTACCTCTAAGGCGTCCTACTATTGCTTTGGTGACCACATGTCCCTATAATCGAATTGACCCGACAAACTCCAACGACGGTGCTACCTACTTCTCAATAGTGGGATAGTACTGTCTAAAGGACATTTACACAGCTTAATTTCTTTTGAGTAGGTAGAGGTTCTTAGATACTTGCTCTTTCAAAACAAAAATACTTTTCGCACCTACACTTTTCTGACAAAAGTTTTCAAACAAACACTTCATACACTCTTGAGGACAAATACAAGAGTTAAAATGAAGTTTTCAAACAAACTTTTTCAAAACCCACAAACACAAGAAAAGCAAAACCTTTTGAAAACATAGTGAGCAAGTACCTAAGAGCCCGTGGATAACCACGGATAGAAAGGGTGCTAACACCTTCCCTTTCTATAATCTACCTCCTGAACCCGAGAAACATCTTGAAAAGGAATTTTGTTGTGCTTTTGTTCTTTCCTTGTTGGAGAAAATAAAAGACGGTGGCGACTCTTGCTTACCGCGACATTTCGCGAACCAACATTTTAAAACAGTCAGTTCTATTTCCACCGATCGCAGAACTGGCGACTCTGTTGGGGACATATATAAGTGAGGTGTACCTTAGGATTAGATCACTTGTGTTTTCAATTGTATGCTTTGTATGCTTTAATTTTGTGGGCTTGTATTGGAGTTTCATAGATCCTAACCCGGATCTGGGGAATACCCTTTAGGTAAGTAGCAGTAAACTGTGAGGGACCTGTCCGGCGTAGATCGACACGGGTGAAGCAGTAGCTACGTTAATGTGACACCTTGGTCTGTACCGATATCCCTTGTATTGGAACGAGGAGAATATGGGTCTTCTGAGGAGTCATTAAGCACCAACTGACCTTAGAACCTTAAATTGACCAACTTGGCCATAGAACAGTAGCAGTATGCTACACTCATTGAGGCTAAACTCTCGCGATGGGTCCGGCCGCAAGAAAAGGTTACTAAGCTGGAGTTATGAACGATTGAGGGTAGTCAATGATATTGAGATCCTCTAGAACCCGGTTACTATTTTTAGGACATGTCTTAACCAACTGAAACTGAAAGAGGGTAGTACCTAAACTTCATGCTGGTCTAAAATCTAAGGGCTCTTTTGTGTGACTTGTGTGCCTTTGCCATGTTTGCCTTTTGTGAATACTTGTGGTGTGCCTTTATCATAACATCATAACATTGCATACATCCTGCATAAGGACTAACTCATTTCAAGGATCTCAAGGGTTTGTGGTGCAGTTCATAATGAACCAAATGTCTAGCAAGGGGCAAAGGGGATTTATTTTCCTCTAGCCAAGGTTGTTGTGTAAGATTAAGATTGCGCCTAAGAGGGGGGGTGAATTAGGTGGTGGTCGATTTTTGACTTATTTTATACTTTCTGGTTTTGATTTAGTGCTTTGAAAACTGTAAAGTGCAGAAAGTAAAGAGACACGGAGAATTATCCTGGTTCCTTCCACACCCCGGAAGTACGTCCAGTCCCCTTGCAAACACGCAAGAGATTTTACTATATTGTTAGAACTTTTACAAGACTCTTCCTAGTCTTATCCACTAAAGAACCTAACAAATAACCAAGAACACCCTCTTGGATTTCCAATAAGTCTAATGAGAACAATCCTCTCAAACGATACCTCTTGTTTCCAATAATGGACAACAAGGAACAAAAGTAATCTAATACTTAATTCCAACAATCCTGGAAATAAGTTACACTTTGTATGTTTTTATGAAGTATGATTTCTTGAAAGATGTTGATCACATAGAGTGACTTCTTTGAAGTTTCTTCTTTCTTCTCTTGTAAGCAATTCAAACTGTAACACAATGGTTAGATAATGCTCAAAGATTTCTGGAATTAGTCGTCAACAGATACACCCTGTCTGGATACAGGAATCGGATCTTCAAACTCTTCAGACGTGCCCTGGCAGGATACAGGAATCGAGTCTGGAATTAGTCGTCAACAGATACACCCTGGCAAGATACAGGAATCGGATCTTCGAACTCTTCAGACGTGCCCTGGTAGGATACAAGAATCGAGTCTGGAATATAGTCGTCAATAGATACACCCTGGCAAGATACAGGAATCGGATCTTCAAACTCTTCAGACGTGCCCTGGCAGGATACAGGAATCGAGTCTGGAATTAGTCATCAACAGATACACCCTGGCAAGATACAGGAATCGGATCCTCAAACTCTTTAGACGTGCCCTGGCAGGATACAGGAATCGAGTCCGGAAAATAGTCGTCAACAGATACGCCCTGGCAAGATACAGGAATCGGATCTTCAAACTCTTCAGACGTGCCCTGGCAGGATACAGGAATCGAGTCTGGAATTAGTCGTCAATAGATACACCCTGTCTGGATACAGGAATCGGATCCTCAAACTCTTCAGACGTGCCCTGGCAGGATACAGGAATCGAATCCGGAAAATAGTCGTCAACAGATACGCCCTGGCAAGATACATGAATCGGATCTTCAAACTCTTCAGACGTGCCCTGGCAGGATACAGGAATCGAGTCTGGAATTAGTCGTCAACAGATACACCCTGTCTAGATACAGGAATCGGATCTTCAAACTCTTCAGACGTGCCCTGGCAGGATACAGGAATCGAGTCTGGAATTAGTCGTCAACAGATACACCCTGGCAAGATACAGGAATCGGATCTTTGAACTCTTCATACGTGCCTTGGCAGGATACAGGAATCGAGTCTGGAATATAGTCATCAACAGATACACCCTGGCAAGATATAGGAATCGGATCTTCAAACTCTTCAGACGTGCCCTGGCAGGATACAAGAATCGAGTCTGGAATATAGTCATCAACAGATACACCCTGGCAAGATACAGGAATCGGATCTTCAAACTCTTCAGACGTGCCATGGCAGGATACAGGAATCGAGTCTGGAATATAGTCGTCAACAGATACACCCTGGCAGGATACAGGAATCGGATCTTCAAACTCTTCAGACGTGCCCTGGCAGGATACAAGAATTGAGTCCGGAAAATAGTCGTCAACAGATACACCCTGGCAGGATACAGGAATCGGATCTTCAAACTCTTCAGACGTGCCCTGGCAGGATACAAGAATCGAGTCCGGAAAATAGTCGTCAACAGATACACCCTGGCAAGATACAGGAATCAGATCTTTAAACTCTTCAGACGTGCCCTGGCAGGATACAGGAATCGAGTCTGGAATTGCGACAGTTGATAATAATTATCCTTGGATGGACCTTTGTCCTGAAAAGACAAAACATTAGTTGTATGCAATGTCATGATGTATGAAATGCGTGATGTTCTAAAAAAATGAGATTGTATGTTCATGGTGCGTACGTGCATGCTATAATGTATGAAGATGTGATGTTTATGACTGTATTTTCATCTAGGAAAATAAATCCTTGACGGATGCTGGGAAGTTGTATCCTGGGCTGATGTTTTGAAGAATAGAGCTCCTCGTTTCCGCTGGGGATGATGGTTGCAAGAATAATCCGGTAGGAGAAGATGACTCCGTTGGGCAATAAACTTGTTGGAGAGGTTACTCTACGGGGAATACTCTATGGGGAGAGAGAGGTGATTTGCTGAGGTTGATGATAACTCCGCTGGGGATACTGTTGATAAGTTTTGTTGGAAGTTTTGATGAACTCCGCTAGGGGGATAGGAAGAGCTTCGCCGAGGACGATCTTTCCGTGGTTTTTGGCTGAGGATAACCCAGTTATATCCTGGTGGGGAAATAACCTTTGAATAAAATCGGGGAGGCGCGTTCGTACTCTGCAGGGGATAGCTTCCAGAATATACTGGGGATAAGCTTCCTACTGGGGAGATTGATTCAACTCTCCTGGGGAAACTTTTGAGGCTGTACTGGGGAAGTGGCTCCACTGGGGTGTCTGGTATTCCGCCGGGGAACAATCTTATACCAAGACTGCCGGGGATGCTTGTTTAAGAACGTCTATATACTCCGCTGGGGAATATTGAGATCTTCCGGGGATACCCAACTTCCTTGGGGCTGATAGTAGACTAATTCTGCTTAGGGGAGAGTGTTGCTGTCTTGTTGGGGATACTGTGCCTTGTTAGGACTGACGGGAGACCAACTGCTTGGGGAGTATTGTTGAGTCCTGACTTACTCTCGGGGAGTGAAGGTATCTTGGTTACATTCTTCAGCTGAACCTACCTTGGTACCTTGGTGGACAGAGCAACTAGATCGTTTAGACAATTCAATATTGCCCCTGTTTCTGATGTCACCTGTAATTAATCCTTTGTTTCGCATGCAAATATTCATGAGTTAGCAATTAGTGTCAAATGCATATATCACCATTGAACATTGGACGTTCTTCGCAAGACAAAACAGAAAAAGGAAAAACAATTGGCAATTTGTCTGGAAAGTGAATTTGTATTGATTTTTGAATTTGCCTGTAAATAGGCATTTATGTACAAGAGGCTGACGTCCTAGTAAGAGAACGCCGCCGAACAATATGGAATTTATATAATTTGTACAAAGGAAAACAAAACAGCTGTGTGAAAAATCCCACTGGGTTTCAACTCTGTTATCGCCTTTATGTCTTCAAGCGTCTCATCACTTTGCTGCTTAGTTGGAGATGAAGCTGATTGATTGATGCCGTCTGAACCTGATAGTTGATACCAGACTCTGGATGCAAGGTGATCCAATGAGACATAGTATTACGCTTTAATCCCTAATTTTTGCCTGGACCGCCCTTTCGGGTTTTCAGTCCACCGGGATACCCATTTTTGCCCAAGCCGCCTTTTCAGGTTTTCGACTTGCCGGGTGTACAGATTTTTTTCATTTCATCCCTTATTTTTGCCCGAACCCTTTTGGTTCGCTGGGAAGCCCTTATTTTTGCCTAGGTATGTCAACCTAGCGGGTCTTTTATCATGCGTAGTATCTTTTTACTATGTCTGCATTGGCGGGGTGAGGAAGGTCGTCACCGTCCATGGTGGTTAGAATCATGGCTCCTCCTGAGAAGACATGTTTAACCACAATGGCCCTTCGTACGTAGGGGTCCATTTGCCCCTGGGATCACTTTGAGGAAGGATGATGCGCTTGATTACCAGGTCCCCAACTTGATACTCTTGTGGTCTGACCTTCTTGTTAAATGCCCTGATCATCCGTTTTTGATACGTTTGACCATGACAAATAGCAGTGAGTCTCTTTTCGTCTATTAGGTTTAACTGATCAAGTCGGGTCTGGATCCAGTCGTCTTCGCTCAAGCCTGCATCTTTCATTATCCGGAGAGAGGGTATCTGGACTTCAATCGGTAAAACTGCCTCCATGCCATAGACCAAGGAAAAGGGAGTTGCCCCGGTTGACGTTCTCGCTGAGGTACGGTACCCGTGAAGAGCGAACGGTAACATCTCGTGCCAATCTTTATAGGTCACTGTCATCTTCTGCACAATCTTTTTGATATTCTTATTCGCTGCTTCTACAGCCCCATTCATCTTCGACCGATAAGGAGAAGAGTTGTGGTGTTGTATCTTGAATTGCTCGCAGAGCTCAGTGATCATCTTGTTATTAAGATTGGTACCGTTGTCCGTAATGATTCTTTCTGGGACACCGTAGCGACATATCAGATTGTGTCGAATGAACCGTGCCACGACGTTCTTGGTTACTGTGGCATAAGAAGCTGCTTCAACCCACTTTGTAAAGTAATCGATCGCCACCAGGATGAAGCGATGCCCGTTAGATGCCGTAGGTCTGATTTCGCCGATCATATCAATGCCCCACATTGCAAAAGGCCAAGGTGCTGTCAAGACGTTCAGAGGAACTGGAGGAACGTGCACCTTATCTGCATAAATCTGGCACTTATGACATGTCCGAGAATGTTGGTAACAGTCGGCTTCCATTGTGGACCAGAAATATCCTGCCCGAAGGATTTTCTTTGCCATGGTATGTCCACTGGAATGTGTTCCGAAGGTACCTTCATGCAGTTCTGCCATGATCCATTCTGCTTCAGTCTTATCCATACAATGCAGTAAGGTTGAATCATGGGTTCGCTTGTATAAAATGCCATTGCTAAGGAAGAACTTCGCTACGAACCTTCTCAGAAACTTCTTGTCATTGATGGATGCACCTTCAGGGTATTCTTGAACTTCCAGGTACCTCTTTACTTCATGATACCAAGGTTTGTCCGTTACCTCTTCAGTCTCAAGGTCGCAGCAATGTTCCGGTTCGTCCAGTTTCCAGATGATGATCCGGGGAGCTTCGTTATCCCATTTGACTTTGAACATAGAAGACATCGTAGCCAGCGTGTCCGCCAACTGATTCTCCTCTCTTGGGAAGTGTTCAAAAGTTATCTATGTGAAATGGGGGATCAATGTCAACACACACTCTTTATAAGGAATAAGGTTTGGGTGTTTTGTATCCCACTCGCCTTTGATCTGATTGATCACGAGAGCGGAATCTCCGAAGACACTCAGAAACTTGATCCTTAGGTCAATTGCAGCTTGCAGACCCATGATGCATGCCTCATACTCCGCCATGTTGTTGGTGCAGTTGAAACATAGCCGGGCAGTAAGTGGGGTATGAGTGCCTTGAGGGGATATGATCACAGCGTCGATACCGTTACCCAAAGCGTTGGAGGCTCCGTCAAAGTGCATAGACCATCGGGATCCTTCCTCAGGTCCTTCATCCGGTCCAGGTACTTCACAATCAGTCACTACCATAATGCTCTCGTCAGGAAACTCAAAGTTCATTGACAGGTAGTCATCCACTGCTTGGTGTGCCAAATGGTCTGCCAATACACTTCCCTTGATTGCCTTCTGAGTCGTGTACTAGATGTCGTATTCTGTCAAGATCATCTGCCATCTCGCTATTCTTCCAGACAGAGTAGGCTTTTCGAATATGTACTTTATCGGATCCATTTTTGAAATCAACAGAGTAGTGTGAGTCCACATATACTGTCTCAGCCGGCGAGCAGCCCATACCAAAGCGCAACAAGTTTTCTCGAGCAGTGAGTATCGGGTCTCACAGTCGGTAAACTTTTTGCTAAGGTAATAAATAGCATGCTCTTTTCGGCCAGACTCGTCATGCTGCCCCAGCACACACCCCCATTGAGTTGTCAAGTACTGTCAAGTATAGTATCAGAGGTCTCCCTTCAACCGGTGGCATAAGAATGGGTGGTTCTTGGAGATACTCTTTGATTCTGTCGAAAGCGGCTTGACATTCATCATTCCAACGTACTACTTGATCTTTCTTCAGCAACTTGAAGATTGGTTCACAGGTAGCAGTTAGATGCGAGATAAATCGGGCGATATAATTCAGACGTCCTAGAAAACCTCTGACTTCTTTCTCTGTCTTGGGAACTGGCATTTCTTGTATGGCTTTAACCTTGGCAGGGTCTACTTGAATACCTTTGTCGCTCACGACGAAGCCTAGCAACTTTCCAGATCTTACCCCAAATGTGCACTTGTTTGGGTTCAACCTCAGCTTGTACAACTTCAATCGGTCAAACAGCTTTTGTAAATGGTCAAGGTGTTCCTCCTCAGTTTGAGACCTTGCAATCATATCGTCGACGTATACTTCTATCTCGTGATGAATCATGTCATGAAACAAAGCAACCATGGCACGTTGGTAGGTTGCCCCAGCATTTTTCAACCTGAAAGGCATGACCTTGTAGCAGAAGGTGCCCCACTGAGTGACAAAAGTAGTCTTTTCCATATCTTCAGGAGCCATCTTGATCTGATTATAACCTGAAAAACCATCCATGAAGGAGAACACCTTGTGCTGAGCAGTATTGTCAACCAGAATGTCGATGTGAGGCAGGGGGAATTCATCCTTAGGGCTCGCCCTATTCAGATCCCTGTAGTCAACACACATTCTGACCTTACCATCTTTCTTTGGCACTGGAACCACGTTGGCAACCCACTGAGGGTAAGAAGTCACTACTAGAAACCCAGCATCAAATTGTTTCATAACCTCAGCTTTGATTTTCTCGGACATTTCTGGACGCATGCGGCGGACCTTCTGTTTAACCGGAGGGTTGTCTTCCTTGGTAGGCAGGTGATGAACCACAATGTCGGTATCCAACCCAGGCATGTCTTCGTAAGACCAGGCAAAGATTTCCATGTAGTCACGCAGCATCTGGATCAACCGTTGTTTCACACTGAGCTCTAGGTTAGCACCAATCTTGACTTCCTTTTTGTCTGTCTCGGTACCCAGATTTACCGTTTCCACTGGCTCTTCATGTGGTTGAATGGCCCTCTCTTCCTAGAGTAACAGTCTTGCAAGTTCGCCAGGCACTTCGCAATCATCTTCACCTTCGTCTTCGGCTAAGTTGATCGGATTTTCGAAGTCATAACTGGCAGTAGCAGAGTCGTTACCAGTGAGATCCAGAGTGGATTGGAACCTGTATGAGTGAGTGTGTGTAAATACAGCTGTTTTGCAATATATAAAGAAAGAAAGGGAGCGCAAGATTTGAAATGCGAAAAATGACCAATGTTTTTATTCATGATATATGGAAATGACACACAAAAGCCCTCACAAATAAAACCACGGTGCCCCGGGTAAGACACCGGGCCAATAGAGTTTCAAATTATTGTTTATTACAAATCCAAAACAAAGAAGTTCATTACTGGGTGACAAAAGTAATAGGTGTAAAGTCTTTTGCAGTCCAGTTGCTAGGTCCACCGTTGGTCGTTGGGTAGATCCAGCTGTCGAATTCAGATTCGTCCGCTTCATCCTCAATAGCATTCACTCCCGGGTTGGTGATGAATACAGGAGGTCTTCCAATCCTTGCCTTGCGCACAACCTTCTGAGCCTCTGCAGTGAAACCCAGCCCAAACTTGTCAGTCTTAGGAGTAAAATCAGGGAGCCTGCCCCAGTTTGCACATTCACCTTTTTCAATCACAGCCCGGGCGTCCTTTAAGGAGGCCATCTTCAAAGGAGAACCCTCTTCAGTCACTGTTTCTGCTGCTGCCAAGGTTTGTGGCACCTCTTCAAAATGTTGAAAGGGGGTCTCAATGAACTCCCCGTCCATTTCCACGTACCTGAAGGAGTTGAGGTGGCTGACCATGTATTCCTCTTCCCCTTGCACTGTTACAATCTTCCCCCTGACCGGGTATTTGAGCTTCTGATGTAAAGTTGAAGTCACAACTCCAGCCTTGTGGATCCACGGGCGACCCAGCAAACAAGAATAGGATGGACGGATGTCCATCACATAGAATTTTGAATCAAATACCTGCAAACCAACCCTGATCGGGATGTCAACCTCACCATGTACCATCCTTTTGGACCCGTCAAAGGCCCGAACAACAATGTTACTTGGTTTGAGCTCTAAACCTTCACAGTCCAGCCTGTCTAGAGCCTTCTTGGGTAGCACGTTCAGTGAAGAACTCGTGTCAACCAGCACGTGAGCAAGAGTAGTGCCCCTGCATTCAATGGAGACATGCAGGGCATCATTATGGTTCTTCCCCTTGGCCGTCAGATCAGCATCAGAGAAACCCAGACCGTTATCAGCGGTTAAGTTGGCCACACAGTCGGTGAATTGATCAGCAGACGTTTCTTGGGGCACGTGGGCCGTCTTTAGGAAAGCAATCAGGGCCTTGGCATGGGCCTCTGAACACAGTAACAGTGATAGCATGGAGATTTTGGAGGGGGTGTGCCCCAACTGTTCAACAATGTTGAAATCACTTTTCTTTATAATTTTGAGGATCTCTTCCATCTCTTTCTTGGAAGCCTCAACAGTGGTCTTTGGTGCCTCCGTCCGGGCAGGCACATCAGTAGCAATCCCCTTGCCCCGAGCGTCAGATGACTCGGCAGCAGGGGTAGAAATTTGATCAGGGGGGAAACAAGCACACTGGCAGGTGTGATGACAAGAGGCCTTTGAATTGCTGGAGGAGCAATGTCTGGTGAGAACAGTCTTCCACTACGAGTGACCTTAGCAGGCCTGGTGATATTGGTGATACCGGTACCAGTATTGAACTCTTGTTTCACTCCCAGAACATAAACATCTGCCCCATAGTGCCACGGGACAGCTTTATCAGACTTGTAGGGGATGGGCCCCAGAACAGTAATGGTTATAGGAGCAATCTTGTGAACAGGCAAAATTTGGACAGGCTTCTTTGAAGGAGCCTTAGAAGGGTTGTTGAAAATGGTAACAATTGAAACTTCTTCAACAGGGGCAGCAGGAACAGCGGTCTTCTTGAACAAGATCTCTTTACTATCCATCAGGTTTTGGACGCCTGACTTCAACAAAGGACAACCAGCAGGGGAATTAGCACACAGATGGAAACCTTTACTACATCCCGGAAATAAACCGGCTAGCAACAGGTTCCTCTTGACGGTCAGCAGCGGAGTAGCAACATCATCCACGGAAGCTACATACAGATCCTCCTCAACAGCGTTCACTCCATGCTGGGGCATGGGAGCGGTCATAACATTTGGCCTTTCTGGCGCCTCGAACTGTATTTCCTTGGCATCAATAAGGTCCTGAACCTTATTCCTTAGGGCCCAACAATCATTAGTAGAATGTCCCGGGCTATCAGAGTGATAAGCACAACGGGCGTTGGGGTTGTACTTCGGAGATGCTGTGTTTACCATCTTCGGAGCTTCCTTGACTGTTACCAGGCTGGTTGACAGCAGTTGCGGCAGGATTTGAGAGAGAGTCATGCTGAGCCTAGTATATTGCCTTTTGGGCCTCTCATCTCTGGGCTGGTTGTATTGCTGAGGAGCAGCAGCAGGCTTAGAAATAACTATCGCGTTGACAGCTTGGCGGTGTTCTGGTTTATTCTGTCTCCTGGGACCGTACACAGCACTGGTCTCCTTCTTAAAGGGCTTCTTTTCAGTATTTGAGGACGCACCTTTCTGTATCTTTCCCGATTTTATACCAGCTTCGATCCTCTCACCAGTCAGGATCAGGTCAGTAAACCCAACAGAGGAATTACCAATGAGATGGTTGAAGAATGGACCGGATAGGGTCCCCAAGAACATGTCCACTAGCTCACGATCCGTCAATAGTGGCTGCACCCTGCCATCCAGATCTCTCCATTTTTGTGCGTACTCCTTAAAACCTTCACCCGTTCCCAGTGACATACCCTGGAGTTGGGTACGCGTGGGAGCAAGGTCGGAATTATATTGATACTGCTTGTAAAAAGCAGTGGCCAAATCCTCCCAGTTACGAATGTTGGTTCCATCCAGCTGATAGAACCATTCGAGATGAGTCCCTGAAAGACTCTCCTGGAAGAAGTGGATCCATAAGTTCTTGTATGTTGTGTAAGGCTGGATCTTCCTTACATAAGAATGGAGGTGCAGTTTAGGACAAGAAGCCCCGTCATACTTCACAAAGGCAGGCGCCTTGAACTTGTGAGGGATCACCACCCCAGAAGATAACCCCAAGTCTCCAAAATCCAACCCAGGCACACGTTGAATCTCCATAGCGTTTAACCTGTCCTCCAGTTGTTTGTACCGGTCCTCAGCAGGAGGGTACTGTTCATCATTGAAGTCTGTCTCGGTGTCAGAGACCACAGGACTAGGGACCTCTCTCCCTTGGTGACTACCTTCCCCCACAGATGGAGTAGTCCTCTCAGCTTCATTCTGTAACGTATTCCCGAGTCTGCGCCCAGTGTTGAATAGCACAGTCCTCTTCTTCTTCTTATTCTTCTTCAGGAGCAAAGCCTTCAGCTCTTGTTGTCCTTGGGCCAAGTTCATGACCATCTCCTGGAATTGGGAGTTTTGGGCCTGGAGGGCCTTGATAGCTTGCTCGGTAGTGAGTTCAGGATTCATGATGCTTGAGTGCTGAAATAAACAACGAAGAAGATTAAGCAACCTGTAGAAAAAGGGGTACTTGTTATGAACATGATGCATGATATGCTATTTATGCAATGCATTCAAGGGTTCGAAAGTTCAAATTCGTTGTAGCCAAAAAAAGAACACACTTTTTATTAGGAAATAAATTGTTCAGTACATCAGGGCCTCATGGGAAAAACATTACAAAATAATTAATCCCAAAAGACACTGTGCATCCTCTTTGGAGCAATGTAAGTGTTGAGAGCCTTTTCCTCGTGCAGTAGACGCGTGAGCTCCAAGACCTTCTTTTCACTGGCATGTAGACTGGTTTCAAGAGAATTCCGTTCTTCCTTGAGTTGGATCCAGCTTTTCTGCATTTCTTCCCAGGATGTAGGCATGTCAGGATGTTGAATGGTGTAGGGCGCCTCTCCTTCCAAGACTGGCTCTTTGATCACAGGGAGAACATGAGGATATGGCATCACCAGCTTCTGGGAGCGGGCTCAGACCCACTTGAGATAAGGCTCCAGGGGGATGGAGTTTTTGTGCCCTAGTGTCTTGCTATCTACCCTATTGGGCATCCTCCAAGCTCTGATAAATCTCTAGCGAAGTCCTTGTGCATCGTTGTCGAAGTCAAAAACTATGTCAGGAATCAACATATCATGAGGGCCATCCCTCCGAGCATATCCAAACTGTCTCAAAGCCAAGCATGGGTTGTAAGTAATACCCCCTCTGATTCCAAGTAAAGGAACATTAGGAAACTCCCCACAACGATCAATGATAGTGACGTCCTCTCTGGACCGAGAACACCAATGTATATCAGCATGCGTAAGAGTCATTAATCGTTGTGACCATCTCAAACCCCACTCATTCTTCAAAACTGATTATGGAAGGTGCGAAATAAACCACCTTCCCAGGAGAGGAGTGCAGCATATAAGAACACCTCTTTTTCTCATGGTTCGAGTGTAACATGAGTGAAGGATGTCCCTAAGCAACGTAGGTATAGGATTCCTGGACATGAAGATCTTGACAGCATTGATATCTATAAGTTGATCTGGCTTAGGGAACAGCACCAACCCATAGACAAGGAGGGCTACAACTTCTTCAAAGGCTTGTAGGTCAAGGGAATTCCAACACTCTTGGGCCTTCTCAAACAGAAACTTTTCCAAGAACCCTTTGATACCACTTTTGGTTTCCCAATGTCCCTTGATGTCAGATGGTTGTAAGCATAATGCTTTAGCAACCTCTTCAAGTTTTGGTTCCCTTTCCGTACCGTTGTAGGGTAGTTGACTGAGGATAGGGATCTTCAGAAGCTGGGAGAACTCTTCCAATGTAGGCACCAGTTGATAATCCAGGAAAGTAAAGCAGTGGTGCAGAGGGTCAAAGAACTGGAAGAGGACCTTTATCATATCCTCCTCAATGTTGGTGTTGACCAAGCTAATGAGTCTACCATGCCTTTCAATGAATGAAGAGTTCTCAGGAATCCTGGATGTAAGTTCCTTAAGCTGAGGAGGGACCCTTACAAGGTTGACCTGAATTATCTTTATGCGGATAGTTTCCATGTCCTACAAAACAAGAACAAAGATGAAGATTCGAACCCCTGAAATGGTTAGTGGATGCATATGATGATGTATGATGTTATGATGCTTATGATAAAACACACCACAAGTATTCACAAAAGCAAACATGATAGGGCACATAAGTCACACCACAGCCCTTAGGGTTTAGGCCAGCATGAAGTTTGGGGTACTACCCTCTTGAAGTTGGTGGGCTCAAACCTGTCTTATCAAAGTAACCGGGTTCTAAGGAGCTCAATATCATTGGATTGTTTTCTGTGTTCATCGTTTCGATTTAGCCACTGAACTGGCGATCAAAATATTCCAAGAAAACAACCCTCAATGAGTGTAGTATCGAGTATCAACCAACTTTGGACTGCACCAAAGTCAGTTATCTCACTACCCCTAAAGAGGCCAAGATGGTTCAATTAAGGTTCCTAAGGTCAGTTGATGCTTCACGACACCACGCGGCGGCCCCGTACTCTCCTTGACTTGACTCAAGGGTTACCGGTACTCACCAAAGTGCCACATCAACGTAGCAGACTGCTTCAACCGTGTCGGTATACCCCGCACAGTTCCCTCACAGCCTTGTTGCTACTTTCTAAGAAGGTATCCCCCAGATCCGGGTTAAGATCTATAGAACTCCCAAGACAGGCCCAATAATATTAAAGCACACAAATCAGGCAATTGAAAACACAAGTATGAGTTATCCTAAGGTACAGCTCACCAAAAGTCTCCCCAGCAGAGTCGCCAGTTCTGTGATCGGTGGATATAGAACTGACTATTTTTTTAGCTGGTTTCGCGAAATGTCGCGGAAGCAAGAGTCGCCACCGTCTTTTATTTTCTCCAACATGGAAAGGACAAAAGCACAGCAAAATTCCTTATGAGAATGTTTCTCGGTTCGGGAGGTAGATTTATAGAAAGGGAAGGTGTTAGCACCCTTTCTATTCGTGGTTATCCACGGGCTCTTAGATACTTGCTCTTATGTTTTCAAAATGTTTGCTTTTCAAAATGTGAGTGAGTTTTGAAAAAGTTTCTTTGAAATATTTCTGAATAACTCTTGTATCTGTCATCAAGAGTGTTTGAAAAATTTGTTTTGAAAGCTTTTGAAAGTGTAAGGTGTGAAAAGTATTTTGTTTGTTTTTGAAAAGAGCAAGTATCCATGAGTCATCTACCTACCCTAAGGAATTAAGCTGTGTAAGTGTCCTTTAGGTAGTGCCATCCCACCATTGAGAGGTAGGTAGCACCACCGTTGGAGGTGTTCGGGTCAATTCGATTGTAGGGACATTGTGGTCACCGAAGCAACAGTAGGACACCTTAGAAGCTACCCTTATGTCCTTGATCCTTTTTTAATCCGAGGCAACCATTTCGAGGCAACTGTTTCGAGGCAACTGGATCATGGACATAAGGACCGCTAAAACGTCATATACTTGATGACCACGTTTCGAAGGCAACGAGTGAGGCGTACCCTAGAAGTGGTGTGTGCTTTGTGTGTTGTATTCAGTTAATTGTTTGTCTTGGTAATTAGTGAGCTACGAGTTGTTTTTATTTACATACATTCTTTCATGCATTTAACAGTTATGGGATGCGGAAAGTAAATTGCAGAAACATAGATCCTACGCTATTACAAGGCGTGGGTCTATACATCGCCAAAAATTACAAAGACCCGTTTTTGGTAAATAAGTACGGAAAGTAAATAAAACAGTAAACCTAATTAACTATTACATGTCTTGGAAGCAATTACATAATAATAAACTAAGCGCGAATAAAAATTAAATCGGAAATGTTCTAAGGGTGTTGACCCTTTTAAGAAAAGAAATTGATTTTTTTGGTCTTTTTTGTAATTAAAATGAAATTAAAAACTAATTAATGACTAATTGATTAATTTAATTAAAAGAAAATATTTTTTTGTTTTTTATGTTTTTATGAAATAAAAGAAATGGAATAAAATTAAAGGTTAACCTTACCTAATTCTAGATCTATTTTAATTATTTAAGAAAAGGAATTAAAATTGCCTAATTAAACTATTTTGGTTAATATTTATTTACAAAATAAAATAATAATAATAATAATGTTAATTCTATTTTTTTGGTTTTTTTATGAAAATGTTAATTGATTAATTGTTAATAATAAAAATAAAATAAAGGTCAGAAATTAAATAATAGAAAATGACAAAACAAAAATGAAAAAAGGAAGTAAAACCAAGGGGGGGTGTGGGCTGAAATGGAGGTGTTGAATTGAGAATTGTGGCTCATTTGAGCAAGCCACGTTGACTTTCTTGGATTGCCTATAGCGCGCTTGACTCCAGAGTATGGTGTTCTACACTTTTGGCCCTTGGATCTGCCTCCAATGACACTTGGCTTGCAGAGATGTGAGGCTTATGGTGTGCCTCAGTTTGGAATCTGCACAGGAAAGCGCTTGGAAAAATAACATGGAAATTATAAGGGGACCTGGGAATCGAACCCAGGTCCCAGAGATTGCATGACACGTTCACCACCACTGGACCAAACCTGCGCATTTGTTATTATAATGGAAAAGAAATATAATATACAAAAATTGCATTATATGCTGGAAATACGAAAACGCGCGCTTTAATTCAAATCAACCATACGTATATGAACACGTCATCGTCGTCTTCTTCGTACCTGCAAAAAATAAATAAGATAGCGGGGGTTTTTAACCCCCACTAAGTGCAATGGCGAAAAATAACGAATAGAAATTGGGGCAACATAAAAAAGGCGCGATGGGTCCATTTTGTTCGTCTTGTCCAGCTGAATTCGTCCATGCCTGTTTGGAGCCCTGATTTTACAGTATGGTGAAACCCCCAATTTTAAACCTTGAAAACCCTAAAGTGCTTTAATGGAAAATCATGGTTTAACGCGTTAGAATGCAATTAGATTATTCCATTAGCTTCAGAAGGCCCCTAACAATACAAACCAATCAAAAAAATGGATTAAATGCTCATGAAATATGATATACAGTTTTGAGAAATAAAGCAAACCGAGTGAGTTGTATGGCACGAATTCTTGAGGTTTTTGACTTGTTTCTGATTGCTAAAGATTCCTGGCAATGCAAGGAGTGTGTCTGGATTAAAATGGAGGCTTAAAATGTGTTGCAAGGTGGTTTTCAGATTATGATTTTTCTCTTGAAAATTTGAAAGTGGTTTATGCTGTATGGGGCTCTCTAGGTCGTGAATTGTACAAGGAATGCTTGCATATATGTTATGTAATGAATATCAATCAGAATTATGGTCATTGAAGCCTTGCATTGAAGTTCTTGATTTCCTCCATAACCAACATTGAACCATTTGCCATATTTATGAAAATTTGAATTTTTATGCCCATAATAGGCCTTGCACGAATTTGGAAGGTATTCCAAGGTGTATCAAAGCTAATAAACACAAAATATATCCCTCCATTAATTTCTTTGATTTTCATTTGAATTTTAAAGATTTAAAATGAATTAAATCAAATAAAATTAAATAAAAATGGAAAAATTAATTTTAAATCTTGAAATAAATTGTGGGACACTTGGGAGGCATGGCCAAGCTGAATCAAGTGGAAAAAGTGGGCCCCTTTTGTCAAAAATGAAGTTTCAAGTATAATTGATTTTGGCCATTTCACAAAAATTTCCCAACTTCCCCAATGCATATCTTGCTCAATTTTGAAGCTATGAACATGTTCTTGGACATTTTGGAAAGGTCTTGAAGTCCTCTAACCAATGTCTTTGGTCCCATGTCATTTTGATTTACCAATCTCAAGTTATGGTCTTTGACTTAAAGTGCCTTTTTGTTGACTTTTGAAAATGACCTATAATGTTGAAATTGATAACTTTTTGTGAGAGCATTTCTTGGACTTGGAATGTGAAGATGAGTTGTAGGAAATGTCTTCCCCTTCAAGATGAGCATTGGATGGGATTTTTCTGATGAACCATGAAAAAGCTATGCCTTGGTCAAGTTACAGTTGACTTTTCAACTGTCCAAAAATAGAAACTTTTGACACCTTGATGATTTTTGAGCCATTCTTGTGAAATCATGATCAAGACTTGATCAAATGATGATTGTGGCTTCAAAATAAGATGTTGAACAAATTTTTTGACTTTTGACTGCCAAATGACCATTTTGCCCCTACAGTTGACTGTTGAGCAAATGGGACTTTTGACTGTGCAACTTGACCTTGTGAGCCTTGAAACTTGACATGTAGGTGCTTGACAATGTGTATAGGTATATGGGACTTGATTGAGCCCTTGAAAACCTCAACTTCCTTGCAAGAATCACAACCCTAATTTGACTGGCTTAGGAGGATGGTTGACTGTGTAGCCTTTGAGTAGACTTGAGCCATTTGAGGTGATGCTTGGCAAAACTTTTGAAGATTATGGAAGGGCAAATTTTGGGGTACAACACTCACCATAACATGTACAAAGATAACTTAACATGAAACCTGACACACTCGCACATGCCACTCCTAGGGTACGCCTCACTTGGTTGCCTCGACGTGGTCATTGAGTATAGGGTGTTTTAGAGGTCGCCCTCCTGTCTAAAGATCCAAGTTGCCTCGAAACAGTTGCCTCGGATAAAAAGGATCTAGGACATTAGGGTTACCGTTAAGGCGTCCTACTATTGCTTTGGTGACCACATGTCCCTATAATCGAATTGACCCGACAAACTCCAACGACGATGCTACCTACTTCTCAATAGTGGGATAGTACTGTCTAAAGGACATTTACACAGCTTAATTTCTTTTGAGTAGGTAGAGGTTCTTAGATACTTGCTCTTTCAAAACAAAAATACTTTTCGCACCTACACTTTTCTGACAAAAGTTTTCAAACAAACACTTCATACACTCTTGAGGACAGATACAAGAGTTAAAATGAAGTTTTCAAACAAACTTTTTCAAAACCCACAAACACAAGAAAAGCAAAACCTTTTGAAAACATAGTGAGCAAGTACCTAAGAGCCCGTGGATAACCACGGATAGAAAGGGTGCTAACACCTTCCCTTTCTATAATCTACCTCCTGAACCCGAGAAACATCTTGAAAAGGAATTTTGTTGTGCTTTTGTTCTTTCCTTGTTGGAGAAAATAAAAGATGGTGGCGACTCTTGCTTACCGCGACATTTCGCGAACCAACATTTTAAAACAGTCAGTTCTATTTCCACCAATCGCAGAACTGGCGACTCTGCTGGGGACATATATAAGTGAGGTGTACCTTAGGATTAGATCACTTGTGTTTTCAATTGTATGCTTTGTATGCTTTAATTTTGTGGGCTTGTATTGGAGTTTCATAGATCCTAACCCGGATCTGGGGAATACCCTTTAGGTAAGTAGCAGTAAACTGTGAGGGACCAGTCCGGCGTAGACCGACACGGGTGAAGCAGTAGCTACGTTAATGTGACACCTTGGTCTGTACCGATATCCCTTGTGTTGGAACAAGGAGAATATGGGTCTTCTGAGGAGTCATTAAGCACCAACTGACCTTAGAACCTTAAATTGACCAACTTGGCCATAGAACAGTAGCAGTATGCTACACTCATTGAGGCTAAACTCTCGCGATGGTTCCGGCCGCAAGAAAAGGTTGCTAAGCTGGAGTTATGACCGATTGAGGGTAGTCAATGATATTGAGATCCTCTAGAACTCGGTTACTATTTTTAGGACAAGTCTTAACCAACTGAAACTGAAAGAGGGTAGTACCTAAACTTCATGCTGGCCTGAAATCTAAGGGCTCTTTTGTGTGACTTGTGTGCCTTTGCCATGTTTGCCTTTTGTGAATACTTGTGGTGTGCCTTTATCATAACATCATAACATTGCATGCATCCTGCATAAGGACTAACTCATTTCAAGGATCTCAAGGGTTTGTGGTGCAGGTCATAATGAACCAAATGTCTAGCAAGGGGCAAAGGGGATTTATTTTCCTCTAGCCAAGGTTGTTGTGTAAGATTAAGATTGCGCCTAAGAGGGGGGGTGAATTAGGTGGTGGTCGATTTTTGACTTATTTTATACTTTCTAGTTTTGATTTAGTGCTTTGAAAACTGTAAAGTGCAGAAAGTAAAGAGACACGGAGAATTATCCTGGTTCCTTCCACACCCCGGAAGTACGTTCAGTCCCCTTGCAAACACGCAAGAGATTTTACTATATTGTTAGAACTTTTACAAGACTCTTCCTAGTCTTATCCACTAAAGAACCTAACAAATAACCAAGAACACCCTCTTGGATTTCCAATAAGTCTAATGAGAACAATCCTCTCAAAAGATACCTCTTGTTTCCAATAATGGACAACAAGGAACAAAAGTAATCTAATACTTAATTCCAACAATCCTGGAAATAAGTTACACTTTGTATGTTTTTATGAAGTATGATTTCTTGAAAGATGTTGATCACATAGAGTGACTTCTTTGAAGTTTCTTCTTTCTTCTCTTGTAAGCAATTCAAACTGTAACACAATGGTTAGATAATGCTCAAAGATTTCTGTTCTTTATATGTGTGAAAATGCAGAAAATCTTTGTTCTTAAAAGTTAAGAAATATGAAGTTTGAATATTTTACAAAGTTCAGATTTTATTGCATAAGAGAAGAGTTGTTTATGATTTGAAAGATTTTGTAATATATAGTAATCAAGATACCTTTCCAAAAGGACACTTTTCTGTTTGAAAAACTTGACAAGATGCAATGTTTGATCATGCAACTATTGGAGAAAAGGTGTGAAGGATATCTTGAAACCAGTTCAGATTTTTCAAAATTTTCAATGTGCAAATCGATTAACATAAGATGCAAATCGATTGCACGTGTTTGTAACGTTCAGAATTTCAAAAAATTTGAAGTGTAAATCGATTAGCATGTTGTGTCAATCGATTTACAAGAGTTAAAAATCAGTTTGTTCTGTGATCAATCGATTTACACAACCTGTAAATCGATTGCTGGCAGGAGCAAACAATTTTTTGAAAAAGCATGTGTAAATCGATTTACACAAGATGTTAATCGATTTACAGCAGAGAAAAACTTAAAAATTGTTTTGAAATATAATTAAAGTGATGTGGCAAGTGTGTATATCATTTTTGAGCATTTCTAATCAATGTAGTTTAATTGAGAATTGATATACTTGATTTCTTGCCAAGTTCCTTGAAGCTTTGAGTGAATGATACTTTAAGTTAATTTCCACTTCTTTTCCTTCTTTCCATAATGCTTGTTTGTCTTTCATCAAACTAACTTGTTTGTCTTTCATCAAAACTAAAGTTGAGTTGAGGCTTGAGATTACATTTTTTAAAATTTCCAGCACTCCATGTGTCCCTAGCTGGAATAACCCCGCCAAGACTTCGAATCCGCTTGGCACGGTATTCAGATTCTGATAACCTTCCAATGCTATAGAAAAATTCTCGCTTCTGATAATTTTCCCAAGCCGCATCTTCTGGATCATAGAGGGTACTTCCAGAATATGGAATGTTCAAAATTCTGCCAATAGTTTTGGAATACAGAGGGATTCTTTTTCCAAGGACATAGGTATAACATTTGTTGTTGTCATAGCACATATTGCTGTAGAAAATTCTAACCAGGTCCGGGTAATAGAAACCATGTGAAGATATTAATGGTTCTAAACCATAAGCAATGAAATCTCTTTGAAACGAGAAGCATTCATCTGGAAAAGTAGATAACATACCAAACTTTGGAGCAGAGATGATTTTCTTTTGAAAATGCTTGATAAATCTGTCCCGCTGTGGATCCGAGAGGTATTCGAGCATAAAGTTTTCAGATGTTGACGTAGCTTGCTTCTTTCCTTTCTCTGAGGCAGAGGATTTTCTCTTGGGAGCCATGGATCTTGTTAGGGTTTTGAAAAGAGAGATATAGAGTTCTTTATGTTGTTATGTGAGAGAGTGTGTTGGTGTTATGAGATAGTTTTGGTGAGTTTAAATAATATAGAGAGTAAGTGAGGTCTTTATGAGGTTTTAATTTGGTGATTTGGTCAAGGTTTCATTGATTGGTCAATAGTAAGGTGGGAGGTTGAGAGACAATGAAAGTGTGACCAATATATTAAAATCTCATACAAGTATCACATGTTAAAAATTAAATTGCATAGAGAAAATACACAGAAAATGCTTCAGATTCTGTGGTAAATCGATTTTCCCCTTGGTTAAATCGATTTACACAGAACATTTTTATAAAAAATAATTTTTGTTCAGTGGTAAATCGATTTACATATTGTGTAAATCGATTTACACAAAAGATTTTATTTAAAAAATGATTTGCTTCAGTGGTAAATCGATTGACATATGGTGTAAATCGATTTACTTAAAGAAAAATTTAAAAAATCATTATTTTTAACATTTGAAACAATGTCTAACCACATATATATGTACATTAAGGTATAGTTAAGGATTGAGTGCACCTTATATATCTTGTTCATCGAGGATTCCAAGTTCACGACGAATTTTGAAAAATGCATCCTTTGCAAGTGGTTTTGTGAAGATGTCCGCGAGTTGATTTTGAGTGTCCACGAATGTGATCTCGACATCTCCTTTGAGTACATGGTCTCGGATGAAATGATGTCTGATGTCAATGTGTTTCGTCCGGGAATGCATAACTGGATTTTTCGTAATATTGATCGCGCTTGTGTTATCACATCGAAGAGGAATGCATCCAAGGTTTACTCCATAGTCAAGTAATTGTTGTTTTAGCCAAAGAATTTGAGCGCATCCACTTCCAGCCGCAATGTATTCTGCTTCGGCAGTGCTGAGAGCTACGCTTGCTTGCTTTTTGCATGACCATGAAACCAAGGCATTTCCAAGAATGTGACATGTTCCACTTGTACTTTTGCGATCAGTTTTGCAACCTGCATAGTCAGCATCAGAATAACCAACTAGATTGCACATACTACCTTTTGGATACCATAATCCGACGTTGGTTGTTCCTTTGAGATATTTTATTATGCGCTTGACTGCTGCAAGGTGAGACTCTTTAGGATTGGCTTGATATCTTGCACATAGGCAAACACTGAACATAATGTCAGGTCTACTTGCTGTTAAATAGAGGAGTGAGCCAATCATTCCACGATACTTAGTTATGTCAATAGAATTCCCTGATTCATCTGGATCAAGATAGGTGCCGGATCCCATAGGAATTACACTTTCTTTGCTACTTTCCATCTCAAACTTCTTTATAAGGTCTTTGCAATATTTTGATTGGTTTACGAAGATACCATGTTTGAGTTGCTTAATTTGAAGACCGAGAAAGAAATTCAATCTTCCCATCATAGACATCTCAAACTCTCCTTGCATCATAGACGAAAATTCCTTGCACATATTTTGGTTAGTTGAACCGAAAACAATATCATCTACATAGATTTGTACAAGTAAGATATGATGATTAACATTTTTTATGAAGAGAGTGGTATCAACTTTACCCTTTACAAACCCTTTTTCACATAGGAATGCGCTTAGTCTATCATACCAAGCCCTTGGTGCTTGCTTCAGCCCATAGAGAGCTTTCTTCAGTTTGAAGACATGATTAGGATGTTTGAAGTCTTCAAATCCGGGAGGTTGCTTTACATAGACTTCTTCATTTATGAATTCGTTGAGAAATGCGCTTTTTACATCCATTTGAAAAAGTTCAAAGTCCAATGAGCATGCATATGCAAGTAATAATCTTATTGCTTCCAAACGTGCTACCGGAGCAAAAGTTTCTTCAAAATCAATTCCTTCCTCTTGGTTGTATCCTTGAGCAACTAGTCTTGCCTTGTTTCGAGTGATTATTCCATTTTCATCCATCTTGTTTTTGAAAACCCATTTGGTTCCAATGATACGTTTATTTCCTGGATTAGGAACAAGTTCCCAAACTTCGTTCCGCTCGAATTGGTTTAACTCCTCTTGCATGGCAAGGATTCATTGATCATCTTCTAGTGCTTGAGCCACTTTAGAAGGTTCGACTTGAGATACAAACGCCATATTTAAGCATGCATCCTTAAGATTTAGCCGAGTAGATACTCCTTTGCTAATATCTCCAATTATATTGTCAATTGGATGATCACGATGAGTTCTCCATTCTTGAGGAAGATTATCATCATTTTCATTTTGATGTGAAAGTTCATGTGTTTGTTCCGGATTGAAATTTTTGCCATCTCCGCAGGAATTCTCATGAGATAGATCTATAGAATCATCATCATCACAAATAACAACTTCCTCCTTGGAGGTGTTAGATTCATCAAAAGAAACATGCATTGATTCTTCTATAGTTAAAGTTCTTTTATTGTAAATTCTAAAAGCTTTGCTAGAAAGGGAGTAACCAAGAAAGATACCTTCATCCGATTTTTCATCGAACTTACCGAGATTGTCTTTGTCGTTGTTAAGGACAAAACATTTGCACCCAAAAATATGAAAGTGAGAGATATTTGGTTTTCTTCCTTTGTAAATCTCATATGGAGTTTTCTTTAGTATAGGTCTTATGATCACGCGATTGCTTACATAACATGTCGTGCTTACCGCATCCGCCCAAAAATATTTAGGCAAACTTGAGTCACTTAGCATGGTTCTAGCAAGTTCCACCAAAGACCTATTTTTCCTTTCAACTACTCCATTTTGTTGTGGAGTTCTTGGTGCTGAAAATTATGGAAGATCCCATTTTCTTCACAAAATTCTTCAAATAGACTGTTTTGGAACTCTCCACCGTGATCACTTCGGATTGATGTTATCTTTGATGACTTCTCATTTTGAACTTGTTTTGCATATCTCTTGAATGCCTTGAATGCTTCATTCTTGTGCACTAAAAACAAAGTCCAAGTGAAACGGGAAAAATCATCTACAATAACTAATGCATAAATGTTACCTCTGAAGCTTCTTGTTCTAGATGGACCAAAAAGATCCATGTGCAACAATTGAAGTGGTCTTGTTGTTGAAATCACATTCTTTGGTTTGAAAGTTGATTTGGTCTGTTTTCCCTTTTGGCATGCACTACATAATTTGTCTTTAATGAACTTCATCTTTGGTAGACCAATAACTAAGTCATGCTTAACCAATTTGTTCAAGTGCTCCATGTGTATGTGAGCAATCCTCTTGTGCCATAACCAAGCGTCATTGTTGTTTACCATAAGACATTGTACCTTCATAGACAAATCATCTAGAGTAATCATAAAAATATTGTTAGATCTTATACCTTTGAGTTTTACCTCATTGGTTGCCTCATCCATAATAAGGCATTCTTCTTTGTTGAATTTGATCTTGAACCCTCTATCGCAAAGTTGACTTATGCTAAGAAGGTTGTGCTTTAATCCTTCAACATAGAGAACATACTCAATTTGAATGGATGGAGGTGTTCCAACTATTCCAACACCAAGAATCTTTCCTTTGGTTTTGTCTCCATAGGTGACATACCCTTTGGCTTTATGTACTAGATATGAAAATTGGTGTACATCTCCTGTCATATGCTTTGAACATCCACTGTCAAGATACCAAACATTTGATGTGGATTTCAAGCATACCTACAAAAACAAATTATTTCTTGTTAGGTACCCAAGTTGCCTTGGGTACTTCATAGTTAGTTCCCTTTTTCACCCATGCATAATGTCCACTAGCCATACTGAAATTTCTAATATAGCATGCATTGGGTGTGTGTCCAATAATACCACAGTAAAAACAGTTTGGAACAAATTTGCTCTTGTATCTAGGAATTTGTTTTCTTTTAGATACATTAGCCTTTTTCTTTTGATGATTATGAACAACTTGCTTCTTTTCTACTTTCTTGGGATTGGAACTATTACTAGCCTTTACAAAAACAGTGGGATTGTTACTTGGTTTCTTAGTATTCACATAACCAAGACCTCTTTTATCATTTGGATAACGTTGTTGGCTTAGTAATCCTTCCAATCCTATTTGTCCTTTTTCATATCGTTCAATGACTCTTTTCAATTGAACAATTTGAAAGACATTTGATTCACACTTGGAGCATGCAAAGTTTTCCTTTTCTTTAATAAAATTCTGTTTTTGAAGATCAAAATCTTTAGTCATGGTGTCAATTTTTTCTAGACAAATTAGAAGTTCTTTTTCTTGTTTTGACACCTTTTTGTATAAACTTTTGCATTCTTTCAAGAGTTCATCAATTGCACCTTGAACATCATCATCAAAAATATTAAATTCATTACTAACCTTTTCTTCATTGTCGGTGTGATGCGATGCCATTAAGGCTAAGTTTGCACATTCTTCGCTTTCCGATTCCGATGAACTGCTCATATCATTATCTTCCCATGCTATGTAGGCTTTCTTTTGTTTTGAGTCCTTTCCTTTGAATCCGTTTTTCTTTGGAGATTTGGACAATTTGGCTTGATGTGTCCTTGCTTTCCACATTCATAACATGAGACATCTTGTGTTGATGTGGAGGCTTCTCTTTTCTTGAAGTGCTTTCTCTTATGTGCATGAGATCCGCCTTTGTCATTTCTGCCAAAAAACTTCCCAAGTCTTTTCACAAGAAGCATGAAATTTTCATCTTCTTCCGGATTGTCTTCTTTTACCACTTCTTTTGAATCAATTTTTAAAGCAATGTTTTTGGACTTCTTTTCTAGATTCTCATGTTTTTCAAGTCTACCGAGTTCCGTTTCGTATTCTTGAAGTTTGCCAAATAATGTAGCGGAAGTCATTGCAGAGAGACTCTTCTTTTCCGAGATTGCCATTACCTTTGGTTGCCATTCCCTAGTCAATGATCTAAGGATTTTCAAGTTGAGTTCATCATTTGATAGGGTTTTACCAAGAGCATTTAAGTGATTTGTCAAATGCACAAATCTCTTTTGTAAGTCAAGAATGGATTCTCCGGGCTGCATTCGAAATAGTTTATATTCTTGACTCAAGGTATTTAGCCTTGATCTTTTTACTTCAGTCGTTCCTTCATGAGTTTGAACCAAGGTATCCCAAATTTCCTTTGCTGTTCTGCAGTTTGAGACACGGAAAAATTCGTCCATACTGAGTGCACCTTGAAGAAGGTTTATTGCCTTTTTGTCATAGAGAACTTTCTTTTTATCATCATCGTCCCATGCAGTTTTGGGCTTTGCAGACCCAACACCATTGATTACCGTTATCGGGATAAATAGACCATTTTCAACAGCATCCCATACTTCCTCTCCTTGTGCTTCTAAATGCGCCTTCATGCGTATTTTCCAAAAGTCAAAATATTCACCACAGAATAGAGGAGGCTTGTTGTTACTACCACCATCTCTGAAAACTGGTTGATGATTTGCGGAAGCCATTCTGGATCTCTAGGAGCAGGTTACTTATAACCTGCTCTGATACCAATTGTAAGATTAAGATTGCGCCTAAGAGGGGGGGGGGGTGAATTAGGTGGTGGTCGATTTTTGACTTATTTTATACTTTCTGGTTTTGATTTAGTGCTTTGAAAACTGTAAAGTGCAGAAAGTAAAGAGACACAGAATTATCCTGGTTCCTTCCACACCCCGGAAGTACGTCCAGTCCCCTTGCAAACACGCAAGAGATTTTACTATATTGTTAGAACTTTTACAAGACTCTTCCTAGTCTTATCCAGTAAAGAACCTAACAAATAACCAAGAACACCCTCTTGGATTTCCAATAAGTCTAATGAGAACAATCCTCTCAAAAGATACCTCTTGTTTCCAATAATGGACAACAAGGAACAAAAGTAATCTAATACTTAATTCCAACAATCCTGGAAATAAGTTACACTTTGTATGTTTTTATGAAGTATGATTTCTTGAAAGATGTTGATCACATAGAGTGACTTCTTTGAAGTTTCTTCTTTCTTCTCTTGTAAGCAATTCAAACTGTACAATGGTTAGATAATGCTCAAAGATTTCTGTTCTTTATATGTGTGAAAGTGCAGAAAATCTTTGTTCTTAAAAGTTAAGAAATATGAAGTTTGAATATTTTACAAAGTTCAGATTTTATTGCATAAGAGAAGAGTTGTTTATGATTTGAAAGATTTTGTAATATATAGTAATCAAGATACCTTTCCAAAAGGACACTTTTCTGTTTGAAAAACTTGACAAGATGCAATGTTTGATCATGCAACTATTGGAGAAAAGGTGTGAAGGATATCTTGAAACCAGTTCAGATTTTTCAAAATTTTCAATGTGCAAATCAATTAACATAAGATGCAAATCGATTGCACGTGTTTGTAACGTTCAAAATTTCAAAAAATTTGAAGTGTAAATCGATTAGCATGTTGTGTCAATCGATTTACAAGAGTTAAAAAATCAGTTTGTTCTATGATCAATCGATTTACACAACCTGTAAATCGATTGCTGGCAGGAGCAAACAGTTTTTTGAAAAAGCATGTGTAAATCGATTTACACAAGATGTTAATCGATTTACAGCATAGAAAAACTTAAAAATTGTTTTGAAATATAATTAAAGTGATGTGGCAAGTGTGTATATCATTTTTGAGCATTTCTAATCAATGTAGTTTAATTGAGAATTGATATACTTGATTGCTTGCCAAGTTCCTTGAAGCTTTGAGTGAATGATGCTTTAAGTTAATTTCCACTTCTTTTCCTTCTTTCCATAATGCTTGTTTGTCTTTCATCAAACTAGCTTGTTTGTCTTTCATCAAAACTAAAGTTGAGTTGAGGCTTGAGATTACATGTTGGAGATCAAAACACGATAACTTGAGTCACGGGCTATGACCCACTCGATATGGTGAGCCTAACTCTTGAAGAAGGACTCTCAGCAACGTGAAGTTCCTTCAATCAAGCTACCAGATTCAAATTCTAACAAGTTTCTTTGTTTACCCCGCGAGATCCTTGAAAACATTGCATACATATATCATACATATCATTGCATAATAGGTCATCTGATACAGGTCTCTCATGTTCTCGCTGTTTATTTCAGCAATGGCTTTCCAACCAGACAACCAAGATCTCCGGGCTCAAAACGCCCAACTTCAAGAAATGTTCTTGGACCAATCCCAGGGGCAAGAAGAAATAAAATCTCTCCTCACAAGGGGCTTGGTCCTAGGGAATCCAGGGGGCGTCATGAATGATCAGTTGGAAGGACTGCAAATTGAGTTGGCAATAATGAAGATCCAGATGATGGGACAGCTGGCGGGCCAAATGACTCTCATTCAAGACTTAGCTCAAAGACAAGAAGAGCTCAGGGTCCTCGTCAACAAGCTGCTTCAAAATAACCAAGTGAGGCAGACAACTAGGGTTGAAGATCAAGCCATCATTCAACCACCTTTGGGGCAAGAAGACAAGGGAAAAGCTCCTCAGCTTGCTTCAGGGTCACAAGCTCAGCATCAACCTCGCCAGCATCAACAGGGTAATCGGCGTAAACGAAATATGTCTGGAAGACATTTCTCTGAGACTGATATACCATCATCGCTCATACTGAAACGCTTGTTAGAGGTCAATCTGATTGCTTTAAAGGACCCTCCTAAGAATCCCAACACAGCCTCCCCAAGGTATAACCCTGATGAAAGGTGTGCATACCACTCTGACAGTCCGGGACATGACACCGACGACTGTTAGACCCTGAAGAACAAGATCCAAGACTTGATCGACGGAAGGGTACTGGAGTTCATGCCAGATGGTGAGATGAAAATCTTCCACTGAGAATTCTCCATCTGAGATGACTAGTTCAAACTAAGAGACTTTTGTTCATTTGAATTCTGAAGTTGTATTTTTCTTTGCTTGTTCAAACAATTATTATCATGTCGAACTCTTTTATTTCATTAATGCATTGCATATGTCTGTTTTGAATCAATCCATTCGTATTCACTATATTCAAATTGCTTTCATTTCTTGTGATATTCAACTCTCGATTAAAAAATTCTAAGCCTTTTTAAGGGAGGATGACGAAAACGATACCACGATCTTTACAGTATGCTTTTGAACAGACCCCGCTGATGAGGTACAGGCATTGTTTCAAATCCTAAACAGTGGAGTTATAAGGAAGATAATCCCTAGTCAACCCCTTTGAGCCAAAGAAGTTGGAGTTTTTCTTTTCAAAAATTAAAACCCTTAATCAAAACCTGGGGCAAGGTAGTTTTCTCAGTTGATCCAGGTGCACAATGAACGGCATCAAAGAAGTCCTTCCAAGACAAAAAGACAGTGATGGTTCCGTATAATCGTCAAGACATGCAATCGTTATCTTTCAAAAACAAAAGCCCAACAAGTCAAAACCTATGAAGGAGACTTACAAAACTGGGGCATCCCACTGACTGTAATCACAAAAGAAACAGTTCAGGCAAAAAAAAACAGGGATAACAAAATCAAAAAAGAAAGAGGTCCAACAAACCCTCAACAAAAAAGAAATGACTGCCTGTTCAAAATAAACTGTCAGTATCCGAACCATCACTGGTATATCAGAGTAAAGACTCAAACAAGGTCTAATGCACGATTAGCTGAGTTTAGGATCGAAGAACATCACGAAGAACGGGTGGGTACAAATAAATTTTGAGCCTTTATCATTTGTTTCTTAAACTGTGAACCAAGCCACGTTATAACCCTTAAAAGTCCTAGCTGAAGCATGGGTTA
Source organism: Vicia faba (assembly GCA_948472305.1). Lineage (NCBI taxonomy): Eukaryota > Viridiplantae > Streptophyta > Magnoliopsida > Fabales > Fabaceae > Vicia > Vicia faba. Next base: position 1,136,448,660 of record OX451741.1, read on the forward strand.
GTTCGAAAGCATACTGTTACAAAAGGTATCCTGACACCTGTAGGGCTTGCTGTAAAATCTTAAGTTGACATCACATTTTACAAAAATTCACTTTGTTTTATTAAAAACTGCATTTTCAAAAACTTCAAGACAGACATAAGCTTTGCATTCTTAGAATAACATTGTTTGCATATGGCTATTTGTTCGAAAGCATAGAAATTCGCACGACGAATATCTAGTAAACAAAAATATTCTCAAGGATCACCTCAAGTGGAAAAATACTTCCAATCAAGGGGCACGGCATGAGCATTGTCCATCATCTGGGGCAGTCAAGTCAAGATTCAAGGAATCTCTCAAAATGCCAAATAGCCAGGGGCAAATCTCCGCCTGAGTCACGTGGGGCATTGGACATAAATTCCAGCAACGAATCTTGCATGATCAAACATCTTCTGGTGGTATGGCAACACAATACTACCAACAGTAACAACTCCCTACACTCTGAGAACGTGGACAGTCAAAAAAGTACTGTGCATAGTCCAAGACCCGCTAGGTTGACACACCTAGGCAAAAATAAGGGCTTCCCGGCGAACCAAAAGGGTTCGGGCAAAAATAAGGGATGAAAATGAAAAAATTTGTACACCCAGCAAGTCGAAAACCTGAAAAGGCGGCTTGGGCAAAAAAGGGTATCCCGATGGATTGAAAACCCGAAAGGGCGGTCCAGGCAAAAATTAGGGATCAAAGCGTACGACTATGTCCCGTCATCTCGTCACTCGCCTACCAGAAGAAGATTTGTCAATCGGCAGTTATCAAGCACCTCCACAGGTACCTTCTCCCGCAGAAACGGGGGCAATAAGAATTGCCCGAACTGTGCAAGTTGCTTTGTCCTCAAGGTACCAAAGTAGGTTCAGTTGAAGAATGTAACCAGGATACGTTCACTCCCCGCAGAGTAAGACAGTAATGGTAGTTCTCCCTACCGAGACTTGCAACTATGAACAAATCAGCAATACTCTCCCCCAAGCAGAGTTGGTCTCCCATCAGCCCTAAAAAGGCATAGTATCCCCAGCAAGTCAGCAATACTCTCCCCTAAGCAGAGTTGGTCTACCATCAGTCCTGAAAGGTTGAGTATCCCCAGTAAGTCTTAATATTCCCCAATGGAGTATACAGATATCCCTCAGCAAGCATCCCCTGCAATCTTAATATTCCTCAACAGAGCATAAGAATGTTCCCCGGCGGAATACAGGATACCCCCAGTGGAGCCATTTCCCGGTGCAGTCTAAAAAGCTTCCCCAATAGAGTTGAATCATCTTACCCAGTAGATTCTGGAAGCTTATTCCCTGCAGAGTACAAATATCTCTCCCTAGCCATATTCAGAGGTTATCCCCACCAGAGTCTAACTGAGTTATCCTAAGCAAGTTGTTGCAACGGAAAGATCATCCCCAGCGAAGTTCTTTCTATCCCCAGTGGAGTTTATCAAAATCCTCAACAGAGCTTATCAACAGAATCCCCAACGGAGTTATCGTTAAAATCTCAGTGAAGCATCTCTTCCCACAGAGTAATTCCCTGCAGAGTAATCTCTTCGCCATGTTTATTCCCTAACGGAGTCATCCTTTCCTACAGGTTTATTCGTGCAATCAGCTTCGTTCATCATCCCCAGCGGAACTGAAGAATTCAACATCATGCTCCAGCAGCTATCCGGGATTTATTTTCCCCAGCTGAAACATCGCATTTTCATACATCATGATACATGCATATACGCATCATATCATACAATCTCATTTATGTTGAGAACATCATTGCTTGATCCATCTCATGCATTGCATATGACTGACCTTTACCTTTCAGGAAAGATGCAGTTGAATTCTCAGCCATATCAAAAGGCCTTCTCTGGTCCAGTTAAGCCGATTCCTAAAGATTTTTCTGATGCCGATCCAGTTGAGGATATTCCAAGACCTTGTCTGGTCTAGTTAAATCGATTCCTAAAGATTTTTCTGATGTCGATCCAGTCAAAGGCCTTCTCTGGTCCAGTTAAGTCGATTCCTAAAGATTTTTCTGATGCCGATCCAGTTGAAGATATTCCAAGATTCCTTTTAGAGATAGTGCAGAAGTGACCCAGATTTGGCGACATTCCGATACTTATTCCAGATTTCCTTTCAGAGACAACTTAGAGATGCTCCAGACCCAAATGTTATTCTATTGCTTATTCAGATTTCCTTTCAGAGACAGCTTAGAGATGCTCCAGACCCGGATGCTATTCTATTGCTTGTTCCAGATTCCTTCTAGAGACAGTTCAAATGTGACCCAGATATGGCGACATTCTGATACTTATTCCAGATTCAATCAAAAGATGATTACCATCAACATTTTTCAAGTTCCAGATTAATACCTGTAACTAGCCAGGAAATATTTGTGGACGACTGATTGTAGATTCGATGCCTGTAACTATCCAGGAAAGTTATCTACATGAAGAGATTGAAGATTAATACCTGTAGCAAGCCAGGAAATCATCTTTCTTTCTCAGGTCAGAGATTAATACCTGAAACCAGCCAGGACAACTATCTCCCCGACCACCCTTTCTTAAATTCCAGATCAACACCTGTAACTAGCCAGGAAATATCTGTGAAACGACTGATTGTAAATTTATACCTGTAACTAGCCAGGAAAGTATCTACATGAAGAGATTGAAGATCAATACCTGAAACCAGACAGGAAACCATATTTCTTTCTCAAATCAGAGATTAATACCTGTAACTAGCCAGGAAAGCTATCTCGACCCACCTTTTTCAAGTTCCAGATCAACACCTGTAGCAAGCCAGGAAATATCTGTGGACGACTGATTGTAGATCTATACCTGAAACCAGACAGGAAAGTTATCTACATTAAAGAGATTGAAGATTAATACCTGTAGCAAGCCAGGAAAACTATCTTTCGTTCTCAAGTCAGAGATTAATACCTGAAACCAGACAGGAAAACTATCTCATTGACCAACCTTTCGTAAGTTCCAGATCAACACATGTAACTAGCCAGGAAATATCTGTGGACGACTGATTGTAGATCTATACCTGAAACCAGACAGGAAAGTTATCTACATTGAAGAGATTGAAGATTAATACCTGTAGCAAGCCAGGAAACCATCTTTCTTTCTCAGGCTAGAGATTAATACCTGAAACCAGACAGGACAACTATCTACTTGACCATTGAAATTCTGGCAGCAGATACTCAATGTCACAGTGAATGTTATGACACCGTATCTGACTTTCTATAAGACAGTAAATTAAAAAGCAGTAAAGAACACAGTCAATTGTTTACCCAGTTCAGTGTGAAACAACACCTACTCTGGGGGCTACCAAGCCAGGGAGGAAATTCACTATAAGAGATATTAATTCAGGAATAAACCAACCAGTTTATCTCCTTCACTTAAGAACTACCCAATGCAACTTCAATCTAAGTTCAACTTAAACCTGAGTTCATACTCACTCCCCCTCAATCACAGCAGTGATACTAAACAATTGACTAATGAAATAATGAAGACGCTCTTCAGAACATACACTTGATTATGCTTCACAACTTTTAATCAAGTAACACAATCACTCGTGCTTCAAAGCTTTGAGTGATACATAAACCTAACTTGACCTTGCTTCAAAGCTTTAATCAAGTGACACAAACACTCGTGCTTCAAAGCTTTGAGTGATACACAACCCTTACAATCAAAACCTACTCCAAGTCACTTATCACAATGATACTTGCTTGGATTACAGTAGTTAAAACTATACAGCCCCTAGTTAATCTTCTGTCAAAGAGTTACTTTTCCCAACAGCCTTCCTGTTGAATATATATGTAGTTGTTTCTTCAGTTAGGGCTTCCACGAAAAGCTAGGGTTAATTAGGGTTAACCTCAAGACTTGGTCACAAGACTTTATCAACCAGATTAGGCTTGAGCTAAGTTAACCTAAAGTCCACGTGAGATTCTGTTCTGGAATGTATGAACCAAATTCCTGAAAAATCTCAGAATTAACCAAACTGCATAACTGTTAGATCAGTACAGGATGTCTTAACATTGGTTATGACAACAGGAATCCTGTTTACTGATTTTGGTAGAATGTAATAAATGTGATCATTGCAAAATGCTCAGATACACACTCATAAAGAGCAGCTACTGTATGCCATTCTTTTTCTGCATAAAGTAATAACCCATAATGTTATGACATCAGTCATGACATTCACACACCTGGTTTTACCAAAAATACATGCCAATAACTAAACACTTACAAACTCCCCCTTTGGCAAATTTTTGGCTAAAACCCCTAAACAATCAGAGAATAGAGAGCAGCAGAAATAATATGTCTACAGAAAAATTAATGTCTACCAAGAATAATTAACACATAATCTTCTCCCCCTCTTTAGCCATAAATAGGCCAAAGATACATGTACTTTTAGGTTATACAGTCATCCAAAATGAATAATAAAAACAACAAAAAGTCTGAAATCACTTGCAGCAACAGGTACCAGCAGCAAGCTTGACACTCCACTGATCTTCAAGCACTGTCATCTTCAGAGGAGGCACTATCTTCAGCATTAAGCTGATCTTCAGCAGCATCCTCTTCCCTTCTTTGTTCTTCAGTCTCCTCCTGTTCTAGTCTAGCAATTAGGTTCTCAAGAGTCCTTTTCCTTGTCTCCGGCTCTTTGCAGGTTTCCTTCAGCACAACTATAGCATCAGATTTCTTGGACTGAGTTTTGACAGTTGATGTCTCAGCTGATGTCATGACAATGTCAGGAACATGAGTTCCCTGAAATAGCTTATAGTGCAACCCAAGAGCAGGGGCTCTTTTGCATACAATATCTCTTTCCACTAGAATGTCAGGATACTGAGCAAGGACAATACCACATAGGAGGGAGGGGAAGGCAATAGGGCCTTTAACAGCATAGCTTCCAGCATGTTTTAAAGTTTGATCAAAGATATACCTGCCATAGTCAAATTTTGTCCTGGTTCCAACAGCATAAATGAATCTTCCCAATCTTGTGGAGATGATTGATTTATGGTTGGTGGGAACCCAGTTGGCTCCACCAATCTTGTGCAGGATGGCAAATTTCATGCTTAGCTTGCTTGCATTCAGCTTGCCTTTTAAGGGCCAGCTCTTGACTTGATTTGCAGTGATGGTTTGACATACTTGGTTGTCAGTAACCTCTAGTTCAGGGCAAGCCTCATCTGGTCTTCCTAGGAATTTGTTTATTTCAGAGGGAGAGAAATTAACCTTTCTTCCTCTCACATAGACACATTTAAAGTCAGCTGACCTTCCATCAGCACATCCATCAGATAAATTCACTATGAATTCTTTGACAAGATTTTCATAGCAGTTGGTAAACTTTACCACATTATTCATTAGTACAGCAGTTTTGATTAGGTCCATGATCTCCTTACATTCCATGGCACCATTGTTCAGTTCTCTTTCCAAGGCTATTCTTTTTAAACAAACATACTTCCATCTGTTGGCATTTTCAGGGTGGTGAAAAGAAATGTTGTCAGAGGGGACTTCAGGAACTTTAGCCATTTTGCTTGAAGGGAGTTTCCTTCTGAGAGAAATGTCTTCAGCATCAACTTCAAATTCTGATTCCTCATCAGAATCAGAAGGTTCAGGGCTTCAGGCTCTTTCCTTTTCTTTACTATTGGTTGTCTCACAGGCTTTGAGAGACTACCAGCATGCAATCGGGTTTTCACCTTCCCTTTGGACAATCCAGTCTTCACAGTTTCTACACCAGTCTTGCCTTCAGACCTGGTTTTCTTATGAGCAACATCAGCAGTCTTCTCTTTGGTCAGACATTTTGCAGCATCCTGCTTACCTTTTCTGTTCATCATCCTTCTAGCTATGCTAGGGTTGATATTTGCAATTAGGTCATTGTCAGAGTATTCTTCATCCACATCAATAACCGGGGGTTCAACATCCTTCTCTGAAGGGTTCTGGATATCATCAAGATTTTCAGATGATTTCTGAATGTTGTCATCCGGTGTCTCAACATTCTTAGAGACATCTGGATTTATTTCAACATTTGGACTAGCAGATTCTTGATTTAAAGGAACAGAAATGCCAGGTACAGAGTGGTTCTCATTCAGAATTCTTGTAACAAGTCTAGTTATTGCTTGATGAACATAAGTTGTGCCTTCCCTATTTGTTATTCCTGAGGGAACAGAAGATGATGGTTTAGAGGGATTACCAGATGAAGTAGCTTGAGACTTTCCTGCATGCCTTGTTCTCAGCTTTTTAACCTTAGAGGGGTTAGCTGCCAGTTCTCTAAGAGGAGTAATCTCCAGGACTTCAGAATCCATGCATGTTGTGATTGCCCTAGGATCTCGATCAGAGGATGCGGATGAAACAGTCGTCTTAGAAGAGGATGATGTCATGGATAGTTAAGACATTTTGAGAGTCTTAGAAAACCAGTGACAACGAGAGAGAAATCTTTGATTGAGAGAATGGGGATTGTTGCAGAGCCGAGAGAGGAAGGAGGTAAATGAATGTCTATTCAACTTCTTAACAATTTTGAAAGAAATAGGAAAACATATGATTAACCCAATCAAAATAGACTTAACACAAAAAACTCCTTCATCCCTTGTTTTAAGCAAAATTAATTGCTACATTTCCTCATGTTGGCAAATACCCAACTTGCCCCTCAAATTTTCAAATTGATTTGCATCAAGTGCTTTGGTAAAAATGTCAGCCAGCTGTAGTTCAGTGGCAACATGTTCCAGTTTAATTGTATTCTCCTCTACAAGATCTCTGATAAAATGATGTCTAATGTCAATATGCTTGGTCCTGCTATGCTGAATAGGATTCTTGGAAATGTTGATTGTACTCAAATTGTCACAGTACAATGTCATAACATCTTGTGTGACATTATACTCAGTAAGCATCTGTTTCATCCAGATCATTTGAGAACAGCTACTACCAGATGCTATCTATTCAGCTTCAGCAGTAGAGAGAGACACACAGTTATGTTTCTTGCTGAACCAGGAGACCAGATTATTTCCTAAGAAGAAACATCCTCCAGAGGTGCTCTTTCTATCATCAGCACTTCTTGCCCAATCAACATCACAGTAACCAGTCAGAGTTGGTTCACAACCATGAGAGTACAGCAAGCCATAGTTGTAAGTTCCACTTACATACTTCAAAATTCTCTTCACTTGGTTGATATGACTGACTTTGGGATCAGCTTGGTATCTTGCACATACTCCAACTGCAAAAGCAATGTCAGGTCTGCTGGCTGTTAAGTATAGCAGACTTCCTATCATGCTTCTGTACAGGCTTTGGTCCACCTTAACCCCACTTGAATCTTTGGATAGCTTTAAATAAGTAGGTGCAGGAGTCCTTTTGTGACTGCCATTCTCCATTCCAAACTTCTTGACAATGTTCTTTGCATACTTGCTTTGAGACAAAAAAATTGAGTCTTCCATCTGTGTGACTTGCAGTCCAAGAAAGTAGGTCAATTCTCCCATGAGGCTCATTTCGAATTCAGCCTGCATCTGGTCAGCAAAATGTTTAACCATTTGATCTGACATTCCCCCAAACACCATGTCATCAACATAGATTTGAGCTACTGTTATCTTTCCTCCTTCATTTTTGACAAAAAGGGTTTTATCCAAGCCTCCTTTTCTGTATCCTTTGTCAGAGAGAAATTTTGTCAACCTTTCGTACCATGCTCTAGGAGCTTGTTTCAGGCCATATAAAGCTTTCCTCAATTTGTAGACATGATCAGGGTAGTTTGGATCCACAAATCCTTTAGGCTGTTCCACATAGACTTCCTCATTTAAGTACCCATTTAGGAAGGCACTTTTTACATCCATCTGAAATAACTTGAACTTCAGGAGACAAGCAATTCCCAATAGGAGTCTGATTGATTCCAGTCTGGCTACAGGTGCAAAGGTCTCATCAAAATCAACCCCTTCAACTTGAGTGTATCCTTGAGCAACAAGTCTTGCCTTATTCCTGGTGACAACTCCTTCAGCATCTGATTTGTTCTTGTAGATCCATTTTGTGCCAATGATGTTTGTTCCTTCTGGTCTAGGAACTAACTCACATACTTCATGTTGCTTGAATTGGTTCAATTCATCTTGCATTGCTCCAATCCAGTATTCATCAGTTAAAGCCTCCTTAACATTTCTTGGTTCAATTTTAGACACAAAGCAAGAGTTTGAGATGATTTCTCTAGATCTTGTAATGACTCCACTGTTAGGATCTCCTATGATGAGTTCTTTAGGATGATCTTTCTGAATTCTGATGGAAGGGTTTTTGCTATCTTCCTTTGATTCAGAGTCTGCTGCAGTGGTGTTAGGTAGATCATTCTGTTGAGTTGAAGTCTCAAAGAATGTCTCAACATTACAAGGGACATCTGTTTCCTCATGATAATCATCAACTATGACATTTATTGATTCCATCATGACTTTGGTCCTGGAATTGAATACCCTATAAGCTCTGCTGTTGGTGGAGTATCCTAGAAATATTCCTTCATCACTTTTAGGGTCCAGCTTTCTTCTTTGTTCACGATTTGCCAGAATATAGCATTTGCTACCAAATACATGGAAGTACTTCACTGTTGGCTTTCTTCCTTTCCAGAATTCATAGATGGTGGATGAGGTTCCCTTTCTCAAGGTGACCCTGTTATGGACATAACAGGCTGTATTCATAGCTTCAGCCCAAAAATGAATAGGAAGTCTTTTGGCATGTATCATTGCTCTGGCAGATTCCTGTATGGTCCTGTTTTTCCTTTCTACAACTCCATTTTGTTGAGGAGTTATAGGAGAAGAGAATTCATGATTAATTCCTTCTGAGGAACAGAACTCATTAAACTTATTGTTTTTAAATTCCTTGCCATGATCACTTCTTATTCTGACAATGCACCCTTCTTTTTCTCTTTGAATTCTTTTGCACAGTTCTTTAAAAACTTCAAATACATCATATTTTTCCCTAATGAAGTTAATCCAGGTGAATCTGGAAAAATCATCCACAACAACATAGGCATATCTTTTTCCACCAAGACTTTCCACCTGCATTGGTCCCATCAGATCCATATGTAGAAGTTCTAGAACCTTAGATGTGGTCAGATGTCTTGACTTTGGATGTGACATCCTAGTCTGCTTACCAACCTGACATTCACCACATACTCCCCCTTCATCAATTTGCAGTCTTGGAATCCCTCTGACTGCCTCCATGGATATAATCCTTTTCATTCCTCTTAGATGTAGATGGCCAAGTTTTTGGTGCCACAGTTTCACTTCTTTTTCTTCTTTGGCAATAGAACACACAGTAGAGTAATTAGTGTTCTCAGGCTCCCACAAATAGCAGTTGTCTTTAGATCTGACTCCTTTCATCACAACTTCTTGTTTCTCATTAGTTACAAGACATTCAGATTTGGAGAAGTTGACCTTGAATCCTAGGTCACATAATTGGCTGATACTTATGAGATTAGCAGTCAAGCCTTTTACCAGCAATACTTCATTTAGATTTGGAACTCCAGGGCAATCCAAGTTTCCAACTCCTTTGATTTCTCCTCTAGCACCATCTCCAAAGGTCACATAACTAGTGGTGTGAGGTTTAACATTATTGAGAAGGTTCTTGATTCCAGTCATGTGCTTAGAACATCCACTGTCAAAGTACCAGTCTTCCTTTGTAGAGACTCTAAGGGAAGTGTGAGCTATCAGGGCAGTAGCCTTTTTCTTCCACTATGGAGTATATGGTACCTTGTTAGACTTAGGTTTGACACCTGGGTTCTGATTAGGATATCCATATAATCTGAAGCAGAATGGCTTTATGTGACCAAACCTCCCACAATGATGACATCTCCATCTTTGATACTTTTTCTTCATATTTCTCTGTTCACGATGTTGAGAGCTATGTTGTGACATCTGCTTTGACATTTGTTTATCAGACCTGATCTTCTTGTCTATACCAGATTTCTTTGCTGCCACAAATCCTATACCAGACTTGTTTCCCACATTTTGTCCAACCTGAAGGATTTCTTCCAATTTGTCAGTTCCATTTGTCAGCATCTTGACAGATTTGGTCATCTGGTCCAGTTTTGAGTTTAGCATTTGAACCTCCCCTTCTAGATGACTTATAGTATCAATGTCTTCCCTTTTCTCAGCTTCCAACTTTATTATGAGTTTTGTTTGTCTCTCATTTTGCTGGCAGACTTCAGCACTTCTGATACATAATTTCTTATAGGAATCAGCCAGTTCTTCAAATGTCACTTCCTCATCACTAGAGTCACTATCAGAGTTACAAATACCAGTTAGTGCAGTAACTAGTTTGGCAGATTCTTCTTCAGAATTACTTTCTGAATCACAGTCAGACCAAGTAACAGACATTCCTTTCTTTTGTTTCTTAAGAAAGGTAGGACATTCAGCTCGAATGTGCCCATATCCTTCACATCCATGGCATTGAATTCCTCTGCTTTGATTTCCCTTCTCTTCAGACTTTGGTCTTCTGCTGGAGTCATAAGATCTGTTAATGTCAGAAGGAATGTTCTTGACATTTGACCTTGAATTTGGATCCATTCTCTTGATGAGTTTGTTGAATTGTCTTCCAAGCATGGCTATAGCTTCTGAAATATTTTCTTCTTCAACCTCCTTGTTTTCATCTTCAGTATTAGATACAAGTGCTATGCTCTTGTTTTTCTTGTCAACATTGTCACTGATCCCCATCTCAAAGGTCTGAAGAGATCCAATGAGTTCATCCACCTTCAAATTGCTGATATCCCGGGCTTCCTCTATAGCAGTTACCTTCATTGCAAATCTTTTAGGCAAGGATATGAGAATCTTTCTCACCAGTTTTTCTTCTGACATCTTTTCTCCCAATGCTCCTGAGGTGTTGGCAATCTCCAAGATGTTCATGTGAAACTAATGAATGGTTTCATCTTCCATCATCCTTAGGTTCTCAAATTTGGTAGTCAGCATCTGAAGCCTTGACATTTTTACTTTGGATGTGCCCTCATGGGTAGTTTTGAGAGTGTCCCAAACTTCCTTGGCCAGTTCACATTGATGTACTAGTCTGAATATGTTTCTATCAATTCCATTGAACAAGGCATTTAATGCTTTGGAATTACCCAGGGCTAACTCATCTTCTTCTTTGCTCCATTCTTCCTCAGGTTTCAGACTGATTGTCCCATCTTTCTCAGTTATGGTGGGATGGTTCCATCCTTTGTCAGCAGCTCTCCAAGCCTTTTTTATCCAGTGATTTTAAGAAGGCAACCATACGAGGTTTCCAGTAGTCATAATTTGATCCATCCAGAATGGGTGGTCTGTTTCCAAAAACTCCTTCTTTGTCCATAGCGCCAGAAAGTGATATCCCTAGATCTCACCCAGTAAGACAGGAAGGGTGCCTGCTCTGATGCCAATTGAAATTCTAGTAGCAGATACTCAATGTCACAGTGAATGTTATGACACCGTATCTGACTTTCTATAAGACAGTAAATTAAAAAGCAGTAAAGAACACAGTCAATTGTTTACCCAGTTCAGTGTGAAACAACACCTACTCTGGGGGCTACCAAGCCAGGGAGGAAATTCACTATAAGAGATATTAATTCAGGAATAAACCAAATAGTTTATCTCCTTCACTTAAGACCTACCCAATGCAACTTCAATCTAAGTTCAACTAAAACCTGAGTTCCTACTCACTCCCCCTCAATCACAACAGTGATACTAAACAATTGACTAATGAAATAATGAAGACACTCTTCATAACATACACTTGATTATGCTTCAAAGCTTTTAATCAAGTAACACAAACACTCGTGCTTCAAAGCTTTGAGTGATACATAAACCTAACTTGACCTTGCTTCAAAGCTTTAATCAAGTGACACAAACACTCGTGCTTCAAAGCTTTGAGTGATACACAACCCTTACAATCAAAACCTACTCCAAGTCACTTATCACAATGATACTTGCTTGGATTACAGTAGTTAAAACTATACAGCCCCTAGTTGATCTTCAGTCAAAGAGTTACTTTTCCCAACAGCCTTCCTGTTGAATATATATGCAGTTGTTTCTTCAGTTAGGGCTTCCACGAAAAGCTAGGGTTAATTAGGGTTAACCTCAAGACTTGGTCACAAGACTTTATCAACCAGATTAGGGTTGAGCTAAGTTAACCTAAAGTCCATGTGAGATTCTGTTCTGGAATGTATGAACCAAATTCCTGAAAAATCTCAGAATTAACCAAACTGCATAACTGTTAGATCAGTACAAGATGTCTTAACATTGGTTATGACAACATGAATCCTGTTTACTGATTTTGGTAGAATGTAATAAATGTGATCATTGCAAAATGCTCAGATACACACTCATAAAGAGCAGCTACTGTATGCCATTCTTTTTCTGCATAAAGTACCTAATAACCCAGAATGTTATGACATCAGTCATGACATTCACACACCTGGTTTTACCAAAAATACATGCCAATAACTAAACACTTACAACCATCATTAGGAAACCCTACACCGGTTCCTTCTCTTTCAGATGCAGTTTTACACGGACTCATCGTCAGGCAACCCTACACAGGTTCCTTCTTTCAACCTACCAAGTCACAATTCAACAAAAATCTCCAGATGGCATCTATAAGCCCATCCCCCGACAAGATTCTGTCACATCTCCAGATGGCATCTATAAGCCCATCCTCCTATCCATCATATCTCCAAATGGCATCTGTAAGCCCATTCCCCGACATCACATTGCTGATACTATACCATGCGAGTGCAAATTTTTGGGCACTCTAGTGTTCAACCATCTTCCACCTTCAGATCACGAAAGGCACGCAAGCCAATCTACATCCTCAGGTTTAAGAAGATTGAACAGGGGCAACTGTTGTACCCCAAAATTTTCCCTCCCATATTCCTCAAAGATTTGTCAAGAATGATCCTCAAATGGTTCAAGATTGCTCAAGAGGTTGCACAGTCAAACCACTTCCTAAGACAGCTGAAATTAGGGTTTTGGTTCTTTCAAGGAATTTGAGGTTTTCAATGGCTCAAACAAGTCTCATATGCCCATATACATCCTCAAGCACCTACATGCCAAGTTTCAAGGCTCACAGTGCCAATTTGCACAGTCAAAAGCCCCATTTGATCCACAGTCAACTGCAAGGGCAAAATGGTCATTTCACAGCCAAAAGTCAGAATTTTTGGTCAACATCTCATTTTGAGTCTACAATCATCATTTGATCAAGTCTTGATAATGATTCCACAAGAATAGCTCAAAAATCATCAAGGTGCAAAAAGTTATTATTTCTGGACAACAGAAAAGTCAACTGTATCTTGACCATGGCATAACTTTTTCATGGTTCATCAGAAAAATCCCATCCAATGCTCATTTTGAAGGGGATGACATTTCCTATAATCCATCTTCACATTCCAAGTCCAATAAATGCTCTCACAAAAAGTTATCAATTTCTACATTATAGGTCAAATTCAAAAGTCAACAAAAATGCACTTTAAGTCAAAGACCGTAACTTGAGATTGGTAAATCCAAATGACATGGGACCAAAGGCATTGGTTAGAGGACTTCAAGATATTTCCAAAATGTCCAAGAACATGGTCATAGGATCAAAATTGAGCAAGATATGCATTGGAGAAGTTGGGAAATTTTTAGGAATTTGCAAAAGTCAACTTTGCTCAAAACACCTTATTTTTGCTAATGGGCCTCAAATCTCTTCTTGAAACTTCATCCATGGCCTATGCACGACCCATCAAGATTAATTGAATTTATTTTCTTATTTTTTATTGATTAATTGGATTTTTATTTAATATTAATTCATTTAATTAATTTAAATTGTAGGAAAATACAAAGATTTGGTTTTTAAATCTTTTTGTGAAGCAAATATGACCTAAAAAGGCTGGCAATTTCGTGCACCAAGTCAAAGATGCAAAATCTCCAAAATTGGCAACTTTGTTCAATCATGAAAATGCAAAAAGATTTGATTTTCAATCAAATATTCAATCATCATTGCAATGGATTCTTGCTCAAGATTTTGACCTAATTCCATTCCTCTATATATATGCAAGCAAACCCTGATGCATACACGTGAGAAAGCTGCAGAAAAGAGGCCATGACATATTGAGAAAATTCAAGAAAAGTTGAAACTGACTTTTGCATTCTAGGGAAATTTAAAGACTTTTGTTGATTCCAATACACTGCCGGAGGTTCCCAGAACATGTTACAATCAAATTCCAGCTTCAAAGCTCAAGAAATCACTGAGAACAGAACCACGGTTTGAAGCTTTTTTCCAGAATCGTATTGCCTATTTCATGCGCATTTAACATATTTTCTTGGTTGTTTTGCATTGCTAGGAATCATACGAAGCTAATGGTATGGTTTAATTGAACTGAAACGCCATAAATCGCAAGTGCCATGAACGGTTTTCTAGGGTTCTTGAGTTTGAAATTGGGGCTTTCTAAACCCAGAAAAATTAAGACTTGTAAGGCACATGGATAGAATCGTTGAACCCAGACGAACATGATTCAACCCTCGCGAAATATTTATGTAAACCACGAATCTATTCGCTATTTCCCCTTACTGTAGTTTGTGGGGGTTAAAAACCCCCGCTATCTAATGTTTGTTTTTGCAGAACGAAGGAAGAAGATGATGATGTGTTGATACATCATTGGACCATTTGAATAAATACGCGCGTTTTTCTTTTGTACAGCATATTGTTTGGTTTATCAATATATTAATTGCTTGTTATTATAATACTAAAAGCGTGCAAGTGGTGTAGTGGTTGTTGTGTTGGCTTGGAACCATTGGGACCTGGGTTCGAATCCCAGGTCCCCCCAAAACGCTTATATTATTTTTCTTAACATGTTCTTGTGCAGCTTTCCAAAAGAGACCTACCATATGCTATAAATCTCAGCATGTCAAGTGGCTCCTGGCCAAATCTGAAGGCCAGGATGGAAAGACCATTGTACTCCCCATTCAACGCGCGTGTGGACAATCCATGGAAGTCAAAACAGGCTTGAGTCAATGGGCCTGAAAATTGCATCATGCACCTCCTAACCTGGCCCATCACCCCCTGGTTTCATTATTTCTTTTCTTCTTTTTTTATATTTTTTTCTTTTAATTGTTTTATTATTAATTATTATTATTATTATTATTTAATTAACCAAATTAACTTTTTTTTCATAATAAAATTCAGAAAACTAAAAATGTAATATTAAGGCAAAATACCCTTTTTAGTCCTTTAAGTTTACCCCAAGGTCCATTTTGGTCCTTTATCTAAAAAAAGTGTCAAACTGGTCCTATAATTCTTTCAAAAGGACCATAGGAGTCCTTTCCGTCCAAAAGGCCCAAACGGACGTTTGGTTTGCATGCGTGGCAGGTGACATGGAATGTTATCATCTTCAAGCTGGTTCCAGAAATCCTCAAATTCTAGGGTTCCAGAAATCCTCAATTTTCCCATTTTGAATTTGAAATTCCCTCAATATGATGAAGGAAGCATCATCAGAGATCCGGTCTCCGTACGATTGCAATAGAGATGGAAGCTTAGATGGAAAGTTGCGATGGAGACCTATATGTGGTTGTGGAGAATCTGCGGTTCTTCGAAGGGCTACCACCGTCACAAACTTTGGGAAGCAATTATGGGGTTGTCGTCATTACAAGGTAAGCATGAAATTAAAATGGGTTTTCATATATTCTTGTTCTGATAGTTCCTGCAATAGCTGAGATGAATCTGGATGTCACCATTACAGGGTTCATCTGAATCTGGGTGTGGATACTTTCAATGGTTCTTTGATGATGTGGTGGATGAGAAGGATCAGTTTATAAAGAAGCAGAATAATAGGTTAGAGAAGCTGCAAAATGAGCTTGATGGAGCAAAGATGGAGATACATCATCTAAAGGAAAGGAAGGATGGGCTGAAACATAAGATAATGGAGTTACAAATTAAAATGAAGAAGATGAAGAATTCTCAGAAAAAATGGAAAAGATTCTTCTTTATTATGTTAGTTGTGGTAATTTGGATGATGTTGTAATAGATTCATATGTAACACAGTCTCAATTTGAACATGGTATCATTATGAATTTGAATTTTTGTATCAACTTGAATTTTTGTATCAACTTGAATTTTTGATCAATGTAACATACTGTAAAACATAATGTAGCAATTTTTGTATCAATGTAGCATTTTGATCAATGTAACGTACTGTAAAACTAGTAGCATTTTTGTATCAATGTAAAACATAATGTAACATACTGTAACTAGTAGCATTTTCATCAATATACTGTAGCAATTGAATATAGGTAACAACATATAATTATAAGGTGGTGGATACCACTAAGTTGCATACAAAAGAACCTGATATTATAGGTCCAATCCAAACAGCCTGATATTACAGGTCAAAACAAAAACTTGTCCTTCTTGATATTACATGATCAAAACAACTTAACATAACCAATTCTAATATTACAAGTTAACAAAACAACATAACAACTATAGGTCCAATCCTAATCCAAAACAGACATAAAAGTAAACTAAAGTTTCCACTTTGGTGCTGCTCTTTTAGTTGGTGTTGTCCTTCTTGTTGTTGGACCTACAACAGTTATTGATGCCTTTAACCTCGTTGTTGGACCTGGTGGGACAAATGGTGCATTTGGCCTTCTAACTGACAACTTTTTGGATGATTTAGATTGAGATGGCTGAGAAGCTTGACCAGGAACTGACTTAGATGCTTGAGATGGGACAAATGGTGCATTTGGCCTTCTAACTGATAACTTTTTGGATGATTTAGATTGAGATGCCTGAGAACCTTGACCAGGAACTGACTTAGATGCTTGAGATGCCACTGGTATAGATGCCACTGGTACAGATGATGCCACTGGTACAGATGCCACTGGTACAGATGCTTGAGATGGTTGAGAAGGCACTGGTACAGATGCTTGAGATGGTTGAGAAGGCACTGGTACTTGTGGTACAGATGGTGCTTGTGGTACAGATGGTTGAGCTGCATGTGGTACTTGTGTAGTAGTTGTCTGACTAGTAGAAGGCACCTTACAAGTAAGCTTGTTGTGACCTACCTGCTTACACCTGCTACACTTTATAATGAATCCTGTTCTTCTCATCTTTTTATCAGTACCATCTAGCTCACCTTGCTCTAAATTCCTCCTTTTCTTTGGCCTTCCAGGCATTTTCCTGAATTTGGGTGGCATAACATCAGGGTACTCAGTTGTAACCCATAGGTTTGAGCCATTAACAGGGAATATGACAAGTTTGTACACTTGCAAATATCTAGATTTCCTGTAATAATCAGGAATGTATTCATCAATCCTATGGTTCCTATTCTTGATTGCTGCAAGTGAATGAACACATGGTAGGCCTGTTAGCTCCCATCTTCTGCATGAACATATTTTTTCCTTCAAGTTTACAGTGAATTTTTCAGCAGAATTTTCCAGATGCCTCACTTCAAACATATGCTCATCAGACATCCTAACACAGAAAAATGGACATTCCAAATTAAGACATCAAATGGACATTCCAAAGTCAGACATTCTAACACATAAAAAAATGCTTGTTTTAATAATTTTACCTGGGAAGCCACATGTTTGTGAATGAACTTGTTTTCTCAACCTTTTTCATAATGTTTGGCAACACTTCTACATCTGTCAATTTCTGAAACCTCATCCTGTTTGTAGCCCATCTCTCCATCATGTATATTCTAATTTCTCCCACCATGGTTATTAATGGCTTGGCCCTTGACTCCAAAATAACACTATTAAAGGATTCTGACATATTATTGAGAACTGCATCGCATTTGTTATGAGTCTTGAAGTATGATCTGCTCCAAAACCTTGGAGGGGTATACACCATGTGCTTGTATGCTTCTCCATTGATATGTTTCATAACTTTAATCTCTCTTTCCCAAGCTTGGTAGTAAGTTGATTTGGATGCCTTCCATATAATTTCCTTTAGTTTTTTTCCTGGAAATCTCTTCCTAAAGTTGTTGTAGAGATGCCTAACACAGAATCTTTGTTCAACTGTAGGCAGCAGTTCCTCCATTGCAGGCAATAATCCCTGGGTCATGATATGTATATAACTTAATTATTAAACATGAGAATACCAAGATAAACATGAGAATTTAATTATTAAAAATACTAATCAATTGAGAATTAACAATAGAGTCATACCTTTTGTTGATCAGAAATAAAAGTGTATGTGAGACACTCTTCTCTTCCACCTAGATCACCAATAAGCAGCTCCAAGAACCATGTCCAACTTTCCTTGTTTTCACTCTCCACTACTGCATATGCTATTGGTAGCATTTGATCATTGGGATCTCTGCCTATGGCTGACAGGATTTGACCTCCACAAAGCCCTTTCAAAAAACATCCATCAAGCCCTATGAAATGTCTACTTAACCAGAAGCTTTCCTTACAAGCTGCCAAGCATATGTAAATCCTTTTGAAGTGTAATTTCTGAACACCACTACCTTCTTGAGCTGGTTGGACATGTACTTTCAAAGTTGACCCTGGGTTAGATCTTAACAACTCATGTGCATAGTCATAAATCCTTGTATAATCCCCTAAGAATGACCCATCAACCATGTCTCTTGCTGCAAACCTAGCCCTTATAGCCTTGGTTTTGTTGACCCCCACATTCCACTTCCTCTGCACCTTTTCCTTAATGTCCTTAAGCTTCAATCTAGGGTTGGTTTTAAGTGCATTCTGCAACCTCTTGCTAAGCCATTTAGTCTTCAACAACTTCACATGATATTCTCTACTACAACTATGGGTGTCTATCACCTTTCTTAGTTGCCAAGTATCCTCAACATCCAACTTAGCCCAATAACCTTCCCATTCACATCCATCCTTACACCTAACCCTAACCCTTATCTTGTCATTTTTGATGTACTTTAAATTTCAGCCAGATTGGACTGCATAAGAGGTAACTGCTTCCTTGATATCTTCTTTTGTACTAAAATATGTACCCACTTCCCATTTGTAATTGGACATATCCTTTAGAAGCTTGAAAATGGGATACTTCTTTCTCTTGGTAGTATTGCTATCTTCACTATCACAATCACTTACAAGATCCTCACTTTCATTATCACTTCCTTTATCACTTCCTTTATCACTTCCTTTACTATCTTCTTTATTTGGTTCAGTTTCACAGAGATCAGTTACTTCTTCCATACCTTCTTCCTCTTCCAAGTCAGTATCACAGTCATCAGTTTCATCATCAAATACAACCTCCTTTACACTATCATACGAAAAGCTACTATCATCAGAGCTATCATCATCAGAACTATCATCATCGTTCTGTCCAACAGCATTTTCACTTGCCTCCTTCTGTCCAACATCATCTTCACTTGCCTCATTCTGTATAACAACATCTTCACTTGCCTCATTATGTCCAACAACATCTTCAATTGCCTCCTTCTGTATAACAACATCTTCACTTGCCTCCTTCTTTCCAACAGCATCCTCACTTACCTCATTTTGTCTAACTGCATCATCTTCCATTACATTCAGGGGTATCTCATCTAAAATAACTTCACTCTCATTAACATACTCAGGCTGTGACAATGGGTGTTGAATAAAGACTTCAACACGTAAATGAACCCTATATAGATCATCAATCTCTAAGGCCCCTTTGTCATCAAACAACAGATTCATTCCAGCAGTTGGATCCTTATAGTATATCTTCTCTATGGCTGGGTAACCTAGTTCCTTAATAGCACCCAATAACTCAAAATAACCCCACATATCAGCATCTACTCTCAAATCAGCAATCTCACCTCCTTCGTACGCACTCAAGTCCTCACTAACAAATTGACCACTGTGGTGTATCGTAATATTCAGAATTTCCTCCATTACACACAATGCCATAAATAGAGAGATGAATTTCAGAGAAGGGAGACGAATTTCATGGAAACCCTAACTATGAAAATAGAATTCTTGCAGAAAGCAGAAACTTACCTCTGATGAGAAGTCTGGTTTCACCTTAAAGGAAACATGCAATGGATGAGTGGTAATGCCACATAAGAGTGTCAAACTGACTTTTAAGTGGAATAGCCACATGCAATTTTTCTAAACCCACGTGTAATGCCACATAAGCGCTGCCATTAAACATGACTAACGGAGTGGATGGAAAGGACAAACGTGGTCCTTTTGAAAGAATTATAGGACCAGTTTGACACTTTTTTTAGATAAAGGACCAAAATGGACCTTGGGGTAAACTTAAAGGACTAAAAAGGGTATTTTTCCTAATATTAATTATTATTATTATTTATTAATTTCACCCTTTATTATTTTTGTAAATAAATACTAACAAATTAATTTAGTCTTTTAATTAGGTTAATTTCAATATTTTTTGCAATAAATAAAATAAATTAGAATTAGGGTTTTCACTAACTTTTGACTATTTTTTATTTATTTTCCTTAAAAACATTAAAAAACTAAAAAATACTTTTTTCTTTTAATTAATTAATTAATTAGTTTTAGGATTTAATTTAATTCATAAATAACCAAAACTTATTTCTTTCTCAAAAAGGGTCAAAACCCTAGGAACTTCTCCGATTCAATTTTTCTCGTGCATGTTTATTTTTTATTCATATTTTTAACCATATTATGTAATTGCTCCGAGGATGTAATAGCTTTAATTAGGACCTTTTTATCGCTTTCTTTATTTTCTCGCATTTATTTTTCAAGGGTTGTTTTTGGCGATGTAAATACCCGACGCCTTGTAATAGCGTAGATTTACTTTCCGCAAACTATTAACTGTTAGATGTATGCTAACTAGGCTATGCATGACAAGACTTATCTGAAAATTAAAATCAAAACGTAGCTCACCATAACATGTACAAAGATAACTTAACATGAAACCTGACACACTCGCACATGCCACTCCTAGGGTGCGCCTCACTTGGTTGCCTCGACGTGGTCATTGAGTATAGGGTGTTTTAGAGGTCGCCCTCCTGTCTAAAGATCCAAGTTGCCTCGAAACGGTTGCCTCGGATAAAAAGGATCTAGGACATTAGGGTTACCGCTAAGGCGTCCTACTATTGCTTTGGTGACCACATGTCCCTATAATCGAATTGACCCGACAAACTCCAATGACGGTGCTACCTACTTCTCAATAGTGGGATAGTACTGTCTAAAGGACATTTACACATCTTAATTTCTTTTGAGTAGGTAGAGGTTCTTAGATACTTGCTCTTTCAAAACAAAAATACTTTTTGCACCTACAATTTTCTGACAAAAGTTTTCAAACAAACACTTCATACACTCTTGAGGACAGATACAAGAGTTAAAACGAAGTTTTCAAACAAACTTTTTCAAAACCCACAAACACAAGAAAAGCAAAATCTTTTGAAAACATAGTGAGCAAGTACCTAAGAGCCCGTGGATAACCACGGATAGAAAGGGTGATAACACCTTCCCTTTCTATAATCTACCTCCCGAACCCGAGAAACATCTCGAAAAGGAATTTTGCTGTGCTTTTGTCCTTTCCTTGTTGGAGAAAATAAAAGACGGTGGCAACTCTTGCTTACCGCGACATTTCGCGAACCAGCATTTCAAAACAGTCAGTTCTATTTCCACCGATCACAATGTGTAAAAAAATAAAATATATTTAGAAAAAGTATTTTTAAGTATAAAGAATAATAAAAGTAAAAATGTAATATTTTATATTTTTATTCTAAAGTATTTAATAAAAGTATATATTTATATATGTATTAATTATATTAAATATGATAAAATAAAATAAAATGTATACAAAAATAAAATATATTTAGAAAAATATTTTTAGTGTGAATAAAAATAAAGAATAAAAATAAAAGTATAGTTTATATATTATTTTCAAGTTTTAATAAATAAGATAAAAGTAAATAAATTTATTTTTATGTTATAAAAATAAAAATAAAATGCAAAATAAATGTGAAAAAATTATGAAAATATTTTTGAGTATTTTTTTATATTTGGAAATAAATAAATAAAATCAGAAATGAAAATAAAAATGCAAAAATATGAAATAACAAGAAATTAAGCCAGGGGGTGCAAAAATGAAAAAGGGAGGTGTCAATAGTGAGCCAGGCCAAGCCCAACCCACCACTTCATCTTCAACCTTCAGATTTCAAACAAACGCGCGTGCCTGTTATCCAACATGGACATCCTGCATACGAGCTCTAATGGCCAAGTTTGTTCAACTAAGGTTCTAAGGTCCGTTAGTGCTTCACGACACCATGCGGCGACCCCGTATTCTCCTTGATTCAACACAAGGGATACCAGTACCAACCAATGTGTCACACCAACACAGTTATCGCTTCAACTATATTGGTCTACATTGTACAGTCTTCACGATCTATTATTGTTTACCTAAAAGATGCCCCCAGATCCGGGTGTAGGATCTATAGTAACAACCCAAATAACCCTAAAAAGTAAAGCAAACAAGCACAAAAAAGCAATTTAAAAATGAACTAACTCTAAGGTAAACCCCACTTTTTATTTTATCTCCAGCAGAGTCGCCAGTTCTGTGATATAGTGGCAAAACCGACTGTTTAGTACTGGTTTTGCATTTTGTGTTTTCAAATGTTGCGGTAAGCAAGAGTCGCCACCGACTTTTCTTTTATCCAAATTACAGAAAGGGTGAAAAGAACAAAAAAAGACATTTTCGAGAGTTTTTTGAGTAAGGGGGGTAGATTATGAAAAGGGAAGGTGTTAGCACCCTTTCTATCCGTGGTTTTCCACGGGCTCTTAGAGGTTTACTCATTTTTTAAAATACCTTTGTGCTTTGTGTGTTTGAAAATGTTTTGAAAATGCCTTAGTACGACGAACTTTGTAATGTTTCTCGGGATAGTGGAGAAAGTATACAAAGTGTTTTGAAATTGTTTTTGAAAAGTAGTTTTCTGTGTAAGTGCAAAATATTTGAGCAAACTTCTAACAACTATCTACTTTGTTACTCAAAAAGGATCGTTCTTTTCCTCTTTTCTTTTAGACAATGCTATCCTACTATTAGTGAGTAGGTAGCCTTATCGTTGGATGTTGAGGGACAATCGAAGGGATGTTTTACAGTCATGAAGGCAACATATAGATACACTTTAGAAATTTTGTTTAAGGGACTAGATCATTTACCGAAAGGCAATTGTAGGGTCATCGAGGGACTATGATCTTTTGATTTTACGGGTCTTTGCTAAAGTGCTCATGCCTCATGACTGTTTTATCGAAGGCAATAAAAGTGGGCGTATCTTAGAGGTGTATATGTGCAAGTGTGTTATATTCAGTTATTTTTTGTCTTTTTATTAAATTTGCTAACGTTTGATTTCAGTCTTGTCATACAAGCCTAATAACTAGCAGTTAATATATTGCATAATATTAAAGTACATGAATTTAAATCTACGCTATTGCAATGCTTCAGGGAGGGGATTTACATTATACAAGGATAAGGGGGATAATTCAATAAATGTCCTAATTTTTATCTATTACATCTAGTAAACAGATACAATAGTAGTAAAAATACGAAATTAAATAAATGCGTGCAAAGTTGAAAACACGTCTGAAAATGTAAAAAGAAAATATTTTTGTCGTTTTTAGTATAAAAGAAAATAAAGCCTAAGTCTATTTAATTTTAATTTTAAGAAAAAGATGTTAAAACAATTAATTAATTTATTCATAAATTGATTTGATTAATAAAACACTAACCTAATATTTTTTGTGATTTTTGATTTTAAGATTGATTCAAATGATAAAGTAAAAAAAAGAACAAAGAATAGGAACAGAAAAGGCCTCCTTCGATTGCAGGGAGGAGTGGGCCTTTTGATTGAAGTGAAAACTGGGGTTTTGATCCAAGGCATGTTGTCTTTCGATTGAAGGGTGTCATCCTTTAATCCAGGGAGAGGTTTCCTTTAGATTGACGGGTGCCACCCTTCAATCCAGGGAGATGCTGCCTAGAAGTCCTTTTTGGAAACTGTTTGATGGGTCCCTTGTGAGGACGTTATACCTACAAACATGCTAGCAAACAAAAAACATGACCTGGGTGCCAAACCCAAGCCCTTTGATTCTGTCTAGAATGACAAATCGAATGAAACAACAAATATGGATGTGTTATGTAAATACAAAGTTTGACATTTTAACCTCTCTTACCAGTAATTGGAACCTTCAATTTGGCACTTTCTGGATGTGGGTACCTTCAATCTGGGACTTCTGGGCGTGGATACTTTTGTTGAAGGGTTGCTTTGGCTTGGATTACTTATGAAAATTTTGATAACCTTTGGTGGGTTTGTGGGCAGCGTATTTCTAATCCCCTCCTTTTTGGCTTGCAAGCATGTTGCTTATATAGAGTAGGAGGGATGGGACAAGATAAGTAATGTTTGTAACAACCATTTGAATGCCATGAATACCAATATGTAACCTTGGCCAAAGTTAAGGGATTTTGTCCATTTTTGAATTTGGCATAAATGTGGACATATTGGCCTTTGAATGCTCTCTTTCGAATGGGCTGATGGCCTCCTTCGAATGGCCATGATTCAGCTCCTTCGAACGGCTCTGATTCATTTCCTTCAAATGGGTCTGATTCAGTTCCTTCGAATGGTTTTGGGTTCTGATTCAAAGTGTTAAGAACTTCCCCTATCAGAACATGTTAGCTTAAGACATCTCTACACTAATCAGAATATATCAGAACATATCAGAACATGATATTTGAAGAATATTCTGCCTTAGTAATGCCAATTGAAGGACACCTCATTCTAATGTTCCAATCGAAGGAAGCACTGATGCTCCAAATCAAAGGAATCTCTAATGCTCCAGATCGAAGGAAGCTCTGATGCTCCAAATCAAAGAAAGCTCTGATGCTCCAATCGAAAGAACCTCTGATGCTCCACTCGAAAGAACCTCTGATGCTCCAAATCAAAGGAAGTTCTAATGCTCCAAATCGAAGGAAGCTCTGATGCTCCAATCAAAGGAACCTCTAATGTTCCAATCGAAGGAACCTTTAGGAATGCCAATCGAAGGATCCAGTTGCAAGGCCAATCAAAAGGTTTTGCTAAAATACCAATCGAAGGGAACTTGAAAACACTACTCACAAATTTCCTTTTTCTTAGGCAAGGGTTCTTGACCAACAATGTAGGGGAATACATTGGAAAGCATGAGAGGGTAAATTTTGGGGTACAACATCAATCATGTCTTGGATCTTATTCTTCAGAGCCCAACAATTGCTAGTGTCGTGCCTGGGGCTATCAGAGTGGTATGCACACCTTGCATTGGGATTGTATCAGAGAGAGGAAATGTTGGGATTATGAGGAGGTTCTCTCAATGTAATCGGCCTTACCTTCAACATGAGTTGTAATTCTTGCGCCAATGGCATGTTAATCTTTGTAAACTGTCTCCTGGGCGTATCCTGTCTACGCTGATTATTTTGTTGTTGTTACACCAACACAGGATTAGAGATCAGTACTTCCCCCACAGATTGGTTGTGATCGCTCTTATTATGACCCTTCTGGTTGTACGTAACATTAGATTCCCTCTTACCATTATAAGGCTTTTTCACAGCATTTGAAGATGTAACCACTTGGATTTTTCCACTTCTAATTTCATTTTCCACATGTTCCCCTATCAAAATCAGTTCAGTAAAACCAATCGAAGAACTTCTTAGTAGATGATTATAAAAAGGACCTGTCAGTGTGCTCATGAACATGTCAACCAAACCCATACCAGCCAAAGGAGGTTGGTCTTTGCTCGCAAGATCTCTCCATTTCTGAGAATACTCTTTAAAGCCTTCATTAGAGCCCGTGGACATACTCTGCAATTGCATGCAGGTTGGTGCCATATCAGAGTTATATTGATAATGTTTATAGAAGGCGACAACCAAATATTCCCAAGTGTGAATATTGGCACCCTCAAGTTGGTAGTACCATTCCAGTTGTGTCCCATAGAGACTCTCCTGAAAGAAATGCAACCACAATTTGTTGTCAGCAATATGTGGTTGAATTTTTTGAAAATAAGACCTCAAATGCAACTTTGGAAAAGAAATTCCATCATACTTGGCAAAGGTAGGAGTCTTCAACTAAGGAGGAATAAAAACACCTGAGACCAGACCCAAATCATCAAAGTTCAATCCAGGCACTTTCTGGATCTCCATAGCTCTTAGACGCTCTTCCAGCAGCCTATACTTTTCATCAGCAGTGGGATATTGCTCGTCCAAGTAATCATATTCCTCTTCATCAAGATATTTGTTAGAACCATGATTTCTTCTTTTAGTCTTCACACTCTTATTGTCTTCATCTTGTTTTTCATCTTCATCAGATGAGATGTTAAGATCTCGAGCTTGCTTGACATGACCTCTAAACCTTCTCTCCATGTTAAGAACACCAATTGGTTTCTTTGTCTTCTTCTTTTTCTCACTAGTAACAAGTACCTTTAATTCTTCCTACCCCTTGGCAAAGTTCAGGAACATTTGCTGAAATTGGGCATTCTGAGCTTGGAGGTCTTTGACTGTTTGTTCAAGATCCGTTTTTTATGCTGAAATAAACAACAAGAAGATGAGAAAACCTGTCTTGGGAGTACCTGCTATGTAATGAAATGCGTGATATGTATATGCAAATGTAATGTTTTCAAGGATCTTATGGGATAAAAATAATTTGAAAATGAATTTGGTCGCAACTTTGACTTGTGAAACTTTGGGTCTCTATTTTTGTATGTCCTTCTATAAGAATCAAGCTCACCATATCAAGTGGGTCCTAGCCTCTGACTCAAGAGAACATACTTTAATCTTTGACGACATCTAATTAGAGGAAAATAAATCCTCTTGCCCCTTTCTAGCAATCTGGCTCATGATAATCATGCACCAAAGATCCCCAAGATCCTTAAAATAGTTAGTAAGAATGCCATGTCATATGCGATGATGTTATGATGTTATGTTTATGTTTAAACAAGCAACAAACACAAAAAAATCACACAAGAGCCTTAGGTTTAAAGGCTTGGATGTGGTCCATAGGTAAGTACCCTTCTCTATTGAAGTTAAGTTGGCTCAACCTGTCCTAAAATAGTAACCAAATTTTAGGGATCTCATATCACAGATCTTTCTTGAAGGTTTTATTTTAGTACATCAACTGACTTGCCACCAAAACATCCCGCAGGTGGAATCTCAATGAGTGTAGCATCGAGTATCAACCAACCTTGGACTGCACCAAAGTTGGCCATATCATTACCTTCTAATGGCCAAGATGGGTCAATTAAGGTTCTAAAAGTTAGTTAGTGTTAATGACACCACGCGAAAGCCTAATGTTATCTTCAATTGACTCAAGGAACATTAGTACAATCTAAATTGTCGCACTAACTGTAGTTATCACTTCAACCATATCGGTCTACGCCGTACAATTTTCATGATCTATTGCTACTTACCTAAGGCATCCCTATATTTGGGTGTAGGATCTTACAAGTAATACCCCAAGCAACCCTTAAATTTATAGCAAACAAATAAAGCAAGTAAAAGTGATCTAACTCTAAGGTAACCCCTCTTTTTTAAGTATCTCTCCAACAGAGTCGCTAGTTCTGTAATACAGTGGGAGAACTGACATTTTTTGGTTTTATCCAAAATGTACGGATAGCTAAAGTCGCCACCGACTTTTCTTTTATCCAATAAGGAAAGGCTGAAATGAACAGGAAATACCTTGATAGATTTTGAGTTTGTGGGGTAAGTTATGAAAAGGGAAGGTGTTAGCACCCTTTTCACCCGTAGTTATCTACAGACACTTAATTGCTAACTCACTTTTGAAAACTTGCTTTGTGTGTGATTTTTTTGAAAATATTTTGAAAATCCAAAGTACAGCTTTGTAATGGTTCTTGTATCAGTCCTCAAGAACGCGTACAAAGTGTTTTTAAAAATATTTTGAAAGTGTGATGTATAAAAAATGTTTATTTTTGAAAAGATTGTGAGCAAGTGATTAAGGGTTCCTTACCCACTCAAGGTCGTTCTTATTATTTTCCTTCTCCTTTGGAGATAGTATTATCCATACCATTAATTGGTAGGTAATCCCATCTATTTGATGTGAAGGGACAAGTGTATGGTCATCGAATGGTCATCAAAGGCAACATGTAGATATACTTTAGCAATTTATCGGAGGGACTAGATCATTTTTCGTAAGCAACATCGAAGGGTCATCGAGGGACTATGATCTTTATTTGAGGTGACTTTTGCTAAAGTATTTCTACTTTTGAGGTACATGACCATGTTTCCAAAGGCAACAAATAGAGGTTACCCTGGAGGTGCGAGTGTGCAAAGTGTGTTAGTTTCAGTTATTTAGTCTTGAAAATTAGGGTTTTGCTACGATTATTTTTAATCTTGCCATACAAACCCTAGTTACTAGCAGTATAAAATATAGCAGGAAAAGTAAAGTGCGAACTGTAAAGCTAAGTTATTACAAGGCTTCGAGGCAGTTACATAAGTATAAAAATGCGGGAAAGTAAACTCTAAAACTATTACATCCCGTGAGCAGTTATATAATAGAGAAAAATGCAGAAAGGAATCTACACTATTACATCGATAATTGCAACCTATACAATTGATCTAGGAATATAAATAAATGAAGGAAAAGAAATAATAATAATAAAAAAGAAGAAGTTTGAATGTTTTTTGTGTTTTTTTGTGAAAAGTGTTTGAGTTGATAATTAATCAAAACCTAAAATTCTAATTAATTTTAGTATTGGAAAAAAATAATGATTAATTTATTAATTAATTAAATGTTAATTAAAAAGAAACCTAAACCTAATTTGTGAGTGTTAAGAATCTATTAGGTTAATGGTTAGTTAAAAAGAAATTAGGGTTAGGGAAAGAAAAATCAAGGAAAAGGTTAAAAACCAAGAAAACGGAAAAATGTATAGGTGTATGTTGAACCCACACCCTCTTGCTTCACAGTTGCATAAATTTCCACTAAGCCAAGCGCTGGGTGGTGATAGAGAACAGGCACCATATATTATATTTGAAACCTGCGGGAAATGAAAAAAAAAGCAAAAAGTTGCAAAAGACAGTGATCAAACCCACACCTTTATAGATTAATGCCTTAGCGCGCGCGTCCTTGCTACTGGGGTGACTATTTCATCCGTTAATAAAACAAAACAAAATAAATATAATATGAAACAAAATAGATGGATCGGAGAAGCGTTGAAGCCCTAGATCCAGTCGTCTTCTTCGGTGAGTATGTTTTCCAAACCTGCAAAATAAAGCATGTTAGTGATCAAATAGAACCCTACCCCCATAATTTGAGAGTTGCGAACTCATCGGTGGCCTTAATTTTGGCTAAAATGTCCTGAATAGTGAGATATAATCAAAATAATCCAAAATAACATAAACATGATGATGCATGATTCTGGCATCATAGAACTCATGTGATGGTTCAGACCTATTCTATTACATCTCAAGAACACATTAGAATGGTTAGTTTCAATTAAAACAACATAAAGTTTAAAACACGAAATTCTTAAAAACATGTAAACCGACCATGCTTGGAATGCCTGTTTCATGCACTTTTGATCATCAAGAATGATCAAGTCTTACCCTATAACACCTCAGGGATTGATTGGAACAGTTGGTTTGCTTTAAGAAGGGCTGGAAATAGGGTTTCAAGTTTGCCCTAGTTTGACAAAAATGTGAGATTTGGAGGGTGTGCTCTTGCAAGGTTTTTTCATTGTCCTTTGTGTGAATATAATGAGCATATATATATATATATATATATATATATATATATATATATATATATATATATATATATATATATATATATATATATATATATATATATATATATATATATATATATATATATATATATATATATATATATATATATATATATATATATATATATATATATATATATATATATATATATATATATATATATATATATATATATATATATATATATATATATATATAGGAAGAAATTAGGCCAAGAAGAATGTGCCTGGACCTCTTGTAATTATATCTTTTATTTTGTTTGAAAAATAAGTTTAAATCTTTCCAACCATGAAGATTTTCTCTACCAACGAATTCACATGATTTACAACATGTCCTTGGGCCTCCAAAATATTTGAAACAAAAGCCTTCTAAGCCTTATATCTTCACTTAGCATTTATTTGATTTAATTTGCATTTAATGAATAAAAATTCAAATAAAATAAATAAAAATCATAAAAATATAAGAACAGTTTTGGGGGTCCCCTAATATGTCATGAACTTGTTTGAACTCAAAATTTAGGCCCATTAGTCAAAAATTTCAAGTTCGCTCAAATTGGATTTCATGCATTTTCTCAAAATTGCCCAACTTGTACCAATCATAACTCTCTCAATGTTTATCATATGAAGGTGATATGGAACTTTTTGGAAATCTCAATATGTCCCCTACAACTCTCATGTTGATAATGTTTCCATTTGAAGAATTTATCTTGATGTAAATTGCTTTGATAAAAAGTGTCTTTTTGTTGACTTTTAAAAGAACCTATAATGTTTTGGCCCATATCTCTCAAATGAAGCATTTTTGGGCCTTGAGCTTAGAGAGACAAATTTGTACATAATTGAATTTCTATAAAAATGGGCTTTGATTGAGAAAAGTCTGATGAAGCATGTGAAAGTTATATTTGGTCAAAGTTCAGTTAACTTCTCCTAAAGAAAATCCTAATTTAGCAACTTTTGACTTTTAATGAATCTTGAGTTTTCTTGATGAGTTACGATCAACCCTTAATCAAATGATGAACGTAACTTCTAAATATTGACGTTGACCAAAAATCTTGAAGTTTGACTATATGTTTACCAAATTGACTTTTTACCCAATACAATTGATTCTCAATCATCTGAGCAATTGAGTGAGCAAATTTTTGATGTGAGGCTTGAAACTTGACATGAGGATTCTTTGAAGCATATGATGAACCATGAAACTTATTTGAGGCATTATAAGTCCCATTTTCCTTGAGAATACCAAAACCATAGTTGTAGGCCATTGCTTAAGAGAGGGGTTTGTCTGATCAATCCTTGAGTAGTTTTGAGCACTTGAGAAATCTTAAGAGTATGAGGAGGTCTTTTGAAATGGGAGGGAAAATTTTGGGGTAAAAAGCGTCCACCTTTAAATTCAAAGTAGTTTATTTCAAGTCTTGTTATCATTTCTAACTTGCAATTTATTTTCCTGCCTTTGTCTTTTACCTTTTTCTTATTATGTCTTTCGTTTTTTTAATTATTTCAAACATTAAAACACTCTGAAACTTAACACTAAGTCTATGATTCTATAGTCGGTCTTGCAAGTAACCTTTAATTAAGAGGCTATAGATTGTTCGCGAAAAACTCCCGTGAACACACCTATACGTGCTTGCCAAACAAGGGAGCCTTTGAATGTACAAACTTCATCTATATATAGTCAAACTCTCTAAAAAGTGTATAAGAATATAACATCTATTGAGCTTACGGGGTCAATCACTATTCTTTTTATGTCTCAATCATCGTATTGCACTATGATATCTATGAGATAATTTTTGCTATGGAGTATGCTAATGACACCATTGTTGGAAAGGATTTGGATCCTTTTATAGACTTGTGGTAAGGATGATGAGTAAAGTATTCGTTGTCAAAACCTTCCATGCATACTTTTGAAAGAAATAGTTGGATTCTCTGCATCCAATGAATCCTAATATTATGGTGTTAACCGCCACATGTACGTTGGTAGGCGCCGCAGTGCCTTTCTTCACCACCATGTTGGAGAAGGAGACGGAGGCTATAAATAAAAGAGAATGAGTCTGGTCCAGGTCAGTTTTCTGGGACTCACAGTGGGTGTCTCTCGTGCTTGCTAAAAAGTACAATGACATTTACTTATGTTTGTAAAGTTGTTTAGGTATTTTGGGGTATTTGACTATGTTTAAGGCTAACTCACACAAAGTGGTAAAAAACTCTTTATAAGGATTTTCTATGTAAAAATTGGATCACCCTCCCATTTCAAGGAATGAGATATTAATAGAGTTTTCCCTAGATTTGGGTTTTGAGTGTAACACCCCAAATTACTTTCAGGATTTCTGACTGACCCCACAAACTAACACAAATCTTTTTAGCATTGCTTTTTCCTTACACACACGCTTTATGGGAAACTTCTCAGAAGGCGACCCATCTAAATACTACTCTAAGTTAAGCACACTTAACTATGTAGTTCTTATTTGTTAGGCCACCGAAAAGAAGATGCATTTTGTTTTCGGTAGCCTAACAAAGAAGAACTCCATAGTTAAGCGTGTTTGACTTGAAGTCGTATTTAGATGAGTGACCTTCTGGGGAGTTTTCCAGAAAGTGTGTTAGTAAGCATAAAGCATGCTGAAATACCTATGTTGGTTTGCAGGGTCAATCAATAATCTTGGAAGTAGTACGAGGCATTACAAATGGTATCAGAGCATACCTCTCCTAGTACAATGTGGTTCGGGGACGAACAAAGAGGAAACTGGTGGACATGTAACACTCGAGGCCGACGAGGGAGGGGAGTGGTTATCGGTGTACGAGGTACGACAAAGAGTGGTTCCTGGCAACATCTAAGCAAAAACCGAATTCACATTAAAATGAGATGGAACCTGAGACTGCGCGGGTATGAGACTGTATGATTGAAAGAATGCTTCTAAAGATTGATTTGTATTGCCTATGCTAACAAGATGCATCTTCTTTTTCTCTTTGGGATATATCCTAAAGTAAGCCTTCTAAATCCTCTAATTTTTTTACCTAAATGTGTTATGCTAACCCAATCCGAGGTGCATAAGCACTAATAATATTAAAGGTGTATTTTTTCACTACAAATTTCAAAGTTATGATATGATCTCCTAGTCTCTTCACATCCTCGATATCCCTATTCAATTGTTGCCCACAATTATCCCCGCCCCATTTATCCATCTAACTTTTTTGGTGAACCAAATAGTAAATTCCGAGTAGTCTGATTCTTTCGCATTTTCACCCGTCCACTAAATTTCTTGTAGGCACATGAAATTGATCTTCCTTTTAACCACAATGGCCATTATTTTCATAAATTTTATAGTAAGTGTTCCTATATTCCAAGATCCATCATACTCTCGTGATCTAACTTCTTTATTCATACTCATTCACGAAAATATGAGAATCCTCACTTTTACTATATTCAGGCGGCGATGCAACAATCCTTATTTTTTTTGACACAATACTCTAGTAATAAAATGCGTTGTTTGTGGACAACAAACTATGATTCATATTATTTATAGTTAATACATGTCATAGAAATTCAAGAAAGTTTTACGTTGACTGTCAGCTATCTTATATAATCGTTTTGTTTTATTGGAGCTTAAGGACCTGCTATGCATAAAATGCTATCATGTACATAATTTATTTAAAAAACTTTTACATACCAAAGATAAATTATAGATATGAATTGGAGAATCCGAAAATATTTAAAGTGAAATGATAAAAAAAATATTTTAAAAATGGTTTTAGAGGTAAAAACACAAGTTAGGGTGCAATTATAAATGTTTGTTCATTTAGAAGCATAATTGCATAATTGTATGGGCCTAAGAACCCAGTTTCATATTTTCACTCTTTC
Organism: Vicia faba; assembly: GCA_948472305.1. Classification (NCBI taxonomy): domain Eukaryota; kingdom Viridiplantae; phylum Streptophyta; class Magnoliopsida; order Fabales; family Fabaceae; genus Vicia; species Vicia faba. The sequence continues at coordinate 1,136,482,171 of OX451741.1, forward strand.
AAAGCCCATATACTCACCAGTTTAGTTTAGGTTTAGTTCTCTTACACTATAAAGCCAGAGCCAGTGCAAAGTACTTCATCATCCACAAAAGCGATAAACCTAACATAGCCGCGAGTCGGAACCCGAGTCTCTTCGAGATTCATAGTATGTTTCACCCTCAAATTCTCTTGTTTATTTTTTCTTCTCTTATGAATTAAGCTATTTCCCCCCCGTGTTACTCATCGCTTTTGATAGGCGTTGCGTTCTTCGTTAGTTTTCCATGCCGAAGTACGTGTCAACGAAAGCGTATATCAATTTCAACGCCGACCTCTTCCTTAATTATTTGTTAATTAAGAAAAAAAACAACACCTGCGTATTATCACAATCGCAGTTTGTTTAATGGTCGTGTTGTTACATTTACGTATTTTTTTTTTAATGTTTTATGAATCGTTGCTTCACAATGGTGAAACCTCTTTTTTCAAATAAGAGGCTTTCAAGTTTCCCGAAGCATAAATCAAACCTAAAAAAACCAGTCTTAAACAACGTTGTGTAATTTTTAACTACACTATGTTACCTGTCTACTGGTACATTTCATTTTATTTACAGCTCTATAATGCTTTAAATTTTGTTTTGATTAATTAATTTTTATTTGTTTTTATTTTATTCTATTAAATCTAATTATTTATATTTTTGTTTTAACCAGTAATTGAAATGGAACCATCAACTAAACCTAAAGTACAGTCTATACCTGAAATTAAAATGAAATCTAATCAGAAAAAGAAGATTCCTTCCCCTAAGGAATTGATATCTTATTATGAATCTCAAGGGATGGATTCGAATGAAGCTTCTTTAAAGGTTATTGAGGATTTGCAGAAGGCTTTATTTGGAGTGATTTCATCTGGGAGAGGTAAACAAGATAGGGTTTTGAATGAATCTTCTAGAAAGATGGATTCGGTTAATAATAGACTTGCCGTACTTGACATGAAGTTGGATTCTAAGCCGGGTTATGGGGAGAGTTTTGCAATTGGTGTTGTTTCTGGTGCGGCTCTTAATGGAATTGGGGCTATTTTGCCTCATATTTTTTCACCTGTTGCTCAGATTTGGAATTCTGTTACCACGGCCACTAAATCTACGCCTCAATGACATTTTTTATTCATTATTTTTGTTGTATGTACACTATTAGTTAATTTATCACCAGGTTGAAGCCGAGTAAATCCCCTCTTTGTAGAAATTCGAGTAAATCCCCTCTTGGTAGAAATCAAAATTTTATGTTTTGAAGCCGAGTAAATCCCCTCTTTGTAGAAATTCGAGTAAATCCCCTCTTTGTAGAAATCAAAATTTTATGTTTTGTTGACAACTAAGTTAGTTTTTTAATAAACACGAATACGAAAGTACTATGGATACAATTAAAACAAATCATGCCTTGGCCGTAAGGAGTACAGTAACACCGAACTGGATTTTGGGGTTTTGATTCAAAATTAGACAACCAGTTAGAGCAACATTGTATCGACAAGGAGGAAAGGTACACCTAGAAACCAAAGAAGTTGCCATTGGCCGTAACGAGGAAGGTGCACTACTTCGTTTAGCGAAAAACTATTTTAGTGTGCTCTGCTTCAATTATATACCTATCTCTCATCTAACACCAACTTGTTTGTTTTGTTTGTAAAAGAGATTGAGATAACGTGCCACTCAACGACCCTTCTCAAAAATGTCCCTTAAATGTTCCTTAAATGGCCTTAAGATGAATCGTATGACCCATTTCAAGACATTTAAGAGACATAACATGGGTATGAGCCATAAGAAATAAATGTGAGTGAAAGAGATAATATACATGAATCATATGACAGTGAAGTTTGTCGTAGAAAGAGATCATACCATTTTCAAGAAAATTAAGAGCATGGGCTATGAAACCTAAGAAATAAACGTTTTGAGTGAAAGGCCGTGGTGATAAAAGTAACACCACTAAATTTAAGATGAGACTACATTGAGTGAATGACTAAGATAAGACTACACTGAGTGAATCAAATATTGATTACTTGGTCAAGATTGATTGGTTACCATTCTCTAAGTTATTGAGGATGGAGACGACATTTAAGTGGACACTCGAGTACGAGACCACATTCACCATACTTAATGAAGTATTGTTCACTCCTCTGTTTTGGCCATACATAGGATCAACAATACCTTTTTTTGTCAAACCTATTTGTATTTGTAGAGGCCATTCGAGTCGTACTAATATAAGAGGAAGAGATGTCCCAAAAGCCAATATATTTTATTGTCTTGGAGAGCCATAGATGAGATATAAAAAATTAGAGAATAACACATTTACCATCACAACAACACACAAGCCGATGCAATACTTTTTGGCACACCACATGACAAAAGGACAAACCTGGTAAGAAGTATCACAGAGAGCTCCTATAACATAAACTTTCTGATTTTGTGGTGGATACCATGTTAGAGATGCAAGAAACATCCTCCAGGTGAATTGTACTAGTGGATGGTGTGTCTAATGTTGGTATTTGTGGACGGTTTATCTAATGTCAAGGTGAATGTGGTCAGGGTTTTGTTTGAAAGTGATAATGTGTTCACCATCGAAATAATACTAAGATTCAAGCTTCCAATATTTGTTGTCTAAACTAGATAGCTCTAGGACTATGTGTTGGACACGCGACTTCACAAACAAGAGGTGAGTGAACTGTGTGTTTCAGAGACACTTCAGTTTTAATAACATTTTGGATAAGAGTTTGAAAACGTTTTAAATTTTTTTTCGGAAAAAAAGGTAAAACGTAAAAAGTAAAAGTTAAGGGAATAGAGAAGAACACCAGAAATTATAGAGGTTCTGTCAAAAGAAAATGATTTCATCTCTTCCCAAAATTTATTCTTGAGAGTATCCAATAAACATAAGAGATTTTAGTAGGTTAAACTCTCGAACTTTCTTTAACAATGAAAATGAAGTTTATGGCTAACTTCTAACCAAACAGTAGATAAGGAGAGGAGCGACGAGTCTTTCTTCCAAACAACAGATTGAAGCGGTTAGTCTTTCTTCTAAATAAAAACTTGGAGCGGTTAGTGTTCAAACTTTAAACCAAGATTTTACACGGGCTAATCTTGAACTTGTGAGAGCTTTTAACACAAGGCTTTGCTCACGAACCAAATCTTGGTTTTATACCAGGATAATCAAGAACCTGAGAGATTTTAACATCGAACTTATCTCAAAATTTGCCAAGCTTTTAATAACGGTGGAGTTTGAATTGAGTTTTTCTTTCTTGTAAAACTTTCGCTTCTAAGCATTATTCATTGAACAATGCTTCTAATTGTTGCTTCTAATTAATGCTTCTAATTTGGTTCAGAAAACATAAACTCTAAAGCATGAGCAAAAGTAAAGAACACACGATATATCCCGGTTCACTTGAGAAACTCTCAAGCTAATCCAGTCCACCCTTCTGAGGTGATTTCACCTTGAACTCAAGGACTTAATTCACTATAATCATTCTGATTACAATCGCACGGGCAATTGCCTGTGACTAACATTCAATGAAACGACCAGGGATCCAAACCATATATAACGTTCATTGGCCCAACAAAATTCGATTCTACAGAATCTCCTATCAGTATTTCCTTCCAATGATATCCATCAGTGATCTCAGAAGGCTGACCTTCACTCAGTCGCCTTTGAGATATTACTACCATTGACCCAATAAAATCCACTATCAGGATTTCATCTACGATGGCCGCATCCAAAGTCTTATCAAGTCTTCTGATCCTCACTCGATCACTTGAGGTGCCAATCAATTCTAAACAGAATAGTTTTTCTGGAGATTATATGAGTGCTTCTTATCAAGCAAATTACTCCTAATTTAAATACATATTGTTTGACACAACTCTGAGCAATAACTCCTGTGTACAAATAATTTACATAAAGATTTTAAGAAATAACACAATCTGAGCAACAACTCTTGTATTTTACATATTTCTACAAAGATGAATCTAATCTAAAATAAGTGCATCATCTTGTAGTCTTCTTGTCTTCATCTTCTTTGTTGAGCAAGCTATGAGCAACAAATCCTTGCTTCTTCATAATTCCGTCAAGATGTATATGATTGATGATTTGAATTATATCTTGAAGAATTCTTCAATATTATCTTCTTTCTTCATTAAGCAAGATACGAGCAACAACTCCTTGCTTCTTCATGATTCTTCCAAGATGTATATGATTGATAAATTGAATAACACCGTGTAGAATTCTTCATTTTGTTATAGTGGATGATTACTTCGATTTGGTTGTGTTTTTATGGTGATAACTTTTCTTTTTAACTTGAACATCAACAACATGTGATTTGAAACTTGCAGCCTTTAGCACCCAGCCAATCAACTTATGGCAAGCTTATCGATGTTTAGCTTGTTCAGCATCATGTGTTGAGAAACCAGCTAACCAAGAATAATCAATACGCTAACCAACAACCTTTTTAAACATACGATTCTTTTCTTATATAGCCAAGCAAAATAGATCCGTTGACTATTTGAAAGAGAGTTGTTACAAATAGTACTACGACGTCCTTATCTCTTCCACACTTTAAGTTAGTGGAGAGGTAGTGGCATAAATCTTTTCGTACTATGTATTATTGTACTGTGTTACCATTATATTCTTTCTTTCTGCACTTCAAAGGCTTCTGCGAGAATGAGATTAGAAGCGAGAACATAACATAAGGTCTTCAGAACTTTAAGTCTTCAGATTCTTCAGAACTGCGTCTTAAGAGTCTTCAGCACTTGGTCTTCAGAACCTGTTTTTAGATAACCTTGGACCTTTAGAACTTCAAGTCTTTGGAATCTTCAGACCTTCTGTCTTTTAGAATATTTAGCACTTGGTTCTTTAAGAATCCTTAACTTCAGGACCTAGTTATTAGAAAAACAAAGTCTTTAGCATCTGGACTTAAGTTAGAAATGTTGTCTTCAGATCTTTTAACTTTGTCTTCTTTGAAACAAGTTGTCTTTTAGAAACTAAGTTTTTAGCACATGGACTTCAGTAGAAACTTCTTCTTCAGATCTTCTAACTTTGTTTCATGAAACACACTGTCTTTTAGAAACATGAGTCTTCAGCATCTGGATGTAAGTAACAACTTCTGTCTTCAGATCTTTTGACTAGTTTCCTTAGAACACGTTGTCTTTAGAAGCTTGAGTCTTCAGCATCTGAACAACTTCTGTCTTCAGATCTTTTGACTGGTTTCTTCAGACAAATACCATAGTTTACAATTCAAAGTCTTCTGGAGTGTCTTGCTACTGTTCAACAGAACTTGTGTAGTGTAGAAGTAGAATAATTTCTCTTCTAATGTCTTTGTCACACCATCCATCAGAAGCAGAACCTGTTTGTTAAGTACTCAACAATAACAAACATTAGTATAACAAAATTGTACATACAATCATTCTCATTTATTATCATCAAAACTCAGAGATGATATTGTAGAAATAAATCTTGTTCTTACAATCTCCCCCTTTTTGATGTTGATAATACTATGTATTTTGATGACACAATTTTGTACATATAATCATAACCAGTGAAGTTAGAAGGGTAAGAAATGCTTATCCTTTTTCTGATACCCCCCGAGTCAATGACTTGATGAAGATCAAATATCTTGACTCTGAACCATTTGAGTAAAAACTCCCCTGGTTCCAATAGATCAGATATCGAGATCTTGAGAGTCTTGACTTTAGGAATTTCAGACAGTCTTCAACTTCTGATTTTCTGTGTTTCTAGAAGACATATGCTTCTGCTTTTTATTCTTATGTTCTAATTATCACATTCTTAGACATGATACATATTCTGAACATTATGATACCAAAATTAAGATAACTTTAACTTTCAGAAAGTTCTCAACTTCTGAACAGTATTGAGTTTATCTGATTCTTGAACATATGTTTAAATAGTATACATCTTCTAATATATTAACAATCAGTTCTAAAGAACTTTAAAAAAGTTCTTATCATTTTGACCTGTCTTAGAATGCATAGTGAACTTGTTCAGAGTTCCTCGGTTAATTATCAAACAGACAAGCACACATTAGTGGTTAAATGCATTTTTAGTTTCATCAAAATTATTATACTCCTCCCCTTTTTGTTATCATCAAAAAGATAATTATGTGGAAAGATAGAATGGAATTTTTAAAATATTAAGATAATATATCAATTAATTATGAGGATAACTTATCCAAAAACTATAAATGCAAATAAGGAAACTAAACGAGAATCCTATTGCCTAGTTTCCAGAAGTTAGATGAACAAATGGTGTAGGTTCAGAAATTTTTGCCAAGATCATCTTGAGCATAGTTTGAACAGATTCATTGACTTTGTCCTGAGCTTTGAAGTTTTCTCTGAACATTCTGTGGTCTTCCCTTATTTCAATAATGGTTATCTTCAGATCGCAGTCTGAGTTGGATACCGTCAAATCTTGCTGCTTACCCTTCTCTTCAGCAGCCTTTGCAGCTTCAGCAGCCAATCTGGCTTCCTCTGCAGCTTTAGCTTCTTCTTCTGCTTTTAGTCTTGCTACTTCAACTTCAGTAAGACGAGCTTTTTCACCAGCTTCTCTTTGCTTAGCAGTAATTAGTTCTACATATCTAGCTCTCAATCTTTCTTCCTTTCTTTCATATACCATTTGAACATCCCCAATTCTGGATGCTTCAGAAAAGGTATTCATTCGTTAAACTTCAGAAGACATCCACTTATAAATCTTCTTCCAAGAACCATCCATTCTTGAGGCTCAGTGCTTGTGCTCGCCTCTACTTTTAATTTAACAATCCTTTTCTTAGTTGTGATTCTAAAAATGTTAATGCATTCATCAAAGTTTTTAGGAGAATGTTTTTCATAAACAACCAAGGCTAGGTTGGATTGAGGATGGTTTGGTTCAAAAGTTTGTTCATGAAAATTTTGTGGTAAAGGTTCGGTAATATTGAAAAGTTCTGAATAAGTGAAAGGTTCGATTGAAGAATTTTCAATAGCTTCCTGATTATCAGAGATTATTCTTTCTGATATTTCGAGGGCTTAGGAAGAATTGAATCAAGATGAATGATGGGTAAGTCATGAAGAGTAGTTTCTTTGTTGAAGAAATCAAAATGAAGATTGGTATTGAAAGTAGAAATGTGAGAGTTAGTTGTTACAACTGTTTCATTACCCAGAACGACATCTTTTAGAAGGTTAGACTTCTTTTTCTTTTTCTTTTTCTTTTTCTTCTCTGGTTCAGAAGCATTTGAGCTTCTCTTCCTTTTACCAACAGAACAATCAACATCCTCAGCAAGACAATATGAATAATTAAAGTTTTACATATCATGTCCTTCTTGTTGCATCATTAGAACGTATGCGGCCACGCTGGATACCGGATCCCGTTTGGAGAATATAGGATAGTCCCTCACATGAATTCTTTTGTGGTGATAATTCTCAGATGGTTCAATCAGAGGCTTGACCTTGAGTTCTTAAATCAACCTCATATTCCTCAGAGTTTTCCAATTAAAGGAATCTCCAATGCTTGGAGTCAAATCCTCTTTATAATTGGATTCTCCAATCAAAAACTTTACTAAGCCATTTCAACAAAAATATCAGTTAGAAGTCGTCCACATGGAATATTGAGAGATACCTTTTTGTTGGGAAGTGCGGTGGTTCTGGTTTTTCTAATAGAATCCCTTAATTAATTGAACAAAATGAAAGGAAGATTAATCCTTTGTTTGGACATCAGAAAGTACAACATGAACTTCTTATTGATGTCGAAATAATCAGAGGAACTTGAAGGAGGTCTAGGGTTTATGCAGCCCAGAATAATTTTTGCCATACTCTGAGATTATCATGAAGATCCTTGCTTTGTACTTGTATTTCTCAACAGAGAAATTCGTGAACAATAGTTGATATAGAGATTTGTTTTCCGCCTTTGATTTATTGTCCAAACCATGTACACGTTTTCCTTTCAGGAACTTCAATCCCAACAATTTTGCAATGGACTCTTCAGTGATGATGATCCTTTGCCCAATGACGTCCAAAACAATATGAAATTCGTCACAATCAGCATTTTTCCAAAAATCTATCACTAGCGCCTCATAGACAGGACCATGAAGCCTTTGGAAATAATTTTCCCAGCCTTGAGCCTTTAGTTCTTCTTTTAAGTCATACCCATTTGCAGCAAGGTTGTCAAAATCAACAATTAATTCCTTAAGAACAATTAACTCCGTTGATTTTAGGTTACAATGAACTTGAGGATTTTTCCACGTAATATAATTGTCATCAGTAGGATTTGCTGAAGATGAAGGAACCTCAGTTGATGAGGATGGGACGATGGTCGATGAAGACGAAACTGTTGAAGATGACAGAACCATTGTTGAAGACGAAGATGCAATGGTTGACAATGTTGCAATGGATAAATTTAGGGCTTGTTCTAGTTCACTAGAAAACTTAACAACTTCTTCTTGAGTGGGAGTCATCATTGTTGAAAGTGGATGGAGATTTGTAGAAGATGGTTGTAGACAGAATTTTGAAGAGGATGAAGAACCCCTAGAGAGAGATGAGGAATAATTGAGAGAAACAGACTTTTAGGTGTTTTTAACAAGTGTGGGGAGTGACGTGTGGTAATTGGTGTTTTAAGAAAAAGTAGAAAAATTAATGGGGTTGTAATTAATGAAAGTAATCATGACGTATCAATTCACGAAATTGCACGCTGTTTATAGTCTATCTTAGGTAACATATGATGATTAGGAATATTCGAGAATTACAGGCATTAACCATTTTGTCTAACTAAGTGACACAATTAATATACTCAGGGTCTGAATGACTAAAAGGTTTCATCTGATCAAAGATATTTCTGACTGAAGCATCCTCCCATAACCGAGCTTTTACCGCTTCTGATTTACTTCTTTCTTCTTATGTTTTCTTCAGAGCAATATTTCAGAGGTTTTGAATTATCTTCATATTGATTCCTTTTATTTCTTTGAGTATTTTCAGTTTTCTGATTTGAGAAGAGTAACCTTCTTCTAATTTCTAATGTCTAATCTAGAATCCGAGTCTTCACTTCAAATGATCTCGTCATTCTTTTGTTTAGAATCACCCGTCTGACCTTTTTGAGAGAATCCTCAGAGCAAGGATATTCTGATCTTTTATTATTAGAACATCCATCTGTTTGTTAAGCTTTGTTTTGAACAAAATCTTATTTTAAGAAGATAAATATTTTATTAACTTCTGAGAAGCTATGTGATAGAGATAATTAACTATCATTACTTAGTGTCTTCTAAAATCTCTATTTATTTGAATGAATTGCAGAATCTGTTCTAATCAAAACTTTTACGATTCTGATTAACTATCTTGTTCTTTCAATGCTGAGCTGACTTTCTTAGAGTTAGTATTTGACCATACTTCTGATGCATCAATGAGCATTCTTTTCTCAGTAATGTCTTGACTTTTGTAAAGTCTCTTTCAACATAACCAATGATTAGATTTTCAGAAGATCTTTTGTCTACTTGAGTAGACAATTTTTATCATGAGGTTCTTTTGTATTATAAGATAACAATCTTTCTTCTTTTGAAAAGATTCCTAATGAGATTTTAAAAACATCTCATATTTTTCAATGGAATTTAATCAAAAGCATTCAAAAAATATAACTTCTTATCTGATGAATCTTTTCCTGTTAGCTTGTTCTTTAATTTCCTTGATTTAGACAGTAGTTGAAAATTGAATAACTATCAACTTAGAGTATTTCTTCACAAATCATTTGGATCTTTAACTGACACAGTTAGGTGTTTAATATCCATCAATAACACCGAGATTTGATACCAATTGAAGGTGTGAAGAAACTCAAGAAAGAGAGAGAGGGGGGGGGGTTAATTGGATTTTCCTTTCTTGTAAAACTTTCGCTTCTAAGCATTATTCATTAATAAATGCTTCTAATTGTTGCTTCTAATTAATGCTTCTAATTTGATTCAAAAAACATAAACTCTAAAGCATAAAAAAAGTAAAGAACATGCGATATATTCTGGTTCACTTGAGAAACCCCCAAGCTAATCCAGTCCACCCTTCCGAGGTGATTTCACCTTGAACTTAAAGACTTAATCCACTATAATCATTCTGATTACAATCACACGGGAAACTGTCGGTGACTAACATCTAATGAAGCATTCAGGGATCCAAACTGGATATAACATTCATTGACCCAACAGAATCTAATTCTCCAGAATCTCCTATCATGATTTCCTTCCAATGATATCTATCCGTGATCTCAGAAGGTTGACCTTCACTTAGTCCCCTTTGAGATATGACTACCATTGACCCAATAGAATCCATTACCAGGATTTCATCTGCGATGGCAACAACCAAAGTATTCTCAAGTATACTAATCTTCACTCGATCACTTGAGGTGCCAACCAATTCTGAACAAAATGGTTTTTATAGAGATTATATGAGTGCTTCTTATCAAGCAAATTACTCCTAATTTAAGTACATATTGTTTGACACAATTCTGAGCAACAACTCTTGTGTATAAATAATTTACATGAAGATTTTAAGAAATAACACAATCTGAGCAACAACTCTTGTGTTTTACATATTTCTACAAATATGAATCTAATCTAAAACAAATGCCGCGTCTTATAGTCTTCTTGTCTTCATCTTCTTTGTTGAGCAATATATGAGAAACAACTCCTTACTTATTCATAATTTTGTCAAGATGTATATGATTGATGATTTTAATTACATCTTGAAGAATTATTCATCTTTATATTCTTTCTCCATTAAGAAATATACGAGCACAAACTCCTTGCTTCTTCATGATTCTTCCAAGATGTATATGATTGGTAAATTGAATAACATCTTATAAAATTCCTCATTTTGTTATAGTAGATGACTGCTTAGATTTGGTTGTGTTCTTATAGTGGTAGATTTTCTTTTTAACTTGAACATCAATAACCTGTGATTTGCAACTTGCATCTTTTAGCACCCATCCAAGCAGCTTATGGAAAGACTATCAATGTTTAGCTTGTTCGACATCATGTGTTGAGCAACTAGCTAACCAAAAGCAACCAATATGCAAACTGTTGTACCCCAAAATTTTCCCTCTCCTTTTACCAACATTTCTCATCACAAAGCCCTTGGAACTCAAGATCAAGCTAGGGTTTGCTCAGCTTAAGACACCTCCTTGCACTGTTGACCTAAATTAGGGTTTGAGTTTGCACAAGGATATTTTGACCTACAATACCCAAATTGACTTTCATGCTTCATTTTGGGTTCACAAGTTTTTCCATACCAAGTTTCAAGCCTTGAATCAAATCTTTGCCCAGTCAATTGGACAGTTGACCTAGAAATCAACTGTATTGGGGAAAAAGTCAACTGTGACCAATTGACAGTCAAGCCTTATGAAATTTGACCCACATCAAAATTATGAACTCATATGAACCATTTGATCAAGTTTGGATCACAATTCCACAAGAAATTTGATCAGATCATCAAAAGGGCAAAATGGTCATTTTTAGGGTTTTGACTGCACAAAGGCAATTTTTGACTGTTTGACCTAACCAATGGCAAATCAAGCTCAAACATGGACTCAAGGACTCAATGACATCATCTTGACCCATTCAACAAGTTCAAAAGATCTCAAGTGCATAGGATTGACGGATGAATTTTTCAGTCAACTGATCAAAATTTGACTGTATACTGAAAAGTCAAACTTTGACTTTTTGGTCAAAATCAAGTGCCAAGGGTCATTTTTCATCAATACATGTCAAATTATGAAACTTGTTCATCAAGAAACCCAAAAATGCAAATTAGGGTTTAAAATGGAAAATTTTCATAACTTAGAAAATTTTCTAAGTTATGAAATTTTCTTATTTTTTCCTAACTTTGTCCCATTTTTTCACCAAGTTGACAATGGATTCAAACAAAACTTGCAACATGAAATTTGTAGTCCATTGCAAAGTCTACAAGTTTGACTCACAAAGTTTTCTCAAAAGAAGCTTGTATCTCAAGTTATGATTTTTGGAAGAAGGGTACCTAAAACTTTTAACTTAGAGAAAATTTGCCCTAATCTAGGCAGGATTTTGACCCATCTTCTTGGTCATTTTTCACATAGTTACACTTGGAGTTTCAAGTTGCATTACAAATATGGATTGTAGTACATGTTCCAAGCTTTCCAAATTGTCCAAGAACTCCTCAAACACCCTTGTGGTTAGAGAGAATAGAATTCTTGAAGTTGGCAAAAACTCACTTTTGTCCATGGCCAATACATGTTCATAACAACTTGCAATTCTGATCTAGCTAGCTTGGTTCAAAATTACAGGCCTCAAAACCAATTTTCACTCCATAATTTAATTCCAATCCATCAGTCTAAGCCTTTGTTTTGTTCACTTGGACATTATACACAAGATTAAGCCTTAAGTAGAAAAAGGCAAATTGCCATTTTTGCCTAATTTCACTTTATGTCAAAAACAAATCCTTGAGACATGGGGGCTAGATCTTTGGGGCAAGATCAAGTCCACTAATTCCAGTAACCAAGAACAAAAGTTGCAGCATGATATGAGGGTTTGTACAGGGCTATAACATCATTTCCATTCTCTTGCTTCAAGTAGAAGAAAAGTGGTAAAACATAAGCAAGCTCTCATATCTGTTAACACAAGCTTACAAGAACTTTGTGAACAAATTCCATACCTCCCAACAAACCTAAAGCACGACCCTTTCACCCCTAATAGCTCCTCATACTCAGAACCACTGTTTTTTCTGCAAAACAGGGCAGGTTCTGCATTTTGCAAGCCACAAAAAAATTCCATCGTGCGTTTTGTCCTAAGATAGTTCCAACACCTTCCAATCAACTCACCTGAACTATCCCAGGCCCCCATTGCAAGCTGTAACACCTCTAACTCACTTTTCCATTTTCATTTCAAAGCTCTGCAGGTTGAGTTCCACAGCACGATTCAAGTTGTTTCAAAGCAAGCCAAGCATTGGAGAAGCTTCCTTGGACCTCATGCAAGCTCAACAGAAGCTCAAACACCATTGAAGGTTGCTACATTGTCCAGCTCGAAGTCAACTGAAACAGGTATTTCATGGACTTCTATCTCCATATCTAGGAATGGTTAGGCTTAGGTCTGTGAATGAAAAATGTTGTACTCATAGCCCTGAAGCCATACATATGCTTAGTTTTCATTTACATTAATCGTGCTGAGAGAATTTCACTCATGAACTTTCTGAAAAAACTAGGTTAAAAATTAGGACCAGAGAAATTCTCTCTGGTCTTTGAGAGTTAATCCAAGTTTTTTATATGGTTGAATTCGTTGTTTAATTCTCTACAATGTTCATGTTATGAGTTTTGTCAAAAAATCAAAGAATCAGGAGTTAGCCATTGATACACAGAAGCGCGTGTTTTGTGAACAAGAGGAATAAGAAGAAGTCTGGTGGGCTGGGCCTGTTGTGTTTTCACTTCTAACACCCCTATTTTCTGTTTACACCCCCATGGCCCATTTGTTTAATATTTATCATTTTTGACATTTTATTTTTTATCCAGACTTTATTATTTTTTGTATAAATATAAAAAATGCCAAAAATAATTTTCCATTATTTTCATATTTATTTGATATTTATTTTATTTTATTAAGTATATATATGTAAATAAACTATTTTCTTTTTTAATAAAACTCAAAATAATACAAAAAAATATACTTATTTTCATTTATTATTTTTATTTACATTTGAAAAAAATTTCTTGAAAATATCCATTTTTGTAAATAATTAATTTTTATCTTTGTTTAATATATATATATATATATATATATATATATATATATATATATATATATATATATATATATATATATATATATATATATATATATATATATATATATATATATATATATATATATATATATATATATATATATATATATATATATATATATATATATATATATATATATATATATATATATATATATATATATATATATATATATATATATATATATATATATACTTGTTATTAAATTATTAGGTTAAAAAATACAAAAATATCACATTTTCATTTTTATTAACATTTTACACTAAAAAACATTTTTTACAATATACTTTTATTTTGTTAATATATATTTGTATAAAATTAATAAATAATATTATTTATTAAGAATTAGGGTTTTTAGCCCTAAATAGAAAATAATTAAAATTGACATTTTTATTTATATACTTTTCACATTGAAAAAATACTTTTTACATAATAAAAACATTTTTGGCATAATACATTTTATTTACATTTAATTATTGTATTTATTTCAATTATTGTACATTTAAATATTGTATCTTGTACATTCGATATGGTTGTTGTGATACGGTGGGAGAATTGAGTTGAGGTTTTGCGTTTGTGTTCGCAAGTGTTCCGGTTTAGCAAGAGTCGCCACCGACTTTTTATTTTATCCTAAGGAAAGGTCAAAAAGCACAGGAAAGACCTTTGAAATGTTTTCGTGGGTTCGGGGGGTAGATTATGAAAAGGGAAGGTGCTAGCACCCTTTTCATCCATGGTTTTCCATGGGATCTTAGTTACTTGTTTTAGATCACTTGCTTTTGTTTGAATGTGCTTGTGGTGTATGTGTTTTTGAAAGTATTTTGAAAATGGAACTTCGTAATGGTTCTCGTTTCTATAAGAACGCCAACAAAGTGTTTGTTTCAAAAATAGTTCAAAAGTGTGTTTGTGATATGTGTTTGAAAATGGCAAGTGTGTTTTGCAAGTTTGATCAAGTAACTAAGAGCTATCTACCCTATTTTACTCAAATATCTTTCTCATGTTTTAACCCTTTTAACAGTGTTGTTTCACCATTGTATTTGGTGAATAACCTTGCGTTAGGATGTTTGAACGGGACAGGCGCGAGACGTTTGTATAGTCATAGAAGGCAACATATGGGACGTTCTAGCAATTTTGTAAGGGACGAGATCGTTTATCGAAGGCAACATCGAGGGTCATCGAGGGACTACGATCTTTTATCGAGGGTCTTTGCTAAAACGCCCATGCTCGAGGGACATGACTATTTTCCGAGGCAACAAGTGAGATTACCTTAAGGGTGCATGTGTGCAAAGTGTGTTTCGTTGCATGCATTTGTCTTTGATTTTTTTGGTGGTCTATTTGTTGGTTTTATCTTATCATACACACCTAATTACTAGCATTTGTACAAAGTAAATAAAGTGCAGAAAGATAAAATCCTACGCTATTACAACCATATTGAAAGGCAAGAAAATGTAAAGGCAAAAATAAGATAAAAAGAAATAAAAAGAGCTTTTTCGACCCAGGCAGCAACATCCTTTGATTGGGATTCTGCTGGCCTGCTTCGATTTGGGCTGGAGTAGCCTTCGATTTGCATTCTGTTGGCCTCCTTCGATTGGGGTCAGCAACAGTGAAGTCATGTCTTTCGATTGGGCTTTGGCACCAGTCAGGTTATGTATTTCGATTGGGCTTTGGCACCAGTCAGGTCATGTACTTCGATTGGAAGCTGGCATCAGCATGGGAGTACCTTTCGACTGAGCCTGGACTTAGTGCAAGTGTGCCTCTGGCTGGGCCTTTCTTCCTTGTTGCCTTCTTCGATTGGGCCTGGAGTCAGTGAGGAAGCCTGAGGCTTCGTTTCATATTCCTGTTTCCTATTTACTTCGTTTGAGACATTAAATAGCAACATGGCCTAAGGCCATGCTAGTAAACAGTTTAATAACTAAAGCTAATTCAGGCGAACAACAAGCAAAACGAAACATGTTAACAGGGTGGAAACGAAAGGAACAACAGTATGTACATGCTTGGAACGAAAGGGAGTTTATTTACATGTTATGTCATGAAATGAAAAGCTCAAGGGTAAGAGTGACTTACCTTGATGGAGGCATTGAATGGATGTGGGGCCTTAAGTGGTGGCCCTTGGATGCTTCTGGATTCGGAGGGGGAAACCAGGGGTCACGTCCTTGATACTGGATTCAACAGAGAAGAACAAGTGTGAGGTTCTTCCTACTGGATTCGAAAGGGTAACAAGGTGTATGGACGTTTCAGATTCTAAGGGGACAAGTGTTTGGATTCTGGATATTTTTGATTTCTCAAGTGTTGATGAACTTGAGATTTTTTTGTTGTGTTTGAGAACAATTTTCTGCAGATTCGTTCCTCTGGCTCGAAAGTCCTCTCTGGATTTTTTTGTGATTTTCTAAAGTGTTTAAGAACTTTGAGAATTTTACTGTGTTTGAGAAAAATTAGGAGAGGTTCGTCTGGTCGAAAAAAAATCCTCTTCAGCTTTGTAAAAAATCCCTCTATTTATAGAGAAATAATGAACATGTCTTCAACAGCCAGCCTTGCAAAGAATTATAAAAATAATGGGTAACGTGACAATACAACTGAGGGGCCTGTTGGCAGCAGCATCAGTGGGGTGCAGAAGATGACAGATGCCTCTGACGTTGCTTGTGCTCAGACTGAAATCAGATGGAAAGCTGCTTTTGTGATAAAGTCTCTCTGTTTGCAGAAAAAGTATGTAGCCTTTAGCCCAGAATAGCAGTATCCAATAGACAAAGTTCGAAACCTTTGGACCAGCTTCTGACTATGTTAAGATTTGGAAGCAACAACCTGGAAAACGAGATTTGGTCTTGTGCAAGAGTGAGATCGAAGCACACCTGTTTGAAGGAAGCGTATGCCTCAATCGAAGCTTGTGGTCGAAACAAGCTTACTCGAAGGAAGCTAATGCCCAATCGAAAGCTCATGCTCGAAGGACAGCATATTGCCCAATCGAAGCCTGGGTCGAATCAAACATCTTTCCCAATCGAAAGTCCGTGTTCGAAGGAGGCTTAGAGTTCAACATGAAGGACATATCCAAGTTGCATTCGAAGGAGGCTCTTGCTCCACAGAAGTTTTCATCCAGGCACCCAGAAGGTGAGTGCCCAAATAGAGACTTGCCTTGCAGGGGGGTACATGTGGCCAGTAGGTCATGGCTTTCGATTGCAAGCATGCAGGCAGCAAAAGACACAAACAAAACCTGCAATAAGAAGTCACATGCCCAGGCGAAAGAGGCCAAAAGGCCAATCGAAGGATGCAAGCCAAACTTGTGTCGAAAGAGGCCAAAATGCCAATCTAAAGATGCAAGCCAAGCTAGCGTCGAAAGAGGCCAAAAGGCCAATCGAAAGAGCTGATCGAAGAGCACTTGTATTTCTCCAAATTTTGTCAAAATAATATTTTTATCTGTTTTCCCCATTTTTGACAGTTTCCTTTTAATTTTGGTATTGGAAAATCCAAATGCACTTGTTCAAGCTTGAACCTTGAGAGTCCTTGTGAGAAAGGCCTTGAAGAATGAGAGGGCAAATTTTGGGGTACAACAGTTGCCCCTGTTCAATTTTCTTAAACCTGAGGATATAGATTGGCTTTTGAGCCTTTCGTGATCCGAAGGTGGAAGATAATTGAACACTAGAGTGCCCAAAAATTTGCACTCACATGGTGTAGTATCAGCATTGCGATGTCGGGAATGGGCTTACATATGCCATTTGGAGATGTGATAGAATCCTGTCGGAGATGGGCTTAAAGATGCCATCCAAGAATGTTTGTTGTAAGTGCAATGTTGTAGGTCAGAAGATTGAGTATCAAAATGGTATTCGTGTATGGAATGCCATTGAACTGTATCTGAGGACTGAGTCTGTATGAGCAAGAGAAATGGCGTCCGTGTCTGGAGCGTATCTGAAATGTATTTGAATGAGTGATAAAATGACATCCGAATCTGGATCGTATCTGGACTGTATTTGAATGAATGATAGAATGACATCCGAATCTGGATCGTATCTGGACTGTATTTTGAATGAGTGACAGAATGACATCCGAATCTGGATCGTATCTGGACTATATTTTGAATGAGTGACAGAATGACATCCGAATCTGGATCGTATCTGGACTGTATTTTGAATGAGTGACAGAATGGCATCCGAATTTGGATCGTATCTAGACTGTATTTTGAATGAGTGACAGAATGACATCTGAATCTGGATCGTATCTGGACTGTATTTTGAATGAGTGACAAAATGACATCCGAATCTGGATCGTATCTGGACTGTATTTTAATGAGTGATAGAATGACATCCGAATCTGGATCGTATCTGGACTGTATTTTAATGAGTGACAGAATGACATCCGAATCTGGATCGTATCTGGACTGTATTTGAATGAGTGATAGAATGACATCCGAATCTGGATCGTATCTGGACTATATTTTAATGAGTGACAGAATGACATCCGAATCTGGATCGTATCTGGATTGTATTTGAATGAGTGACAAAATGACATCCGAATCTGGATCGTATCTGGACTGTATTTTGAATGAACCTGGAATAAATATCAGAATGTCAGCCATATTGGATCGCATCTGAACTGTCTCTAGAAGGAAATCTGGAATAAGTATCAGAATGTCAGCCATATCTGGATCGCATCTGAACTGTCTCTAGAAGGAATCTGGAATAAGTATCAGAATGTCAGCCATTTCTGGATCGCATCTGAACTGTCTCTAGAAGGAAATATGGAATAAGTATCAGAATGTCAGCCATATCTGGATCGCATCTGAACTGTCTCTAGAAGGAATCTGGAATAAGTATCAGAATGTCAGCCATATCTCGATCGCATCTGAACTGTCTCTAGAAGGGATCTCAGGAGATGATGATCCTTGCCTGTGGATTGATCTTTCCTGAAAAGGTAAAGAGTTAGTCGTATGCAATGTCATGATGTATGCATTGTGTAATGATGTTCTTAAAACAAAATGAGATTTGTGTCATATGTATTTTGTATGCATATGTTATGAATGTTGTTGAAGTGTAATTGTTAATGAATGTATTTTTGTCTGGGAAAATAAATCCTTGACAAAAGCTGGGGAGTCATTAAATCCTGGACTGTTGTTGAAGAGTATGTGTGTCTTCAAACTTTGCTCAGAATATTTCCAATGGATTCCTATTTTGTTGTTTGAGGAGAACTCCGCTGGGGGAAGTTGAAAACTCTGTGGGGAGTATGTTTATTCCTGCTTGGGAAAAGAGTTTAGGAGTCTTAGTCATCCGTTGCTCTACTGGGGAGTCGAAGTTGAACTGATATCTGGTCGGGTCCAGGTTTCATAGTAACTTGCTGGTGATTGTAGAGTAATCTACCGGGGAAGAGGAGTTGTGGTCCTTTGATTTGTAGTAGTCGGAAAGGCAAACTCAAGATGGGGAATCCTGGTGTTGTTGGGGAAATAAACCCTGTCGTCAGTCTGCTAGAGAGGTGACATCTTCGTTGGGGGAAGTCCTCGAGAAATCTTGAGGTTGATTCAGCTGGGAAAAAGGGGTCAGAGATTATACTCTTGCTGGGGAATCATCCTATGAGAAGGATTTTGGGGAGATTTGTCATTTCCCATAGTAGCAAATGTTTATGGCACTGCCTGGAAATGTTTGACTGTATGTAACCCTTTGTCGGGATTGATGGTCAATGCCCCAAGTGACGGAGATGGAGACTTGCCCCTGGTTACTCTGCACTTCTTCAGAGATTTCCTGGAATCTTGACTGGACTGCCCCAGGTGTGCTGGATAGTGACATGTCAAGTCCCCCTGTTGATAGTAGATTCGTCAATGGAAGTGTCATCCTTCTTGAAGTGGTTTTGTTCACTGAGAGGGCTTTCGTTCATCGAATATTCATTGTGTGAATTTCTCCACTGTCAAACAAATAGCCAAATGCAAATAGTGATATTCAAATAATGCAAAGTTTATGCTTGTCTTGAAGTTTTGAAAAAATGCGTTTTTTAGCAGAAAACTTTTTATAAGACAAATTCAACACAAGATTTAAGGCAAAGCCTTACAGGAGTCAGGATACCTTTTGTAACAGTATGCTTTCGAACTAACCCATGCTTCATTTAGGACTTTTGAAGGGTTGTAACGTGGCTTGGTTCACGGTTTAAGAAACAAAGGATAAAGGCTCAAAGTATATTTGTACCCACCCGCTCTTCGTGATGTTCTTCAATCCTAAACTCAGTTAATTGTGCATTTGAACTCCAAATGAGTCTGGAACGACGTTTTTGGTGATGGTTCACACAAGTTGAATTTGTTGGAAGGCAGTCATTTTTGCAACATTTTTCATGTTGTCGAGGATTTGTAATGACCTCATTCTTTTGATTTGGTATCCCTAATTTTTGCCTGACCGTTCCTGTTTTGAGATTACAGTCAGTGGGATGCCCCATTTTTCTTAAGTCTCCTTTGTAGGTTTTGACTTAGTGGGCTTTTCTTTTTGAGAGATAATGACTGCCTATTTGGTAGGGAACCATCACCATCTTTTGATTCCAGAGGAATGTTTTTGATGTCATTCGTTGTATTACGAGGTGAGAGTTTGCGGCTTAACGCGCGTTTGAATTAACTGAGAGACTACCCTGCCCCAGGTTTAAATCAAAGGTTTCAATTTGTTTAAAAAAAGAAAACTCCTACTTCTTTGGCTCGAAGGGGTTGACTAGGGATTATCTTCCTTATAACTCCAGTGTTTAGGATTTGAAAGAAATGCTTGTACATCGTCAGCAAGGTTTATTCAAAAGCATATTGTATGAGATTATGGCATTGTTTCGTCATCCTCCCTCTAAAGGCTTGTAACTTTTAGCAAGAGTTGAATATCATAAAGACAGTAGAAAGCATAGTTTAAATGAAATGAAAATGAATGAAATAATTCAAGACAAACATATGCAATGCATTAATGAAACAGAGTTTGACATTAATAGATAATTGTTTGAATAACAAAGAGATTACAACTTGAAAATTCAAAATGAACAGAAGCCTCTTTGTCTGAACTTGTCACTTTAGGTGGTGAACCTTTGGCAGAAGAATTCAGTCTGGCCATCTTGTGTGAACTCCAGCATTCCCTCGTCGATTAGGTTTTGAATTTTGTACTTCAACGCCCAACAATCGTTTGTATCATGTCTAGGACTATCAGAATGATAGGCACACCTGGCATCTGGATTGTAGCTGGGAGAAAAAGTTTTGGGATTTGGATGAGGTCTTATTGGTGTAATCAGATTCATCCTCAACATGTGCTGCAATGCTTGTGACAATGGCATGTTGATTTGGGTGAATTGCCTTTGAAGTCTTCCCCCCTTTGGCTGATTATCCGGTTGATGTTGACGAAGTCGTTGTTGGGCTCGTGATGTGGAAGCAAAGTGAGAAGGTCTTCTCTCCTTTAAACTGGTTTCTTGTCTCATGGGAAGCTGAGCAAGGCCTTGATTTCCGATCCTGATTGTTTTCCCCATACGGTTGCAACCGTCTTGACGAAATTGATTGATAATGGTTCCCAGCTCTTTCTGTCTTCGGGCTAGGCCTTGGATAAGAGCCATCTGCCCTAGCATCTGGGTTCTCATTGCTTCAACCTCAGTTTGCAGTTGTTCCAACTGTTTGTCCTTATTGTCTTCCGAATTTTTCTCGGCCAGGTTCCTAGCGAGGAGTACTTTCAACTCTTCCTGCCCCTTAGATAGGTTCAAGAACATCTCTTGAAGTTGAGCGTTTTGAGCCTGGATGCCCTTGATAGTCTGCTCCAGAGCCATCTCTACTGAAATAAACAGTAGGATAATAAGGAAACCTGAAAAGGAAAACCTGTTATGATGCAATGCATGATATGTGGATGCATGTTTTCAAGAATCTCGTGGGGTAAACACAAGAAAAATGTTAGAGGTTGAACGTTGATCAACATCTTTGATTAGAGAACCTTGTATCGATGGATGTCTTTCCACGAGAATCAAGCTCACCATGTCAAGTGGGTCATAGCCCCTGATTCAAGTTGTTGCACTTGATCTTTGACGGCGTTTGTTTAGAGGAAAACCCTCTTGCCCCTTGGTAGACATCTGGTTCAACGTGACCCTGCATCAAAAGACCCTCGAGATCCTTGAAATGGTTATTGAAAATGCTATGGTATGATGTTATGATGTTATGTACATGTATGCAAAAGCAAGCAAGTGTATATACAGGTAATCATATTCACACAGAGCAAACAAGTCCTTAGGTTTAGGATTGCATGGGGTTTCATAGGTAAGTACCCTCTTGAAGTTAGTTGGCTCAACCTGTCCTAAAATAGAAACCGGGTTCTAAGGAGCTCAATATCACTGGATTATTTTCTATGTTCATTGTTTTGGTTTAGCCACTTAACTGGAGACCAAAATATTCCAAGAAAACAATCCTCAATGAGTGTAGTATCGAGTATCTACCAACTTCGGACTGCACCAAAGTCGGTCATCTCACTACTCCTAAAAAGGCCAAGATGGTCAAGTAAGGTTCTAAGAGTTCGTTAGTGCTTCATGACATCGCTCAGCGGCCCCGTATTCTCCTTGACTACTCAAGGGCTACCGGTACCCACAAATATGTCACACTAACATAGCTACTGCTTCAACCATGTCGGTATACCCCGCACAGTTCCCTCACAGTTTATTGCTATTTATCTAAAAAGGTGCCCCCAAATCCGGGTGTAGGTTTTACAACAAACCCAAACAAGGAACCCAAAAAGTAAAGCAATCAAAGCAAGCATGTGAAGGTGATCTAAAACCCTAAGGTAACCCCACTTTTAGAATTTTCCCCAGCAGAGTCGGCAGTTCTGTGATATGGTGGGAGAACTGACTTGAGGTTTTGCATTTGTGTTCGCAAGTGTTCCGGTTTAGCAAGAGTCGCCACCGACTTTTTATTTTATCCTAAGGAAAGGTCAAAAAGCACAGGAAAGACCTTTGAGATGTTTTCGTGGGTTCGGGGGGTAGATTATGAAAAGGGAAGGTGCTAGCACCCTTTTCATCCATGGTTTTCCATGGGCTCTTAGTTACTTGTTTTAGATCACTTGCTTTTGTTTGAATGTGCTTGTGGTGTATGTGTTTTTGAAATTATTTTGAAAATGGAACTTCGTAATGGTTCTCGTTTCTATAAGAACGCCAACAAAGTTTTTGTTTCGAAAATAGTTCAAAAGTGTGTTTGTGAGATGTGTTTGAAAATGGCAAGTGTGTTTTACAAGTTTGATCAAGTAACTAAGAGCTATCTACCCTATTTTACTCAAAGATCTTTCTCATGTTTTAACCCTTTTAACAGTGTTGTTTCACCATTGTATTTGGTGAACAACCTTGCGTTAGGATGTTTGAATGGGACGGGCGTGGGACGTTTGTATAGTCATAGAAGGCAACATATGGGACGTTCTAGCAATTTTGTAAGGGACGAGATCGTTTATCAAAGGCAACATCGAGGGTCATCGAGGGACTACGATCTTTTATCGAGGGTCTTTGCTAAAACGCCCATGCTCGAGGGACATGACTATTTTCCGAGGCAACAAGTGAGATTACCTTAAGGGTGCATGTGTGCAAAGTGTGTTTCGTTGCATGCATTTATCTTT
The DNA here is from genome assembly GCA_948472305.1 of Vicia faba. Lineage (NCBI taxonomy): Eukaryota > Viridiplantae > Streptophyta > Magnoliopsida > Fabales > Fabaceae > Vicia > Vicia faba. The sequence goes on from OX451741.1 coordinate 1,136,505,493, forward strand.
GATTTTTTTTGGTGGTCTATTTGTTGGTTTTATCTTATCATACACACCTAATTACTAGCATTTGTGCAAAGTAAATAAAGTGCAGAAAGATAAAATCCTACGCTATTACAACCATATTGAAAGGCAATAAAATGTAAAGGCAAAAATAAGATAAAAAGAAATAAAAAGAGCTTTTTCGACCCAGGCAGCAACATCCTTCGATTGGGATTCTGCTGGCCTCCTTCGATTTGGGCAGGAGCAGCCTTCGATTTGCATTCTGTTGGCCTCCTTCGATTGGGGTCAGCAAAAGTGAAGTCATGTCTTTCGATTGGGATTTGGCACCAGTCAGGTTATGTATTTCGATTGGGCTTTGGCACCAGTCAGGTCATGTACTTCGATTGGAAGCTGGCATTAGCATGGGAGTACTTTTCGACTGAGCCTGGACTTAGTGCAAGTGTGCCTCTGGCTGGGCCTTTCTGCCTTGTTGCCTTCTTCGATTGGGCCTGGAGTCAGTGAGGAAGCCTGAGGCTTCGTTTCATATTCCTGTTTCCTGTTTACTTCGTTTGAGACATTAAATAGCAACATGGCCTACGACCATGCTAGTAAACAGTTTAATAACTAAAGCTAATTCAGGCGAACAACAAGCAAAACGAAACATGTTAACAGGGTGGAAACGAAAGGAACAACAGTATGTACATGCTTGGAACGAAAGGGAGTTTATTTACATGTTATGTCATGAAATGAAAAGCTCAAGGGTAAGAGTGACTTACCTTGATGGAGGCGTTGAATGGATGTGGGGCCTTGAGTTGTGGCCCTTGGATGCTTCTGGATTCGGAGGGGGAAACCAGGGGTCACGTCCTTGATACTGGATTCAACAGAGAAGAACAAGTGTGAGGTTCTTCCTACTGGATTCGAAAGGGTAACAAGGTGTATGGACGTTTCAGATTCTAAGGGGACAAGTGTTTGGATTCTGGATATTTTTGATTTCTCAAGTGTTGATGAACTTGAGATTTTTTTGTTGTGTTTGAGAACAATTTTCTACAGATTCGTTCCTCTGGCTCGAAAGTCCTCTCTGGATTTTTTTTGTGATTTTCTAAAGTGTTTAAGAACTTTGAGAATTTTACTGTGTTTGAGAAAAATTAGGAGAGGTTCGTCTGGTCGAAAAAATATCCTCTTCAGCTTTGTAAAAAATCCCTCTATTTATAGAGAAATAATGAACATGTCTTCAACAGCCAGCCTTGCAAAGAATTATAAAAATAATGGGTAACGTGACAGTACAACTGAGGGGCCTGTTGGCAGCAGCAGCAGTGGGGTGCAGAAGATGACAGATGCCTCTGACGTTGCTTGTGCTCAGACTGAAATCAGATGGAAAGCTGCTTTTGTGATAAAGTCTCTCTGTTTGCAGAAAAGTATGTAGCCTTTAGCCCAGAATAGCAGTATCCAACAGACAAAGTTCGAAACCTTTGGACCAGCTTCTGACTATGTTAAGATTTGGAAGCAACAGCCTGGCAAACGAGATTTGGTCTTGTGCAAGAGTGAGATCGAAGCACACCTGTTTGAAGGAAGCGTCTGCCTCAATGAAGCTTGTGGTCAAAACAAGCTTACTCGAAGGAAGTTAATGCCCAATCGAAAGCTCATACTCGAAGGACAGCATATTGCCCAATCGAAGTCTGGGTCGAAGCAAACATCTTTCCCAATCGAAAGTCCGTGTTCGAAGGAGGATTAGAGTTCAACATGAAGGACATATCCAAGTTGCATTCGAAGGAGGATCTTGCTCCACTGAAGTTTTCATCCAGGCACCCAGAAGGTGAGTTCCCAAACGAAGACTTGCCTTGCAGGGGGGTACATGTGGCCAGTAGGTCATGGCTTTCGATTGCAAGCATGCAGGCAGCAAAAGACACAAACGAAACCTGCAATAAGAAGTCACATGCCCAGGCGAAAGAGGCCAAAAGGACAATTGAAGGATGCAAGCCAAGCTTGTGTCGAAAGAGGCCAAAATGCCAATCGAAAGATGCAAGCCAAGCTAGCGTCGAAAGAGGCCAAAAGGCCAATCGAAAGAGCTGATCGAAGAGCACTTGTATTTCTCCAAATTTTGTCAAAATAATATTTTTATCTGTTTTCCCCATTTTTGACAGTTTCCTTTTAATTTTGGTATTGGAAAATCCAAATGCACTTGTTCAAGCTTGAACCTTGAGAGTCCTTGTGAGAAAGGCCTTGAAGAATGAGAGGGCAAATTTTGGGGTACAACAGTTGTAATAACTTAGAATTTATTTTCTTGTCAAATACTCCCAATTCAAATTTGTACCCCCTCCCTATATCATATTGTAATAGTGTAGCATTTAAATTCCCGTACATTTAAAAGTTTTCAATTATGCCATGCTTAGACCTAGGGTTTGTATGCAAATAAAATCAACAATTAATTTGACCTAATCCAAGATAACATGCATGAAAAACAAACACAATACACACTTGCACCCCTAGGGTTTCATCCACTTGTTGCCTTCAAAAATGGGCCATGGTTGCATGTTGAGTACTTTGGCAAAACAAAAAAACAAAAGATCATAGCCCCTCGATTACGCTATCTGAAGTTGCCTAAACAAAATGATCAAGTCCCTCAAGAAAATTGCTAAAGATACTTGACACTATTGCTATCATGGTCTATACGATGACTCGTGCCTGTCCCGTTTAACATCCTAACACAAGGTTGTTCACCAAATGCAATGGTGAAACAACAATGTTAAAAGGGTTAAAGACATAAGAAAGATCTTTGAGTAAAATAGGGAAGATAACTCTTAGTTACTTGATCAAGCTTGCAAAAACACACTTGCTACTTTTCAAAACACACTCCACAACACAATTTCAAAACCCTACTTTCAAACATTGAAAACCTTTCAAAAGACGAAAACACCTTTGTATACATTCAAACAAGAATCATTACAAAGGTTGCCACGACGAGGGCCTCTTTTCAAAACATTTTCCAAAATCACACACAAAGCACCATTTCAAACAATAGAAATGCAAAGCAAGTGATCTAAGCAAGTAACTAAGATCCCATGGGTAACCATGGATAGAAAGGGTGCTAATACCTTCCCTTTCTATAATCTACTCCCCGAACCCAAGAAAACATCTCAAAGGTCTTTCCTGTGCTTTTTGACCTTTCCTTAGGATAAAATAAAAAGTCGGTGGCGAATCTTGCTAAACTGAAACATTTACGAACACAAACACAAAATCCCAAGTCAGTTCTCCCACCGTATCACAGAACTGGCGACTCTGCTGGGGAATATTTTTAAGTGGAGTAACCTTAGGGCTTAGATCACCCTTTGCATGATTATTGTTTGCTTTGATTGCTTTACATTTTGGTTCTCTTGTTTGGGCTTGAAATCCTCCACCCGAATTTGGGAAAGATTCATAGATAGCAATACATTGTGGAAACTGTGCGGGGTATACCGACACGGTTGAAGCAATAACTATATTAGTGCGACATATTTGTGAGCACCGGTAGCCCTTGATTCAATCAAAGAGAATACGGGGCCGCTGAGTGATGTCATTAAGCACTAATGAACTAGAACCTTACTTGACCATATTGGCCTTTTCATTAGGGGTAGTGAGTTGACCGGCTTTGGTGCAGTCCGAAGTTGGTAGATACTCGATACTACACTCATTAAGGGTTGTTTTCTTGGAATATTTTGGTCGCTAGTTAAGTGGCTAAACCAAAACGATGAACATAGAAAACAATCCAATGATATTGAGCTCCTTAGAACCCGGTTAGTATTTATAGGACAGGTTTTGAGCCAACTAAACTCAAGAGGGTACTTACCTATGAAACCTCATGCAAGCCTGAAACTAGGGTTTTGTGTGATTTGCTTGTACATGTGCTTGTACATACATCATGAACATCATAAAGCATCATATGCATCCACTAACCATTTCAAGGGTTTGGATCTTCATCTTTGTTCTTGTTTTGTAGGTCATGGAATCTCTTCGCAGGAAAACAATTCAAGTCAATCTTGTGAGGATCCCTCCTTAACTCAAGGAGCTTACTTCCAGAATTCCAGAGAATTCTCTCTTCAGTGAAAGACATGGTAGACTCCTCAACTTAGTCAACACCAGTATTGAAGAAGACATGGTGAAAGTACTTTTCCAGTTCTTTGACCCCCTACACCACTGTTTTACATTCCCTGATTACCAACTGGTACCAACTTTGGAGGAATTTTCTCAACTCCTGAGAATTCCTATTCTTCATAAACTACCCTACAACGGTATGGAAAAAGAACCAAAACCTGAAGATGTTGCTCAAGCATTACACTTGCAACCATCTGACATCAAGGGGCATTGGGAAACCAGAAGTGGTGTCAAGGGATTCTTGGCAAATTTTTTTTGGAGAAGGCACAAGAATGCTGGAATTCTCTTGATCTACAAGCCTTTGAAGAGATTGTGGCACTCCTTATATATGGGTTGGTCTTGTTCCCAAACCCTGATCAACTTATAGATGTGAATGCCATCAAGATTTTCATATCTAGGAATCCCATACCTACATTGCTTGGGGACATCCTACACTCATTTTACACACGAACAATGAGGAAAAGAGGTATTCTCATGTGCTGTACTCCTCTCCTAGCAAGGTGGTTTATTTCTCACCTCCCACAATCAGTTTTGAAGAATGAGCAGGGTTTAAGGTGGTCACAACGGTTGATGACCCTCACACATTCTGATGTACATTGGTGTTCTCGGTCCAGAGAAAATGTCATCATCATTGATCGTTGTGGTGAATTCCCTAATGTCCCATTACTTGGAATTAGGGGAGGCATTACCTACAACCCCTGTCTAGCTTTGAGACAATTTGGATATGCTCGGAGGGATGGCCCTCATGACATGCTGATTCCTGACCTAGTTTTTGACTTCGACAACGATGCGCAAGGACTTCGACAAAGGTTCATCAGAGCTTGGAGGATGCCTAACAAGGTGGATAGTAAGACACTGGGGCACAAGAATTCCATCCCCCTTGAGCCTTACCTCAAGTGGGTACGAACCCGCTCCCAGAATCTTATGATGTCGTATCCTCACATTCTCCCCTTGATCAAAGAGCCTGTTATGGAAGGAGAGGTTCCATACACCATCCTACATCCTGACATGCCAACATCATGGGAGGAAATGCAAAAGAGTTTGATCCAACTCAAAGAAGAACGAGATACTTTTGAAGCCAGCTTCTATGCCAGTGAGAAGAAGGTTTTAGAGCTCACCCATCGACTTCACGAGGAGGAAACTCTCAACACCTACATCGCACCAAAGAGGATGCGCAATGTCTTTTTACATTAAGAATTTTGTAATATTTCGCCCATAGGGCATTTATGTACTAACAAATTTATTCTTAATATGACGTGCGTTCTTTTTGTTTGCAATAAATTTGAAATTTTGAACCCTTGAATGCATTACATGAATAACATATCATTCATCATATGCATAAACAGGTCTTCAAGCCAGGTTTCCTTATCTTTCTGCTGTTTATTTCAACAAGATGGATTTAGAGCAAACAATAAAGGACCTACAGGCCCAAAATTCACAATTTCAGCAACTCCTCATGACCTTGGCAAAGGGTCAAGAGGATCTCAAAGTTCTGCTAGAGAAGAATAAAGAGAAGAAAAAGAAAAAGAGACCGGGGGTAGCCACTTTCGGAAGAAGGTTTGAGGGCGATGCTAGAAGGACTCTTGAGTTCCCTTCAACATCTGAAGAAGGGATTGGCAAGGGGAAAGGAGTTACTGTACCTTCTGAGTATGAGGTAGAAGAGGAGGAAAAGGAGGAAGAGGAAGAAGATGAAGACTATTCAGAACAATAGTATCCACCAGCGGATGACAAGTATAAGAACCTTGAAGACAAATTGGCAGCTATGGAGTTGCAGAGGGTGCCTGAATTGGATTTTGAGGAACTGGGGTTGGTAGCTGGGATTGTTATCCCTCCCAAGTTCAAAGTTCCAACATTTGCCAAGTACCACTGTCTGTCTTGCCCTAAGATGCACTTGAGGTCGTATGTTAGAAAGATCCAACCACATTCATCCGATAAAGACCTCTGGGTACACTTTTTCCAAGACAACTTGTCTGGCACTCAGTTAGACTGGTTTTATCAGCTCGAGAGATCAGAGGTTCACAATTGGGAAGACTTGACAGCTGCCTTTTATCGTCAGTATCAGTACAATGCTGATTTGGCGCCCACCCGTACTCAGTTACAAAGTATGGGGATGGCTTCAAATGAAGGGTTTAAGGAGTACGCCTAGAAGTGGCGTGACCTGGCTGGAAGGGTGCAACCACCGCTATCAGATAGGGAATTAGTTGACATGTTTTTGGGAACCCTGTCTGGCCCTTTCTTCAACCATCTAATCGGGAGCTCTTCTACGGGATTTACTGAACTAATTCTGACCGACGAAAGAGTGGAGGCCGGTATTAAAAGTGGAAAGATTCAAAAGGATGCCTCTGCATCCACATCTATTAAAAAACCTTTCCCAGCCAAGAAAGAAGCTGCTGCTGTGTATTCTCAGAAGGGATTGGGAAGAACTGAGCGCCGGCCGACTGTAGGGTCCGTGATGATTCAAAATTCGTCAAATGATCAACCTCGTAACAATCAGTCGAGAACTAATAAACAACGGGTAGAACGGCCACAACGGCAGTTCACCCGCATCAACATGACGCCCGCTCAGGTTCTTCCCCATTTGTTGAAGCTGAATCTGACTAGCTTGAAGGAGGCGCCAAAAAACCCTAACACTTCCTCTCCATACTATCACTCCAACGCCAAGTGTGCTTACCATTCCGATAGTGCTGGACACGATACCAATAATTGCTGGGAACTTAAGAACAAATTTCAAGATTTAATTAATGCCAAAGAGGTTGAATTTGACGCTTCTGAGAAGCCCAATGTTATATCCGCTCCGATGCCCAAGCACGGCCACAATGTGCATGCTATTTTGGAAAACCTCCATGTTACTGATGTTGCCAATCTGTTGACTCCTTTGATTGTGATTAAAGAAAATTTGTTGAGAGCCGGGATCTTTCCTGGTTGTGGTAAAGACTGTTATTTTTGTTTGAACATTCAAGGTGATTGTTCAATGTTGAAGTCGGGTGTCCAACGCCTGATGGATACTCAAGAGATACTTTTCCAGAAAACCCCTGTTAACACTTTCAATCCGATTACTCTTGATACTTGTGATACTTCAACCAACGATATTGCCATCATAACCATTTCCGACAATCCTCCCAAGGCTTGAAAAAGGCCTGTCAGGATTACACCCAACTCCGATTGTGTACCTTTAAAGATCACCATGCCGGGACCTGTCCCGTACCAATCAAGCAAAATGATATCGTGGAACTATGGGGGAGAAATATTCTACCACGGCATCAAACAAATTGAAACAGTCCAAGAGATTTCTGAAGGAGACCCTGATATAGGGAACATCGCGGGTACAAGCAAGGTAACCCGCAATGGCTGGATCTTTTCTCCGGAGATTGATCCCCCTCGAGTAGTTTTCGGACCCTTAAAAGCTTCTGCACATGTTGGATCCTCTGTGCAAGGCCCAGTGATTGAAGAGTTAAACACTCCTGAAGAAAGACCATCTGCTGATAATACCGATAAGGGTAAAGGGATACTGGAAATGCCTGTCAGGACGAAGGCTCATGCTGTGGTTATCCCCGAAACCACTCAGAAGGAAATGGATGAAATCCTTAAAATAATCAGAAAAAGTGACTATGACGTTGTAGAACAACTGGGGCAGACCCCTTCTAAAATTTCAATGTTAGCCTTCCTGCTCTGTTCAGAGGCCCATGCTAAGGCCCTGCTTAAATTCTTGAAAACGGCACATGTACCCCAAGAGACTTCGGCTGACCAATTTCAGGATTGTGTGGCCAGTCTTACTGCTGACAATGGCCTGGGCTTTTCCGATGCTGACTTAACTCCCAAAGGAAGGAAGGACAATGATGCGTTACATGTTTTAGTTGAATGCCGAGGAACCACTCTCGCCCATGTCTTGGTTGATACTGGTTCTTCCCTGAATGTGCTGCCAAAGAAGGCCTTAGACCGTTTGGATTGCGAAGGTTTGACCCTCAAACCTAGTAATATCGTCGTTAGGGATTTCGGTGGCTCCAAAAGAATGGTTCATGGAGAGGTTGATATTCCTATCAAGGTAGGCACCGAAGTGTTCAACTCCACCTTCTACGTAATGGACATCCGTCGTTCATACTCATGTTTGCTAGGAAGACCGTTGATCCATTATGCCGGGGCAGTTACATCCTCTTTGCACCAGATGCTGAAATATCATGTTAAGGGTAAAATCATAACTGTGCACGGCGAGGAAGAGTACATGATCAATCATCTCAATTCCTTTCGATATGTGGAGTTTGTTAGAACAAAGTTTGAATCTACTACCCTAAGTTAAAGTTTTGATGATAACAAAATGCAAGATTAAATAAATTGTATAATTCATATGAGACATATATGCTACCTAAAAATTATATTGTGCATTTACAGAAACTCTGATGGATATCAGCATAAGAATGTCAACATCAGCATCAGAAGATGAAATATCATATGCCAACATCAGAAGATGAAATATCATATGCCAGCATCAGAAGATCAAAGCATGTGTTTACGCCGAAGCTTGATGAACAGATCTGCGCTTAACATACTCTAAACTCTGATCAAGACCAAAACAATATCATCAGCACCTAGAAGTGTCAGAATAAGCCAAAGCCAATAACACGCTGAATTGACAATGGTACTGTGCATTCAAGACACTTTATTACCAACGGCTTTATTCCAAGACAAAGATCTTCTCAATATGGAAAGAACGTAATGGGCATTGAAATGGAATAATTGACTACAACGTATCTTTTCCAAGGCTATATAAACAAGTCAGTGAGAAATGAATTGGCTAATGTTCTACAACTCTTTACACGCCTAAAGAAAATCATCTTCATCCTCACTCATACAACTTGCTATATCTCTCAAATTGCTTACTCTATAGTTATAGCATCCTAGTTTCACATAAGCTTAATTTGTGTATTATCACAGTTGTGATATAAAGTTTTTGTAGAAAACATTCAACACACATAGTATTCATTTATCTGTAAGAAAGAATTTCCTTGAGAAACCGGCCTGTGGTTTAGACTCAAGAAGGCTTTAGCAGTTGTTAAAGCAGTTGTAATATTCAGTTGAATATAGTGGATTAAGATCTCGTTGGAGAGAGGCGAAATCACCTTGACGGGGGGACTGGAGTAGTTTGAGATCAAACGAACCAGGATAAAAATAACGTGCTGTCTGCATTTGATTTCAAGTTTTACAATTCAACCCCACTTCTTGTGTTTTTCACTTCTTCAATTGGCATTAGAGTGCCTGGTTTTGAGCTAAAACACTTAACCGTGTTAGTACAAGATCCAGCGTCAGAAAAACACAATGGCAGGAACATATCAACACACCAGCAATGACAACAATGAAGATAGAGACAGATTCAGCGGCAAACCTCTAGTCTTTGATGGAGAAAATTTTGATTACTGGAAAGACATAATTGAAAGCTTCTTTCTGGCACATGATGCTGATCTGTGGGACATGGTGACAAATGGATACACGCACCCAGTGAATGCAAGTGGTCAGAAGATTGACAGGAAGGCAACGTCTGATCAACAAAAGTGTGACTTCAAAAATCACCACAAGGCCAGAACTATTCTTCTCAGCGCCATCTCTTACGCTGAATATGAAAAGATATCTAACAGAGACACTGCAAAGAGTATGTTTGACTCTCTCAGAATGACGCATGAAGGCAACATTCAGGTCAAAGAAACTAAAGCTCTTGTGCTCATTCAGAAGTATGAGGCATTCAAAATGGAAGAAAGTGAATCAATTGAAACGATGTTCTCAAGATTTCAAATTCTGGTGGATGGTCTCAAAGTTCTGGACAAAGGGTATTCTACTGCTGATCATGTTAAGAAGATCATCAGAAGCTTGCCAAAATAGAGGCCAATGGTTACAGTGCTGAAGCTAGCTAAAGATCTCAACAAAATCTCTCTGGAGGAACTTATCAGCTCCCTCAGAAGTCACGAGATAGAGCTAGAAGCTGATGAACCTCAGAAGCAAGGTAAGCCTTTAGCTTTAAAATCTAACAGAAAATCTGACTCCAAAGTTTTGCAGGCTGTTGAAGAAACCTCTGATGGGTCCTCATTAGAAGAAGACGAACTTTCCCTCCTCTCCAGAAGAGTGAACCAACTATGGAAGCAGAGGCAAAGAAAGGTCAGGAATACCAGAAGATCTGATCAGAATGAGTCCTCCTCCAGATACAGAAGGTCAGACTCCTCCTCTGGATACAGAAGATCTGAAGGCTCTTCAGGAATCAGAAAGCCAAACAACAAGGACATCATCTGCTATGAATGCAACGAGCAAGGACACTACAAGAGTGACTGTCCAAATCTTCATAGGGAAAAGCCCAAAAAGAAGTTTGGAAGGGAAAAGAAGAAGAGTCTCATGGCTACATGGGATGACTCTGACTCGTTTGAAGCTGACTCAAAATCAGATGATGAGAGAGCAAACATAGCTCTCATGGCTAACATATCAAAAGACAGTGAAGTTTATGAATCCGACTCTGAATCAGACACCGAAGAGGTATTCCCTGACTTTGCAATTAATTTTACTAAGGCTGAACTTGCTGAAAGCCTTAACGAAATTCTAGAAAGATATCAGCAGATCAGAGTTAAATTCAGAAACCTGAAAAGGAGTCTTGATTCTGACTCTGATAAAACTGAGAGTCTCAAATTGGAAAATTCTGAGTTGAAAAATAAAATTTCAAAATTAGAAAATCTTTTACAAAACTCTCAGAAGGAAACAATTTCTGAAACTCCCAGCAGCGCTGATGAGATCATCAAGGAGTATGATCACAGCTTTCAGAAGTTCCTTGCTAAGAGCATAGATAGAAGCAAAATGGCTTCAATGATCTATGGAGTTAGCAGAAACGACAGAAAGGGAATAGGATACCAAGGTAAGGTACCTACACCAAAGAATGCCATGGATCTAATTATTAAACGCACTCCTCTGAATTCAAACTTTGTGTATGGTTACACACATGACATTAAATATACTAGTAGTAATTATTCTATGAAACCAAAATTCAACCAGAGTTTTGGTAAAGCTAACAAATCAGGACCCAAGAAAATATGGGTACCTAAGGATAAAATAATACATGTTGCAGATATCTTTAGCAGCAAATCAGAAACACCAGTCATGGTACCTGGACTCTGGCTGCTCACGACACATGACGGGAAGAAGGAATATGTTCCAAAGCCTGGAACTTAAGCCTGGAGGCCACGTAGGCTTTGGAGGCAATCAGAGGGGAAATATCATTGGCTCTGGAACAGTAGGTAATGGAAATCTCCCCTCTATAAATAATGTTCTATTAGTAGATGGATTAATGCATAATCTGTTATCCATAAGTCAATTAAGTGATAACGGTTATGATATAATCTTTAATCAAAAATCATGTAAAGCTGTTAGTCAGAAAGATGGGACTATCCTATTTAATGGAAAGAGGAAAAACAACATTTATAAAATCAAACTTTCTGAACTGAAAAGTCAGAATGTAAAGTGTCTTCTGTCTGTTAACAACGAGCAATGGATCTGGCACAGAAGATCGGGGCATGTTAGTATAAGAAGAATATCTCAGATTAACAAACTCAATCTGGTCAGAGGACTTCCTAATCTGAAGTTCAATTCAGATGCTCTGTGTGAAGCATGTCAGAAAGGCAAGTTTGCAAAACCTGCTTTCAAATCTAAAAACGTTGTTTCCACCTCTAAGCCATTAGAACTTCTGCACATTGACTTATTTGGACCAGTTAAAACTGCTTCAGTCAGTGGCAAGAAGTACAGGTTAGTAATCGTAGATGACTATAGCAGATGGACATGGGTAAAGTTCTTAAGACACAAGGACGAGTCACACTCTGTGTTTGTCACCTTCTGTAACCAAGTTCAGAATGAAAAGGATCTTAGAATCGTTAAAGTCAGAAGTGATCATGGTGGAGAATTTGAAAACAAATATTTTGAGTCATTCTTTAATGACAGAGGCATTCTGCATGATTTATCTTGTCCTAGAACTCCCCAGCAAAATGGAGTTGTAGAACGAAAGAACAGAACATTGCAAGAAATGACCAGAACCATGATCAATGAGACAAACGTTGCTAAGATCTTCTGGGAAGAGGCAATAAACACAGCGTGCTACATTCAAAATAGAATCTCCATAAGACCTATTCTGGAAAAGACTCCATATGAATTGTGGAAGAATAAAAAGCCCAACATTTCATATTTTCATCCATTTGGATGTACTTGTTTTATGTTAAATACAAAAAATTATTTGAACAAGTTTGACTCTAAAGCACAGAAGTGTATTATGTTAGGATACTCTGAACGCTCAAGAGGGTACAAAGTATACAATACAGAAACTCAGATTGTGGAAGAATCAATCAGTGTTTGTTTTGATGATAAGCTTGACTCTGAAAAGTCAAAGCAGAATGAAGTCTTTGCAGGTATGGAAGTTGAATTCACAAGTTCTGAAGACAAGTCATCAGAAGCTCTCAACAAAGACACTCCTTCAACATCAGAAAGAGGCACTGCGAGCAATCCAGCAACATCTGTTGATCAACCTCAGAAAAGACTACCCAGAAGCAGCATGGATCACCCAGAAGAAACAATCTTAGGAAGAAAGGAAGATCCAATCAGAACAAGAGCCAGCTTCAGAAACTCTGAAGAATCCCTCATGGGACTTGTTTCTCTGATTGAACCTTCTTCAATTGATGAAGCACTTCTGGACAACGACTGGATTCTAGCAATGCAAGAAGAGCTTAATCAATTCACCAGAAATGACGTGTGGGATCTAGTTCCCAGACCAAAAGGATTCAACGTCATTGGAACAAAATGGGTGTTCAGAAACAAACTGAACGAACAAGGTGAAGTCATCAGAAACAAAGAACGACTGGTAGCACAAGGTTATAGTCAGCAAGAGGGGATAAACTATACAGAAACCTTTGCTCCAGTCGCCAGGTTAGAATCTATCAGACTTTTAATTTCTTTTGCTATTAATAAAGGCATCACTCTATATCAGATGGATGTCAAGAGTGCATTCTTAAATGGCTATATAGAAGAAGAGGTGTATGTGCACCAATCCCTTGGTTTTGAAAGTACAAAAAATCCAGAGTATGTTTTCAAACTAAAGAAGTCAATGTATGGTCTGAAACAAGCTCCCAGAGCTTGGTATGAAAGACTAAGTAACTTTCTATTAGAAAAGGAATTCACCAGAGGGAAAGTGGACACAACCTTATTCTGTAAGACAGTTAAGAATGACATCTTAGTGTGTCAGATTTATGTTGACGATATTATATTTGGATCTACTAATCCTTCTCTTGGAAGAAAATTTGCTAAGTGTATGCAGGCAGAATTTGAGATGAGCCTCATGGGGGAACTGAAATTCTTTATGGGAATTCAGATCAATCAAACTCCAGAGGGAACTTACATTCATCAGAGCAAATATGTCAGAGAACTTCTGAAGAAATTTGATCTCTCAGAATGTAAGTCATCAAAGATTCCAATGCAACCCACGTGCATTCTGGAAAGAGAAGAGGTAAGCAAAAAGGTAGAACATAAGGTCTACAAAGGTATGATTGGTTCTCTTCTTTATCTGACGGCTTCAAGGCCTGATATTTTATTCAGTGTATGCATTTGTGCAAGATTCCAATCAGATCCTAGAGAATCTCACTTAACAGCTGTTAAGCGAATTTTCAAGTATCTGAAAGGTACTACTAATCTGGGTTTATTTTATAGAAAATCTAGTGATTACAGCTTAGTAGGTTACTGTGATGCTGACTTTGCTGGAGACAGAGTAGAGTGTAAAAGTACTTCTAGAAGCTGCCAGTTTCTGGGAGAAAATCTGATATCTTGGTCCAGCAAAAGGCAATCCACAATTGCGCTATCAACAACAGAAGCTGGATACATAGCAGCAGCAGGATGCAACACACAAATGCTCTGGATGAAAAGTCAGCTTGAAGACTTCCAGATATTTGAGAGTAACATTCCTATACTCTGTGACAACACTTCTGCCATTTGCTTAAGTAAAAATCCAATTTTGCATTCTAGGGCTAAGCATATAGAAATAAAACATCATTTCATTAGGGACTATATTCAGAAAGGCATTTTAGACTTAAAATTTATTGATACAGACCATCAATGGGCTGATATTTTCACAAAACCACTTTCTGAAGATAGGTTCAACTTCATTCTGAAACATCTCAGCATGAAGCTCTGCCCAGAGTGAAAATGTTTTAAGTTTATATTTTAACCTTCAGAATTTGTTTTATTTTACTGTGAACTTCTGATCAATCTTCTTTCAGAAATTTAGACATGCAGATTGTATCAGATTCTATCCATAAAGATCTGAGCGTTTCATTTCAAGGATAGATGTGCTGCTCACTAAATCAAACAAGTGTCATCCAGTCATCAGCTAATTCCTGAGGCAGAACACGCGTGCACGCTTCTGAGAAGGCAAAGCGCTGATTGGATGCATTGAGACACATGTCATGGGTAACCGTTCCAAATATCTTTCTAAATCCCCTAAAATCAGCCAACATTAAATGCGAGTAATCATGATTTAATTCTCTCTCTTAAAACGTTTATGTTTTCAAAACATTTTTTGAAACCTATTTAAACGCCTTAACATCATTTATTCACTTTTTACCGTCACTTGCAATCTTCAAAATATTTCTGTGTTCTTATTGTGTGATCATCTTTTTTCCTCAAAGAAACCCTTTTTCAAGCTTTTTCTCAAGAACCCTTGTGTGAACATGGCATCCTCTAGCACTCCATCTGCAGGTTCCCAGCAAGATGCTTCTTCTGAACAGTATCAGATTCCTTTCAGAACGCTCCTCACTCCGGTCAAGAACTTGGAAGTTCTGTCAGAATTGATAGTAGATTTCAACAGTTTGAAGGAAAATGGCTTTGATTTGTCTGAAGAAATTAAGGCACAAGGTTGGGAAAGGTACTTTGATAGGTTGGTGGGTCCAACGTTCCCCATTTTGGTTAAAGAATTCTGGATACATGCGTCTTCCTCAACTCATCAGGTTACTTCGTATATCATGGGAAAGAAGATTGTGATTACTGAAGATCACATTGCAAGGCTGTTTGGATACAATGGTGGTGGCATTCACTGTATAGACATGGCAGAAAGGTGCTCAGATGTTGCTGTTATAGCAAGGCATATTTTCACACATGGGGTTCCCTCCAGCAAAATAAGAGATTTGAAAGATCAACACAGAATTTGGGCAAAGATTATTCTGGGCTGTTTCAATCACAAGAAGCCTACAAGCTCTCATGATTACATAAACATAGATCAGCAATTTCTGATCTATTTTATTAATCAGAAGGTAAAGATTAATCTAGCTCATCTTCTGTTTAACCATCTGAGGACCAGCGTCAAGGAGACTAGAGAAGAAGAAAGGACTAAAAGAGATTGGATACCCTTCGGCAGATTGATATCAGATATTCTAACGGAGAATAGGCTGATTGAACACTTGACAGAGGCACAGGAAATAAGCTCTCTAGAACCTTCTATTGGCAAGCAGCTGAATGCCAAGAATCTGAAGAAGATGAAGCTGATAGAGAACATAAGGAAGGAGCCCAGCGTCACTCCTTATGCTGAAATCACCAGCAGAAGAGTCCCTCTGGACAACTTTCCTATATTCTCTAAGATTGACTCTAAACCAGTCATTGTTCTCAGATACTTGGATGCTTGTAAAGCTGATGGCACAGATCCCAATCTGAACATTAAAGATCTGCACCAGCAAACACCAGAGGTTACTCTGAAGAAGACTAAGAAGAGAAAGGCTGTATCAGAAGGATCGTCTCAGCAGACCCCAAAGAAGAGAGGTAATCTGTCTTCTGTTAATGTTTTAAATTCATCTGTTGTTCCAACATTTATTCCAACCCCAGCTTCATTTGAAATCCCAATTCCCATTCCAATCATTGATGATACTGAACCTGAGTTTGACCCTTCTGAGTCATTAACCCTCAGAAGATCCCGCGCCAAACCTCAAAATCCAAAACCTCAACCAGAAACTCCCCATTCACCACAACCAGAAACTACACTCTCACCAATACCAGAAGATCCACACTTACCAGAACCAGAAATTCCACAACCTCCATCTCCACAACCAGAACTTAATCCACCTTCACCTCAACACGAATCATCTCCACAACCTGAGTCTCAACACTCTGAGGCTCAATCCCCTGAACCTCAATCATCTGAATCCTCTGAACCACGACCCTTAGCCATGCAATTTCCTGGTGGTACCAATGTTAATATCCCTCAACTACCATCCTCACCAGAAATTACTCCACCTAATACCCCAACCAGTCCAATAATCATTCCTGATTCTCCTACTCCCTCACCCAAGCAAAATCCAGATGACCACAGCAAGACCTTCATTGATCTAACAGTCCTTGAACGCCTTGCTGCCATTATCAATAAAACTGCCATTCCCAAACCCAAACAACCAGATGTTGGTTCTAGCATCTTGAATTTTGAAACAGATATGCAGAAGTGGATTTCTTCTCTAAAACAGGCTAGTCTGGAAGTGATTGATCCCGCTGTTTCAAACCACCTCTGGACACTCTTCAGAAGATGGGTATGCGCTGAAACCTTTAAGCTGCAGGACCAAAGCTATGGACAGGCTCAACAGAACGTCAGCAATCTGCTGAAAGAAATTGAAGGTCCAGTTTTGAGTCAGCTGCTGAAGGATGAAGTTCTTCATCTGGACAGTGAGCCTTGGCCTAAAAAGCATCCAACTTCAACAGCTCAACCAGCAGAAGAACAGACGTTTCCACCTGAAGATTTAAGTCAAGAAGAAGTTATTGCATAAAGCTTTTAGAAGCATCCTGATTCTGACACCTCTCAAGCTGCATTGGACATGCAGACTCTTGAAGAGCTGAAGCAAAATGATCTTCGACTGCAAGAGAGAATGGATGAGAGTGATCAACGAATGAAGGAAAGGATGGATGTTCAGGATAGTAATATTTACTCAGTTGCCAGCATGGTGCATCAGCAGAAGGAAACCACTGATCAGATTAAGAACATGCTAGAAGCTCTGTTCACACGCCTTCCACCCCCTCCTTAGATTTTGGTTCTTGATGTTTTCATTGTTTTCTTTACATGTTATCTGTAATATTTTCGGAGCTCTGAACTGAATACAATCGTTTTTCTGCACTGATCGTTTTTAACTTCAATTATTTGCACTTTTTGATTGTTGACAAAAAGGGGGAGAAAGAATGATATTTTTCAATAACGGATTACTGAGACAAAAGTCTCAAATATTCTAACACTCTGATATACTTGAATGGTTCTTTGTTCTGCATAAGCTTACAGGTACAAGAATCTGATGAACTCTAATACACTGAAGCTCTGCTCTGGTAAAGGAAAGATCTGATGCTCAAAGAAAGCTCAATAAAGATCGGATGCTAAAGGACTCATGGAATTAAAGGGAAGTAATAAACTCAGGGGGAGTTTTTCTGATCATAACTTTGATACCTTTTTATTCCCTATCTTCTTATCTTTGATACCTTTCTGTTTATCTCTGATACAATTTATTATTTGGTTATCTCTGATACTTTTTTCTTTAAATTTCAATTGAAAAAAATCCGGTTTTTGTCATCATCAAAAAGGGGGAGATTGTTAGAACAAAGTTTGAATCTACTACCCTAAGTTAAAGTTTTGATGATAACAAAATGCAAGATTAAATAAATTGTATAATTCATATGAGACATATATGCTACCTAAAAATTATATTGTGCATTTACAGAAACTCTGATGGATATTAGCATAAGAATGTCAACATCAGCATCAGAAGATGAAATATCATATGCCAGCATCAGAAGATGAAATATCATATGCCAGCATCAGAAGATCAAAGCATGTGTTTACGCTGAAGCTTGATGAACAGATCTGCGCTTAACATACTCTAAACTCTGATCAAGACCAAAACAATATCATCAGCACCTAGAAGCGTCAGAATAAGCCAAAGCCAATAACACGCTGAATTGACAACGGTACTGTGCATTCAAGACACTTTATTACCAACGACTTTATTCCAAGACAAAGATCTTCTCAATATGGAAAGAACGTAATGGGCATTGAAATGGAATAATTGACTACAACGTATCTTTTCCAAGGCTATATAAACAAGTCAGTGAGAAATGAATTGGCTAATGCTCTACAACTCTTTACACGCCTAAAGCAAATCATCTTCATCCTCACTCATACAACTTGCTATATCTCTCAAATTGCTTACTCTATAGTTATAGCATCCTAGTTTCACATAAGCTTAATTTGTGTATTATCACAGTTGTGATATAAAGTTTTTGTAGAAAACATTCAACACACATAGTATTCATTTATCTGTAAGAAAGAATTTCCTTGAGAAACCGGTCTGTGGTTTAGACTCAAGAAGGCTTTAGCAGTTGTTAAAGCAGTTGTAATATTCAGTTGAATATAGTGGATTAAGACCTCGCTGGAGAGAGGCGAAATCACCTTGATGGGTGGACTGGAGTAGTTTGAGATCAAACGAACCAGGATAAAAATAACGTGTTGTCTGCATTTGATTTCAAGTTTTACAATTCAACCCCCCTTCTTGTGTTTTTCACTTCTTCATAGTTAGATGGCGAGTTCATCGAAACACCTTTTCAACATTTTGAGGAAGTTTCTCCCGAGGTAGCAGTTGCGAAGACAGTGGTTGAGGTACCTATTATTCCCAAGCATGTGGCTAAGATGGCATCTCTCAAGGATGCAGAGGCTGTGATTAAGGAGGGGAAGAGCACAGTATGGGGGCAGTTGCCCGACTTTCCGTATAAGACGGACAAGTTTGGGTTGGGGTTTACTACTACAGGATAAAAGGCTATGCGTCGCTCTAAGATTGGAAGACCACCCGTCAAGATTTCTCACCATGGAATCAATGTTGTAGAAGATGAAGATGATGAGAGCCATTTTGAAGACTGGATCTTTCCGACACACGAAGGGGGTTTGAGAAACTAGGAAGCAAAGGATTTTGTTCCTATCACCTTTATCAACCAGTAATTTTATCTTTGAACAATTTCCCATTTTTATGGTCTGTAATAACTAAAAAAATCCGCACACTATTTTCACCTCATGCCTTGCCCGGGGCATGTAGGTCCATTTGTAAGGGCTTGATTTTCTTCATAATCATATTCCATGTTTTAATGAATCATTGGACGTTTTTCATCTATAAACTGTTGTGTTCATTTTCTTTCCTTTTGCATTTTTGTTTGTTTAAGGACGACTGTCCCTTACACACACCCCCACTCACAAATGCAGGTACCCATCCACTCCGGATTCCATGGGTGACTATTCTGCTTTAGCCTTCGATAACTCTGAAGATTTGGTCAATCATGCTGAGTACGAAGTTGACAAAGATTGTGAAGTACCGGGAGAGTTAGCCATACTTCTACAACAAGAAGAGAGGGCCATATTGCCTCATGAAGAGTTGCTAGAAACCATCAACTTAGGGACATAGGAGGACAAGAAGGAAGTAAAAGTGGGTGCCAACCTGGAACCGAGTGTCAAGGAGCGCTTAGTGCAGTTGTTGAACGAATATGTTGAAATCTTCGCTTGGTCTTATGAAGACATGCCAGGGCTAGACACCGATATTGTGGTTCACCGTCTCCCCACAAGAGAAGATTGTCCACCGATCAAGCAAAAGGTTCCCTGAATGAGGCCTGACATGTCTGAGAAGATTAAGGCTGAAGTAATGAAGCAATTCAACGCTGGTTTTCTGGCTGTTACAACCTATCCACAATGGGTTGCTAACATTGTGCCCGTACCCAAAAAGGACGGAAAGGTCAGAATGTGTGTGGACTATAGGGATTTGAACAGGGCCAGCCCAAAAGATGATTTTCCACTATCGCATATCGACATCTTGGTTGACAACACAACTCAACACAAGGTTTTTTCCTTCATGGACAGATTCTCGGGCTACAACCAGATTAAAATGGCCCCCGAGGACATGGAGAAAACTACCTTTGTCACGCAATGGGGTACCTTCTGCTATAAAGTGATACCGTTCGGACTGAAGAACGCAAGGGAAACCTATCAACGCACCATGGTAGCTTTGTTTCATGATATGATACATCATGAGATCGAAGTTTACGTGGACGACATGATAGCTCGATCACAGACAGAAGAAGAACACCTTAAACATTTGCAAAAGCTGTTTGCCAGGTTGAAGGAGTATAAGCTCAGACTGAATCCAAGCAAATGCACTTTTGGAGTTAGATCTGGTAAACTTCTGGGATTTATTGTCAGCAACAAGGGCATTAAGGTTGATCCAGCTAAAGTAAAAGCTATACAAGAAATGCCTGCCCCCCGCACTGAAAAGGAGGTTAGAGGATTCTTGGGACACTTGAACTATATCGCCAGGTTCATCTCTCACCTGACATCTACCTGCGAGCCAATTTTCAAACTGTTGAAGAAAGATCAGGTAGTTGAATGGAACGATGATTGTCAAGTTGCTTTTGATAAGATCAAGGAGTACTTACTAGAACCTCCTATTCTGATGCCACCCGTCGAAGGAAGGCCGTTGATCATGTATCTGACTGTTTTGGATAACTCAATGGGGTGCGTGCTGGGCCAACATGATGAGTCTGGTCGAAAAGAGCATGCCATTTATTACCTTAGCAAAAAGTTTACCGACTGTGAGACTCGCTACTCACTGCTCGAGAAAACTTGCTGCGCTTTGGTATGGGCTGCTCGCCGACTAAGGCAGTATATGTTGACTCATACCACTTTGCTGATTTCCAAGATGGATCCAATCAAGTATATCTTCGAGAAGCCTGCTTTATCTGAAAGAATCGCTAGATGGCAGATGATCCTGACTGAGTATGACATTCAGTATACTACCCAAAAAGCTATAAAAGGGAGTGTACTAGCTGACCATCTAGCTCATCAAGCCGTCGAAGATTATCAATGTATGAGATTCGACTTCCCTGATGAGGACATCATGACTTTGGACAACATCGAAGGTAACAGACCGTATGATGGACCTGAACAAGGATCCCGATGGACCCTGTACTTTGATGGTGCTTCAAATGCACTTGACAACGGTATCGGTGCGGTACTCATCTCTCCGGAAGGTTTCCATACTGTTGTACCCCAAAATTTGCCCTCCTCTTTTTCCACAAGAAATCACAGCTTCAGGCTTTTCCTGATTTTTCAAATTGGCGTAAGAATCAGTCAAACAGACTTTTTCTTATCAATCTATACAAAATTAGGGTTTTCATGGATTCTGGAACAGTTCAGGCAGATTGCTAGGGTTTTGTTTGAGTTTGGCTCAGGTTTTGATCAGGCGAACTCTTCTTTGGCATTTAATCAAGAATCAGGGTTTGTGCGCGCATTCTCAGAAAGAACTATTTCTATTAGTTCTTTTCAATTTATCCTGGATATGAGCTGAGGCATTTGAATTGAAAGGTTGCATTAATCAGTGAAAAAAGGACATGTGGACATTTGTTGTTTAGCTGTACAATGCTATGATTATTCGGAACTCCGGACGTTTATTGATCATTTATTATTCTGAGTTAAAATAGTTGGGATTTATTTCCAGTTATTATAATTTTAAGAATTATAAATAATTAAATAAACAGTTGAAGAAGAAAAAGAATTAACTGATCAAAAAGGGATTTTTATTCATATTTAATTGTTTTGTTACAAATTATTATTTGAACAACTGTAAATTTATTTACATCTTTGTTTACAATAATAATGTTACAAATAATTGAAATGAAATAAAATTGCATCCTATTTTTCTAAGTCTTCGTCTTCTATTTGACGCTCCCCATTGCTAAACTACTTTTTACCTGCAAAAAGAAGAAAAAGGAAGTCAAAGGCAGATGAAATAAATCAAAAGCAGACAGTTAAAATTCATCATTAAAAGCGACTGGCCGGAATCAGTTTGCCCTCTCTGCAAATCACAAGATTTCTCTTGGTTCACAAAGAGGGATAGAAATAGTGCTTGCAATAAAATATGAAATGCACAAATTTACAATTGCACAAATTCAAAATTGTCACACAAGCTGCATAGTTCATAATGTCAACAAGGCTGTAGCTTTAGAATATGCCAAACAAAGTATAAAGTCCAAACTGAACTACACATGCCTAACCAAAGTCCAAACTGGACAGCAAACTAACCAAACTGTCAAAGGTACAAGAGCCACCAAAAGGGCTATCCAAAAGCTGTCTAGAAGATATAGAAAGATATCAAGAAGTACAAAGTATGCAGAGGAAAACTAGTATGCAAGCAAGGTTCAAAGAATCATCATTTTCCTAGGCCAGTTGCTTTTTCAGAAATAGTACAAATAAGCAATATAATATGCTTTAATACTGGAGAGAGAGAAGAGAGAAGAGAAATAGGCTTACAGCAGGTTGAGGCTTAGAAAAAAGATATAAACAAGATATACCAGCATATAGAAAAAAAGGGAGGCAGAAATAACACAAAGCAAAAAGAACACAAACTGTCAAAAGATACAAAAACTGCCTCACACCATAACCTGTTTCAATTCAAAAGGCTTCAAGCCTAACCTGTCTTCAAATACACAAAACATACAAACAGCCTGTCTCCTTTGTCAAACACAAACTGAAGCCTAAACCTGCATCAAGCCAAAAAGCCTATAACCTGTGTCAAGCCTCAAGCCTTAACTGTATCAACAAACAATCAAAACCAGCATATCAACCTGCTAAACTACTTGCAGAACCACAAGCCAAGCCTTGCAGAACCACAAGCCAAGCCTTTCAAGAACACAAGCCTAAAGCCTAAATCTGTCCAAACCTTTCAAGAACATAAGCCTAAAGCCTAAACCTGTCCAAGCCTAAACCAGAAAAAGCCTAAACCTGTCCAAGCCAAAACCAGTAAAGCCACGAACCAGAAAAAGCCTAAACCAAAATCAATCCAGCAAATTCCAACCAAAGCATCTCAGAGGCAACTCAAGATCAGAATAATATTCAAAATTACAAAGCCCTCAGAGCTGGGCTCATCATAGGGTTCAATAGCATACAAGGCAATTCAAGCATTATCAGCATACAGAAGCAGGCAAAAGAGAAGAGGAAAAGAAAGTTGTGTTAGGGTTCTCAGACCTCATCATCATCAAACCAAAAAAAAGGCAAAGACAAAGGCACTAGACAAACCAGGGAAGCCCACAGCTTCATCACTCCTCCATCTCCGGCCGCCCTAGGACGCCACCGTCCTCCTCCATCTCCAACAAAGGTAGTATCCCTTCCCTTTTTCCTTTCACACACCTCAAACAAGAACAACAACAACACTTAAAGTCAGCACGCAAAGAATAAAAACATGCTCGAATGAAAACCTAAAAAATGTGTTGAGAGGAAACGAAGTTACCTTTTTTCATCGTGGCCGAAATATCTGTGGAGAGAGGAGAAACGAAGGTGACGCCTGACAACTGGGACGGAGAAAGGAATCAAAAACGTGGTTTGAGCGAGGAGACGAAGGAAGCAAAGGAGATGAACGGCGCCGCTCAAGTGTAACTTGCCTAACCCTAACCCCAAATGAAACAAATCCAACGAAACCCTAAGAAAATGTCTCAAACCGGTTGGGCCGGTTCCCCATTCAAGCCTTAAGCCCACCAGTAAAACAAGCGCACCCCCTTTTTCCTTTTTTATTCTGATCATTTGTTTGGGCCAAGCAAGTTCACACCAAGCCCATTTAACTCCTCCCCATTTTATTTATTTTCTACTTTTTTATACTAACACTATCTTATTTTCTTTATAACATAAATTGTTTATTTGTAAATAAAATAATACTTTAAACCTTTTTATATAAAACTTTCTTAACTACTTTTTAGTTAGTATAATTAAAAAATACGTAGGAATAAAATTTGGAATTTAATGATTTCTTGTATAGAAACTAAAATACAAATAATAATTTTCTTTGAACCTAAAACATTTTGCTTTTCTTTGAAACTTTTATTTGTACATAAAAAATACTAACATAAAACATTAATACATAAAATAGAATTCTTAAACATTTTTCTTTTCTTTTATTAAAATCTTTTACTTATACATATTTACCAAAATACAAAACAAGATAAGAATACAAAATAAATAAGCAATACTTAAGTTTTTCATTAAGTTAAACATCATTCTCACCCGTAAATAAATCACATACACAAATACATTGACACATTTACATTGCTCTATTCTTATACATTTGCTTATCTTTGTACATTGCTACATTTTACATTGCAATTGATTCGATTTGGTTGTAAATTATTTGGACACTACTCTCCCATTAAAGTGTCATCCCCATTTGTAAATACTTGTACCCCCATCCCCGGATACTTATTTGTAATAGCGTAGACTTTAAATTCCCGCAATTTATCTCTTTCAAATATACCATGGTTAGACTTAGGGTTTGTACGTAAATAAAACCAAACGCTAGATAACCTAACACAAGACAAATGCATGACAATCAACACACTATTCACACTTGCACCCCTAGGGTAATCCCACTCGTTTCCTTCCAAAATGGGCCATGCTTGCACGTTGAGTTTCTTTGGCAAAACAAAACAAATCAAATGATCATAGTCCCTCGATGACGCTTTCAAAAGTTGTCTAATCAAAATGATCATAGTCCCTTCAAGCAAATTGCTAAAGACACTTGGCACCATTGCATTCATGGTCCATACGATGACCCGCGCCTGTCCCGTTAACATCCTAACGCAAGATTGTCCACCAAATGCAATGGTGGAACAAAACTGTTAAAAGGGTTAAAACATGAGAAAAATCTTTGAGTAAATTTAGGGGTAGACAACTCTTAGTTACTTGATCAAACTTGCAAAACGCGCTTGCCTACTTTTCAAAACCCACTCCACAAACACTTTCAAAAACAAACTTCCAAAAACATTTGAAACATCTTTTCGAAAAGATACACACCTTTGTAAAACATTCGATTAAGAATTGTTACAACGGTTGCCTAGACAAGACCTCTTTTTCAAAACATTTTCAAAACACACACACACACACACCACAATTTCAAGCAATTAAAAATCAAAGGCAAGTGATCTAAACAAGTAACTAAGAGCCCATGGATAACCATGGATGAAAAGGGTGCTAATACCTTCCCTTTTCATAATCTACCCCCCGAACCCACGAAACATATCAAAAGGTTTTTTCCTGTGCTTTTAACCTTTCCTTTAGGATAAAATAAAAAGTCGGTGGCGACTCTTGCTAAACCGAACAAGTGCGAATACAAACGCAAAACTCAAGTCAGTTCTCCCACCGTATCACAGAACTGGCGACTCTGCTGGGGACAAATTTAAAAGTGGGGTTACCTTAGGGTTTAGATCACCTTTACATTCTTGCTTTGATTGCCTTGATTGCTTTACTTTTTGGGTCCTTGTTTGGGTTTGTTGTAAATCCTACACCCGGATTTGGGGGCACCTTTTTAGGTAAATAGCAATAAAACTGTGAGGGAACTGTGCGGGGTATACCGACATGGTTGAAGCAGTAAGCTATGTTAGTGCGACATATTTGTGAGTACCGGTAACCCTTGAGTTCAATCAAGGAGAGTACGGGGCCGCTGAGTGATGTCATGAAGCACTAACGAACTCTTAGAACCTTAATTGACCATCTTAGCCTTTTTAGGAGTAGTGAGATGACCGACTTTGGTGCAGTCCGAAGTTGGTAGATACTCGATACTACACTCATTGAGGGTTGTTTTCTTGGAATA
Source organism: Vicia faba (assembly GCA_948472305.1). Classification (NCBI taxonomy): domain Eukaryota; kingdom Viridiplantae; phylum Streptophyta; class Magnoliopsida; order Fabales; family Fabaceae; genus Vicia; species Vicia faba. Next base: position 1,136,531,277 of record OX451741.1, read on the forward strand.
TTTTGGCCGCCAGTTAAGTGGCTAAACCAAAACAATGAACACAGAAAACAATCCAGTGATATTGAGCTCCTTAGAACCCGGTTTCTATTTTAGGACAGGATGAGCTAACTAACTTCAAGAGGGTACTTACCTACAAACCCCATGCAAGCCTAAACCTAAGGACTTGTTTGCTTTGTGTGAATATGATTGCCTGTATATACACTTACTTGCTTTCGTATGCATGTACATAACATCATGATCATCATACTATAGCATTTTCACTAGCCACTTCAAGGATCTCGAGGGTTCTTTTGATGCAGGGTTACGTTGAACCAGACGTCTACCAAAGGGCAAGAGGTTTTGTCCTCTAAGCAAATGCCATCAAAGATCAAGTGCAACAACTTGAATCAAGGGCTATGACCCACTTGACATGGTGAGCTTGATTCTCGTGGAAATACATCCACCGGTGCAAAGTTCTCCAATCAAAGATCGAAGTTCAACCTCTAACATTTTCTTGTATTTACCCCAAGAGATCCTTGAAAGCATGCATCCACATATCATGCATTGCATAATAACAGTCTTTCCTTTTTCAGGTTTCCTTACTCTCGTACTGTTTATTTCAGTAGAGATGGCTCTAGAGAGGACTGTCAAGGATATCCAGGACCAGACTGCTCAGCTTCAGGAAATGTTCGTGAACCTGTCCCTGGGGAAAGAAGAAATGAAAGCTCTCCTCACAAAGGGCTTGGTCCATGAGACTTCAAACAATGCCAGGAGTGATCAGCTGGGGGAACTGCAGTTTGATTTGGCAACATTGAGGATCCAAGTGATGGGACAACTGGTGGGCCAGATGGCTCTCATCCAAGACTTGTCTCAAAGACAGGAGGAACTCAGAGTTCTCATCAACCAACTGCTTCGGAATAACCAAGTGGGGCAAACATCTGAGGTTGAAGAGCAAGTCACCACTCAACCCCCCTCCAGACAAGAAGACAAAGGGAAGGCTCCCCTGCTTGCTTCAGGGTCACAAGCCCATCAACAACCTCGTCAGCATCAACGGGGTAATCGGCGTAAGCAAAATACGTCGAGAAGACAATTCACTGAGACTGACATACCGTCATCTCTAATACTAGAGCGCTTGTTGGAGGTAAATCTGACTGCTTTGAGGGATCCTATTCGGAAGCCCAATACCTCCGCTCCTAACTATCATCCCGACGCATTTTGTGTATACCACTCCTATAGCCCGGGACATGACACCGACGACTGTTGGGCCTTGAAGAACAAGATTCAAGATCTGATCGACATTGGAGTGCTGAGGTTCATGCCAAACAGCGAGATGAAAATCTTCCGTTAAGGGTTTCTCCACCGGAAGTGACAAAGCTCAAACTGGGAGACTTTTGTTTTATTTTGGATTTTCAAGTTGTAATCTCTTTGTTATTCAAACAATTATCTATTAATGTCAAACTTTGTTTCATTAATGCATTGCATATGTTTGTCTTGAACTCATCCATTTGTTTTCACTACTCTTATGATTTCTTTATGATATTTAACTCTTGATAAAAAGCTGCAATCCTTTAGAAGGAGGATGACGAAGCGATACCATAATCTCATACAATATGCTTTTGAACAGACCTTGTTGATGATGTACAGGCATTTCTTTTAATTCCCAAACACTGGAGTTATAAGGAAGATAATCCCTAGTCAACCCCTTCGAGCCAAAGAAGTAGGAGTTTTCTGTTCCGAACAAATTGAAACCTTTGATATAAACCTGGGGCAAGGTAGTATATCAGTTAATTCAAAAAAAAGATGCGCATTGAAGTCGCAAACTCTCAATTCGTAATACAACGAAAAACATCAAAAAGAAAAAAGCATTCCTCTGGAATCAAAAGACCGTGATGGTTCCCTATCACATAGGCAGTCAATCTCTCAAAAAGAAAAGCCCATTGAGCCAAAACCTGTAAAGGAGGCTTAAGAAAGCTGGGGCATCCCGCTGACTGTTGTCCTGAAAACAGAGACAGTCAGGCAAAAGTTAGGGATGACAAATCAAAAGAACGAGGTCATTACAAATCCTCAAACAACATGAAAAATGTTGCAAAAGAAAAAAGGAGATGATGACTGTCCTCCAAAATTCAACTGGTGAACCATCACCCCAAAGTCGTTCACAACTCGAACAGAGTTCGACGCACAGTTAACTGAGCTTAGGGTTGAAGAATATCACGAAGAGCGGGTGGGTACAAATATACTTTGAGCCTTTATCCTTTGTTTCTTAAACCGTGAACCAAGCCACGTTACAACCCTTCAAAAGTCCTAATTGAAGCATGGGTTAGTTCGAAAGCATACTGTTACAAAAGGTATCCTGACTCCTGTAAGGCGTTGCTCTAAAATCTTGTGTTGAATTTGTCTTATGAAAAGTTTTCTGCTAAAAAACGCCTTTTTCAAAACTTTGAGACAAACATAAACTTTGCATTGCTTGAATATCATTGTCTGCATGTGGTTATTTGTTTGACAGCGAAGAAATTCATACAGCGAATGTTCGGAGGAACGAAAACTCTCTCAGTGAGTAAAATCACTTCGAAAAGGATGACACTTCCAACGACAAGTCTCCTATCAACAAGGGGCATGACATGTCACCATCCAGTTAACCTGGGGCAGTCCAGTCAAGATTTCAACAAATCTCTTAAAAGTTCAGTGAACTTGGGGCAAGACTCCTTCACTATCACTTGGGGCATTCGAATGTCAAAAGTGTTCAACAATTCCTTCATCACCTGTTGGAAGATACAGTTTCAGATACGGTCCAGACACGGTAGCCATTCTGTCACTCATTCAGATCCTAGTTATAGTTTCAGATACACTCCAGACACGAAAGTCATTCTGCTACTCATACAGATCTCAAATCCAAGATACAATTTCAGATACGCTCCAGACACGGTAGCCATTCTGTCACTCATTCAGATCCCAGATACAGTTTCAGATACGCTCCAGACACGGTAGCCATTCTGTCACTCATTCAGATCCTAGTTACAGTTTCAGATACACTCCAGACACGGAAGTCATTCTGCTACTCATACAGATCTCAACTCCAAGATGCAGTCTTACACGGACTCATCATCAGGAAACCCTACACAGGTTCCTTCTCAAACCAGATGAAGCAACCCTACACCGGTTCCTTCTCAAATTCAAAATATTCTTGCAATCCCCAGCTGTTGTACCCCAAAATTTGCCCTCCCATAATCTTCAAAATTATGACAAGCAAATGGTTCAAAGTCTACTCAAGGGCTACACAGTCAACTATCCTCCTAATCCAGTCAAACTAGGGTTTTGGTTCTTGCAAGGAAGTTGAAGTTTTCAAGAGCTCAATCAAGTCTCCTATGCCTATAAACATTGTCAAGCATCCTCATGTCAAGTTTCAAGACTTTCAGCACAAAATTGCACAGTCAAAAACCCTAATTGCACTACAGTCAACTGTAGGGGCAAAATGGTCATTTGGCAGTCAAAAGTCAAAATTTTTGGTCAACATCTCATTTTGAAGCCACAAACATCATTTGATCAATGCTTGATCATGACTCTCAAAAGTATGGCTCAAAAATCATCAAGATGCAAAAGTTTCTATTTTTGGACAGCTGAAAAGTCAACTGTAACTTGACCAAGGCATAACTTTCTCATGGTTCATCAGAAAAATCCCATCCAATGCGCATTTTGAAGATAAAGACATTTCCTACAACTCCTCTTCATACTTCAAGTCCAAGAAATTCTCTCACAAAAGTTATCAATTTCAACATTATAGGTCATTTTCAAAAGTCAACAAAAAGGGACTTTAAGTCAAAGACCATAACTTGAGATTGGTAAATCAAAATGACATGGGACCAAGGACATTGTTTAGAGGACTTCAAGACCTTTCTAAAATGTCCAAGAACATGATCAAAGCTTAAAAATTGAGCAAGATATGCATTGGAGAAGTTGGGAAATTTTTGTGAAATGGCCAAAATCATTTATCCTTGAAATTTCATTTTTGACAAAAAGGGCCCACTTTTTTCACTTGAATTAACTTGGCCATGCTTCCCACGTGTCCCACCTTTTATTTCAGATTTTTTAATTAATTTTTCATTTTTATTGATTTTATTGGATTTAATTAATTTTAAATCTTTTAAAATCAAGAGAAATTCAAAAAAATTAATTTAAGGGAATATTTGGCTTTGATTAACCTTGAAGCACCATTATGTACATCCCATTTTCGTGCCAAGGCTCAAAGAAGCAAGAATTCAAAAATTGAGTCAAAAAAGGAAGCTTGGTTATGGAGGTTTATGGAGGATCTTGAAATTGAAAGCTTTGCATTAAGAGGCCATAATTCCTCTTGATTCACATTGCCTAATGCCTATACAAGTGAGACAAAACGAAATTGAGACCTAGGCTGGGCATAAACACAAAAAGAAAACTCACACTTTTAGCTTGAAAACTCAAAATCTGAAAATATACTTGTAGTACGATTCAAGGCAAGATTCCGATCTCATTAGCTTCCTGAGGCTTCAAGAGGACTTTTCCAACCAAGAACTTCGTCCCTAACCCTTTGAATCGGTATACAGAAGTCAAATTTTCTTCATAAATATACATATTCGTGTTTTAATTTTGAGACATTCTCATAGCATTTTGGTTACATATTCATACTAAGCAATGTGTTTTGAAGCTAACCCTATATTCTAATTGCGTTTTTATGCACTATTGGAGAATCTACCATTTTCGTTTTTTAGGGTTCCTAAGCTTTTGAATTAGGGGTTTTTGAATACAGTAAAATTGGAGAATCACGATGCCATTGTTGCAACCAGCATGCTTGGACGAAGAGATTGGATGCCTCACGCTCAATTTCTGATCCACTACCAGCTATTCGTTATTTTCTGGAAAGGCACCTAAAAGAACGCCTAAAAAACCGTTGCTAAATTGTTCTTGTTTCAGGAAAATAAAGCCAAGCGAAGGAGACGATGAAGTGGCCGGTTCTGGTTGGTCCATTTAAAATCGCGCGCTAAAAAATCCACTAGCGTTTTGTATTATTTTATATTGATTGTTGTTTATTTAATTTACAAAGAAACAAAATGGCTCAGTGGCAGGCACAAGCATTGGCAGACTACAGGACCTGGGTTCGAGCCCCAGGTCCCTCACTATTTCCATGTTATTTTTCATGCAATGTTCCCATGCAGTTTCAGCCTAAAGGAGCACCCTATGTCCATACAATCTGGCCATCCACGTGCCTATGGAGATGGATCAAATGGCCACAATCTGAAGCGCACCATGGACTGCAGTCAACCACCTCACACCCTAGTGTCAAAGTCAACGAGGCTTAAGGAATTGGGCCCTAAATTGCTGGGCTTCACCTCCAAAATAGGGGCAGACCCCCTAGGTTTGCAAACTTTTTTCACTCTTTGTTTTTTTTATTATTATTTCTCTTTCTTTTAATTATTGTTTTATTAATTAGTTTAATATTTTCAATATATAAAACAAAAACACAAAAAAATCAGAAAAGATAAAAATAATAAATATTTTATTTTAGTATTAATTTTGTAAATAAATCCCATAATAAATTTAGTTTTAATTTTAGGTTGTTAATTTAATTCTTTTTCTCAATAACCAAAAATAACAAAAAAATAGGCCTTTAGCACTTTTTATCTTTTTTTTAATTAATTAAATATTTTTATTATAAGTATCATTAACCATTAATTTTGTAAATAAATTTTATAATTAATTAGTTTTAATTCTAGGTTTTAACTTTAATGCATTTTCTTTAATAAATTAAAAAATAGTTAGAACTAGAATTATTTGACTTTTAATTCCAATTTAATTTTTTCTTTAATGTCATAAATACAAAAAACATAAAAAATAAGTTTCTTTCTTTTTATTTAACTTAATTATTTAATAATTTCATTTTAATTCCTTTAAAGGGTCCAACGCCCTCACATTCGATTATATTCTCTTTTCGCGCATTTTATTTATTTCTTTGTTGTAAATATAATGTACTTGTTCCAAAGCCCTGTAATAGTCAATTAGACATTTATTTTCTGCACTTTATTTTAAATCGGGTCTGGATTAATTTGGCGTTGTAGACCCGCGCTTTTGTAATAGCGTAGGACCTTTATCTTTTCCGCACTTTAAATTCCTGCACCTTTAACTGTTAAACAATAACATGAAAGAATGAATGCCCAAAAATAAAATCAAAGCGTAGATCACCAATACATGACAAGACGAAAATATCTGAAAATGACACACAATTCACACACCACCCCTAGGGTACGCCTCACTGTTGCCTTACCTCGAAAGGTGATCGTCGAGTAGAGGATGTCTTAGTAAGTCCTCATGATCCGGGAACCTGGCATGAGGGTAGCTTCTAAGGTGTCTTCCTATTGCTCCGGTGATCACCATGTCCCGAACCTCGAATTGACCCGAACACCTCCAACGGTGTTGCTACCTACCTCTCAATGGTGGGATGGCACTACTTTAAAGGACATTTACACAGACGAATTCCTCAGGGTAGGTAGATTCTCATAGATACTTGCTCTTTTAAAAAACAAACAAAATACTTTTCACACCTACACTTTCTAAAATTTTTCAAACAAATTTTTCATACACTCTTGAGGACAGATACAAGAGTTACTTAGAGATTTTTCAAACGAAACTTTTTCAAACCCACGCACTTTTGAAAAGCAAACAAACATTTTGAAAACACAATGAGCAAGTATCTAAGAGCCCATGGATAACCATGGATAGAAAGGGTGCCAACACCTTCCCTTTCTATAATCTACCTCCCGAACCGAGAGCAATCTCAATAAGGAATTTTTCTGTGCTTTTGTCCTTTCCATGTTGGAGAAAATAAAAGACGGTGGCGACTCTTGCTTACCGCGACATTTCGCGAAACCAGCTTTAAACAGTCAGTTCCAGATCCACCGATCACAGAACTGGCGACTCTGCTGGGGACCTAAACTTAAAGTGAGGTATACCTTAGGGATAGTTCATAACTATGTTTTCAATTGTATTGACTTGTCTGCTTTAAATTTGGGGGTTGCATGGGAGTTACATAGATCCTAGCCCGGATCTGGGGATACCTTGTTTAGGTAGCATAAGCTGTGAGGGACCTGTCCGGCATAGACCGACACGGGTGAAGCAGTGGCCACGTTGGTGTGGCACCTTGGTCTGTACCGATATCCCTTGTGTTGCAACGAGGAGAATATGGGTCTTCTGAGGAGTCATTAAGCACCAACAACCTTAGAACCTTAAATGACACAACTTGGCCATTAGAACAGTAGCAGTATGCTACGCCCATTGAGGCTAAACTCTCGTGATGGTTCTGGCCGCGAGAAAAGATTGCGATGCTGGAGTTATGACCGATTGAGGGTAGTCAATGATATTGGGATCCTCTAAGAACCCGGTTACTTTGATAGGACATGTATGAACCAACAAACTGAAAGAGGGTAGTACCTAGGCCTCATGCTGGCCTAAACTCTAAGGGTTTCTCTTGTGTGACTTGTGTGCCTTCGTACTTGAACTACTTGCATGCTTATTATCTGACCCTTGAATTTCTTGCAGGTTTTGTTTATAGTCCTTAATTGGGACTCATAACAAAGTTTACTGAGTTTCTTGCAGGTTTTGGTTTGCAGTCCTTAATTGGGACTCATAACAGGGTTACTTACATTACCCCCATGCATAGCATGACATCATACCATTGCATACATCCTGCATAAGGACTAACCCATTCCAAGGATCTCAAGGGTCTGTGATGCAGGTCATGATGAATCAAACATCTAGCAAGGGACAAAGAGGATTTATTTTCCTCTAGCCAAGGTTGTCAGAGGCCATGACCCACTTGATATGGTGAGCTCTGACTCTTGAAGAAGGTTCCCTTAACCAAGGTTGTTTGGAAATCAAAACCAGACATGATGACTAAGGTCAGGGGCTATGACCCACTGGATATGGTGAGCCTTTGACCCTTGAAGAAGGACTCTCAACAAATATGAAGTTCCTTCACTCAAACTACCGGACTCAAATGCTAATAAATTTTCTTGTTTACCCCGCGAGGTCCTTGAAAACATTACATGCATGTCATACTCATCATTGCATAACAGGTATCCTTGTTGCGGGTCACTTACCCCTGTTCGCTGTTTATTTCAGCAATGGCTCCCCAACAAGATAACCAGGACCTTCACACTCAAGAGACCCAGTTCAAAGAAATTTTCCTAAGCCTATCCAAAGGGCAGGAAGAGTTAAGGACACTCCTCATGGGGAATCTGGCCAAGAAAGGTTCCGAGGATGAAAGGGCGAACGTCTGAAACGTCTACAAGCTGAGGTAGATACATTGAAGACCCAGATGCTGGGGCAAAGGGCACTCATTCAAGGTTTAGCTCAGGAGCAAGGAGAGCTGAGGGCCATGATCAGTCAACTCCGCCAAGACAGATCCAACATAAAGCAACCAGCCCAAGCCAGGGGCCAAGTCTTTGATCAGTCTCCAAGAGGACAAGAGTCTGGTATGGGGAAAAATAGACCTCTTCAAATTGCTACCACTTCACAGGTCCAACTACAACCTCGCCTGGAGCAAAGGGTTGATCAGAGTGAGCCAAACAAGCCCAGGAGGCAATTTACCCAGCTCAACACGTCGCTGTCTCGAGCCCTACAACACTTGTTGAGACTAAATCTGACTACATTAAGGGACCCTCCTAAGAATCAGAATACAACGTCACCCAAGTATAATCCTAACGCCCGTTGCGCTTATCATTCCGACAGCCCGGGGCATAATACCAACGACTGTTGGTCTCTGAAGAACAAGATTCAGGACCTGATTGACGAAGGAGCAGTGAAATTCACCCAAGAGGGTCAGGCCGAGTTCTTCTACTACCCCTGCAAGACTCACCATTTGAAGTGACAAATCCTGAGACTGGAAAACTTTTGTTCATTCGAATGTTCAAGTTGCAATTTTCTTTTGTTCAAACATTTGCTCATATTAAACGTTGTTATTTCATTAATGCATCGCATATGTCTGTTTTGAAGCCATATATTCGTATTCACTATATGCAAATTATTTTCATATTTTTTATGATGATCAACGCTCGATTAATAATTCTAAGCCTCTTGAGGGAGGATGATGAAAACGATACCACGATCTCTACAGTATGCTTTGAACGGACCCCGCTGATGAGGTACAGGCATTGTTTCAATTCCTAAACACCGGAGTAATAAGGAAGATAATCCCTCGTCAACCCCTTTGAGCCAAAGAAGTAGGAGTTTTTCTTTTCGAAAATTAAAACCCTTAATCATAACCTGGGGCGGGGTAGTTCTCTCAGTTGATCCAAGTGCATAACAAATGGAACCAAAGAGGTCCTTACAAAACAAAAGACAGTGATGGTTCAGAATAATCATAAGGACAGGCAGTCATTATCAAAAAAATCATAAATGAAAAGCCCAAAAAGTCAAAACCTATAAAGGGGACTTACGAAACTGGGGCATCCCGCTGACTGTAATCACAAAAGGAACAGTTCAAGCAAAAATAGGGATCATAAAATCAAAAAGAAAGAGGTCCTATAAACCCTCAACAAAAAAAAGGAATGACTGCCTATTCAAAATAAGTTATCAACATCCGAATCATCACCGGAAAATCAGAGCAAAGACTCAAACAAGGTCTAACGTATGATCAACTGAGTTTAGGGTTGGAGAACATCACGAAGAGCGGGTGGGTACAAATAAAATTTGAGCCTTTATCCTTTGTTTCTTAAACCATGAACCAGGCCACGTTATAACCCTTAAAAGTCCTAGCCGAAACATGGGTTAGTTCGAAAGCATACTGTGACGAAAGGTATCCTGACTCCTTAAGGCTTACTATAAAGAAGGAGTTGACATCACGTTTTACAAACATTCATTTGTTTTATGAAAAAAGAATGCATTTTTAAAATCTTCAAGACAGACACAAGCTTTGCATTTTTAACATAAATTTGTTTGCATATGACATTTTGTTTGAACAACATAGAAATTCGCACGACGAATGCCTAATGAACATAAGTACTTCCAATCAAGGGGCAGACATGACCATGGTCCATCATCTGGGGCAATCCAATCAAGATTCAGAGAATCTCTCAAAGGCCAAATAGCCTGGGGCAAATCTCCGCCCGAGTCACTTGGGACACTCCAACAACGAATCTTGCCTGATCAAACATCTTCTGGTGGCGTGGCAAAATACTTCCAACAGGGGCAACTCCCCACATTCCCTGAACATGGACATAGTCGAAAAAATACTACGCACAATCAAAGACCCGCTAGGTTGACACACCTAGGAAAAAATAAGGGCTTCCCGGCGAACCAAAAGGGTTCGGGCAAAAATAAGGGATGAAAAGAAAAAATCTGTACACCCGGCAAGTCGAAAACCTGAAAAGGCGGCTTGGGCAAAAATGGGTATCCCGGTGGACTGAAAACTCGAAAGGGCGGTCCAGGCAAATGTTAGGGATCAAAGCGTACGGCTATGTCCTATCATCTTGTCACCTGCCTACTGGAAGAAGGTTTGTCCATCAACAATTATCAGCATCCAACAAGTGCCTCCCCCCATAGAAACAGGGGCAATAAAGAGTTGTCTAAGTAATCTAATTGTTCTGTCCTCCAAGGCATCAAGATAGGTTCAGCTAAAGAACATAACCGACATATCTTAATTCCCCAGAGAGTGAGCCAGCAAGTCAATGCACTCCCTCCTCAAGCTATATTATCAAACCTTAAGGAAGTTGAGTATCCTCCAGCAGATCTCAACATTCCCCAGCAGCAATATACATATTCTTAACAAGCATCCCCGGCAGTCTTGGTCTAAAGATTGTTCCCCGGCGGCATACCAACATTCAAAGGAATCACTTCCCCCGTAGTTCAAAACTTCCCCAGGAGAGTCCAATCTAGTTCCCCAGGAAAGTTGGAATCCATCTCCCCAAGCAGTAAGCTTATCCCCAGTAGATTCTGGAAGCTTATCCTCGCAGAGCACGAACGCGTCTCCCGGCTTTATTCAAAGAGTTATTTCCTTACCAGGATATAACTGGGTTATCCTCAGCCAAAAGCCACGGAAAGATCGTCCTCAGTGAAGTCTTCTTGTCCCCAGCGGAGTCTATTAAAACTTCCAATATAACGATGGTATCCCCAGCGAAGTTACTACCAACATCTCAACAAGAGTACCTCTCTCCCCACAGAGTTCTGTTCCCCAGCCAGATCGCTAGAGTAATTTTCTCCCTGCAGAGTAATCCATTCGCCAAGTTTACTCCCCAACGGAGTCATCTTCTCCTACCGGTATACTTGCAACTATCATCCCCAGCGGAGGCAAATCTATTCTTCAACATCAGCCCAGGAGTGACTTCCCGGCACCCGTCGAGGATTCACTTTCCTAGACGAAAAATGCATTCATAAACATAGCACTTCCATACATCATTATAGCATGCATAGACGCATCATATCTTACAAATCTCATTTATGTTGAGAGCATCATTGCTTGATCCATATCATGCATGCATATGACTGACCTTTACCTTTCAGGAAAGATTCAGTTAAATTCTCAATCATATTTCAAGACCTAGACCGGTTCAGTTAATCGACTCCAAAGATTTCCTATCCAGTCAAAGGCCTTCTCTGGTCCAGTTAAATCGGTCCCAAACAGATTTTTCTGATAAAGACCCAGTTGAAGACATTCCAAGACCTAGACCGGTTCAGCTAATTGACCCTAAGATTCTCTGTTTCTTATCCAGTCCAAGGCCTTCTCTAGTCCAGCTAAATCGACCCCAAACAGATTTTTCTGATGAAGACTCAGTAGAAGTTATCCAAGGTTTTCTCAATGATTTCTATTGAGATTGTAATCACCTATGGTTCTCTCCCCGATCCTGCGGAGATGATAATTCCATTCCAGGTTTTCTCAATGTTTGCTTTTGAGATTATAATTGCCTATGGTTCTCTCCCCAATGCTGCGGAGGTGATAATTCCATTCCAGGTTTTTCTCAATGTTTGCTATTGAGATTGTAATTGCCTATGGTTCTCTCCCCAATGCTGCGGAGACGATAATTCCATCCCAGGTTTTTCTCAATGTTTGCTTTTGAGATTATAATTTCCTATGGTTCTCTCCCCGATCCTGCGGAGACGATAATTCCACTCCAGGTTTTTCTCAATGTTTTCTTTTGAGATTATAATTGCCTATGGTTCTCTCCCCGATACTGCGGAGACGATAATTCCATTCCAGGTTTTTCTCAATGATTGCTATTGAGATTATAATTGTCTATGGTTCTCTCCCCGATGCTGCGGAGACGATAATTCCATTCCAGGTTTTTCTCAATGTTTGCTTTTGAGATTATAATTTCCTATGGTTCTCTCCCCAATGCTGCGGAGACGATAATTCCATTCCAGGTTTTTCTCAATGTTTGCTTTTGAGATTATAATTTCCTATGGTTCTCTCCCCAATGCTGCGGAGACGATAATTCCATTCCAGGTTTTTCTCAATGATTGCTATTGAGATTATAATTGCCTATGGTTCTCTCCCCGATACTGCGGAGATGGTAATTCCCACCAAGATTTCGCTCAATGATTACTGTTGAAGTGAAGTTATCCAAGATTTTCTCAACGTTTGCTGTTGAAGCTGAAGTCGTCCAAGGTTCTCTCACCGTCCCGTTGAGGTAGTAACCACCCCTGGTTCATTCATCATCTTTTGAAGCTCCAGATCCAGCTCCTGTAACCAGTCAGGACACATCTATACAAAGCATCTGAAGACCAGCTCCTGTAACATGTCAGGTACTCATTTTTCTTTTGCAGGTACACAAGTTCTCGCTAAGGAATCTCTTACGCGATCAACATCCAGATGGCATCTATAAGCCCATCATCCTATCCATCAATCTCTAAATGGCATCTATAAGCCCATTTCCATCACACTGCTACTATGTGAGCGCAAATTTCTAGGCACTCTAGTGTTCAATCATCTTCCACCTTCGGATTACGAAAGGCACGTCAGCCAATCTGCATCCTCAGGTCTAAGAAGATTGAACAGGGGCAACTGTTGTACCCCAAAATTTGCCCTCCCATAATCTTCAAAATTATGACAAGCAAATGGTTCAAAGTCTACTCAAGGGCTACACAGTCAACTATCCTCCTAAGCCAGTCAAACTAGGGTTTTGGTTCTTGCAAGGAAGTTGAAGTTTTCAAGAGCTCAATCAAGTCTCCTATGCCTATAAACATTGTCAAGCATCCTCATGTCAAGTTTCAAGACTTTCAGCACAAAATTGCACAGTCAAAAACCCTAATTGCACTACAGTCAACTGTAGGGGCAAAATGGTCATTTGGCAGTCAAAAGTCAAAATTTTTGGTCAACATCTCATTTCGAAGCCACAAACATCATTTGATCAATGCTTGATCATGATTCTCAAAAGTATGGCTCAAAAATCATCAAGATGCAAAAGTTTCTATTTTTGGACAGCTGAAAAGTCAACTGTAACTTGACCAAGGCATAACTTTTTCATGGTTCATCAGAAAAATCCCATCCAATGCTCATTTTGAAGATAAAGACATTTCCTACAACTCCTCTTCATACTTCAAGTCCAAGAAATGCTCTCACAAAAAGTTATCAATTTCAACATTATAGGTCATTTTCAAAAGTCAACAAAAAGGGACTTTAAGTCAAAGACCATAACTTGAGATTGGTAAATAAAAATGACATGGGACCAAGTACATTGTTTAGAGGACTTCAAGACCTTTCTAAAATGTCCAAGAACATGATCAAAGCTTAAAAAATGAGCAAGATATGCATTGGAGAAGTTGGGAAATTTTTGTGAAATGGCCAAAATCATTTATCCTTGAAATTTCATTTTTGACAAAAAGGGCCCACTTTTTTCACTTGAATTAACTTGGACATGCTTCCCACGTGTCCCACCTTTTATTTCAGATTTTTTAATTAATTTTTTCATTTTTATTGATTTTATTGGATTTAATTAATTTTAAATCTTTTAAAATTAAGAGAAATTCAAAAAAATTAATTTAAGGGAATATTTGGCTTTGATTAACCTTGAAGCACCATTATGTACATCCCATTTTCGTGCCAAGGCTCAAAGAAGCAAGAATTCAAAAATTGAGTCAAAAAAGGAAGCTTGGTTATGGAGGTTTATGGAGGATCTTGAAATTGAAAGCTTTGCATTAAGAGGCCATAATTCCTCTTGATTCACATTGCCTAATGCCTATACAAGTGAGACAAAACGAAATTGAGACCTAGGCTGGGCATAAACACAAAAAGAAAACTCACACTTTTAGCTTGAAAACTCAAAATCTAAAAACATACTTGTAGTACGATTCAAGGCAAGATTCTGATCTCATTAGCTTCCCGAGGCTTCAAGAGGACTTTTCCAACCAAGAACTTCGTCCCTAACCCTTTGAATCGGTATACAGAAGTCAACTTTTCTTCATAAATATACATATTCGTATTTTAATTTTGAGACATTCTCATAGCATTTTGGTTACATATTCATACTAAGCAATGTGTTTTGAAGCTAACCCTATATTCTAATTGCGTTTTTATGCACTATTGGAGAATCTGCCATTTTCGTTTTTTAGGGTTCCTAAGCTTTTGAATTAGGGGTTTTTGAATACAGTAAAATTGGAGAATCACGATGCCATAGTTGCAACCAGCATGCTTGGACGAAGAGATTGGATGCCTCGCGCTCAATTTCTGATCCACTACCAGCTATTCGTTATTTTCTGGAAAGGCACCTAAAAGAACGCCTAAAAAACCGTTGCTAAATTGTTCTTGTTTCAGGAAAATAAAGCCAAGCGAAGGAGACGATGAAGTGGCCGGTTCTGGTTGGTCCATTTAAAATCGCGCGCTAAATAATCCACTAGCGTTTTGTATTATTTTATATTGATTGTTGTTTATTTAATTTACAAAGAAACAAAATGGCTCAGTGGCAGGCACAAGCATTGGCAGACTACAGGACCTGGGTTCGAGCCCCAGGTCCCTCACTATTTCCATGTTATTTTTCATGCAATGTTCCCATGCAGTTTCAGCCTAAAGGAGCACCCTATGTCCATACAATCTGGCCATCCACGTGCCTATGGAGATGGATCAAATGGCCACAATCTGAAGCGCACCATGGACTGCAGTCAACCACCTCACACCCTAGTGTCAAAGTCAACGAGGCTTAAGGAATTGAGCCCTAAATTGCTGGGCTTCACCTCCAAAATAGGGGCAGACCCCCTAGGTTTGCAAACTTTTTTCACTCTTTGTTTTTTTTATTATTATTTCTCTTTCTTTTAATTATTGTTTTATTAATTAGTTTAATATTTTCAATATATAAAACAAAAACACAAAAAAATCAGAAAAGATAAAAATAATAAATATTTTATTTTAGTATTAATTTTGTAAATAAATCCCATAATAAATTTAGTTTTAATTTTAGGTTGTTAATTTAATTCTTTTTCTCAATAACCAAAAATAACAAAAAAATAGGCCTTTAGCACTTTTTATCTTTTTTTTTAATTAATTAAATATTTTTATTATAAGTATCATTAACCATTAATTTTGTAAATAAATTTTATAATTAATTAGTTTTAATTCTAGGTTTTAACTTTAATGCATTTTCTTTAATAAATTAAAAAATAGTTAGAACTAGAATTATTTGACTTTTAATTCCAATTTAATTTTTTCTTTAATGTCATAAATACAAAAAACATAAAAAATAAGTTTCTTTCTTTTTATTTAACTTAATTATTTAATAGATTCATTTTAATTCCTTTAAAGGGTCCAACGCCCTCGCATTCGATTATATTCTCTTTTCGCGCATTTTATTTATTTCTTTGTTGTAAATATAATGTACTTGTTCCAAAGCCCTGTAATAGTCAATTAGACATTTATTTTCTGCACTTTATTTTAAATCGGGTCTGGATTAATTTGGCGTTGTAGACCCGCGCTTTTGTAATAGCGTAGGACCTTTATCTTTTCCGCACTTTAAATTCCTGCACCTTTAACTGTTAAACAATAACATGAAAGAATGAATGCCCAAAAATAAAATCAAAGCGTAGATCACCAATACATGACAAGATGAAAATATCTGAAAATGACACACAATTCACACACCACCCCTAGGGTACGCCTCACTGTTGCCTTACCTCGAAAGGTGATCGTCGAGTAGAGGATGTCTTAGTAAGTCCTCGTGATCCGGGAACCTGGCATGAGGGTAGCTTCTAAGGTGTCTTCCTATTGCTCCGGTGATCACCATGTCCCGAACCTCGAATTGACGCGAACACCTCCAACGGTGTTGCTACCTACCTCTCAATGGTGGGATGGCACTACTTTAAAGGACATTTACACAGACGAATTCCTCAGGGTAGGTAGATTCTCATAGATACTTGCTCTTTTCAAAAACAAACAAAATACTTTTCACACCTACACTTTCTAAAAGTTTTCAAAAAAATTTTTCATACACTCTTGAGGACAGATACAAGAGTTACTTAGAGATTTTTCAAACGAAACTTTTTCAAACCCACGCACTTTTGAAAAGCAAACAAACATTTTGAAAACACAATGAGCAAGTATCTAAGAGCCCATGGATAACCATGGATAGAAAGGGTGCCAACACCTTCCCTTTCTATAATCTACCTCCCGAACCGAGAGCAATCTCAATAAGGAATTTTTATGTGCTTTTGTCCTTTCCATGTTGGAGAAAATAAAAGACGGTGGCGACTCTTGCTTACCGCGACATTTCGCGAAACCAGCTTTAAACAGTCAGTTCCAGATCCACCGATCACAGAACTGGCGACTCTGCTGGGGACCTAAACTTAAAGTGAGGTATACCTTAGGGATAGTTCATAACTGTGTTTTAAATTGTATTGACTTGTCTGCTTTAAATTTGTGGGTTGCATGGGAGTTACATAGATCCTAGCCCGGATCTGGGGATATCTTGTTTAGGTAGCATAAGCTGTGAGGGACCTGTCCGGCGTAGACCGACACGGGTGAAGCAGTGGCCACGTTGGTGTGGCACCTTGGTCTGTACCGATATCCCTTGTGTTGCAA
Organism: Vicia faba; assembly: GCA_948472305.1. Classification (NCBI taxonomy): domain Eukaryota; kingdom Viridiplantae; phylum Streptophyta; class Magnoliopsida; order Fabales; family Fabaceae; genus Vicia; species Vicia faba. The sequence goes on from OX451741.1 coordinate 1,136,548,276, forward strand.
CGAGGAGAATATGGGTCTTCTGAGGAGTCATTAAGCACCAACAACCTTAGAACCTTAAATGACACAACTTGGCCATTAGAACAGTAGCAGTATGCTACGCCCATTGAGGCTAAACTCTCGTGATGGTTCTGGCTGCGAGAAAAGATTGCGATGCTGGAGTTATGACCGATTGAGGGTAGTCAATGATATTGGGATCCTCTAAGAACCCGGTTACTTTGATAGGACAAGTATGAACCAACAAACTGAAAGAGGGTAGTACCTAGGCCTCATGCTGGCCTAAACTCTAAGGGTTTCTCTTGTGTGACTTGTGTGCCTTCGTACTTGAACTACTTGCATGCTTATTATCTGACCCTTGAATTTCTTGCAGGTTTTGTTTATAGTCCTTAATTGGGACTCATAACAAAGTTTACTGAGTTTCTTGCAGGTTTTGGTTTGCAGTCCTTAATTGGGACTCATAACAGGGTTACTTACATTACCCCCATGCATAGCATGACATCATACCATTGCATACATCCTGCATAAGGACTAACCCATTCCAAGGATCTCAAGGGTCTGTGATGCAGGTCATGATGAATCAAACATCTAGCAAGGGACAAAGAGGATTTATTTTCCTCTAGCCAAGGTTGTCAGAGGCCATGACCCACTTGATATGGTGAGCTCTGACTCTTGAAGAAGGTTCCCTTAACCAAGGTTGTTTGGAAATCAAAACCAGACATGATGACTAAGGTCAGGGGCTATGACCCACTGGATATGGTGAGCCTTTGACCCTTGAAGAAGGACTCTCAACAAATATGAAGTTCCTTCACTCAAACTACCGGACTCAAATGCTAATAAATTTTCTTGTTTACCCCGCGAGGTCCTTGAAAACATTACATGCATGTCATACTCATCATTGCATAACAGGTATCCTTGTTGCGGGTCACTTACCCCTGTTCGCTGTTTATTTCAGCAATGGCTCCCCAACAAGATAACCAGGACCTTCACACTCAAGAGACCCAGTTCAAAGAAATTTTCCTAAGCCTATCCAAAGGGCAGGAAGAGTTAAGGACACTCCTCATGGGGAATCTGGCCAAGAAAGGTTCCGAGGATGAAAGGGCGAACGTCTGAAACGTCTACAAGCTGAGGTAGATACATTGAAGACCCAGATGCTGGGGCAAAGGGCACTCATTCAAGGTTTAGCTCAGGAGCAAGGAGAGCTGAGGGCCATGATCAGTCAACTCCGCCAAGACAGATCCAACATAAAGCAACCAGCCCAAGCCAGGGGCCAAGTCTTTGATCAGTCTCCAAGAGGACAAGAGTCTGGTATGGGGAAAAATAGACCTCTTCAAATTGCTACCACTTCACAGGTCCAACTACAACCTCGCCTGGAGCAAAGGGTTGATCAGAGTGAGCCAAACAAGCCCAGGAGGCAATTTACCCAGCTCAACACGTCGCTGTCTCGAGCCCTACAACACTTGTTGAGACTAAATCTGACTACATTAAGGGACCCTCCTAAGAATCAGAATACAACGTCACCCAAGTATAATCCTAACGCCCGTTGCGCTTATCATTCCGACAGCCCGGGGCATAATACCAACGACTGTTGGTCTCTGAAGAACAAGATTCAGGACCTGATTGACGAAGGAGCAGTGAAATTCACCCAAGAGGGTCAGGCCGAGTTCTTCTACTACCCCTGCAAGACTCACCATTTGAAGTGACAAATCCTGAGACTGGAAAACTTTTGTTCATTCGAATGTTCAAGTTGCAATTTTCTTTTGTTCAAACATTTGCTCATATTAAACGTTGTTATTTCATTAATGCATCGCATATGTCTGTTTTGAAGCCATATATTCGTATTCACTATATGCAAATTATTTTCATATTTTTTCTGATGATCAACGCTCGATTAATAATTCTAAGCCTCTTGAGGGAGGATGACGAAAACGATACCACGATATCTACAGTATGCTTTGAACGGACCCCGCTGATGAGGTACATGCATTGTTTCAATTCCTAAACACTGGAGTAATAAGGAAGATAATCCCTCGTCAACCCCTTTGAGCCAAAGAAGTAGGAGTTTTTCTTTTCGAAAATTAAAACCCTTAATCATAACCTGGGGCAGGGTAGTTCTCTCAGTTGATCCAAGTGCATAACAAATGGAACCAAAGAGGTCCTTACAAAACAAAAGACAGTGATGGTTCAGAACAATCATAAGGACAGGCAGTCATTATCAAAAAAATCATAAATGAAAAGCCCAAAAAGTCAAAACCTATAAAGGGGACTTACAAAACTGGGGCATCCCGCTGACTGTAATCACAAAAGAAACAGTTCAGGCAAAAATAGGGATCATAAAATCAAAAAGAAAGAGGTCCTATAAACCCTCAACAAAAAAAAAAGGAATGACTGCCTATTCAAAATAATATATCAACATCCGAATCATCACCGGAAAATCAGAGCAAAGACTCAAACAAGGTCTAACGTATGATCAACTGAGTTTAGGGTTGGAGAACATCACGAAGAGCGGGTGGGTACAAATAAAATTTGAGCCTTTATCCTTTGTTTCTTAAACCATGAACCAGGCCACGTTATAACCCTTAAAAGTCCTAGCCGAAGCATGGGTTAGTTCGAAAGCATACTGTGACGAAAGGTATCCTGACTCCTTAAGGCTTACTATAAAGAAGGAGTTGACATCACGTTTTACAAACATTCATTTGTTTTATGAAAAAAGAATGCATTTTCAAAATCTTCAAGACAGACATAGGCTTTGCATTTTTAACATAACTTTGTTTGCATATGACATTTTGTTTGAACAACATAGAAATTCGCACGACGAATGCCTAATGAACAGAAGTACTTCCAATCAAGGGGCAGACATGACCATGGTCCATCATCTGGGGCAATCCAATCAAGATTCAGAGAATCTCTCAAAGGCCAAATAGCCTGGGGCAAATCTCCGCCCGAGTCACTTGGGACACTCCAACAACGAATCTTGCCTGATCAAACATCTTCTGGTGGCGTGGCAAAATACTTCCAACAGGGGCAACTCCCCACATTCCCTGAACATGGACATAGTCGAAAAAATACTACGCACAATCAAAGACCCGCTAGGTTGACACACCTAGGCAAAAATAAGGGCTTCCCGGCGAACCAAAAGGGTTCGGGCAAAAATAAGGGATGAAAAGAAAAAATCTGTACACCTGGCAAGTCGAAAACCTGAAAAGGCGGCTTGGGCAAAAATGGGTATCCCGGTGGACTGAAAACTCGAAAGGGCGGTCCAGGCAAAAGTTAGGGATCAAAGCGTACGGCTATGTCCTGTCATCTTGTCACCTGCCTACCGGAAGAAGGTTTGTCCATCAACAATTATCAGCATCCAACAGGTGCCTCCCCCCATAGAAACAGGGGCAATAAAGAGTTGTCTAAGTAATCTAATTGTTCTGTCCTCCAAGGCATCAAGATAGGTTTAGCTAAAGAACATAACCGACATATCTTAATTCCCCAGAGAGTGAGCCAGCAAGTCAATGCACTCCCTCCTCAAGCTATATTATCAAACCTTAAGGAAGTTGAGTATCCTCCAGCAGATCTCAACATTCCCCAACAGCAATATACATATTCTTAACAAGCATCCCCGGCAGTCTTGGTCTAAAGATTGTTCCCCGGCGGCATACCAACATTCAAAGGAATCACTTCCCCCGTAGTTCAAAACTTCCCCAGGAGAGTCCAATCTAGTTCCCCAGGAAAGTTGGAATCCATCTCCCAAGCAGTAAGCTTATCCCCAGTAGATTCTGGAAGCTTATCCTCGCAGAGCCCGAACGCGTCTCCCGGCTTTATTCAAAGAGTTATTTCCTTACCAGGATATAACTGGGTTATCCTCAGCCAAAAGCCACAGAAAGATCGTCCTCAGCGAAGGCTTCTTGTCCCCAGCGGAGTCTATTAAAACTTCCAATATAACGATGGTATCCCCAGCGAATTTACTACCAACATCTCAACAAGAGTACCTCTCTCCCCACAGAGTTTTGTTCCCCAGCCAGATCGCTAGAGTAATTTTCTCCCCGCAGAGTAATCCATTCGCCAAGTTTACTCCCCAACGGAGTCATCTTCTCCTACCGGTATACTTGCAACTATCATCCCCAGCGGAGGCAAATCTATTCTTCAACATCAGCCCAGGAGTGACTTCCCGGCACCCGTCGAGGATTCACTTTCCTAGACGAAAAATGCATTCATAAACATAGCACTTCCATACATCATTATAGCATGCATAGACGCATCATATCTTACAAATCTCATTTATGTTGAGAGCATCATTGCTTGATCCATATCATGCATTGCATATGACTGACCTTTACCTTTCAGGAAAGATTCAGTTAAATTCTCAATCATATTTCAAGACCTAGACCGATTCAGTTAATCGACTCCAAAGATTTCCTATCCAGTCAAAGGCCTTCTCTGGTCCAGTTAAATCGGTCCCAAACAGATTTTTCTGATAAAGACCCAGTTGAAGACATTCCAAGACCTAGACCGGTTCAGCTAATCGACCCTAAGATTCTCTGTTTCTTATCCAGTCCAAGGCCTTCTCTAGTCCAGCTAAATCGACCCCAAACAGATTTTTCTGATGAAGACTCAGTAGAAGTTATCCAAGGTTTTCTCAATGATTGCTATTGAGATTGTAATCACCTATGGTTCTCTCCCCGATCCTGCGGAGATGATAATTCCATTCTAGGTTTTCTCAATGTTTGCTTTTGAGATTATAATTGCCTATGGTTCTCTCCCCAATGCTGCGGAGGTGATAATTCCATTCCAGGTTTTTCTCAATGTTTGCTATTGAGATTGTAATTGCATATGGTTCTCTCCCCAATGCTGCGGAGACGATAATTCCATCCCAGGTTTTTCTCAATGTTTGCTTTTGAGATTATAATTTCCTATGGTTCTCTCCCCGATCCTGCGGAGACGATAATTCCACTCCAGGTTTTTCTCAATGTTTGCTTTTGAGATTATAATTGCCTATGGTTCTCTCCCCGATACTGCGGAGACGATAATTCCATTACAGGTTTTTCTCAATGATTGCTATTGAGATTATAATTGTCTATGGTTCTCTCCCCGATGCTACGGAGACGATAATTCCATTCCAGGTTTTTCTCAATGTTTGCTTTTGAGATTATAATTTCCTATGGTTCTCTCCCCAATGCTGCGGAGAGGATAATTCCATTCCAGGTTTTTCTCAATGTTTGCTTTTGAGATTATAATTTCCTATGGTTCTCTCCCCAATGCTGCAGAGACGATAATTCCATTCCAGGTTTTTCTCAATGATTGCTATTGAGATTATAATTTCCTATGGTTCTCTCCCCGATACTGCGGAGATGGTAATTCCCACCAAGATTTCGCTCAATGATTGCTGTTGAAGTGAAGTTATCCAAGATTTTCTCAACGTTTGCTGTTGAAGCTGAAGTCGTCCAAGGTTCTCTCACCGTCCCGTTGAGGTAGTAACCACCCCTGGTTCATTCATCATCTTTTGAAGCTCCAGATCCAGCTCCTGTAACCAGTCAGGACACATCTATACAAAGCATCTGAAGACCAGCTCCTGCAACATGTCATGTACTCATTTTTCTTTTGCAGGTACACAAGTTCTCGCTAAGGAATCTCTTACGCGATCAACATCCAGATGGCATCTATAAGCCCATCATCCTATCCATCAATCTCTAAATGGCATCTATAAGCCCATTTCCATCACACTGCTACTATGTGAGCGCAAATTTCTGGGCACTCTAGTGTTCAATCATCTTCCACCTTCGGATTACGAAAGGCACGTCAGCCAATCTGCATCCTCAGGTCTAAGAAGATTGAACAGGGGCAACTGTTGTACCCCAAAATTTGCCCTCCCATAATCTTCAAAATTATGACAAGCAAATGGTTCAAAGTCTACTCAAGGGCTACACAGTCAACTATCCTCCTAAGCCAGTCAAACTAGGGTTTTGGTTCTTGCAAGGAAGTTGAAGTTTTCAAGAGCTCAATCAAGTCTCCTATTCCTATAAACATTGTCAAGCATCCTCATGTCAAGTTTCAAGACTTTCAGCACAAAATTGCACAGTCAAAAACCCTAATTGCACTACAGTCAACTGTAGGGGCAAAATGGTCATTTGGCAGTCAAAAGTCAAAATTTTTGGTCAACATCTCATTTTGAAGCCACAAACATCATTTGATCAATGCTTGATCATGATTCTCAAAAGTATGGCTCAAAAATCATCAAGATGCAAAAGTTTCTATTTTTGGACAGTTGAAAAGTCAACTGTAACTTGACCAAGGCATAACTTTTTCATGGTTCATCAGAAAAATCCCATCCAATGCTCATTTTGAAGATAAAGACATTTCCTACAACTCCTCTTCATACTTCAAGTCCAAGAAATTCTCTCACAAAAAGTTATCAATTTCAACATTATAGGTCATTTTCAAAAGTCAACAAAAAGGGACTTTAAGTCAAAGACCATAACTTGAGATTGGTAAATCAAAATGACATGGGACCAAGGACATTGTTTAGAGGACTTCACGACCTTTCTAAAATGTCCAAGAACATGATCAAAGCTTAAAAATTGAGCAAGATATGCATTGGAGAAGTTGGGAAATTTTTGTGAAATGGCCAAAATCATTTATCCTTGAAATTTCATTTTTGACAAAAAGGGCCCACTTTTTTCACTTGAATTAACTTGGACATGCTTCCCACGTGTCCCACCTTTTATTTCAGATTTTTTAATTAATTTTTTCATTTTTATTGATTTTATTGGATTTAATTAATTTTAAATCTTTTAAAATCAAGAGAAATTAAAAAAAAATTAATTTAAGGGAATATTTGGCTTTGATTAACCTTGAAGCACCATTATGTACATCCCATTTTCGTGCCAAGGCTCAAAGAAGCAAGAATTCAAAAATTGAGTCAAAAAAGGAAGCTTGGTTATTGAGGATCTTGAAATTGAAAGCTTTGCATTAAGAGGCCATAATTCCTCTTGATTCACATTGCCTAATGCCTATACAAGTGAGACAAAACGAAATTGAGACCTAGGCTGGGCATAAACACAAAAAGAAAACTCACACTTTTAGCTTGAAAACTCAAAATCTGAAAACATACTTGTAGTACGATTCAAGGCAAGATTCCGATCTCATTAGCTTCCTGAGGCTTCAAGAGAACTTTTCCAACCAAGAAATTCGTCCCTAACCCTTTGAATCGGTATACAGAAGTCAACTTTTCTTCATAAATATACATATTCGTGTTTTAATTTTGAGACATTCTCATAGCATTTTGGTTACATATTCATACTAAGCAATGTGTTTTGAAGCTAACCCTATATTCTAATTGCGTTTTTATGCACTATTGGAGAATCTGCCATTTTCGTTTTTTAGGGTTCCTAAGCTTTTGAATTAGGGGTTTTTGAATACAGTAAAATTGGAGAATCACGATGCCATAGTTGCAACCAGCATGCTTGGACGAAGAGATTGGATGCCTCGCGCTCAATTTCTGATCCACTACCAGCTATTCGTTATTTTCTGGAAAGGCACCTAAAAGAACGCCTAAAAAACCGTTGCTAAATTGTTCTTGTTTCAGGAAAATAAAGCCAAGCGAAGGAGACGATGAAGTGGCCGGTTCTGGTTGGTCCATTTAAAATCGCGCGCTAAAAAATCCACTAGCGTTTTGTATTATTTTATATTGATTGTTGTTTATTTAATTTACAAAGAAACAAAATGGCTCAGTGGCAGGCACAAGCATTGGCAGACTACAGGACCTGGGTTCGAGCCCCAGGTCCCTCACTATTTCCATGTTATTTTTCATGCAATGTTCCCATGCAGTTTCAACCTAAAGGAGCACCCTATGTCCATACAATCTGGCCATCCACGTGCCTATGGAGATGGATCAAATGGCCACAATCTGAAGCGCACCATGGACTGCAGTCAACCACCTCACACCCTAGTGTCAAAGTCAACGAGGCTTAAGGAATTGGGCCCTAAATTGCTGGGCTTCACCTCCAAAATAGGGGCAGACCCCCTAGGTTTGCAAACTTTTTTCACTCTTTGTTTTTTTTATTATTATTTCTCTTTCTTTTAATTATTGTTTTATTAATTAGTTTAATATTTTCAATATATAAAACAAAAACACAAAAAAATCAGAAAAGATAAAAATAATAAATATTTTATTTTAGTATTAATTTTGTAAATAAATCCCATAATAAATTTAGTTTTAATTTTAGGTTGTTAATTTAATTCTTTTTCTCAATAACCAAAAATAACAAAAAAATAGGCCTTTAGCACTTTTTATCTTTTTTTTAATTAATTAAATATTTTTATTATAAGTATCATTAACCATTAATTTTGTAAATAAATTTTATAATTAATTAGTTTTAATTCTAGGTTTTAACTTTAATGCATTTTCTTTAATAAATTAAAAAATAGTTAGAACTAGAATTATTTGACTTTTAATTCCAATTTAATTTTTTCTTTAATGTCATAAATACAAAAAACATAAAAAATAAGTTTCTTTCTTTTTATTTAACTTAATTATTTAATAATTTCATTTTAATTCCTTTAAAGGGTCCAACGCCCTCGCATTCGATTATATTCTCTTTTCGCGCGTTTTATTTATTTCTTTGTTGTAAATATAATGTACTTGTTCCAAAGCCCTGTAATAGTCAATTAGACATTTATTTTCTGCACTTTATTTAAATCGGGTCTGGATTAATTTGGCGTTGTAGACCCGCGCTTTTGTAATAGCGTAGGACCTTTATCTTTTCCGCACTTTAAATTCCTGCACCTTTAACTGTTAAACAATAACATGAAAGAATGAATGCCCAAAAATAAAATCAAAGCGTAGATCACCAATACATGACAAGACGAAAATATCTGAAAATGACACACAATTCACACACCACCCCTAGGGTACGCCTCACTGTTGCCTTACCTCGAAAGGTGATCGTCGAGTAGAGGATGTCTTAGTAAGTCCTCATGATCCGGGAACCTGGCATGAGGGTAGCTTCTAAGGTGTCTTCCTATTGCTCCGGTGATCACCATGTCCCGAACCTCGAATTGACCCGAACACCTCCAACGGTGTTGCTACCTACCTCTCAATAGTGGGATGGCACTACTTTAAAGGACATTTACACAGACGATTTCCTCAGGGTAGGTAGATTCTCATAGATACTTGCTCTTTTCAAAAACAAACAAAATACTTTTCACACCTACACTTTCTAAAAGTTTTCAAACAAATTTTTCATACACTCTTGAGGACAGATACAAGAGTTACTTAGAGATTTTTCAAACGAAACTTTTTCAAACCCACGCACTTTTGAAAAGCAAACAAACATTTTGAAAACACAATGAGCAAGTATCTAAGAGCCCATGGATAACCATGGATAGAAAGGGTGCCAACACCTTCCCTTTCTATAATCTACCTCCCGAACCGAGAGCAATCTCAATAAGGAATTTTTCTGTGCTTTTGTCCTTTCCATGTTGGAGAAAATAAAAGACGGTGGCGACTCTTGCTTACCGCGACATTTCGCGAAACCAGCTTTAAACAGTCAGTTCCAGATCCACCGATCCCACCAGCGAAGCTAAAACTTCCAACTATCAATCCCCAAGCAGAATGAAGACTCTCATTCTCAGTTCCTCACAGGATATTCGAATATTCTCCAGTGAAGGTCTCCTCAAGACAGGAATCCCCAGTAGATTGGCATACAACCCAAGCTCCTGATTCCCCAACAACGGTCCCAGGACTTCTCACTTTCAACGATCGAGAGATTCTTACAATCCCCTGCAGCAGTCAAGGATTACTTTCTCTGTCAGCAGTCGAGATTCTTTTATCTCCAGCCATCCAGGATTCATCTATCCTTAGCAAGACAACGCATCAGCTTACATGTGCATTCATCACATTCATATCATAAACATTGATATAACATTGCATCATGCATCATGACATTGCATACAACTAACTCTTCACCTTTTCAAGAAAGATCAGTCGACAGACAAAGATCATCATCTTCTGAGAGTCTTGCTAGAAATAGTTCGGATGTGACCCAGACATGACGACATTCTGATACTTGTTCCAGATTCACCTAGAAATAGTTCAGATGTGACCCAGACATGGCGACATTCTGATACTTATTCCAAATTCACCCAGAGATAGTTCAGATGTGACCCAGAGATGGCGACATTCTGATACTTATTCCAGATTCATCCAGATGCAGTTTTACGCAGACTCATCATCAGGAAACCCTACACCAGTTCCTTCTCCACTTCAAGACTTCTGAAAACAGTTCACGGGTTCTCCAGTAACGGATGATTAACCTATCGCTTGTTCAGATTCTTCTCAACTTTTGAAAATAGTTTACAGACGCTTCCCAACAACGGATGCTGCTCTATTGCTTATTCAATTTCAAGACTTCTGAAAACAGTTTAAGGATTCTTCCCAACAACGGATGTTAATCTATCGCTTGTTCAGAACAACTTTTGAAAACAGTTTACGGACGCTTCCCGACAACGGATGCTTCTCTATTGCTTATTCAACCTCAAGACTTCTGAAAACAGTTCACGGGTTCTCCAAGTAACGGATGTTGACCTATCGCTTGTTCAGATTCTTCTCAACTTTTGAAAACAGTTTACGGACGCTTCCCAACAACGGATGCTACTCTATTGCTTATTCAACTCCAACTCCTGAAAACAGTTTACGGATTCTCCAAACATGGATGTCAATCTATTGCTTGTTCCGACCCCCAGTTCAGAGATGTTCCAAAACATGGATACCTTTCTGATACTCGTCCACTCACCAATGACATACAGTTCAACAATCACATTTCCAGATGGCATCTCTAAGCCCATCCTCCTACCAACAATTTCCAGATGGCATCTCTAAGCCCATCCCCCTGTCACATCTTCAGATGGCATCTTTAAGCCCATCACCAAATGGCATCTTTAAGCCCATTCCCTCTACCATCACATCACCGAGTGCAAATTTCTCGGGCACTCTAGTGTCCAATCTCCTTTTACCCTCGAGTCGCGAACGACAAATTTGCCAATCTAACTCTTCAGGTTCAAGAAGATTGAACAGGGGCAACTGTTGTACCCCAAAATTTACCCTCCTCTTTTTCCACAAGAAATCACAGCTTCAGGCTCTTCCTGATTTTTCAAATTGGCGTAAGAATCAGTCAGACAGACTTTTTCTTATCAATCTATACAAAATTAGGGTTTTCATGGATTCTGGAACAGTTCAGGCAGATTGCTAGGGTTTTGTTTGAGTTTGGCTCAGGTTTTGATCAGGCGAACGCTTCTTTGGCATTTAATCAAGAATCAGGGTTTGTGCGCGCATTCTCAGAAAGAATTATTTCTATTAGTTCTTTTAAATTTATCCTGGATATGAGCTGAGGCATTTGAATTGAAAGGTTGCATTAATCAGTGAAAAAAGGACATGTGGACGTTTGTTGTTTAGCTGTACAATGCTATGATTATTCGGAACTCCGGACGTTTATTGATCACTTATTATTCTGAGTTAAAATAGTTGGGATTTATTTCCAGTTATTATAATTTTAAGAATTATAAATAATTAAATAAACAGTTGAAGAAGAAAAAGAATTAACTGATCAAAAAGGGTTTTTTATTCACATTTAATTGTTTTGTTACAAATTATTATTTGAACAACTATAAATTTATTTACATCTTTGTTTACAATAATAATGTTACAAATAATTGAAATGAAATAAAATTGCATCCTATTTTTCTAAGTCTTCGTCTTCTAATTGACGCTCCCCATTGCTCAACTACTTTTTACCTACAAAAAGAAGAAAAAGGAAGTCAAAGGCAGATGAAATAAATCAAAAGCAGACAGTTAAAATTCATCATTAAAAGCGACTGGCCGGAATCAGTTTGCCCTCTCTGCAAATCACAAGATTTCTCTTGGTTCACAAAGAGGGATAGAAATAGTGCTTGCAATAAAATATGAAATGCACAAATTTACAATTGCACAAATTCAAAATTGTCACACAAGCTGCATAGTTCATAATGTCAACAAGGCTGTAGCTTCAGAATATGCCAAACAAAGTATAAAGTCCAAACTGAACTACACATGCCTAATCAAAGTCCAAACTGGACAGCAAACTAACCAAACTGTCAAAGGTACAAGAGCCACCAAAAGGGCTATCCAAAAGCTGTCCAAAAGATATATAAAGATATCAAGAAGTACAAAGTATGCAGAGGAAAACTAGTATGCAAGCAAGGTTCAAAGAATCATCATTTTCCTAGGCCAGTTGCTTTTTCAGAAATAGTACAAATAAGCAATATAATATGCTTTAATACTGGAGAGAGAGAAGAGAGAAGAGAAATAGGCTTACAACAGGTTGAGGCTTAGAAAAAAGATATAAACAAGATATACCAGCATATAGAAAAAAAGGGAGGCAGAAATAACACAAAGCAAAAAGAACACAAACTGTCAAAAGATTCAAAAACTGCCTCACACCATAACCTGTTTCAATTCGAAAGGCTTCAAGCCTTACCTGTATTCAAATACACAAAACATACAAACAGCCTGTCTCCTTTGTCAAACACAAACTGAAGCTTAAACCTGCATCAAGCCAAAAAACCTATAACCTGTGTCAAGCCTCAAGCCTTAACTGTATCAACAAACAATCAAAACCAGCATATCAACCTGCTAAACTACTTGCAGAACCACAAGCCAAGCCTTGCAGAACCACAAGCCAAGCCTTTCAAGAACACAAGCCTAAAGCCTAAATCTGTCCAAACCTTTCAAGAACACAAGCCTAAAGCCTAAACCTGTCCAAGCCTAAACCAGAAAAAGCCTAAACCTGTCCAAGCCTAAACCAGTAAAGCCACGAACCAGAAAAAGCCTAAACCAAAATCAATCCAGCAAATTCCAACCAAAGCCTCTTAGAGGCAACTCAAGATCAGAATAATATTCAAAATTACAAAGCCCTCAGAGCTGGGCTCATCATAGGGTTCAATAGCATACAAGGCAATTCAAGCATTATCAGCATACAGAAGCAGGCAAAAGAGAAGAGGAAAAGAAAGTTGTGTTAGGGTTCTCAGACCTCATCATCATCAAACCAAAAAAAAGGCAAAGACAAAGGCACTAGACAAACCAGGGAAGCCCACAGCTTCATCACTCCTCCATCTCCGGCCGCCCTAGGACGCCACCGTCCTCCTTCATCTCCAACAAAGGTAGTATCCCTTCCCTTTTTCCTTTCACACACCTCAAACAAGAACAACAACAACACTTAAAGTCAGCACGCAAAGAATAAAAACATGCTCGAATGAAAACCTAAAAAATGTGTTGAGAGGAAACGAAGCTACCTTTTTTCATCGTGGCCGGAATATCTGTGGAGAGAGGAGAAACGAAGGTACCGCCTGGCAACTGGGACGGAGAAAGGCATCAGAAACGTGGTTCGAGCGAGGAGACGAAGGAAGCAAAGGAGATGAACGGCGCCGCTCAAGTGTAACTTGCCTAACCCTAATCCCAAATGAAACAAATCCAACGAAACCCTAAGAAAATGTCTCAAACCGGTTGGGCCGGTTCCCCATTCAAGCCTTAAGCCCACCAGTAAAACAAGCGCACCCCCTTTTTCCTTTTTTATTCTGATAATTTGTTTGGGCCAAGCAAGTTCACACCAAGCCCATTTAACTCCTCCCCATTTTATTTATTTTCTACTTTTTTATACTAACACTATCTTATTTTCTTTATAACATAAATTGTTTATTTGTAAATAAAATAATACTTTAAACCTTTTTATATAAAAATTTCTTAACTACTTTTTAGTTAGTATAGTTAAAAAATACGTAGGAATAAAATTTGGAATTTAATGATTTCTTGTATAGAAACTAAAATACAAATAATAATTTTCTTTGAACCTAAAACATTTTGCTTTTCTTTGAAACTTTTATTTGTACATAAAAAATACTAACATAAAACATTAATACATAAAATAGAATTCTTAAACATTTTCTTTTCTTTTATTAAAATCTTTTACTTATACATATTTACCAAAATACAAAACAAGATAAGAATACAAAATAAATAAGCAATACTTAAGTTTTTCATTAAGTTAAACATCATTCTCACCCGTAAATAAATCACATACACAAATACATTGACACATTTACATTGCTCTATTCTTATACATTTGCTTATCTTTGTACATTGCTACATTTTACATTGCGATTGATTTGATTTGGTTGTAAATTATTTGGACACTACTCTCCCATTAAAGTCTCATCCCCATTTGTAAATACTTGTACCCCCATCCCCGGATACTTATTTGTAATAGCGTAGGCTTTAAATTCCCGCAATTTATCGCTTTCAAATATACCATGGTTAGACTTAGGGTTTGTACGTAAATAAAATCAAACGCTAGATAACCTAACACAAGACAAATGCATGACAATCAACACACTATTCACACTTGCACCCATAGGGTAATCCCACTCGTTGCCTTCCAAAATGGGCCATGCTTGCATGTTGAGTTTCTTTGGCAAAACAAAACAAATCAACTGATCATAGTCCCTCGATGACGCTTTCGAAAGTTGCCTAATCAAAATGATCATAGTCCCTTCAAGCAAATTGCCAAAGACACTTGGCACCATTGCATTCATGGTCCATACGATGACCCGCGCCTGTCCCGTTAACATCCTAACGCAAGATTGTCCACCAAATGCAATGGTAGAACAAAACTGTTAAAAGGGTTAAAACATGAGAAAAATCTTTGAGTAAATTTAGGGGTAGACAACTCTTAGTTACTTGATCAAACTTGCAAAACGCGCTTGCCTACTTTTCAAAACCCACTCCACAAAAACTTTCAAAAACAAACTTCCAAAAACATTTGAAACATCTTTTCGAAAAGATACACACCTTTGTAAAACATTCGAGTAAAGAATTGTTACAACGGTTGCCTAGACAAGGCCTCTTTTTCAAAACATTTTCAAAACACACACACACACCACAATTTCAAGCAATTGAAAATCAAAGGCAAGTGATCTAAACAAGTAACTAAGAGCCCATGGATAACCATGGATGAAAAGGGTGCTAATACCTTCCCTTTTCATAATCTACCCCCCGAACCCACGAAACATCTCAAAAGGTTTTTTCCTGTGCTTTTAACCTTTCCTTTAGGATAAAATAAAAAGTCGGTGGCGACTCTTGCTAAACCGAACAAGTGCGAATACAAACGCAAAACTCAAGTCAGTTCTCCCACCGTATCACACATACACCCTTCACTGCCCGACTTTGTTTCAGCTGTATCAACAACATGGCCGAATATGAAGCTTGCATCTTTGATCTCAAGGCTGCTATAGACCTGGGGATCAAATCTTTGATCGTATTTGGGGACTCGGATTTGGTTATCAGTCAAGTCAAAGGAGAGTGGGACACCAAACATCCTAATCTTATCCCATACAAAGAACATGTCCTGACTTTGTTGCCTCATTTCGAGCAGATTACTTTCGAGCACTTCCGGTGAGAAGAAAATCAGCTAGCAGATGCTCTGGCTACAATGTCTTCCATGTTTAAACTCAACTGGGATAACGAGGCTCCCCAAATTACCATCGAGCGAATGGAAGAACCTGCGCATTGTCATGAGATTAATACCGAAGTAGTGGAATAACCCTGGTTTCATGAAATCAAAAGGTATCTCCAGACTAGAGAATACCCTGAAGGAGCTTCCGTCAATGACAAAAAGTTCTTAAGGAGATTTGCTGCCAAGTTCTTCCTAAGCAATGGCATCCTTTATAAGCGCAGCCATGATTGTGTTCTACTTCGTTGTATGGACAAAGCTGAAGCAGAGTTGATCATGACTGAGATACACAGTGGTACATTTGGCACCCATTTGAGCAGACATACGATGGCTAATAAGATTCTAAGGGCAGGCTACTACTGGTCTACCATGGAAGTTGATTGTCACCAACATTCCCGTACTTGCCACAAATGCCAAGTCTACACCGACAAGGTACATATTCCTCCTGTTCCTCTCAACGTTCTGACAGCTCCTTGGCCATTCGCAATGTGAGGCATTGACATGATTGGAGAGATCAAGCCCACGACATCCAATGGACATCGCTTCATCCTGGTGGCTATTGATTACTTAACCAAATGGGTCGAAGCAGCTTCCTATGCCTCAGTTACAAAGAATGTGGTTGCCCGCTTCATCAAGCAGAATCTCATATGCCGGTATGGTATCCCCGACAGGATCATTATAGACAATGATACAAATTTGAACAATACTATGATGACCACTCTATGCGAACAATTCAAGGTTTATCATCACAATTCATCTCCCTATCGGCCGAAGATGAACGGTGTTGTTGAAGCCGCGAACAAAAATATCAAGAAGATCATTCTAAAGATGACAGTCACCTACAAAGACTGACATGAGATGTTACTGTTTGCTCTGCATGGATATCGTACCACGACACGTACTTCAACAGGGGCAACCCCATTTTCTTTAGTATATGGCATGGAGGCTGTTTTGCCTATGGAGGTTCAGATTCCTTCCTTAAGGATTATGAAGGACGCCAGTTTGAGTGAAGACGATTGGATTCAGACCCGACTTGATCAACTCAATTTGATCGATGAGAAGCGACTTACTGCTGTTGGTCATGGTCAGGCATATAAAAAACGCATGATCAAGGTTTTCAACAAGAAAGTCAGGCACCAAGTATATCAAGTCGGAGATCTTATAATCAAGCGGATCATACTACCGCAAAGTGATCCCAGGGGCAAGTGGACTCCTACTTACGAAGGACCATTTGTAATCAAGATCATCTTTTCTGGTGGGGCAATGATTCTGACCACCATGGACGGTGATGACTTGCCACACCCTGCGAACGCAGACATAGTCAAAAGATACTACGCATAAAACGACCCGGCAAGTTGAAAACCCGAAAGGGCGACTTGGGCAAAAATGGGCATCCCGGTGAACCGAAAACCCGAAAGGGCGGTTCAGGCAAAAATTAGGGATAAAACAAAAAAAAATTGTACACCCGACAAGTTGAAAACCCGAAAGGGCGACTTGGGTAAAAAAGGGTTTCCCGGTGGATCAAAAACCCGAAAGGGCGGTCCAGGCAAAAGTTAGGGAATTAAAGCGTATGACTATGTCTCGTCGGATCACTTTAAGGACAATCTCTTCACCAGACAAGCTCCAAGCCTCTGATCAATCCAGTCGTCGACTGACGAAGCAGTGAATGGACAAGATATTCAGAGTTGTAAAGGCTATAGCAGAATGGGAATCCCATGGAATTATTGCACATAGCCATCTTTCTTTTGTATAAATTTTTTTCAATTTTTGCGACAACATTCTCTTACTAGGATGTCTGTCTCCTTTGTACAAAGATACTCACGAAAGTTAAATACAAATATACTTTGAAGTGCAGAAATTTGCTTGCTTTTTACACTTATGTTTTATTTGAAAACGTCCAATGTTTTGTTAAAAAGGCATATGCATTTGAACATAATCACTGCTTACAAATAAAACGAAATTGAAAAAAGATAGTTACTGATAGGTTGAAGGTGTAGGAAGATATCTTTATGCCATTTCAGAAGAAATCCCCTACGATACATCATCCGGATCCTCAACAAAGCTAAATTTGGAATGTATTTCCCCAGCGGGGTTAAGCTTCAATATCCTCGACAGAGCCGTTGCTTTCTAAAGCTTGATTCCCCAGCTAAGCTGAATTTCAAAATTCCCATCAGAGTCAGGTTTCAAGATCCCTAGTGGAGTCCAAAAACCCTGAAAATCCTATCCCCGGCGGAGCCAGAATAGTGAGCATGTCCCCACAAATTTATTTCCCACCAGATTGAAGATTCTCAGTCTCATTTCTCCAGCAGAGGTCTCCCAGGTTTTAACTCCCCAGTAGAGATTTTTCAGAGTTTCCCTTATTCCCCAAGCAGTCAGCAAGGTTTTTCTCATCTTCAAATCCTCATCATCAGTCAAGGATTTATTTTCCCCGGCAGCGGTCAAAGATTTCGTTATCTCCAGCTATCCGAATTTTATCTTCCTCAACAAGACGACTACTCAGCTTACATGCATAACCATTACATTCATATATCATAAACATTAATGAAATACAGTTCATTGCATCATACATATCATGCAACATAACTTTGTGTTTTAGCTAACATTTTATCCTTTTCAGGATAAGATTAAAAGACTATCATTAACAATTATTCATATACAGTATGGATACACCCCAGATATGGAGGTCATTCTATTACTCATTCGGAGTTTCAAGTCAAATACAGTACAGATACACCCCAGACACGATGGTCATTCTACTACTCATTCAGACTTCAGCAATCCGATACAGACTAGATACACTCCAGACACGGCGACCGTTCTATCTCTCATTCAGATTCAATTATCAACCTCAAGTTCAGATATACTCCAGACACGGATGACATTCTGACCGTTACACCAGTGGTTTGATTCCCTCAGTGCAGTCGCCACGGAAGTCATTCTGTCACTCATTCAGAGTTTATCCCCAGCACACAGTTGCTCCGTACACAAATATTTCTCTGTTACCCGGATATAATACAGATACACTCCAGACACGGCATTCATTATGATATTCATTCAACATTCAAACACAGTTATAACTTAGATACGCCCCAGACGCGGACGCCATTCTTTTGCTCATACAAACTCAGTCTCCAGATACAGTTCAAATCCATTCCAGACACGGATACCTTTGTGGTACTCGTTCTTTTGGCCTACATCATTGCAATTCAACAAGGGTTCTTGGATGGCATCATTAAGCCCATATCCAGCAAGATTCTACCATCTCCAAATGGCATCTTTAAGCCCATTCCCTCAATAATATTTTGGCGAGTGCAAATTTACGGGCACTCTAGTGTCCAATCTTCCTTTACCTTCGAGTCGCGAAAGGCAAAACTTGCCAATCTAACTCTTCAGGTTCAAGAAGATTGAACATGGGCAACTGTTGTACCCCAAAATTTTCCCTCTCCTTTTACCAACATTTCTCATCACAGAGCCATTGGAACTCAAGATCAAGCTAGGGTTTGCTCAGCTCAAGACACCTCCTTGCACTGTTGACCTAAATTAGGGTTTGAGTTTGCACAAGGATATTTTGACCTACAATAACCAAATTTACTTTCATGCTTCATGTTGGGTTCACAAGTTTGTCCATACCAAGTTTCAAGCCTTGAATCAAATCTTTGCCCAATCAATTGGACAATTGACCTAGAAATCAGCTGTATTGGGGAAAAAGTCAACTGTGACCAATTGACAGTCAAGCCTCATGAAATTTGACCCACATCAACATTATGAACTCATATGAACCATTTGATCAAGTTTGGATCACAATTCCACAAGAAATTTGATCAGATCATCAAAAGGGCAAAATGGTCATTTTTAGGGTTTTGACTGCACAAAGGCAATTTTTGACTGTTTGACCTAACCAATGGAAAATAAAGCTCAACCATGGACTCAAGGACTCAATGAAATCATCTTGACCCATTCAACAAGTTCAAAAGATCTCAAGTGCATAGGATTGACAAATGAATTTTTCAGTCAACTGATCAAAATTTGACTGTATACAGAAAAGTCAAACTTTGACTTTTTGGTCAAAATCAAGTGCCAAGGGTCATTTTTCATCAAGACATGTCAAATTATGAAAATTTTTCATCAAGAAACCCAAAAATGCAAATTAGGGTTTAAAATGGAAAATTTTCATAACTTAGAAATTTTCTAAGTTATGAAATTTTCTTATTTTATCCTAACTTTGTCCCATTGTTTCACCAAGTTGCGAATGGATTCAAACAAAACTTGCAACATGAAAGTTGTAGTCCATCACAAATTCTACAACTTTGATTCACAAAGTTTTCTCAAAAGAAGCTTGTATCTCACGTTATGATTTTTAGAAGAAGGGTACCTAAAACTTTTAACTTAGAGAAAATTTGCCCTAATCTAGGCAGAATTTTGACTCATCTTCTTGGCCATTTTTCACATAGTTACACTTGGAGTTTCAAGTTGCACTAGAAAGTTGCACTAGAAAGATGGATTATAGTAAATGTTTCAAGCTTTCCAAATTATCCAAGAACTCCTCAAACACCCTTGTGATTAGAGAGAATCAAATTCTTGAAGTTGGCAAAAACTCACTTTTGTCCATGGCCAATACATGTTCATAACAACTTGCAATTCTGATCTAGCTAGCTTGGTTCAACATTACAGGCCTCAAAACTAATTTCACTCCATAATTTAATGCCAATCAATCAGTCTAAGCCTTTGTTTTGTTCACTTGGACATTATACACAAGATTAAGCCTTAAGTAGAAAAAGGCAAATTGCCATTTTCGCCTAATTTCACTTTATGTCAAAAACAAATCCTTGAGACATGGGGCCAGATCTTTGAGGCAAGATCAAGTGCACTAATTCCAATAACCAAGAACAAAAGTTGCAGCATGATAGGAGGGTTTGTACAGGGCTATAACATCATTTCCATTCTCTTGCTTCAAGTAGAAGAAAAGTGGCAAAACATAAGCAAGCTCTCATATCTGTTAACACAAGCTTACAAGAACTTTGTAAACAAATTCCATACCTACAAACAAACCTAAAGCACGACCCTTTCACCCCTAATAGCTCCTCATACTCAGAACCACTGTTTTTTCTGCAAAACAGGGCAGGTTCTGCATTTTGCAAGCCACAACAAAATTCCATCGTGCGTTTTGTCCCAAGATAGTTCCAACACCTTCCAATCAACTCACCTGAACTATCCCAGGCCCCCATTGCAAGCTGTAACACCTCTAACTCACTTTGCCATTTTCATTTCAAAGCTCTGCAGGTTGAGTTCCACAGCACGATTCAAGTTGTTTCAAAGCAAGCCAAGCATTGGAGAAGCTTCCTTGGACCTCAGGCAGGCTCAACAGAAGCTCAAACACCATTGAAGGTTGCTACATTGTCCAGCTCGAAGTCAACTGAAACAGGTATTTCATGGACTTCTATCTCCCTATTTAGGAATGGTTAGGCTTAGGTTTGTGAATGAAAAATGCTGTACTCATAGCCCTGAAGCCATACATATGCTTAGTTTTCATTTACATTAATCGTGCTGAGAGAATTTCACTCATGAACTTTTTGAAAAAACTAGGTTAAAAATTAGGGCCAGAGAAATTCTCTCTGGTCTTTGAGAGTTAATCCAAGTTTTTTATATGGTTGAATTCGTTGTTTAATTCTCTACAATGTTCATGTTATGAGTTTTGTCAAAAAAATCAAAGAATCAGGAGTTAGCCATTGATACACAGAAGCGCGCGTTTTGTGAACAAGAGGAAGAAGAAGAAGTCTGGTGGGCTGGACCTGTTGTGTTTTCACTTCTAACACCCCTATTTTCTGTTTACACCCCCATGGCCCATTTGTTTAATATTTATCATTTTTGACATTTTATTTTTTATCCTGACTTTATTATTTTTTGTATAAATATAAAAAATGCCAAAAATAATTTCCATTTTTTTTCATATTTATTTGATATTTATTTTATTTTATTAAGTATATATATGTAAATAAACTATTTTCTTTTTTAATAAAACTCAAAAATAATACAAAAAAATATACTTATTTTCATTTATTATTTTTATTTACATTTGAAAACATTTTCTTGAAAATATCCATTTTTGTAAATAATTAATTTTTATCTTTGTTTAATATATATATATATATATATATATATATATATATATATATATATATATATATATATATATATATATATATATATATATATATATATATATATATATATATATATATATATATATATATATATATATATATATATATATATATATATATATATATATATATATATATATATATATATATATATATATATATATATATATATATATATATATATATATATATATATATATATATATATATATATATATATATATATATATATATATATATATATATATGCTTATATACTTGTTATTAAATAATTAGGTTAAAAAAAACAAAAATATCACATTTTCATTTTTATTAATATTTTACACTAAAAAACATTTTTTACAATATACTTTTATTTTGTTAATATATATTTGTATAAAATTAATAAATAATATTATTTATTAAAAATTAGGGTTTTTATCCCTAAATAGAAAATAATTAAAATTGACATTTTTATTTATGTTTTCACATTGAAAAAATACTTTTTACATACTAAAAACATTTTTGGCATAATACATTTTATTTACATTTATTTATTGTATTTATTTCAATTATTGTACATTTAAATATTGTATCTTGTACATTCGATATGGTTGTAATAACTTAGAATTTATTTTCTTGTCAAATACTCTCAATTCAAATTTGTACCCCCTCCCTATATCATGATGTAATAGAGTAGCATTTAAATTCCCGTACATTTAAAAGCTTTCAATTATGCCATGCTTAGACCTATGGTTTGTATGCAAATAAAATCAACAATTAATTTGACCTAATCCAAGATAACATGCATGAAAAACAAACACAATACACACTTGCACCCCTAGGGTTTCATCCACTTGTTGCCTTCAAAACTGGGCCATGGTTGCATGTTGAGTACTTTGGCAAAACAAAAAAACAAAAGATCATAGTCCCTCGATGACGCTATCTGAAGTTGCCTAAATAAAATGATCAAGCCCCTCAAGAAAATTGCCAAAGATGCTTGACACTATTGCTATCATGGTCTATACGATGACCCGTGCCTGTCCCATTTAACATCCTAACACAAGGTTGTTCACCAAATGCAATGGTGAAACAACACTGTTAAAAGGGTTAAAAACATAAGAAAGATCTTTGAGTAAAATAGGGTAGATAGCTCTTAGTTACTTGATCAAGCTTGCAAAAACACACTTGCTACTTTTCAAAACACACTCCACAACACAATTTCAAAACCCTACTTTCAAACATTGAAAACCTTTCAAAAGACGAAAACACCTTTGTATACATTCAAACAAGAATCATTACAAAGGTTGCCACGACGAGGGCCTCTTTTCAAAACATTTTCCAAAATCACACACAAAGCACCATTTCAAACAATTGAAAAGCACCATTTCAAACAATAGAAATGCAAAGCAAGTGATCTAAGCAAGTAACTAAGAGCCCATGGGTAACCATGGATAGAAAGGGTGCTAATACTTTCCCTTTCTATAATCTACTCCCCGAACCCAAGAAAACATCTCAAAGGTCTTTCCTGTGCTTTTTGACCTTTCCTTAGGATAAAATAAAAAGTCGGTGGTGACTCTTGCTAAACCAAAACATTTGCGAACACAAACGCAAAATCCCAAGTCAGTTCTCCCACCGTATCACACCAACCAACAACCTTTTTAAACATACGATTAGTTTCTTATATAGCCAAGAAAAATAGAGCCGTTGGCTATCTGAAAAAGAGTCGTTACAAATAGTACTACGTCATCCATATCTCTTCCACACTTTAAGTTAGTGAAGAGGTAGTGGCATAAAGCTTTTCGTACTCTATACTATTATATTGTGTTACTGTTATATTCTTTCCTTCTATATTTCAGAGGCTTCTGCGAGCATGAGATTAGAAGCGAGAACATAACACAAGGTCTTCAAAACTTCATGTCTTTAGAGTCTTCAAAACTGCGTCTTTAGAGTCTTCAACACTTGATCTTCAGAACCTGTTTGTAGATACCCTTGGACCTTTAGAACTTCAAGTCTTTGGAATCTTCATACCTTCAATCTTTTAGAATCTTTAGTACTTGGTTCTTTTAGAATCCTTAACTTCAGAACCTTGTTATTAGAAACACAAAGTCTTTAGCATCTGGACTTCAATTAAAAACATTGTCTTTAGATCTTTTAACTTTGTCTTCTTTGAAATAAGTTGTCTTTTAAAAACTAAGTTTTTAGCATATGGACTTCAGTAGAAACTTCGTCTTCAGATATTCTAACTTTGTTTCTTGAAACACAATGTCTTTTAGAAACATGAGTCTTCAACATCTGGATGTAAGTAACAACTTTTGTCTTCATATCTTTTGACTAGTTTCCTTAGAACATATTGTCTTTAGAAGCTTGAGTCTTCAGCATCTGGACAACTTCTGTCTTCAAATCTTTTGACTAGTTTCTTCAGACAAATATCAGAGTTTACACTTTAGAGTCTCATGAAGTGTATTGCTACTGTTTAACAGAACTTGTGTAGCGTAGAAGCAGAATCATTTCTCTTCTAATGTCTTGGCCACACCATCCATCAGAAGAAAAAACTGTTTGTTAAGTACTCAACAATAACAAACATTAGTATAACAAAATTGTTCATACAATCATACTTATTTGTTATCATCAAAACTTAGAGATAATATTGCAGAACCAAATCTTGTTCTTACAATCTCCCCTTTTTAGATGATAACCAAACTATATATTTTGATGACACAATTTTGAACATATAATCATAATCAGTGAAGTTATAAGTGTAAGAAATACTTATCCTTTTTTTGATACTCCTCCCGAGTCAATGACTTGATGAAGATCGAATATCCTGACTCTGAACCATTTGAGTAAAAACTCCCCTGGTTCCAATAGACCCGATATCGAGATCTTGTGAGTCTTGAATTTAGGAATTTCAGACAATCTTCAACTTCTAATTTTCTTTGTTCTTTTAGAAGAAACATGCTTCTTGGTTCGCTGTCGCGCACAGGTCAAAACTAGTATTTTTAAAAATGCAGTACAACGACAATGTGACTCGAATTGTCTCACAAGGATTCTTGTTTGTATTAATAAAATGTAACTGAGTGAGGGGGTTTTGGTTTTAGGTTTTCGATTCAGAAAACACAAATCAAATAAGCGATTTAAAACAAGTGATTATAGAATTAAGCCAATCTATTGTTCGGTTTCCTGCTAATCATTGATTTTTACCTTAACAATTTCCTAAGCGGAATCGATCTCTATTTGATTTCTATACCTATTGTCAAGCGCAACAAATACAAACAGATTGGATTCCTATTCCGAATTAAGCAAACGGATTAAGCCATCGTGAATTAAGCAAACACGAATTACAAACGTGGATTAACGATAAAGCGACGTAACAACAAATAAACATTAGGGATCCAATCACACGAATTTAATCAAAACAATTTTATGTAATACAGATTAAGCAAATGTAAATCACAAAATAATATTGAAAGAGAACGAATTTGATTGATAAAGTAAAAACCTCAAAGCGTTGGTAACACAGTTACAACAGATTTACTCCGGATGTCTAGTTCCTCATCACAATCATAAAAGCAAAATGTATTTTTTTCTGAATAATGAAAAGGTAAAAACAAAATTATTGTAGCGACTTCTAGGTATAGCAAGGACAAGGATTCGGTTCATCTTCAGATATTCCTCTGTTAAAGCTGTTCCCTGGAATTATGGGGCTGGCGTCTACTACCATGGCGTTAAACAAGACCTATTGACTGTTGAAGATAAAGTTGCCAAAGATACTGATCCTGAAATCGATAACATCGTCGGGACCAGTAAAATTACGAGAAGCGGAAGGGTTTTCTCTCCCGAAATTTCTCTGAAGACTGTTTCTACTCCTTTAATTATTCTCGCTGCTACTCCTGTTAGTATTCCCATTGCTACTCCTACTGTTATCTCTGCTACTGAGTTAGCCGAGACTTGGGGCAAAGAGATACTGGTTGAGCCTGTCCAGACAAAGGCATACAAAGAAGTCATTCCCGAGGCTTCTAAAAAGGAAATAGAAGAAATACTAAAGATCATAAGGAAAAGTGATTACAACGTTGTGGAACAGTTAGGGCAGACCCCTTCGAAAATCTCAATGTTGTCCCTACTGTTATACTCTAAAGTCCATGCTAAGGCCTTGGTAAAATTCCTGAAGTCTGCCCATGTGCCTCAAGAGACCTCCGCCGATCAATTTGAGAACTGCGTTGCTAGTTTGACAGCTGACAATGGACTTGGTTTCTCTGATGAAGATTTAACATCCAAGGGAAGAAAGCATAATGATGCCCTGCATGTCTATATTGAGTGCAGAGGCACTACCCTAGCTCATGTGCTGGTAGATATAGGTTCATCATTGAATGTCTTCCCAAGAATGCGTTGGATAGATTGGATTATGAAGGACTCACACTGAAGCCCAGTAATATTATGGTGAGGGCCTTCGATGGTTCTAAGAGAATGGTGCACGGGGAGGTTGACATCCCTATCAAAGTTTGTACTCAGACTTTCAACTCCACTTTCTACGTGATGGACATCCACCCATCTTACTCCTGTTTATTGGGTCGCCCGTGGATCCATGGGGCCGGTGCTATTACTTGTACTTTGCATCAAATGTTGAAGTACCCGGTTAACAGAAAGATTATTATTGTCTATGGCGAGGAAGAATGCATGGTGAGCCACCTGAACTCTTTCATGTATGTTGAGATGGACGACGAGTTCATTGAGACCCCCTGTCAGAACTTTGAGGAGGTTCCACAGACAGTTTCTATAACCAAGACTGTTACCAATGTCCCGAAGATTACCAGACCTCCATTGAAGATGGCTTCTCTGAAGGATTCCAGAGCAGTAGTTGAAGAAGGTGGGTGTATCATTTGGGGCCAACTTCCGGATATTCCCTACAAATCTGACAAGTTTGGTTTAGGTTTTACTTTAGAAGCCCAAAGAGTTGTCCGTCGTGCTCACGCCAGGGGGGCACCACTATGCATCAGCAACCATGGGGTCAATGCATTGGAGGACAGTGATAGCGACTGTGACATGGACAAGTGGATCTTCCCAACTATCAGCGGTGGACTCAACAATTGGGAGGCCAAGGATTTTGTTCCTATTACTTTTATTCAAGAGTAATTATCTTTTAGTTTTTGGATATGTAATATTTAAACAATTGAAACTCTAAAACCTTGTGTCTTACTCAAGGCACAATGGTCTATCTGTAAGGGCTATCACTTCATCTTCATATGTCATTAATAAATCATTGGACGTTTTGCATGCAAATTTTACGCTCCTTGTTTTTCTACTTTTTACTTTATCAAAAATAGCTATGCTCTTACACACACTCACATATCAAAATGCAGATCTACATCCACTCTGGATCCCGTTGATAACGGTTCTACTATTGCCAATTATGACTTTGAAATACCGATATACCAAGCCGAGGACGAACGTGAGGAAGATTTTCAAGTACCAGAGGAACTTGCCAGACTGTTACAATAGGAAGAAAGGACAATACAACCCCATGAAGAGCCAGTTGAGACAGTAAACTTGGGAACTGAAGAAGACAAGAAGGAAGTCAAGATAGGTGCCAATATAGAGCATAGTGTCAATGAGCGGTTGATTCATACACTACATGACTATGTTGAGGTCTTTGCCTGGTCATACGAAGACATGCCAGGACTCGACACTAATATCGTGGTTCATCGTCTGCCGACAAAAGAAGACCGCCCTCCAGTGAAACATAAGGTTCGTCGTATGCGGCCAGAGATGTCAGAAAAGATCAAGGCTGAAGTCATGAAGCAGTTCAACACCGGATTATTAGCTGTTACTTCTTATCCATAATGGGTTTCTAATTTCGTTACGGTACCTAAGAAGGACGGTAAGGTATGTATGTGTATGGATTACAAAGACTTGAATAGGGCGATCCCCAAGGATGACTTTCCGCTTCCTCATATTGATGTTCTGGTTCACAACACCGCACACCACAAGGTATTATCCTTCATGGATGGTTTCTCTGGGTACAATCAAATCAAAATGACACCCGAGGACATGGAGAAAACGACCTTCGTCGCGCAGTGGGGCACTTTTTGATACAAAGTTATTCCCTTTGGGTTAAAGAACATTGGGGCAACCTATCAGTGGGCCATGGTAGCTTTGTTTCACGATATGATTAATCATGAGATAGAGGTTTACATTGATAATATGATAGACAAATCTCAAACTAAAGAAGAACACCTTGACCATATGCAGAAGTTGTTTGAAAGACTGAAGAAATACAAACTAAGTCTGAACCCGAATAAGTGCACCTTTGGAGTAAGATCCGGTAAGCTCTTAGGCTTCGTTGTCAGCGGAAAACATATTGAAGTAGACCCTACAAAGGTAAAATCCAT
The DNA here is from genome assembly GCA_948472305.1 of Vicia faba. Lineage (NCBI taxonomy): Eukaryota > Viridiplantae > Streptophyta > Magnoliopsida > Fabales > Fabaceae > Vicia > Vicia faba. The sequence goes on from OX451741.1 coordinate 1,136,576,326, forward strand.
ACAAGAAATTCCAACTCCTCACACTGAGAAGGAGGTTAGGGGATTCTTGGGACGTCTAAACTACATCGCCAGATTCATTTCTCATCTAACCGCTACTTGTGAGCCAATCTTCAAATTACTAAAGAAAGATCAAGCAGTGAAATGGAATGACGATTTCCAGACCGCCTTTGACAAAATCAAAGAATATCTTCAAGATCCTCTAATTTTGATGCCTCCGATCGAAGGGAGACCTCTGATCATATACTTAACAATATTAGAAAGTTCAATGGCGTGTATGCTGGGGCAGGATGACGAGTCTGGCCAAAAAGAGCACGCAATTTACTACCTGAGCAAAAAGTTTACCGAGTGTGAAACCATATATTCACTGCTCAAGAAAACTTATTACACTCTGGCATGGGCTGCTCGCCGGCTAAGACAATATATGCTAACTCACACTACCTTATTGATATCTAAGATGGATCCTATCAAATACATCTTCGAGAAACCCGCTCTCTTGGAAGAATAGCAAGATGGCAAATGATCCTGACCGAATACGTCATTCAGTACACTACCCAAAAAGCAATAAAAGGAAGTTTATTAGCTGATCATTTGGCTCATCAGGCTGTGGACGATTATTAATCCATGAATTTCGAATTTCTGAACGAGGACATCTTGTTAGTGAATGATTGTGAAGAACTTAGACCGTATGACGAATCTGAACAAGGATCCCAATGGACTATGGTTTTTTACGGAGCTTCCAACGCACTCGGCAATGGCATTGGTGTTGTGATCATATCTCCCGAAGACTGTCATACTACTTTCACTTTCAAGCTATGTTTCAATTGCACCAACAATATGGCTGAATATGAAGCATGTATTATGGGTCTCAAGGCTGCTATCGACTTGAGGATCAAATTCTTGAGTGTATTCGGGGAATCGGTCCTAGTAATCAGTCAAAATAAAAGGAGAATGGGACATGAAGCACCCTAATCTCATCCCCTACCGGGAACATGTGATGACATTAATTCCATGCTTTGAAGAAGTTACCTTTGAGCATTTTCCACGAGAGGAAAATCAACTATCAGACGCGCTAGCTACTATGTCAGTCATGTTCAAGGTCAGTTGGGATAATGAAGCTCCTTAGATCATTATTGAAAGAATGGACGAACCTCCATATTATCATGAGATTGATACTGAAGAAGTAATGGACAAACCTTGGTTCCATGAAGTTAAAAGATATCTCAAAGCCCAAGAATATCCTGAGGGAGCTTTAGTAAATGATAAGAAGTTCCTAAGAAGGTTCTCTGCCAAGTTCTTCCTCAGTAACAGAATCCTCTACAAGCACAACCATGACTCTACCTTACTTCGGTGTATAGACAAGAGTGAGGCATAAAAGATTATGGCTGATTTGCACGAAGGTACCTTTGGCACCCATTCTAGTGGGCACACGATGGCTAAAAAGATCCTACGGGCAGGATACTATTGGTCCACTATGAAAACAGACTGTTATCAGCATTCACGAACTTGCCACAAATGCCAGATCTATGCTGATAAAGTACACGTGCTTCCGATTCCTCTAAACGTCTTGACTGCTCCCTGGCAATTTGCAATGTGGGGCATCAATATGATTGGAGAGATCAGACCCACAACTTCTAATGGGCACCATTTCATCCTCATCTCCATCGATTACTTCAAAAAATGGGTCGAGGCGGCTTCATTTGCTTATGTTACCAAGAACGTTATGGCCCGATTCATTAGACATAACCTTATCTGTCGGTATGGTATTCCATAAAGAAACATTACAGATAATGGTACCAATCTCAATAATATCATGATCACCGGACTATGCGCGCAATTCAAAATCCAACATCATAACTCTTCTTCTTATTGGCCGAAGATGAATGACGCTGTGGAGGATGCTAATAAAAACATTAAAAAGATCATACAGAAGATGACAGTGACCTACAAAGACTAGCATGAGATGTTACCATTTTCTCTTCACGGTTACTGTACCTCAGTGCGCACATCAACAAGGGCAACTCCTTTCTCTTTGGTATACGGTATATAAGTTGTCCTACCTATTAAAGTCCATATACCTTCATTGAGAATCATGAAAGGTGCAGGTTTGAATGAAGATGAATGGATTCAGGATCGACTTGACCAATTGAACCTGATTGACGAGAAGAGGCTCGTAGCTCTCTGCCATGGTCAGATGTACCAAAAATGTACGATTAAAGCTTTTAACAAGAAGGTCAGACGTCAGGTATATCAAGGTGGTGACCTAGTAATCAAGCGCATCATACTGCGGCAAGGTGATCCCAGGGGCAAATGGACTCCTACATATGAAGGACCATTTGTGATCAAGAACATATTTTCGGGTGAAGCCATGATTTTAACTACTATGGATGGTGACGACCTTCCACACCCTGCAAATGCAGACATAGTTAAAAGATACTATGCATGAATAAAGACCCGCTAGGTTGACTGGCCGAGGCAAAAATAAGGGCGTCTCGGAGAACTGAAAAGGTTCGGGCAAAAGTTAGGTATATACATATGAAAAAATTATACACCGGTAAGTCGAAAACCTGAAAAGGCGGCTTGGGCAAAAAAGGATATCCCAGTGGACTGAAAACCCGAAAGGGTGGTCCAGGAAAAAGTTAGGGATTGAAAGCGTATAACTATATCCTGTTGGATCACATCACAACCAATCTTCGGTAACAACTATCAAGCTCAAGTGGTACTAATCAATCCAGTCAGCTTCAGACAAGCAACAAAGAGATGAGACGCCTGAAGACATAAAGGCAATAGCAGAATGGGAACCCATTGGGATCATTTCACATAGCTGTTTTTATTTGTATGCTATTTTTGTATAGTTTTCATTCTTACAATGGCATTTTCTTACTAGGATGTCTATCTTCTTGTACAAAAACACCTACTATAGGCAAAACTTATTCAAATTAATAAAAAGCTATTTCTTTAAAAGTGCAAAACTATTTGTTTTTATTTTTCTGTTTTTGTTTGCAAAAACGTCCAGTGACTATTTTTGAACATATGCATTTGAATGTGATTACCGTTTACAAATGCACGCATAAAAAACAGAAAGATAATTACTAATGGCTTTAAGAAATAGGACAATGTCTAAGGGCCATCTATGAAATCCTTGAAGATACTTTCTCCAAGCAAGTTCATGAAGTTTCCCTTCCTCAACAGAGTTTATTTCTCTAAACAACGGAAATCCGTCTCCCAGTACTTCAACTTCAACAAAATATGAAGACTTACGCTCTTCATCCCCAACAGCAGTCAAGGATTTATTTTCCCCAATCCAGCAACACCGTAGTAGAATAACTGATACGTTCATACATTGCATTCATACATCATTTTATAAATATCATAGCATCGACAACACAAATACATATATCACAATCTCATTATTTTGAGAACATCATTACTCAAGGCATCACATGCATCATGACACTGCACACAACTGACTTATTACCTTTTTCAGGAAAGTTAGCAAGCAAACAAATGTAATTACCAATTTTCAACAAAGTTTCAGATTAATACCTAAAACGAGACAAAACAACTATCTATGAACAAATTGATTGTAGATCAATTCCTGAAACAGGACTGGATGACTATCTACATGACGAAAACTTCCTTTAGACATCTTCTGGTTCAGTTTAAATCGCCCAAAGATTTATTCTAATACTTTTCCAGTAGATGCTTTTTTCTGGTTCAGTTAAATCGCTCCAAAGATTTTATACTGATTCGTTCTCCAGTTAAAGACTATTCAAGACCTCTGTTGGTTCAGTTTAAATCGATCAATGGTTTATCCTGATTCCGTTCAGGTAGACACTTTCCGTGTTTCAGTTAAATTGCTCTGATGATTTATACTGATTTGTTCTCCAGTTAAAGACTATTCAAGACCTCTGCTGGTTCAGTTTAAATCGGTCAATAGTTTATCCTGATTCCGTTCCGGTAAACACTTTCTCTGGTTCAGTTAAATCGCTCCGATGATTTATACTATTTCGTTCTCCAGTTAAAGACTATTCAAGACCTCTGTTGGTTCAGTTTAAATTGATCAATGGTTTATCCTGATTCCGTTCTGGTAGACACTTTCTCTGGTTCAGTTAAATCGCTCCAATGATTTATACTGATCCATTCTCCAGTTAAAGACTATTCAAGACCTATGCAGGTTTAGTTTAAATCGACCAATGGTTTATCCTGATTCTGTTCCGGTAGACACTTTCTCTGGTTCAGTTAAACCGCTCTAATGATTTATACTGATTCGTTCTCCAGTTAAAGACTATTCAAGAGCTCTTCTAGTTCAATTTAAATCGATCAATGGTTTATCCTAATTCCATTCCGGTAGACACTTTCTCTGGTTCAGTTAAATCGCTCTGATGATTTATACTAATTCGTTCTCCAGTTAAAGACTATTCAAGACCTCTACTGGTTCAGTTTAAATCGATCAATGGTTTATCCTGATTCCGTTCCAGTAGACACTTTCTCTGTTTCAGTTAAATCGCTCCGAAGATTTATATTGATTCATTCTCCATTTAAAGATTATTCAAGACTTCCGCTTGATTCGATATAAATCAACCAGAGATTTATTCTGATACTTCTTCCAAGTTTTTACCAACAATCACCTTTGGATGGCATCTATAAGCCCATACCCGACAAACTCTCCGTCACCTCTCCAAATGGCATCTTTAAGCCCACTTCCTACACAGTCAACCACAACATCATCGAGTGCAAATTTCTGGGACTCTAGTGTTCAATCATCTTCTACCTTCAAGCTACGAATGGCGGACTCGCCAATCTAACTCTTCAGATTTAAGAAGATTGAACATGGGAAGCTGTTGTACCCCTAAATTTTCCCTCTTATTTCTTAATATATTTCCTACAAATATTTTCAATGCCTCAAGTTTGCGTAAGTATCGACTAGGTCAAATAATCTCCTCAGCACTGATGCCTCAAATTAGGGTTTAAGTTTGTACAAAAGCAATTGGATTTCTAATGTTTCAAATGACTTTCATGGATCATTATGGACCCTCAGGATTATTTTTGCCAAGTTTCAAGTCTTGGATCATAATTTTCCAAGAAAGTCATTCAAATTACCAAAAGGGCAAAATGAGCAAAATTAGGGTTTTGACTGAAAAGGACCGAACTTTGATTTTTGACCTAATACCTGACTTATTGGTTAGAAGCATGATCTCAAGGATCCGAGCACGTCATTTTGACCTAATTTTACACTTCAATTCATCTCCTGAGATCAGTGGATTGATAGACAAAATTCGGTCAATTGATGGGAAAAGTCAAATGTACACTAAAAATTCAAACTTTGACTTTTTGACCAAAGTTGAGTCCCAAAAATAATATTTCATCAAGACATCCAAAATATGAAATTTAATCATCAAAAATCAAGTAAAAAAATCCAACTTTTGCAAGACTCGAAATTTTTTCTAAGTTAAGTTCATTGCTTCATGACATCTTGTCACTACAATTCAAAATAGTTCAAGATGTTACAAGTAATTCAAGTTATTACAAAATGGCATTTTTGCAAGTTTACAAATCCTAAACTTTGTATTGTTTGGACTTTTTCCTTTGACTCAAAACCTTGCCACAATGCTTTGTCTTTGATACAATTTGCATAAATTGCTCCACAAATCAAACTTGTTTCATACTGCAAACTATGACGTCCAAGTTATTGCTGAATAAAGTATGATATGCTACTTCTATATATTGCCACAACAATCCAAAACCCTGCTCCGTTGCTGTCCTACAAAAAAACGTGTGTTATGCTGCACCACAAACCTGTATATGCTGTCCTATACAGTCCAAAACCGCTCTATGCAGTCTGCTCCAACCTGCATCATAACAGCCACAAAATTTTACCAAAACGGAAAAAGAAAATTGTGTTCAAAAAGTATCAAAGCAGTAGGCAAAAACAGTTCAAAATAACTTATTTTGTTTCCCTCCTAAACATCAGTCAAGGATCTACAAAAGGAACTGTTTCATAAGACATAGAGAGGATTTTTGGAGAGAAAAAGAGAGAAGAGAAAAACAAAACTTTTGTTAAACTCTGATCCTTCATAAAACTCAACTCATTTTCATAAAACTATGCTCATCTTCAACTCTATTTTGATTTGCAAAATAGAAAAAAATCCTCAACCCATTATTGTACAACCTTGCAAACTCTCCCATAAACCCTCTAAACACTTCACATCATATAGATATTGTTCAAGCACAAGAACAGTTTCTGTAGTGCCCTTATTCACAACTTCTAAACCAAATACAGTATTACACAAACTTGACTGTTTGGAGTTGGTTCAGCAACCTTCAACATAAAGGGAGTTTTAGCAGCTTTCTGGAGTTTCATTAAGGTCCACACAACATCTTGAAGGATATTCAGGCTCAAAACCTAAAGTGAAGTTTCAAGGTAAGTCATCTTAACCTTGCATTTTCCGTACATCATTTCTGGTTTATTTCTGAAGATAGGATGTAGCAATCACTACTCTTGAAGTTAATCATTTACTTGTTGTTCATTTTTATCATTTATATGTTGAAAACTGACTGATACATGCAAAAGAATGGTGATAGAGGCAAAAAAATTGCAACATGAGTCGACACATACCCACATGGGTTGACTCATTCTAGTGAAAAAACAGGGTATGAGTCGACACATGGTCTTATGCATCGACTCATACTGCTATCCAGGTCCCAAAACAGAAGGATAAAAGGTGCATGAGTCGATACAAAACGCGTATGTGTCGACACAAGTAGGAAATGAGTCGACACATTCCATTATGCGTCAACTCATACTGAGTTGATTTGGTTTGGCAGGGGCAAGTAAAAGTTATGTGTCGATGCATAACAACATGTGTCGACACATAATAGTTCAAAATGCAGTTTTTCCTTCTTTTTACACTGTTTTTGCATTGTGTGTATATATATATATATATATATATATATATATATATATATATATATATATATATATATATATATATATATATATATATATATATATATATATATTCTTCATTATTGTCCATTTATTCGATATGGTTGTAATAATTAGACACATATTTCACCCCCATTTGCAAATTGTACCCCCATCCCCCTAATGATGTAATAGCTTAGGATTTTAATTTCCGCAAGTTTACCACTTTTCATATAATTGCTAGTAAGATAGGGTGTGTATGGTAAGATAAAATCAACCATTAACAAAACCTAATATCAAAGACAAAACGCATGCAATCAAATACACTTTTCACACATGCACCTCTAGGTAATCTCACTTGTTGCCTTGGAAAATAGTCATGTCCCTCGAATATGGGCGTTTTATCAAAGAATCTCGATAAAAGATTGTAGTCCCTCGATGTTGCATTCGGTAAATGATCTAGTCCCTAACGAAAATTGCTAAAACGTCTCATAGGTTGCCTTCTATGACTATACAATTGACCCACGCCCGTCGCTTCACATCCAACGATGAGGCTTCTTACCAAATCAATGGTAACATAGCAACATCTAAAGGAGGAGGAAAAGAACAAAGACCTTTTGAGTAGGTAAGATGCTCGTAGTTGCTTGCTTGCTCATAACTAAAAAAACCATTTTCACACCGACGCTTTCAATTGAAACATTTTCAAAAGTCAAAACACTTTGTACGCATTCTTATAGAGACGAGAAATATTACAAAGACACTTTTCGAAATCACTTTCAAAAACATCTTTCACAATAAACACCTCTTTGAACTATTTTCAAAACCAACACTTTGTACGCATTCTTATAGAAACGAGAATCATTATAAACATTTTTTTCAAAATATTTTCAAACCCACACCACAAAGCATATTTTCAAACAAAGCAAGTGATCTAGGAAGCAACTAAGAGCCCGTAGATAACTATGGATTAAAAGGGTGCTACCACCTCTCCTTTTCATAACCTACCCCCCGAACTCAAGAAAACATCTCTAAAGGTCTTTCCTGTTCTTTTCACCCTTTCTTTATTGTGTAAGTGTTGGGTTATTGGCATGTATTTTTGGTAAAACCAGGTGTGTGAATGTCATGACTGATGTCATAACATTATGGGTTACTAGGTGTTGCACCCCAAAATTTGCCCTCCCATATTCTTCAAGAAATTGCCAAGCCAAGTCACAAAATTCCCCAAGGGTTGCACAGTGCAAAGGTCTCCTATACAGCCAAAACTAGGGTTTGTGTTCTGATCAAGGAAGTGAAGTTTTCAAAGGCCCAATCAAGTCTCATATGCCTACAAATGTGGTCAAGCATCTTCATATCAAGTTTCAAGGCATTCAGCTCAAAATTGCACAGTCAAAACCCTAAATTGCACTACAGTCAACTGTAGGGGCAAAATGGTCATTTGACAGTCAAAAGTTCAAATTTTTGGTCAACATATCATTTTGAAGCCACAAACATCATTTGATCAATGCTTGATCATGATTCTCAAAAGTTGGCTCAGAAATCATCAAAGATGCAAAAGTTTCCTTATTTGGACAGTTGAAAAAGTCAACTGAAATTGACCAGGGCATAACTTTCACATGGATTATCAGAAAAATTCCATCCAAAGCTCATTCTGAAGAGAAAGACATTTCCTACAACTCATCTTCATACTTCAAGTCCAAGAAATGCTCTCACAAAAAGTTATCAATTTCAACATTATAGGTCATTTTCAAAAGTCAACAAAAAGGGACTTTAAGTCAAAGGCCATAACTTGAGATTGGTAAATCAAAATGACATGGGACCAAAGACATTGGTTAGAGGACTCAAAGACCTTTCCAAAATGTCCAAGAAAATGAGAAAAGCTTAAAAATTGAGCAAGTTATGCCTTGTGGAAGTTGGGAAATTTTTGGATATTTTGAAAAGTCAACACTACTTCAAATGGTCTAAAATTGCTAATGGGCCCATTTTTCTTCCATGATTCATCATTCCAAGCACATGCACGACCACTTGGCCCAAAGGGAAGTATTTTCTCATTTTTTATTTATTTATTTGAATTATTATTTATATTAATTCATTTAAATCATTTAAATATGTGGAAAATATATAACTTGACCTAAAAAATCTTTTCATGCATGTTTTGTCATCAAGATTTCGTGCATAGGCTAATTAGGAAAGATTTGGTTTGATTTGAGCATAATTGATACAAAAACCATGTGAAAAAGATATGAAACATAATGGTGAAAAATCAAATATTCAATCCATGATTGCAAGAGATTTTCATCAATTTTGTTAACCTAATAGCCTCAGTACATAAGCATGAATCAAAACCTAATCAGGAGAGACTAAAAGCTGCGCAGAAAAGCTCATTGAAAACTTGGAATTTTCACTAAAAACTCAAAACTGTAAACCACTTTTTAGGTCGATTCAGGCCTCCATTCTTGTCTCAATAGCTTCCTGAAGCTTCACTGATCACACTCCAATCCGAAACATCAACCCAAACTTCAAGAATTGGTAAAACAAATTCAAACTGTACAAAGAAAAATTGATTATCGTGTTTCATATTTTAAGCATTTTTATAACATTTTGTTCATGGATTCTTATTCCTCATGAGATTCTAAAGCTAACCATCATGTTTAATTGCATTATTACGCTGTATATAAGATTTCACCATGCGTGGCTTTTAGGGTTTTCAGCGTTTTGAATTAGGGTTTTTGAGATAAGGAAAAATTGAGATTCCAGGCCACCACCATTGCAATCAGCAGACCTGGACGAAGAGATTACCATAGTCGCGATTAATTTATGAGTTGCATAGGCCTAATCGCTATTTCTTGGTAGCATGCCTAATAGAACGCCCAAAAACCGTTGCGTTTGTTCTTTGTTTTACAGGGATGGTGAAGAAGATGATGTGTTGTCAACACATGATTCGTTGATTTGAATTTCGCGCGTTTCTCTCCACTAACGCGTTGTTTCTTTTTATATTATTTGTTTGTTTGTATATTAATTGAATATGCGCTTAGCTCAGCTGGCAACGAGGATTGGTGGTGAAGGTACATGACCTGGGTTCGAGCCCCAGGTCTTACATATTTCAATATTATTTTTCCCTAATATATCCTGTGCAGCACTTGCGTTGAAGATCTTCATGCACACTCAAAAATCATCGCCCACGCGTCCAAGAGATCCAAATCAAAGGCTCAAGATTGATGAGCACGTTACACCTCCAGTCAACGCCCTGCATGTGATTCAAAAAAGGTCAACGAATCTGAATGCTATTGGGCCAGATTGCTAAGGCCATACCTCACAATTGGGGCCTGAACCCCCCCCCGGTTTGCCTTCTCCATATTTTTTATATTTTATCTTTATTATTTTATTTACTTTATTATCTTAATTTAATTAAGTATTGTTTTCACAAAAATACAAAAATACATAAAAATTCAGAAAAGACAAAAAATGCAATAAATATTTTAGTTTAATATTTTCTCGTAAATAAATGCTTGGAATTTAATTAGTTTAAAATAGGTTTTAATATTAATTCTTTTCACAATAAAAATCCAAAAAATATAGACTTAGGTTTAATAAATTTTATTCCTTTTAACTTTTCCTTTTTCTTTCTAATAATATTATTTATTTTTATAATTAATTGTACATAAAAAATTAGGTTTAATTTAGGTTTCAATTTAATATTTTCACAATAAATTTAAAAGCTATTAGAATTAGGGTTTGCCTTTTAGTTCAATTTTAATTAATTCTTTTTTCATCAAATTCCTAAAAAACACAAAATACCAAAAACACTCTTCTTTTAATTCCTTATTAATTTTAATTTTTGCAAAAGGGTCCAACGCCCACGTTCGTAATTTATTTAATTCGCATATTTATTTTATATTGCTTAAATAATTATGTATCTCTCCCGAAGCTTTGTAACAATTACTTCTCGCACTTTACTTTATTTGCTTTATTTACTTTTCCGTCAAATCGGGTCCGGTTTAATTTTGGCGATGTGGACCCGCGCCATTTGTAATAGCTTTAGATTTACTTTTCCCGCAAACTTTTAACTGTTAAACAAAGCATGCAAGAATGTATGGCCAAAATAAAATCAAGCGTAGATCACAATGAACATGACAAGACAAATACAACTGAAAACGACACACGAATCGCACACACCACCCCTAGGGTACGCCTCACTGTTGCCTTGCCTCGAAAGGTGATCGTCGAGTAGAGGATGTCTTAGTAAGTCCTCATGATCCGGGAACCTGGCATGAGGGTAGCTTCTAAGGTGTCTTCCCATTGCTCTGGTGATCACCATGTCCCGAACCCTTCGAATTGACCCGAACACCTCCAACGGTGGTGCTACCTACCTCTCAATGGTGGGATGGCACTATCTTAAGGACATTTACACAGACGAATTCCTTAGGGTAGGTAGGTTCTCGTAGATACTTGCTCTCTTCAAAAACAAACAAAAATCTTTTCACACCGACACTTTTCAAAAGCTTTCAAAGCAATTTTTCAAACACTCTGACACAAGAGTCGATCTGAAACTTTCAAAGAAACTTTTTAAAACCCACAATTGAAAAGCAAACAAACCATTTTTGAAAACACAAATGAGCAAGTATCTAAGAGCCCATGGATAACCATGGATAGAAAGGGTGCTAACACCTTCCCTTTCTATAATCTACCTCCCGAACCGAGAGCAATCTCTATAAGGAATTTTTCTGTGCTTTTGTCCTTTCCATTTGGAGAAAATAAAAGACGGTGGCGACTCTTGCTTCCGCGACATTTCGCGAACCAGCGTAAAATAGTCAGTTCCAGATCCACCGATCACAGAATTGGCGACTCTGCTGGGGACTTAAACTTAAAGTGAGGTGTACCTTAGGATTAAGATCACTGTGTTTTCAATTGTCTTCTTTGCTTGCTTTAAATTGTGGGACTGTCTTGGGAGTTCTATAGATCCTAACCCGGATCTGGGGATACCTTCTTAGAAAGTAGCAACAAGGCTGTGAGGGAACTGTGCGGGGTATACCGACATGGTTGAAACAGTCTGCTACGTTGATGTGGCACTTTGGTGTGTACCGGTAACCCTTGAGTTCAGTCAAGGAGAGTACGGGGCCTCCGCGTGGTGTCATGAAGCATCAACAGACCTTAGGAACCTTAATTGAACTATCTTGGCCTCTTTAGGGTAGTGAGATAACTGACTTTGGTGCAGTCCGAGGTTGGTTGATACTCGATACTACACTCAATTGAGGGTTGCTTTCCTGGAATGTTTCGGTCGCCAGTTCAGTGGCTAAATCGAAACGATGAACAATGAAAGCAATCCCGTGATATTGGGACCATTAGAACCCGGTTACTTTGATAGGACAGGTTGAACCCACCAACTCCAAGAGGGTAATACCCAGACCCCATGCTGGCCTAAACTCTAAGGGCTTCTCTTGTGTGACTTGTGTGCCTTCGTACTTGACTATCTGCATGCTTGTTACCTGACACTTGTTTCTTGCAGGACTCATAGCAGAGTACCCTAAGTTTCTTGCAGGTTTTGGTTTGTAGTCCTTAATTGGGACTCGTAACAGGGTTACCTACATTACCCCATGCATACCATAACATCATACCATTGCATACATTCTAACCTATTTCAAGGACCTCAAGGGCTTGTGATGCAGGTCATGGTGAATCAACTGTCCCAGCAAGGGGCAAAAGGGATTTCTTTTCCTCTAGCCAAGGCTGTCAGGGGCTATGACCCACTGGATATGGTGAGCCTTTGACCCTTGAAGAGGGATTTTCCGCAACAGGAAGTTTCTCCAATCAAGTTACCGGTTTTCAACTCTAACAAGTTTCTCTGTTTACCCCGCGAGATCCTTGAAATCATTGCATGCATATCATACATCTCATTGCATTGTAGGTATCCCTTTGACAGGTTGCTTACCCTTCTTCGCTGTTTATTTCAGTCGATCGTCATGAATCCTGAATCATCAGCTGAGCAGTCTATCAAGGCCCTCCAGGCTCAGAACGCCCAGTTCCAAGGGCTGATCATGAATTTGACCCAGGGGCAACAAGATCTGAAAGCTCTCCTCTTGAAGAAGGAAAAGAAGAAGAAGAGGACTGTTTTGTTCAGCCCTAGACGCAGATCTGGGAATACACCGCAGACTGAAACTGAGAGGACTACCCCATCTGGGAGGGAAAGCAGTCACCATGAGAGAGAGAGGTGCCTAGTCCAGTGGTCTCCGACAACGAGACAGATTTCAACGACGAACAATACCCTCCGGCTGAGGACAAGTACAAGCAGTTGGAAGACCGTTTGAAGGCTATGGAAATACAACAAGTACCTGGGCTGGATTTCGGAGATCTGGGTTTGTCTACTGGTGTGATCATCCCTCGGAAGTTCAAGGCACCATCATTCACTAAATATGACGGGGCGTCTTGTCCCAAGCTACATCTCAGGTCTTATGTTCGGAAAATCCAACCATACTCAGCAGATAAGAACTTGTGGATCCACTTCTTCCAGGAAAGTCTTTCAGGGACTCACCTCGAATGGTTCTATCAGCTGGATGGGACCAAAGTTCGTAACTGGGAGGAGTTGGCTACTGCTTTCTACAAGCAGTATCAGTATAATGCCGACCTTGCTCCTACACGTACCCAACTCCAGGGTATGTCGTTGGGATCAAGTGAAGGTTTCAAGGAGTACGCACAAAGATGGAGAGACCTTGCTGGAAGGGTGCAGCCTCCGTTAACTGACCGGGAACTCGTTGATATGTTCTTAGGGACCCTATCCGGGCCATTCTTCAATCACCTCATTGGTAACTCATCTGTTGGATTTACCGACCTCATCCTGACTGGCGAAAGAATTGAAGCTGGTATCAAGAGTGGGAAAATTCAAGAGGCCACACCTTCTGATATTCATAAAAAGCCTTACACGGGAAAGAAGGAATCTAATGCTGCATACGGTCAAAAGAGTCACCGTGATCAACATGTAGGGGCAGTCATGATCTCTGGTTCTGCACCACGCTGTCAACCACAAAGGGGAAATCAGCAAAGGCCGGACGGGCCTAAAAGGCAATTCACCAACATTAACATGCCATGGTCACAAGCGTTGCAACACATGTTGAAGATGAACCTGATTGCAGTGATCAACCCTCCTGCCAATCCTAAGACCTCCTCTCCTAGCTACAATCCAGAAGCTAGGTGTGCTTATCACTCCGATAGCCCGGGGCACGATACTGAGGACTGTTGGGCACTGAAGTACAAAATTCAGAACATGATCGATGCCAAAGAGATCGAGTTCGAGCCTGCCGAGACTCCCAACGTGATCACTGCTCCATTGCCAAAACATGGCTAGGATCGAGAGATTTTTGTTCATTTGAATTCAAGTTGTATTTTTCTTTTCTTGTTCAGATAAACAATTATCATGTTAAAATCTTTTATTTCATGAATGCATTACACATGTCTGTCTTGATTTAATTATGTTTACTATGCTTAAAACTGCTTTCATATTTTTGCGATGGTCAACTCTTAATTGAAAATTCTAAACCTCTTGAGGGAGGATGACGAAAACGATACCATAATTTACAGTATGCTTTCGAACAGACCCCGCTGATGAGGTACAGGCATTGTTTCAATCCCTAAACACTGGAGTTATAAGGATGATAATCCCTCGTCAACCCATCAGAGCCAAAGAAGTAGGAGTTTTTATTTTCGAAAATCAAAACCCTTAATCATAACCCGGGGCAGGGTAGTTCTCTCAGTTGATCCAAGTGCACAATGAATGGCACCAAATGAGTTTTTCAAAAACAAAAGACAGTGATGGTTCCGAACAATCATAAGGACAGACAGTCATCATCAAAAAAAATCATAAATGAAAAGCCCAAAAAGTCAAAACCAATAAAGAAGATTTACCAAACTGGGGCATCCCGCTGACTGTAATTCCAAAAAGGAAACAGTTCAGGCAAAAAAAAGAAAGGGATAACAAAAATCCAGCAAGAGGTCTCACAACCAAAGCAAAAACGACTGCCTATTCAAAAGAAATCATCAACATCTGACCCATTATTGGAACATCAAAGCAAAGACTCAAGCAAGGTCTAACGTACGATCAACTGAGTTTAGGTTTGGAGAACATCACGAAGAGCGGGTGGGTACAAATAATTTGAGCCTTTATCCTTTGTTTCTTAAACCGTGAACCCGACCACGATATAACCCTTAAAAGTCCTAGCTGAAGCATGGGTTAGTTCGAAAGCATACTGTTACGAAGGTATCCTGACTCCTGAAGGTTTGCTGTAAAATCTTGAGTTGACACCGCGCTGTATTACAAAAAATGCATTTTCAAAATTCAAGACAGACATAGGCTTTTGCATTCTTAAAATAACCTTGTTTGCATATGACTATTTGTTTGAGCAGCAGGGAAATTCGCATGATGAACACCTTGTGAACAGAAGTACCTCCAATCAAGGGGCACAGTAGGAGCATTGCCCATTATCTGGGGCATGGCAGAATACTTCCAACAGGGGCAACTCCCTGCATTCTGAGAGCGTGAACATAGTCGAAAAAATACTACGCAGAATCAAAGACCCGCTAGGTTGACGTACCTAGGCAAAAATAAGGGCTTCCCGGCGAACCAAAAGGGTTCGGGCAAAAATAAGGGATGAAACGAAAATCTGTACACCCGGCAAGTCGAAAACCTGAAAAGGCGGCTTGGGCAAAAATGGGTATCCCGATGGACTGAAAACCCGAAAGGGCGGTCCAGGCAAAAGTTAGGGATCAAAAGCGTACGACTATGTTCCGGCATCTCGTCACTTGTCTACCCGAATATCTTTCAACCATCAACACAGGTATCCTCTTCCCTCACCTCCGAAACAGGGGCATGAATGAGTTATCCAGGCGATCCAACTGCTCTGTCAACCAAAGTACAAAGGACAGATCAACATAAGGATGATTACCATCTACCTCTACGAATTCCAGATTGTGGGCTAACGTCCGAGACCAAACAGGACAATCATCCACTTACTCAAAATCATGCAACCCTACACCGGTTCCTTCTCAATTTTCAGAAGAAGTTTTACACGAACTTATCCCACAAGTAACCTTACCCCGGTTCATCCAGAAGTTTTTACATAAACTTATCCAGGTAACCTAACCCCGGTTCCCCCAGAAATCTTACATGGATTTATCCAAGTAACCTAACCCCGGTTCCTCCAGGAGTCTCACATGGACCTATCTCAAGATGACCTAACCTCGGTTTATCAAGAAGTTTTTACAAAAACTTATCCAAGTAACCTAACCCCGGTTCCTCCAGAAGTCTTACATGGATTTAGCTCAAGATGACCTAACCCCGGTTCATCAAAAAAAGTTTTTACACAAACTCATCCAGTAACCTTACCCCGGTTCCTCTAGAAATCTTACATGGGTTTATCTCAAGCAACCTTACCCCGGTTCATCCAGAAGTTTTACACGAACTTATCCCGAAGCAACCTTACCCCGGTTCGTCAAGAAATCTCACACGGATCTATCTCAAGGTAACCTAACCCCGGTTCCCCCAGAAGTCTCACATGGACTCGTCCCCAGTAACCTTACCCCGGTTCGTCAAGAAATCTCACATGGATTTACCCCAAGGTAACCTAACCCCGGTTCCTCCAGAAGTCTTACATGGATTTAGTTCAAGATAACCTCACCCCGGTTCATCAAGAAGTTTTACATGAACTTACCTCACCAAGCAACCCTACACCGGTTCCCCCTCTTCAAGATGCAGTTTTACATGGAATCGTCACCCAGAAACCCTACACAGGTTCTCCCTTTCCAAAAAACGAAGTTTTACACGAACTCGACATCAAGCAACCCTACATAGGTTCCCTTTTTCAACTTACAACATTACAGTTCAAAATCTCCCCAGGAGAATCCAATCCAGTTTCCCCAGGAAAGTTGAAATTCATATCCCCAAACAATAAGCTTATCCCCAGTAGATTCTGGAAGCTTATCCCTCGCAGAGCACGAACGCGTCTCCCGACTTTATTCAAAGAGTTATTTCCTTAACAGGATATAACTGGGTTATCCTCAGCCAAAAGCCACGGAAAGGTCGTCGTCAACGTAATTCTTTCTTATCCCCAGCGGAAGTAAAAGCTTATTCTTCAACATCAGCCCAGGATATGACTTCCCGGCACCCGTCAAGGATCTACTTTCCTAGACGAAAACATACATAAACATCACATACATCATTATAGCATGCATAACGCATCATATCATACAAATCTCATTTATGTTGAGAACATCATTGCTTGATCCATATCATGCATTGCATATGACTGACCTTTACTTTTCAGGAAAGATGCAGTTAAAATTCTCAATCATATTTCAAGACCTAGACCGGTTCAGTTAATCGACTTCGAAGATTTCTTATCCAGTCAAAGGCCTTCTCTGGTTCAGTCAGATCGACCCTAAGATCTCCCTGATGCTTATCCAGTTGAAGATATTTCAAGACCTAGACTGGTTCAGTTAAATCAACCCTAAGATTTCCCTGATGCTTATCCAGTCAAAGGCCTTCTCTGGTTCAGTCAGATCGACCCTAAGATCTCCCTGATGCTTATCCAGTTGAAGATATTTCAAGACCTTGTCCGGTTCAGTTAAATCGACCCTAAGATTTCTCTGATGCTTATCCAGTCAAAGGCCTCCTCTGGTTCAGTCAGATCAACCCTAAGATCTCCCTGATTCTTATCCCAGTAGAAGACACCCAAGATTTTCTCAACGAGCGTTGTTGAAGTTAAAGTCACCCAAGATTTTCCTCAACGAGCGTTGTTGAAGTTAAAGTCACCCAAGATTTTCCTCAACGAGCGTTGTTGAAGTTAAAGTCGCCCAAGGTTCTCTTACCATTCATACTACGGCAGTAACCATTCCTGGTTCATTCATCGCCGTTTGAAGCTCCAGATTCAGCTCCTGTAACCAGTCAGGACATATCTAAACCAAGCATCTGAAAACCAACTCCTGCAACGTGTCAGGTACTCATTTTCTGTTTTGCAGGTATGCAGGTTCTCGCCAAGGAATCTCCTACGCGATCAACATCCAGATGGCATCTATAAGCCCATCATCCTATCCATCAATCTCTAAATGGCATCTATAAGCCCATTCCCACCACACTGCCACTATGTGAGCGCAAATTTCTGGGCACTCTAGTGTCCAATCATCTTCTACCTTCGGATTACGAAAGGCACGTCCGCCAATCTGCATCCTCAGGTCTAAGAAGATTGAACAGGGGAAACTGTTGCACCCCAAAATTTGCCCTCCCATATTCTTCAAGAAATTGCCAAGCCAAGTCACAAAATTCCCCAAGGGTTGCACAGTGCAAAGGTCTCCTATACAGCCAAAACTAGGGTTTGTGTTCTGATCAAGGAAGTGAAGTTTTCAAAGGCCCAATCAAGTCTCATATGCCTACAAATGTGGTCAAGCATCTTCATATCAAGTTTCAAGGCATTCAGCTCAAAATTGCACAGTCAAAACCCTAAATTGCACTACAGTCAACTGTAGGGGCAAAATGGTCATTTGACAGTCAAAAGTTCAAATTTTTGGTCAACATATCATTTTGAAGCCACAAACATCATTTGATCAATGCTTGATCATGATTCTCAAAAGTTGGCTCAGAAATCATCAAAGATGCAAAAGTTTCCTTATTTGGACAGTTGAAAAAGTCAACTGAAATTGACCAGGGCATAACTTTCACATGGATTATCAGAAAAATTCCATCCAAAGCTCATTTTGAAGAGAAAGACATTTCCTACAACTCATCTTCATACTTCAAGTCCAAGAAATGCTCTCACAAAAAGTTATCAATTTCAACATTATAGGTCATTTTCAAAAGTCAACAAAAAGGGACTTTAAGTCAAAGGCCATAACTTGAGATTGGTAAATCCAAATGACATGGGACCAAAGACATTGGTTAGAGGACTCAAAGACCTTTCCAAAATGTCCAAGAACATGAGAAAATCTTAAAAATTGAGCAAGTTATGCCTTGTGGAAGTTGGGAAATTTTTGGATATTTTGAAAAGTCAACACTACTTCAAATGGTCTAAAATTGCTAATGGGCCCATTTTTCTTCCATGATTCATCATTCCAAGCACATGCACGACCGCTTGGCCCAAAGGGAAGTATTTTCTCATTTTTTATTTATTTATTTGAATTATTATTTATATTAATTCATTTAAATCATTTAAATATGTGGAAAATATATAACTTGACCTAAAAAATCTTTTCATGCATGTTTTGTCATCAAGATTTCGTGCATAGGCTAATTAGGAAAGATTTGGTTTGATTTGAGCATAATTGATACAAAAACCATGTGAAAAAGATATGAAACATAATGGTGAAAAATCAAATATTCAATCCATGATTGCAAGAGATTTTCATCAATTTTGTTAACCTAATAGCCTCAGTACATAAGCATGAATCAAAACCTAATCAGGAGAGACTAAAAGCTACGCAGAAAAGCTCATTGAAAACTTGGAATTTTCACTAAAAACTCAAAACTGTAAACCACTTTTTAGGTCGATTCAGGCCTCCATTCTTGTCTCAATAGCTTCCTGAAGCTTCACTGATCACACTCCAATCCGAAACATCAACCCAAACTTCAAGAATTGGTAAAACAAATTCAAACTGTACAAAGAAAAATTGATTATCGTGTTTCATATTTTAAGCATTTTTATAACATTTTGTTCATGGATTCTTATTCCTCATGAGATTCTAAAGCTAACCATCATGTTTAATTGCATTATTACGCTGTATATAAGATTTCACCATGCGTGGCTTTTAGGGTTTTCAGCGTTTTGAATTAGGGTTTTTGAGATAAGGAAAAATTGAGATTCCAGGCCACCACCATTGCAATCAGCAGACCTGGACGAAGAGATTACCATAGTCGCGATTAATTTATGAGTTGCATAGGCCTAATCGCTATTTCTTGGTAGCATGCCTAATAGAACGCCCAAAAACCGTTGCGTTTGTTCTTTGTTTTACAGGGATGGTGAAGAAGATGATGTGTTGTCAACACATGATTCGTTGATTTGAATTTCGCGCGTTTCTCTCCACTAACGCGTTGTTTCTTTTTATATTATTTGTTTGTTTGTATATTAATTGAATATGCGCTTAGCTCAGCTGGCAACGAGGATTGGTGGTGAAGGTACATGACCTGGGTTCGAGCCCCAGGTCTTACATATTTCAATATTATTTTTCCCTAATATATCCTGTGCAGCACTTGCGTTGAAGATCTTCATGCACACTCAAAAATCATCGCCCACGCGTCCAAGAGATCCAAATCAAAGGCTCAAGATTGATGAGCACGTTACACCTCCAGTCAACGCCCTGCATGTGATTCAAAAAAGGTCAACGAATCTGAATGCTATTGGGCCAGATTGCTAAGGCCATACCTCACAATTGGGGCCTGAACCCCCCCTGGTTTGCCTTCTCCATATTTTTTATATTTTATCTTTATTATTTTATTTACTTTATTATCTTAATTTAATTAAGTATTGTTTTCACAAAAATACAAAAATACATAAAAATTCAGAAAAGACAAAAAATGCAATAAATATTTTAGTTTAATATTTTCTCGTAAATAAATGCTTGGAATTTAATTAGTTTAAAATAGGTTTTAATATTAATTCTTTTCACAATAAAAATCCAAAAAATATAGACTTAGGTTTAATAAATTTTATTCCTTTTAACTTTTCCTTTTTCTTTCTAATAATATTATTTATTTTTATAATTAATTGTACATAAAAAATTAGGTTTAATTTAGGTTTCAATTTAATATTTTCACAATAAATTTAAAAGCTATTAGAATTAGGGTTTGCCTTTTAGTTCAATTTTAATTAATTCTTTTTTCATCAAATTCCTAAAAAACACAAAATACCAAAAACACTCTTCTTCTAATTCCTTATTAATTTTAATTTTTGCAAAAGGGTCCAACGCCCACGTTCGTAATTTATTTAATTCGCATATTTATTTTATATTGCTTAAATAATTATGTATCTCTCCCGAAGCTTTGTAACAATTACTTCTCGCACTTTACTTTATTTGCTTTATTTACTTTTCCGTCAAATCGGGTCCGGTTTAATTTTGGCGATGTGGACCCGCGCCATTTGTAATAGCTTTAGATTTACTTTTCCCGCAAACTTTTAACTGTTAAACAAAGCATGCAAGAATGTATGGCCAAAATAAAATCAAGCGTAGATCACAATGAACATGACAAGACAAATACAACTGAAAACGACACACGAATCGCACACACCACCCCTAGGGTACGCCTCACTGTTGCCTTGCCTCGAAAGGTGATCGTCGAGTAGAGGATGTCTTAGTAAGTCCTCATGATCCGGGAACCTGGCATGAGGGTAGCTTCTAAGGTGTCTTCCCATTGCTCTAGTGATCACCATGTCCCGAACCCTTCGAATTGACCCGAACACCTCCAACGGTGGTGCTACCTACCTCTCAATGGTGGGATGGCACTATCTTAAGGACATTTACACAGACGAATTCCTTAGGGTAGGTAGGTTCTCGTAGATACTTGCTCTCTTCAAAAACAAACAAAAATCTTTTCACACCGACACTTTTCAAAAGCTTTCAAAGCAATTTTTCAAACACTCTGACACAAGAGTCGATCTGAAACTTTCAAAGAAACTTTTTAAAACCCACAATTGAAAAGCAAACAAACCATTTTTGAAAACACAAATGAGCAAGTATCTAAGAGCCCATGGATAACCATGGATAGAAAGGGTGCTAACACCTTCCCTTTCTATAATCTACCTCCCGAACCGAGAGCAATCTCTATAAGGAATTTTTCTGTGCTTTTGTCCTTTCCATTTGGAGAAAATAAAAGACGGTGGCGACTCTTGCTTCCGCGACATTTCGCGAACCAGCGTAAAACAGTCAGTTCCAGATCCACCGATCACACTAGGTACTTTCTGCAGAAAAAGAATGGCATACAGTAGCTGCTCATTATGAGTGTGTAGCTGATCATTATGCAATGATCACATTATTACATTCTACCAAAATCAGTAAACAGGATTCTTGTTGTCATAACCAATGTTAAGACATCCTGTACTGATCTAACAGTTATGCAGTTTTATTAATTCTGAGATTTTTCAGGAATATAGTTCATACATTCCAGAACAGAATCTCACGTGGACTTTAGGTTAACTTGGCTTAACCCTAATCTGGTTGATAAAGTATTGTGACCAAGTCTTGTGGTTAACCCTAATTAACCCTAGCTATTTTCATGGAAGCCCTAACTGAAGAACAGCTGCCTATATATTCAACAGGAAGGCTGTTGGTGAAGAGAACTTTTTGACAGAAGATCAACAAGGGGCTGTATAGTTTTAACTACTGTAATCCAAGCAAGTATCATTGTGATAAGTGACTTGGAGTAGGTTTTGATTGTAAGGGTTGTGTATCACTCAAAGCATTGAAGCACGAGTATTTGTGTCACTTGATTAAAGATTTGAAGCAAGGTCAAGTTAGGTTTATGTATCACTCAAAGCTTTGAAGCACGAGTGTTTGTGTTACTTGATTAAAAGCTGTGAAGCATAATCAAGTGTATGTTCTGAAGAGTGTCTTCATAATTTCATTAGTCAATTGTTTAGTATCACTGTTGTGATTGAGGGGGAGTGAGTAGGAACTCAGGTTTAAGTTGAACTTAGATTGAAGTTGCATCGGGTAGGTCTTAAGTGAAGGAGATAAACAGGTTGGTTTATTCCTGAATTAATATCTCTTATAGTGAAATTCCTCCCTGGCATGGTAGCCCCCAGAGTAGGTGTTGTTTCACACTGAACTGGGTAAACAATTGACTGTGTTCTTTACTGCTTTTGATTTACTGTCTTATAGAAAGTCAGATACGGTGTCATAACATTCACTGTGACATTGAGTATCTGCTGCCAGAATTTCAATTGGCATCAGAGCAGGCACCCCGCCTGTCTTACTGGGTGAGATCTAGGGATATCACTTTCTGGCGCTATGGACAAAGAAGGAGTTTTTGGAAACAGACCACCCATTCTGGATGGATCAAATTATGACTACTGGAAACCTCGTATAATTGCCTTCTTAAAATCACTGGACAAAAAGGCTTGGAGAGCTGCTAACAAAGGATGGAACCATCCCACCATAACTGAAAAAGATGGGACAATCAGTCTGAAACCTGAGGAAGAATAGAGCAAAGAAGAAGATGAGTTAGCCCTGGGTAATTCCAAAGCATTAAATGCCTTGTTCAATGGAATTGATAGAAACATATTCAGACTAGTACATCAATGTGAACTGGCCAAGGAAATTTGGGACACTCTCAAAACTACCCATGAGGGCACATCCAAAGTAAAAATGTCAAGGCTTCAGATGCTGACTACCAAATTTGAGAACCTAAGGATGATGGAAGATGAAACCATTCATGAGTTTCACATGAACATCTTGGAGATTGCCAACACCTCCGGAGCATTGGGAGAAAAGATGTCAGAAGAAAAACTGGTGAGAAAGATTCTCAGATCCTTGCCTAAAAGATTTGCAATGAAGGTAACTGCTATAGAGGAAGCCCAGGATATCAGCAATTTGAAGGTGGATGAACTCATTGGGTCTCTTCAGACCTTTGAGATGGGGATCAGTGACAATGTCGACAAGAAAAACAAGAGCATATCACTTGTATCTAATACTGAAGATGAAAACAAGGAGGATGAAGAAGAAAATATTTCAGAAGCTATAGCCATGCTTGGAAGACAATTTAACAAACTCATCAAGAGAATGGATCCAAAGTCAAGGTCAAATGTTAAGAACATTCCTTCTGACATTAACAGACCTTATGACTCCAGCATAAGACCAAAGTCTGAAGAGAAGGGAAATCAAAGCAGAGGAATTCAATGCCATGGATGTGAAGGATATGGGCACATTCGAGCTGAATGTCCTACCTTTCTTAAGAAACAAAAGAAAGGAATGTCTGTTACTTGGTCTGACTGTGATTCAGAAAGTAATTCTGAAGAAGAATCTGCCAAACTAGTTACTGCACTAACTGGTATTTGTAACTCTGATAGTGACTCTAGTTATGAGGAAGTGACATTTGAAGAACTGGCTGATACCTACAAGAAATTATGTATCAGAAGTGCTGAAGTCTGTCAGCAAAATGAGAGACAAACAAAACTCATAATAAAGTTGAAGGCTGAGAAAAAGGCAGACATTGATACTATAAGTCATCTAGAAGGGGAAGTTCAAATGCTAAACTCAAAACTGGACCAGATGACCAAATCTGTCAAGATGCTGACAAATGGAACTGACAAATTGGAAGAAATCCTTCAGGTTGGACAAAATGTGGGAAACAAGTCTGGTCTATGATTTGTGGCAGCAAAGAAATCTGGTATAGACAAGAAGATCAGGCCTGATAAACAAATGTCAAAGCAGATGTCACAACATAGCACTCAACATCAAGAACAGAGAAATATGAAGAAAAAGTATCAAAGATGGAGATGTCATCATTGTGGGAGGTTTGGTCACATAAAGCCATTCTGCTTCAGATTATATGGATATCCTAATCAGAACCCAGGTGTCAAACCTAAGTCTAACAAGGTACCATATACTCCATAGTGGAAGAAAAAGGCTACTGCCCTGATAGCTCACACTTCCCTTAGAGTCTCTGCAAAGGAAGACTGGTACTTTGACAGTGGATGTTCTAAGCACATGACTGGAATCAAGAATCTTCTCAATAATGTTAAACCTCACACCACTAGTTATGTGACCTTTGGAGATGGTGCTAGAGGAGAAATCAAAGGAGTTGGAAACTTGGACTGCCCTGGAGTTCCAAATCTAAATGAAGTATTGCTGGTAAAAGGCTTGACTGCTAATCTCATAAGTATCAGCCAATTATGCGACCTAGGATTCAAGGTCAACTTCTCCAAATCTGAATGTCTTGTAACTAATGAGAAACAAGAAGTTGTAATGAAAGGAGTCAGATCTAAAGACAACTGCTATTTGTGGGAGCCTGAGAACACTAATTACTCTACTGTGTGTTCTATTGCCAAAGAAGAAAAAGAAGTGAAAATGTGGCACCAAAAACTTGGTCATCTACATCTAAGAGGAATGAAAAGGATTATATCCATGGAGGCAGTCAGAGGGATTCCAAGACTGCAAATTGATGAAGGGAGAGTCTGTGGTGAATGTCAGGTTGGTAAGCAGACTAGGATGTCACATCCAAAGTCAAGACATCTGACCACCTCTAAGGTTCTAAAACTTCTACATATGGATCTGATGGGACCAATGCAGGTGGAAAGTCTTGGTGGAAAAAGATATGCCTATGTTGTTGTGGATGATTTTTCCAGATTCACCTGGATTAACTTCATTAGGGAAAAATCTGATGTATTTGAAGTTTTTAAAGAACTGTGCAAAAGAATTCAAAGAGAAAAAGAAGGGTGCATTGTCAAAATCAGAAGTGATCATGGCAAGGAATTTGAAAACAGTAAGTTTAATGAGTTCTGTTCCTCAGAAGGAATTAATCATGAATTCTCTTCACCTATAACTCCTCAACAAAATGGAGTTGTAGAAAGGAAAAACAGGACCATACATGAATCTTCCAGAGCAATGATACATTCCAAAAGACTTCCTATTCATTTTTGGGCTGAAGCTATGAATACAGCCTGTTATGTCCATAACAGGGTCACCTTGAGAAAGGGAACCTCATCCACCATTTATGAACTCTGGAAAGGAAGAAAGCCAACAGTCAAGTACTTCCATGTATTTGGTAGCAAATGCTATATTCTGGCAGATTGTGAACAAAGGAGAAAGCTGGACCCTAAAAGTGATGAAGGAATATTTCTAGGATACTCCACCAACAGCAAAGCTTATAGGGTATTCAATTCCAGGACCAAAGTCATGATGGAATCAATAAATGTCATAGTTGATGATTATCATGAGGAAACAAATGTCCCTTGTAATGTTGAGACATTCTTTGAGACTTCAACTCAACAGAATGATCTACCTAACACTACTGCATCAGACTCTGAATCAAAGGAAGCTAACAAAAACCCTTCCATCAGAATTCAGAAAGATCATCCTAAAGAACTCATCATAGGAGATCCTAACAGTTGAGTCATTACAAGATCTAGAGAAATCATCTCAAACTCTTGCTTTGTGTCTAAAATTGAACCAAGAAATGTTAATGAGGCTTTAACTGATGAATACTGGATTGGAGCAATGCAAGATGAATTGAACCAATTCAAGCAACATGAAGTATGGGAGTTAGTTCCTAGACCAGAAGGAACAAACATCATTGGCACAAAATGGATCTACAAGAACAAATCAGATGCTGAAGGAGTTGTCACCAGGAATAAGGCAAGACTTGTTGCTCAAGGATACACTCAAGTTGAAGGGGTTGATTTTGATGAGACCTTTGCACCTGTAGCCAAACTGGAATCAATCAGACTCCTATTGGGAATTGCTTGTCTCCTGAAGTTCAAGTTATTTCAGATGGATGTAAAAAGTGCCTTCTTAAATGGGTACTTAAATGAGGAAGTTTATGTGGAACAACCTAAAGGATTTGTGGATCCAAACTACCCTGATCATGTCTACAAATTGAAGAAAGCTTTATATGGCCTGAAACAAGCTCCTAGAGCATGGTATGACAGGTTGACAAAATTTCTCTCTGACAAAGGATACAGAAAAGGAGGCTTGGATAAAACCCTTTTTGTCAAAAATGAAGGAGGAAAGATAATGGTAGCTCAAATCTATGTTGATGACATAGTGTTTGGGGGAATGTCAGATAAAATGGTTAAACATTTTGCTGACCAGATGCAGGCTGAATTCGAAATGAGCCTCATGGGAGAATTGACCTACTTTCTTGGACTGCAAGTCACACACATGGAAGACTCAATTTTTCTGTCTCAAAGCAAGTATGCAAAGAACATTGTCAAGAAGTTTGGAATGGAGAATTCCAGTCACAAAAGGACTCTTGTACCTACTCATTTAAAGCTATCCAAAGATTCAAGTGGGGTTAAGGTGGACCAAAGCCTGTACAGAAGCATGATAGGAAGTCTGCTATACTTAACAGCCAGCAGACCTGACATTTCTTTTGCAGTTGGAGTATGTGCAAGATACCAAGCTGATCCCAAATTCAGTCATATCAACCAAGTGAAGAGAATTTTGAAGTATGTAAGTGGAACTTACAACTATGGCTTGTTGTACTCTCATGTTTGTGAACCAACTCTGACTGGTTACTGTGATGCTGATTGGGCTGGAAGTGTTGATGATAGAAAAAGCACCTCTGGAGGATGTTTCTTCTTAGGAAATAATTTGGTCTCCTGGTTCAGCAAGAAACAGAACTGTGTGTCTCTCTCTACTGCTGAAGCTGAATACATAGCAGCTGGTAGTAGCTGTTCTGCAATGATCTGGATGAAACAGATGCTTACTGAGTATAATGTCACACAAGATGTTATGACATTGTACTGTGACAATCTGAGTACAATCAACATTTCCAAGAATCCTATTCAGCATAGCAGGACCAAGCATATTGACATTAGACATCACTTTATCAGAGATCTTGTAGAGGAGAAGACGATTAAACTGGAACATGTTGCCACTGAACTACAACTAGCTGACATTTTTACCAAGGCACTTGATGCAAATCAATTTAAAAATTTGAGGGGCAAGTTGGGTACTTGCCAACATGAGGAAATGTAGCAATTAATTTTGCTTAAAACAAGGGATGAAGGAGATTTTTGTGTTAAGTCTATTTTGATTGGGTTAATCATATGTTTCCCTATTATTAAGAAGTTGAAAAGACACTCATTTACCTCCTTCCTCTCTCGGCCTTGCAACAATCTCCATTCTCTCAATCAAAGAATTCACTCTCGTTGTTACTGGTTTTCTAAGACTCTCAACATGTCTCAACTATCCATGACATCATCCTCTTCAAAGACGACTGTTTCTTCCGCATCCTCTGATCGAGAACCTAGGGCAATCACAACCTGCATGGATTATGATGTTCTGGAGATTACTCCTCTTAGAGAACTGGCAGCTAACCCCTCTATGGTTAAAAAGCTGAGAACAAGGCATGCAGGAAGGTCTCAAGCTCATTCATCTGGTAATCCCTCTCAACCATCATCTTCTGTTCCCTCAGAAATAGCAAATAGGGAAGGCTCAGCTTATGTTCATCAAGAAATAGCTAGACTTGTTACAAGAATTCCGAATGAGAACCACTCGGTACCTGGCATTTTTGTTCCTTTAAATCAAGAATCTGCTAGTCCAAATGTTGAAATGAATCCAGATGTTACTAAGAATGTTGAGACACCGGATGACAACATTCATAAATCATCTGAAAATCTTGATGATCTCCATAACCCTTCAGAGAAGGATGTTGAACCCCCGGTTATTGATGTGGATGAAGAATACTCTGACAATGACCTAATTGCAAATATCAACCCTAGCATAGCTAGAATAATGATGAACAGAAAAGGAAAGCAGGATGCTGCAAAATGTCTGACCAAAGAGAAGACTGCTGATGTTGTTCATAAGAAAACCAGGTCTGAAGACAAGACCGGTGTAGAAACTGTGAAGACTGGATTGTCCAAAGGGAAGGTGAAAACCCGAGTACCTGCTGTTAGTCTCTCAAAGCCTGTGAGACAACCAATAGCAAAGAAAAGGAAAGAGCCTGAACCTTCTGATTCTGATGAGGAATCAGAATTTGAAGTTGATGCTGAAGACATTCCTCTCAGAAGAAAACTCCCATCAAGCAAAATGGCTAAAGTTCCTGAAGTCCCCACTGACAACATTTCTTTTCACCACCCTGAAAATGCTAATAGATGGAAGTATGTTTGTTTGAAAAGAATAGCCCTGGAAAGAGAACTGAACAATGGTGCCATGGAATGTAAGGAGATCATGGACGTAATCAAAACTGCTGGTCTAATGAATACTGTGGTAAAGTTTACCAACTGCTATGAAAATCTTGTCAAAGAATTCATAGTGAATTTATCTGATGGATGTGTTGATGGAAGGTCAGCTGAATTTAAGTGTGTCTATGTGAGAGGAAGAAGGGTAAATTTCTCTCCCTCTGAAATAAACAAATTCCTAGGAAGACCAGATGAGGCTTGCCCTGAACTAGAGGTTACTGACAACCAAGTATACCAAACCATCACTGCAAATCAAGTCAAGAGCTGGCCCTTAAAAGGCAAGCTGAATGCAAGCAAGCTAAGCATGAAATTTGCCATCCTGCACAAGATTGGTGCAGCCAACTGGGTTCCCACCAACCATAAATCAACCATCTCCACAGGATTGGGAAGATTCATTTATGCTGTTGGAACTAGGACAGAATTTGACTATGGCAGGTATATCTTTGATCAAACTTTAAAACATGCTGGAAGCTATGCTGTTAAAGGCCCTATTGCCTTTCCCTCCCTCCTATGTGGTATTGTCCTTGCTCAGTATCCTGACATTCTAGTTGAAAAATATACTGTATGCAAAAGAGCCCCTGCTCTTGGGTTGCACTATAAGCTATTTCAGGGAACTCATGTTCCTGACATTGTCATGACATCAGCTGAGACATCAACTGTCAAAACTCAGTCCAAGAAGTCTAATGTTATAGCTGTGCTGAAGGAAACCTGCAAAGAGCTGGAGACAAGGAAAATGACTCTTGAGAACCTAATTGCTAGACTAGAACATGAGGAGACTGAAGGACAAAGAAGGGAAGAAGATGCTGCTGAAGATCAACTTAATGCTGAAGATAGTGCCTCCTCTGAAGATGACAGTGCTTGAAGATCAGTGGAGTTGTCAAGCTTGCTGCTGGTACCAGTTGCTGCAAGTGATTTCAGATTTTTTTTGTTTTATTATTCATTTTGGATGACTGTATAACCTAAAAGTACATGTATCTTTGGCCTATTTATGGCTAAAGAGGGGGAGAAGATTTTGTGTTAATTATACTTGGTAGACATTATTTTTCTGCAGACATATTATTTCTGCTGCTCTTTAATCTCTGATTGTCTAGGGGTTTTAGCCAAAAATTTGCCAAAGGGGGAGTTTGTAAGTGTTGGGTTATTGGCATGTATTTTTGGTAAAACCAGGTGTGTGAATGTCATGACTGATGTCATAACATTCTGGGTTACTAGGTACTTTCTGCAGAAAAAGAATGACATACAATAGCTGCTCATTATGAGTGTGTAGCTGATCATTATGCAATGATCACATTTATTACATTCTACCAAAATCAGTAAACAAGATTCTTGTTGTCATAACCAATGTTAAGATATCCTGTACTGATCTAACAGTTATGCAGTTTTATTAATTCTGAAAATTTTCAGGAATATGGTTCAGACATTCCAGAACAGAATCTCACGTGGACTTTAGGTTAACTTGGCTTAACCCTAATCTGGTTGATAAAGTCTTGTGACCAAGTCTTGTGGTTAACCCTAATTAACCCTAGCTATTTTCGTGGAAGCCCTAACTGAAGAACAACTGCCTATATATTCAACAGGAAGGCTGTTGATGAAGAGAACTTTTTGACAGAAGATCAACAAGGGGCTGTATAGTTTTAACTACTGTAATCCAAACAAGTATCATTGTGATAAGTGACTTGGAGTAGGTTTTGATTGTAAGGGTTGTGTATCACTCAAAGCTTTGAAGCACGAGTGTTTGTGTCACTTGATTAAAGCTTTGAAGCAAGGTCAAGTTAGGTTTATGTATCACTCAAAGCTTTGAAGCACGAGTGTTTGTGTTACTTGATTAAAAGCTGTGAAGCATAATCAAGTGTATGTTCTGAAGAGTGTCTTCATAATTTCATTAGTCAATTGTTTAGTATCACTACTGTGATTGAGGGGGAGTGAGTAGGAACTCAGGTTTAAGTTGAACTTAGATTGAAGTTGCATTGGGTATGTCTTAAGTAAAGGAGATAAACTGGTTGGTTTATTCCTGAATTAATATCTCTTATAGTGAATTTCCTCCCTGGCTTGGTAGCCCCCAGAGTAGGTGTTGTTTCACACTGAACTGGGTAAACAATTGACTGTGTTCTTTACTGCTTTTGATTTACTGTCTTATAGAAAGTCAGATACGGTGTCATAACATTCACTGTGACATTGAGTATCTGCTGCCAGAATTTCATATTGGATAAAAGAAAAGTCGGTGGCGACTCTTGCTATCCACAACAATTGCAATCAAATGCAAAACAATCAAGTCAGTTCTCCCACCGTATTACAATACGCATTACTTTCTTAACTATCATCTTATCCGTTAGGGTTTCACCACATTCCTTCATGAGATGGATGAGATTCTGCACCTTCGATACATAATCTATAATCTTTTCATCTTCTCCCATATACAATAATTCTTATTGTCGTTGTAAAGTCTGCAATTTAATGACTTTGACTTTTTTACCTCCTTCATAGTACTTGACAAAAATATCTCATACCTTCTTCGCTGATTCAACATGAGAGGTCTTGTCGAAATTCGCTGAATCTACCACTGATTGAATGCAATATGCAGTCTTGCAATCTTTCTTCTTCTCCTCCTTGTATGTAGCTTTCTATACGTCAGTTGCATCTTGAGCAAGCTCAGGAACTCCGTTTTCGACCACTTCCAGGGTTTCATGAAAACTGAAGAATGACTTCATCTGCTTGTTCCATCGATTTCAATTTTTACCGTCAAGAATTGGAAGAGAATTCAGAATGTCATTAGTACGAGTCATCTTTGCAGCGATTGATTCACGTTTCTTGGAAACAAGACCACCAATGTGAAGTTCTTGAAAACACAATCAAAAACACGAACCAGAAGTTTTAGATACCAATTTATTAGTGCGTGATGTATTTTCAGTGAGAGGAGAAAGAGAGAGAGAGAGAGTAAAGAAATAATGATTGATATTATTGAATGATAAAACTGAATTATATTATATCTTATTTATATACAATTAACTAACTTATATACTAAGTAACAAATTCTAACCCTAATTTATTTTGGATGTGAGCTACACAACTTAGATTATGTCACAACAAAATTGACATTTTTGAAAAATTGTAGGAATATGAAAATAGGTGTAGGGTATAAGGCAAAGTTTTAGAGAGTTTTCTATTTTACTTTTTCAAAGCCCATATACATACTTGTTTTGTTTAAGTTTGGTTGTGTTACAATATAAAACCAGACGAAAGTCTCTGAGATTCATACGATATTTATTTTAATTTCAATTTGGTTTTATGATTGTTGCTTCACAATGGTGAATCCTCCTTTTTTCACATGAGAGGTTTTCAGGTTTCCCGAAGCATAAATTAAACCAAAAGAAACCAGTCTCAAACAACCTAGTGTAATTTATTTTAACTACACTGTGTTACCTGTCTACTGGTACATTTCATTTTATTTACACCTCTCTAATTAACCTTGAAATTTTATTTACAAATCAATATTAATATTTCTAACCATTAATACTTGTCTATAACAAATGATAATGATAAGTAGATATCAATATCAATTCACACCCTTGAAATTTAAATGCTTAAGATAATACAACACATAAATTCTGTACATGTGAATTTCTGTAGTTATTATTTAAAGATGCGATGTTATTTATTCACCCATAGTGATTATTCATTCGTTGCAGCAACGATACATGTAGAATTTTTCCATTGGTTCACCACATTCAGCACACACAATCTTATCTGGAACTGTGCCATCAACTCCTGGCAGTATCAACCTATTACAATGGTGTGGCTGTTGGATTCCTTGTATATACTCATCCATAGCAGGCAAAACTCCTTCATCATTCACATTATCCTTCCATTCATCAAACTCATTAATGCACTTCAGAAACGAGTCTCCTTTGCCTTGTGTCATTTTTATTGTTCCTTGACTTATTACACCCCAACCTTGATCACTGCTATCATAGCTTAAGATTCTCATTATTTCCATCATTATTTGATCATTCTCCACTGTCTTGTTTTGTTGTAACTTCGAGTGCCACATGCTTTCTAGCCTAACCCAGAAGAACCAAATTATCGTTGGGTCGGCTAGGATGTTGCTTAGGTTTTCTTCATATATGGTCTTGTTGATTTTTCTAACTTTTTGTCCAGGGTTGTTTTTTCCTACATACATCATTTCGAGTGGAATTCGTAGAGTTTTTGCCATGGATTTTGCCGCGCTTGTGAATTTACGGATCCAATCCATATCATCCCCTCCATACAAACATATGTATTTGCCTGCTGATACCTGAAACAAGTCAGCATTCAACATTGATGATCATAGCATAAAACATTGATCATATGCATATATAGAGAATGAAAAAACCTAGGTCTAACCCAATCAACAAGCAACGGATCGATTGTATCGGCCAATAGTGCAAGTCCCCATGTTTCTTCTTTCCAAAGAGCTTCCTCCCTTAAGCTTGAGAAAGGATAAGCCATGCTTCCCCAAATCCACATCATATGTATTGCATTCATGTTCACAAGCTTCCCTTGTGGATCCAACACCACAAGCATTGGCTTTGTGTTGAAAAGCCATATCTCTTTAATGTACCTAATGGTTGCTGCCTCTAGAAGTGAAGGGTCATAAACTGAGTACCATGACATCATTGATTGCAGCCTCTCGAACTTCTGCTTTGTTTTGATCCACGCAGTTCCCTTTTCCACAACCGGAATCCAAACGAGTTCGTATTGACTCTCTATCCTCGTTGAATCTTGGCGTGATTCTTGATACATTTGTTCAAAAATCACTAGCTCTTGATCAGATACATGATGGAGGTCTGTTATGTAGAGCAACACAATTTTCTTCCTCAATACCTCAATGCTAACCTGAAAACAGATAAAATGCCTTGAGTTGAACAGAAAAATGATTCTGAACTATAGATTAATTGACTCTATCCATATATACTATGTGTTAAATGAAGAAATAACAGATTCTATGCTAACCCTTTGTTTGGTAGAACCATCAAACAGTGGCAATGGATCACCCTTGCAGTGAATCAAAGCTTTGAGAACCTTAATGTTATCTTGGTGTGATGTCTCAAAAAGGTGATGAAGTGTTTCAAACACTTCTTTCTGTTTGTTGTCATCTGCATCATAACACAGTATTCCGAAGCATATAGATTTAAAGAAATTTTATCTAAAGAAAAGTATCTCCGTGATTAACACACGCGTAGAATTACTAAAAGGAGTAGCTAGATCGATTACATTACCTAAATGTTGACGACAAATTGTGAGAAGCTTTTGAAGGTGACCTTTCATGTTTTCTAGCTTATGAGTCAAACTTGAAAGCTCCCACGTCTCAATTGTTGATGTCATATATCTAAAATCAACACAAGATAGTTAAAGTTATATAATAAGCGCTCATGTTATATGCGCTTAGTTAAAATGTTTATCCAGACAGACCCGTGATCACTAAATTAGAAATTAAGGAGAGTTATTAAGATATAGATATACCCTTGACCCAAGCCAATAATGCCTAAAATATGTGATGCACATGCCACAATACTCCTAATGGTCCAATAAACAGCACTAGGAATAAGAGTAGAAGCAGTCAATGTTTCAGGTGCTTCATGATCAATATACTCAGAAGGAAGCTCATGAAACTCAACAATGCAATTAGCAACATCCAACATTGCCTTGAGAAGTTTATTGACAGGTTCAAATTTA
This sequence comes from Vicia faba, assembly GCA_948472305.1. Lineage (NCBI taxonomy): Eukaryota > Viridiplantae > Streptophyta > Magnoliopsida > Fabales > Fabaceae > Vicia > Vicia faba. Next base: position 1,136,610,835 of record OX451741.1, read on the forward strand.
GGTCCTAAATCATCAACTTGATTCAGAGTTTCATGAATATGCTTCAACAATGCAACTGACTTAGCAAGACGGTTAGTGGCGTAAAGCTGAGCCACAAGCCAAAATTCTCCTAAGTTGGCTGCAAATGCTGCTAATGCTATCACCACTTTGGCATTCCATGAATAGCTTGATAGCATTCCAAGTATTCCTATGGTTGTTGCATGAGCATCTCCTCCACTCATCAAACACTTGCAAGATATCTAACACAAGTATGCATCAAAAGATTAATAACTTGATTTTGAAGTATTTGGTTTTAGGAAAATAGTCCTAAATATTCATGCTAATGCACGGAGACGGGAGAAAACCTCGCACGAAATTTTGTTAATTGTGTGATATGAAATCTCCAGCATTTCAAATAAGTCAGATTCCTTGGTATTATTATCCTTCATGTCCTGAACAAAATCGGTTAGTTAACAACGGAAATGCGAAATGGTACTAGGTTAATATATACATACATACACACACCTGAACAAAGTCGGGGGTAAGAGAAGCCGCGCGAAGAAAAATGTCTTGAACAACCTTAAGCAGAGGTCTAGCATCAACATATTCTTCAATAGGAGCATGAGTTGCGCGAATCTGTTTCGTCATAACCGTGTCATCTGAAGCCGAAAAAATATGGCGGGTAGCTCTAGATTGCATCTTTAGGGGCACCATTTGCATCTCTTTGAACAGATAACAATGCTTAAGATCACTGGTTCAATTAGTGTTAGTTATCTTTTCTATGCAGAATGCAATATATAGTTTAATACATTGAAGCCAAATTCTGTTGAATTTCTACCTTGCTTGTGTTTGGGTCCAAACAATAAATAAAAATTATCAGTATTCAAATTTAATTTCTTAAAAGAGGCATCATGACATAATAGTTATTGCAAGAAAGGTATAAATAAAATGTTTGCAACTTTTGTGATGTGAAAGAATCATTACTATATAACACACGTGTCATTACTATATATGATATTTTTATGTCATGTTTTTCCTTTATCATAAGACAAATTACAAGGTAGATATTCCTCTGCTACCTTTTTAGTCCACCATGTTATGATAGGAAAACTCACACATGCTCACAATATTCAACGTGAAGAAGATGAAAATGGAGGGAATTCTCAAATATTGACCAAAGGATGATATTGTTTATATACAAGAGGAGGTTGTTATGAACTAGTTACTTAGCATACAAGTAAACCTCCTAACTAACTATAAACTGAATTCTAACCAACTATAACTACTTCTTAACCAACTTTGGAATAAGTTAATGGCCTCCCACAAATTGAACTTCGGTAAATATTTAACAAGTGCAAGTTGGATATGAGCGTGTTGAATGATTTTGGAAGTAAAGGTTTAGTGAAGAAATCAACTATGGTCGAAAATTTAGACTAACAAATTATTCCTGGAAAATATTACTTTCGACTACATAGAGATAATGGTGTTTTTGAATTTTCTTAACACTATGTCAACTATTGTGCTGATGTCATGGTCATCATTACCACTTTATCAAAACGTCAGTTCGAGACGTGCAAAACCAAAAAAGTTCATTATGACTCTAATTTTCAAGGAAGACGTAGGTCACGCAAATCAACCGCCTGATTCGTCCTCTAGGCCAGTAACATGTGTCCCACGATCAACGCCATTTGTCAAAAATTGAAATTGAAGAGTTTCTCTTTTCCCCTCTATAAATACTCTTTCTCTTCATTTTTTCTTCTTTTTTCCTTTCATCTTCTGATTTTCTCCAACAGAAGACCTTTTGAATTTGTACCTTCTAAAAACACAAAAAACCCTTTTTCTGAGAATTGGTCTTCCTTTTCAACGATGGTTGCTTCAAAGCCAAAGAGCTCAAAGGAGTCTAAAGGTTTCAAGGACTCTCTATCTTTTGTTACCAGACTCATAAATCCAATCATTGTTGGGGATCAAGAATATGTTCCGGAACTTTTAATGCAAGAGGAAAAACTTCGTATTTACAAATCTTAGGTATTGATTCCTTTCTCTATTTCTGGTGAAGTTCATGCGCTTATGGGTCTACTACCTGACCCTAAAGCAAATGCTGATAAACTAAAGGAGTTTTTTTCCTTCCTACCATCGTACTAGACTCATAGCTAGCTTGAAAAAACTTATTGCTGATACAAAAAATATTAGTGAAAAACCTTTTGCTGAAGCAAAAGGTACTAGAAATAAACCCATTGCTAACTCAAACAATATCATCATACAATATATATACCACATATCATCATGCTTCACCTATCATACTCACGCTTCCATATCATCAAAACACATCATCATCATATCATCAAATCAACAATCATCACCAAGGCATCATTAAGTCACACATTATAAAAACATCACTTAATAAATCATTATGCAATATAACATATAATGCAACGCAACATCATTGACTCATGCATAATGTACAAAACTTCACAAATGACTAAGTCACCTTTCTTCAAAGATCCCCACTGTTGTACCCCAAAATTTGCCCTCGTATTTTTCCACAAGAGATCACAGCTTCGGGCTTTTCCTGATTTTTTCAGATTGACGTTTTGATCAGGCGAACGCTTCTTTGGCATTTAATCAAGAATCAGGGTTTTCGTGCGCGCATTCTCAGAAAGGATTAATTCTACAGTGCTTTTCAAGTTATTCTGAGATATGGACTGAGGCATTTGATTTGAGTCTGCAGTGTTTGGATTTAATCAGTAAAAGGAAAGGACATTTGGGCAGTTGTTGTGATTGACTGTGCATTGCTTTGGATCTTTGAAACGCCGGGTTTATTATTGATTGACCACAATATTTATTAATTGTTTATTTATTCTAAGTTAGGATAATTGGGATTTATTTTCATTTATTATAATTTAAGAATTTATAAGTAATTAAATAAACAGCTGGAAAAAGAGTTAACTGATCAAAATGGATTTTTATTCATCTTTAATTATTTGTTACAATTGTTATTTAAATACAGTATTTATTTACAAAGTATTTATAATAATAATGGTTACAATGATTAAAATTGAAGTAAACTATGTCCTAAATTTCCTAATCTTCATTCTTCTATCCAATGCTCCTTTGCTCAATTATCTTTACCTGCAAAAACAAAGAAAAGAAAAAAGTCAAAAGCAGATAAAATTAAAAAGACAGACAGATAAAAAAATGGATTCATCATTAAAAGCAGCTGGCCAGAATCAGATTGCCCTCTCTGCAAATCACGAGATTTCTCCCGGTTCACAAAGAGGGATGGAAAATGCTTGGAAAAGAAAAAGACATGAAATGCACAAAAGTTGTAATTGCACAATTTCAAAAATGGTCAAAAAGCTGCATAGTTCATAAAATGCCAAATAAAATCCAAAGGCAAACTGAACTGAACTGAACTAGAACTACAAAGTTCCAATTTCAAACTTTCCACAAGATATCCAAAAAGCTGTCCAAAAAGATATCAAGATATCAAAGTACAAAATGCTGTCACAAAGAAGCATAAAATCTGGAAGAAGAGATAAAGTATGCAGAGTAAACCAATATTGCAAGCAATGTTCAAATCACATCACTTTCCAAAGGCCAGCTAACTTTTCAGAACATAGGACAAACATAAACAATATAAAATTGATGTCTAGTCTGTCAAGAGAGAGAAGAGAAAAAAGGAGAAAGGACTTACAGGCTTAGGCTTGAAGAAGAAATATATAAAACAAAACTGTTATCAACACAGTATAGCAGGCAGAGATATCAAAAAAGATAAAGATCCTCCAAACTGTAACATAAACACAACAGAACTGTCTCCAACACATAACCAAAAACACAAACTCAGAAAGAACACATAGAGCTGCCTCCAAAACCTCAAAAGGCCTTTCAAACAAAAGCTTTGAACCTGCTTCAACAGCAAGCCAAGGCCCAGATCTGTCCAGCCTAAAACCTGTGTCACAACCTCCATACAAACTGTCAAGCCTTAAACAGCTCAACCTGCAAAAACCAGTAAAGCACCAAAGCCTTATCTGATTCAAATATTCAAAACCTTTCAAACTGCTTCAACCAACACATAACAAAAAGCCTAACCTGCATTCAAAGAGCTCTAAGCCTAAATCTGCATTAAAGATTCAAACACAAACTGAAGCCCAAGTATCAAAGCCTCTAAAGCCTGAAGCATCCAACCAAATCCAACCTGCCTCTAAACTGTCTAAGACCAAAAGCCTGAAGCCTAAACCATACAAGCCTTAACCATCAAAATAACATGAAAACCTGAACTGTCTAGCCCCAAACTGAAGCCTAACCAACAGGCCGCTCTCAGAACATCAATGGTTCATCACTGAGCAAATCAACCACTCGTCCAAAACCAAAAATCATCAAGGCAACTCAGCAACTCAGAAGGCAACCAAACATATCAAACATTCAGGGAAATTCAGAGTAAGGCAACATAAACCCTCAGAACGTTGTCATCACTGGGTTAACATACAGGGGCAAGCATTAATATCAGCATACAAAAGCGAGGCAATTAGAGAAGAAGAGAGGCAACTGTCAAAACGCACTCAGATATTTCAAGCATCAAGGCCATCATACAGAAGCGAGGCAAATAGAGAAGAAGAAAAGAAGGAAGTCAAACTAGGTTTTCAGTTTTGTTCATCACGAAACCTGAAGAAGCAAAGCGAAGATACCAGGGTTCCAAGCTAGCTTCCATCATCACCGAGCCTCCGCTCTGGCCGCCACAGCCCCTCCCAATCCTCTCCTCCATCTCCAGAAGACAAAGGTAGTATAACTTCTTTTCTTTCCTTTCATACACCTCAACAGAAACAACAATAACAACACATAATATCAGAATCCAAAACGAAACTAAGACATGCAAAGGGAATTGATATAGACCTTAAAACATAGGGACATAAATCGCTACCTCGTAAGCATCGCCTGAGCGGTCCACTGAGGGAGAAGGAGGGACGATGGCGCCGGTGGCCATGGGCGAAGGCTGAGCTGTATTCAGTAAGCTTTGGCGAAATGAACAAAATGAAGACGAAGACGAACGACGACGGCGCCTCTGTGTTCAAACAAACCCTAACATCCAAATGACATAAAACATTGCAACCCTAAACGAAAAGATCAAACTTGCACAATGGGCCTTGCCCTTTTCCAGTAGCCTAATCCCATTAAACGCGCACCTCCCTTTTGTTGTTTCTCAGTGAGTTTTGGTTGGGCCCATAATCCACCCTTAAGCCCATTCCTTTTTTATACATAACTTAACTTCTTTTTTTTCTCTTAATAATAATATTACTAACACTTTTCATTAATACTAAATTACATTAATACATAAAATTAAAACATTTTCTTTTTCTTTTCTTAAAATCTTTTCTTTGTACATAAAATACTAAATACAAATACACTAACATTAATACATAAAGACAATAAAATACATAAAACATTTTCTTTTTCTCAAACTTAAAACTTCTTTCTTTTAAATTAAAACTCTTGTATTAAAACACATTAATTTGTAAATACATAAGAAATACTTTTCTTTAATATAAGACATTAATATATAGAATTTGAATATTTTCTTTTCTTAAAATATTTTATTCTTGTACATTAAAACATTTCCATTTCTTTTCTTAAAATAGTTTGTACATAAAGACAAAAATACAAGAATACAAAAACAAAATAAATAGACAAAACACTTAATTCCTCATTAAGATAACATTCCACCACTTGTAAATAAATCATACACTTACACATTTACAATACACAAATACATTGATGCATTTACACTTGATTATCTTGTGCATTTGATACATATTACATTTGCGCAATTCGATTTGGTTGTAATTATTTGGACACTACTCTCCTTAAAATCTCACCCCCATTTGTAAATTTGTACCCCCACTCCCGGATACTTATTTGTAATAGCGTAGACTTTAAATTCTCGCAATTTACCGCTTTCAAATATACCATGGTTAGACCTAGGGTTTGTATGTACATAAAATCAAACGCTAGATAACCTAATACAAGACAAATACATGAAATCAATACACAATCACACTTGCACCCCTAGGGTAATCCCACTCGTTGCCTTCCAAAATGGGCCATGCTTGCACGTTGAGTATCTTTGGCAAAATAAAACGAATCAAATGATCATAGTCCCTCGATGACGCTTTCGAAAGTTGCCTAATCAAAATGATCAAGTCCCTTCAAGCAAATTGCCAAAGACACTTGGCACCATTGCATTCATGGTCCATACGATGACCCGCGCCTGTCCCGTTAACATCCTAACGCAAGATTGTCCACCAAATACAATGGTGGAACAAAATTGTTAAAAGGGTTAAAACATGAGAAAAAACCTTTGAGTATATTTAGGGGTAGACCAACTCTTAGTTACTTGAACAACTTGCAAAACACGCTTGCCTACTTTTCAAAACCACACTCCACAAACACTTTCAAAAACAAACTTCCAAAAACATTTGAAACATCTTTTCGAAAAGATACACACCTTTGTAAAACATTCGAGTAAAGAATTGTTACAACGATTGCCGAGACGAAGGCATCTTTTTCAAAACATTTTCAAACACACACACACCACAATTTCAAGCAATTGAAAATCAAGGCAAGTGATCTAAAACCAAGTAACTAAGAGCCCATGGATAACCATGGATGAAAAGGGTGCTAATACCTTCCCTTTTCATAATCTACCCCCCGAACCCACGAAACATCTCAAAAGGTTTTTCCTGTGCTTTTTAACCTTTCCTTTAGGATAAAATAAAAAGTCGGTGGCGACTCTTGCTAAACCGAACAAGTGCGAATACAAACGCAAAACCTCAAGTCAGTTCTCCCACCGTATCACACCCACCATAAGATCGATTCTCACTTGAAACCGAAGCAATTCATAAAAATGCACTCAATCTACACCATGGGATTGAGGCCATCACTAGACTAATGTCCTAAAAATCATCATTAGACAAACGTCTTATCATCACTGGGTGAACTCCTTAACATATGCAATAAATACATGATGTGTAACAATATAATACATATGACCACTGCTAGTCAAAATACATCATCATTCATGAACTCATCATAATATCATCACATACATCGTAATACATAAGGAATCATCATAACAACATCAATACATCATACAAATAAACATCATGTTACACCAATCGCATAATCACGTTGATTCATCAGAGTATCATCACAGTTCATCATTTAAGGGTCTAGTTAAATCCTAGCAAGGTACTAGAAATGAACATCTTCTCACTCCTTTTATTCTACCTAATTATAGTTCATCGCATTAGCTATCCAACACTTTGAATAACGTGTAACAGCCTCTAAACCCGACAGAAATATATAGCATAATCAGAGTAAATTAACATGCAAATCACAAGAGGGTGTCACATTTGCTTCTTGACAAACAACAACATACACTACATATTAGTCATAACCATAACATGCATTTAAAATCATATTCCATACACTAACACAAATGCATCTCGCAACGGAATAATTCTTAACTCAAAAAAATACTAATCATGATTGAAATCCTATACTGACAATCATCACATAAATCTTAGGCACTAAAGGCCACAATCACATACATCTTAATCAAACATAAAATAATTCATAGAATATAACAACATCTCTCACATAAACATGAATATCATAAAAATAACATGAATCCAAACGTTCCTCGTGTTACATAGACCAAAGAAATGACTCACCACCTAAGAAAACAGATAAATAGGAACTAGCTCTTCCATATAATCCTCACTAGGAGCGCACTAACTTCGGTATCAGAACAATATCGTATAAAAACATCATTCCAACAGAAGAGTGAGAATTCACATCATTATAGAAATATATAATAATAAATAATTCATATCAAACATACATCAATTGAATTCATCACATTTCACATAATTATGTAACCAACATATTCCAACATAATTCACATGATTACATATACAACATTGCTCAATAATTCATTATTTAAAGATAATCAATCACAAATACCACATATGTAACATTCACACCAATATCACATAATGCACGCCAATTCAAAATTTCCACATCAACACATGTGACTCCAATTGAACTCAATGCAATATGCATGTGGTACCAAATGTTATCCTTACCAGTCATGTCGGATCATCATCTCCAAGACAGATAACCACGAATAAAAAGCTCGATTCAACCTTAAGCTTTCAAACCCCTCAGCGTTAGGTTTGGGACAAATCACTAATTCCCACAAAATTACCAAACATTGCCTCTTGACACAAATGATACATGTGCAATCTCAATATAAATATGCAATTAAGACCATCTCCATATCTTAATCATACAAACATATTTCACATAATTCAATACATTTGAATTATCTTCACCAAATTGCACAACATACATCAATCATGTCATCAATCACATACAATGAATTCTCATAGCACTCATCAAATCATCAAATCATTATAACACGTATAAAACAAGTCCAAACCATGTTATATTCAATCAACATCAATTCCCAATAATTACATGCACAAAATCAAGTAATCATTTTCTCATCAAAAGTCATCTAAAACCAATCCAAAACACATCGAATAAATTATTAAAATTCATGTAAATCAATGATAAATCATAACATACAAGACCCCTATTCAATCAAACAAAATAAAATAGTTTTGCTCTCAGGCAACCACACTAAGCACCCTCACGAAAAACCAGAAAAATCTGCTTACAGACAGTTTTGTCTTGTTACAAATTTCTCACCCAAAATCCATTCCAACACTCATTTTTCACCAATTAAATATATTATAACCTATATCTATCATATAGCATCAAATACAAATATCAAAACATGATTTCTAACATCAATAGAATGATCTCACATTCAAACCATAACATGTCAAAATCTAGAAATTGAAGAACAAATCCCTAGTTGCATGTTACTACCCATTCCATACTCATATATAATCTCATAATAACAAGAAATCTCACTCTTACCTTGGATGTAGACTCTTCCTATGTTTTGCTTCTTCTTCTCTTATCTTCTCCTCTTTTTCTTTTTTCTCCTCTTCTCTTCTTTTAATAATCCTCTTTTAATGAAACCTAAGGCCCAATACTTAATTATGCTATTCTCACACTACTAGCCCAATTACTTAATACACATATTTCAATTAAATCAATTACTCACGTAATCACACAAAATCAAATAATTAAATAATTATAACCCAATTAATAATTATCGTAGAAATTAATTAATAAAATAAAATAATAAGGAAATCGGGGTGTTACAACTCTCCCCCCACTTAAAATATTTTCGTCCTCGAAAATTACCTCAAACAAACAACTCATGATAAGAATCTCTCATCTGACTCTCGAGTTCCCACGTCATGTTTCCACCCGCCAGTCCTCCCTAAGCTACCTTCACCAAGGCAATATCTTTACCACGAAGTGTCTTCAACTCATGATCCTCTATCCGCATAGGTGATGTCTCCACAATCAAGTTATCTCTCATTTGAACATCATCTAATTGGACCACATGAGATGGATCCGCAATATATCTGCTCAACTGAGGCACATGGAATACATCATGGAGATTAACAAGCGACGGTGGCAAAGCAATCTGATAAGCCATTTCACCTACTTTCTTGGAAATATGATAAGGACCAATAAAACATGGTGTCAACTTACGCGACTTCAAATCTCGACCAACACCCTTTACCGAAGTAACTCTAAGAAACACATGATCTCATTTCTCAAACTCAAGTGCTTTCCTCCTCTTATCGCGATAACTCTTTTGACGATTCTGAGAAGCCTTCATCTTCTCCTGAATCATCTTAATCTTATTTTTAGTCTTCTGAACTATCTCAAGTCTAACCACAATACTCTCTCCAGATTCATACCAACATAAAGGTGTCCTACACCTTCTACCATACAAAGCCTCAAACGGTGTCATTCCAATACTCGAATGGAAATTGTTGTTGTAAGTATACTCAATCAAAGGAAAATAACTATCCCAAGCACCTCCTTGTTCTAATACACATGCTCCCAAAAGATCCTCAAGTGACCGAATCATCCTCTCAGTATGATCATCTGTTTGCGGATGATAAGCAGAACTCAAATGCAACTCCGTACCCAACACATTCTGTAAACCTTCCCAAAATCTCGAAGTAAACCTCATATCCTATCTGATACAATGTTAGACAGAATACCATGCAAATTTACAATCCTCTCAATGTACAACTTTGCAAGTCTCTCCATTGGATAATCCATTCTCATCAAAATAAAGTGAGCAGATTTCGTCAACCTTTCCACAATAACCCAAATAGCTTCACAATTACTTGGTGTTCTAGATAAACCAGAAACAAAATACATAGAAATACTATCACATTTCTATTCAGGAATAGATAAAGGTTGCAATAAACCAGACGAATTTTGTTGTTCAATCTTTGACTTTTGACAAATCAAACAAGAATACACAAATTCCGCAATCTCTTTTCATACCTGGTGTGATACAGTGGGAGAACTGACTTGAGGTTTTGCGTTTGTGTTTGCAAATGTTTCGGTTTAGCAATAGTCGCCACCGACTTTTTATTTTATCCTAAGGAAAGGTCAAAAAGCACAGGAAAGACCTTTGAGATGTTTTCTTGGGTTCAGGGAGTAGATTATAGAAAGGGAAGGTATTATCACCCTTTCTATCCATGGTTATCCATGGGATCTTAGTTACTTGTTTAGATCACTTGCTTTGCTTTTCAATTGTTTGAAATGGGGCTCTTCAATTGTTTGAAATGGTGCTTTGTGTGTGGTTTTGAAAGATGTTTTGAAAAGAGGCCATCGTTGTGGCAACCTTTGTAATGATTCTTGTTTGAATGTATACAAAGGTGTTTTTGTCTTTTGAAAAGTTTTCAATGTTTGAAAGTTGGGTTTTGAAATTGTGTTGTGAAGTGTGTTTGAAAATAGCAAGGATGTTTTTGCAAGCTTTTGATCAAGTAACTAAGAGTTATCTATCCTATTTTACTCAAAGATCTTTCTTGTGTTTTTAACCCTTTTAACAGTGTTGTTTCACCATTGTATTTGGTGAACAACCTTGTGTTAGGATGTTAAACGGGATAGGCGCGGGTCATCGTATAGACCTTGATAGCAATTGTGTCAAGTATCTTTGGAAATTTTCTTGAGGGTCTTGATCATTTTGTTTAGGCAACTCAGATAGCGTCATCGAGGGACTATGATCTTTGTTTTGTTTTTGTTTTGCCAAAGTACTTAACATGCATACCATGGCCCATTTTTGAAGGCAACAAGTGGATTGTAACCCTAAGGGTGCAAGTGTGTATTGTGTTTGTTTTTTCATGCATTTTTGTCTTTGATTAGGTCAAACTATTTGTTGGTTTTGATTTTGGCATACAAACCCTAATTCTCTAATCATGGCATAATTGAAAGCATTTAAGTGCGTAAAAATAAATCTAAGCTATTACAACTTTGATATAGGGAGGGGGGTACAATTTTGAATAGGGGGTATTTGACAAGAAATATAAACCCTAAGTTATTACAACCAAATTGAATTTACAATGCAACAATATTTAAATGTACAATATTTAAATAAGCAAAATAAATAAATATTAAATAAAATGTATTATGCAAAAAAGAAGTTTTTATGTATGTAAAAATATTTTCAATATAAAGAAATATAAAGAAATAAATAGAAAAGGATTAAATTTATTAAAGGGGTAAACCCTAATTTTCTTTAAGAAAATAATATTATCTATTATTTATATACAAAAATATATTAATATGTAGAAAAATAAAAATATATTGAAAAAAGTGTTTTTTAGTATAAAATAATAATAAAAATAAAAATGTAATATTTTTGTATTTTTATCTTATGTTTTTAATTATATATATATATATATATATATATATATATATATATATATATATATATATATATATATATATATATATATATATATATATATATATATATATATATATATATATATATATATATATATATATATATATATATATATATATATATTATATATTAAATATGTATAAAATAAAATAAAATATTTACAAAAATAAAATATATTCAAGAAAATACTTTCAGTATGAATAAAAATAAGAAATAACAATAAAAGTATTATTTACATTATTTTAAAATTTAAACAAATAATATAAAGTATTTAAATTGTTTTTATGTTAGAAAAAATCAAAATAAAATACCTAATAAATGTAAAAAAATGTGAAAATATTTTTAAGCATCTTTTATGTTTGAAAATAAAATAACAAAATCAGAAAAGAAATAAAAATGCAAAAATAACAAAAATACAAGAAATTGGACCAGGGGGTGCAAAAAAAAAAGGGAGGTGCAAAAAGAAGAACAAAACAAGCCCAACCCATTTCCACTTCATCTTCTTCCTTGTGACAAACGCGCGCTTGCCCTGTATAAACTGCTAACTCCTGGAAATGTGATATTTTGCCAAAACTCAAAACATGAAACTTGTAGAGCATTAAACCATGATTCTAACCATATAAAAAACTTGATCTAACTCTCAAAGACCAGAGAGAATTTCTCTGGCTCTAAAATCTGACCTAGTTTTTTCAGCATGTTCATGGATGAAATTCTCTTAGCACGTTTAATATAAATGAAAACTGAGCATATGTACATCTTAAGGGCTATGAGTACTACATTTTTCATTCACAAACCTAAGCCTAATGATTCCTAAATAAGGAGATAGGAAGTTGCAAAATACCTGTTTCAGTTGGACACGAGTATGGCAATGCAACAACTTTCAGTGAGGCCTGAGGTTCTTTTGAGCTTGCTTGATGTTCCCTGGATCCTTCCCAATGCTTAGCTTGCTTTGAAATGGCCTGGACGTCTCTATAGAACTCAACCTGCAAAGCTTCAAAGCAAAAATGGTGATGTGTGTAAATGGGGTTACAGTGACTTGGGAATGGTTGGGATAGTTTAGGTATATAGTATGGAGTGTGTTGGAACTGATTGCAAGCAAAACGCATGAGTGGATTGTGATTTGGCTTATGATTTGCAGGTCCTTCCCTGTTTTTGCAGAAAATGGAGTTTTTGGTGTACAAAGGTGTTTGAGAGGTTGCTAGCTCGTGTTTATGGCTTAGTGTAATGTGAGAAACTTGTTTGAAATGTTGGCTTCAGTTGATTATATCAGATACTCAAGTTTTTGACTTTTGGCACAATGACTTGTTTTTGAAGTAAAAGTGAGAAGTGACCATGCTATGGCCTGTACAGACTAGCTCCAAGCATGCATATAGTTGGTGTACTATGCCTAAGATTATGGAACTTTGTTTTCAGCAAAAGGCTTGGTCCAATGCTAAAGAGAAACAAATTTGCAAAAGTTATGCTTTATGAAAATGGAAGTGCCACCTTTATGCCAAAAATGGATTTATTCATTGTATAATGCTTCCTTGATCAGAACAATGCCTCTAACCAATGTGTTTGCATTCAATTTTTGAGTGTTGAAGGGTTTAGAGACCTGTAATTAAGTATAAAGCTAGTTTGGTCAGATTTTGCAACTTGTATGAACATGTATTGACCATGGTTACAAAGTGAGTTTTTGCCAACTTCAAGCATTCGTTTCTCCCTAACCACAAATGTGTTTGAGGAGTTATTGGACAATTTGGAAAGCTTGAAACATGTACTATAATCCATATTTGAAATGAAACTTGAGACTCCAAGTGGAACTATGTGAAAAATGGCCAAGAAGATGGGTCAAAATCCTGCCTAAATTAGGGCAAAATTTCTCTAAGTTAAAAGTTTTAGGTACCCTTGTTCCAAAAATCATAACTTGAGATCCAAGATTCTTTTGAGAAAACTTTGTGAATAAAAGTTGTAGACTTTGTGATGGACTACAACTTTCATGTTGTAAGTTTTGTTTGAATCCATTTGCATCTTGGTGAAAATGTGGGGCAAAGTTAGAAAATATTAAGAAAATTTCATAACTTAGAAAATTTCTAAGTTATGAAAATTTTCAATTTCAAACCCTAATTTGCAATTTTGGGTTTCTTGATGAACATGTTTCAATATTTGACACATCTTGATGAAAAATTACCCTTGGCACTTGATTTTGACCAAAAAGTCAAAGTTTGACTTTTCAGTGTATAGTCAAATTTTGATCAGTTGACTGAAAAATTCATCTGTCAATCCTATGCATTGGAGATCTTTTGAACTTGTTGAATAGGTCAAGATAATGTCATTGAGTCCTTCAGTCCATGGTTGAACTTGATTTGCCACTGGCTAGGTCAAACAGTCAAAAATTGCCTATGTACAATCAAAACCCTAAAAATGACCATTTTGCCCTTTTGGTGATCTGATCAAATTTCTTGTGGAGTTGTGGTCCAAACTTGATCAAATGGTTCATATGAGTTCATAATGTTGATGTGGGTCAAAATTCATGAGGTTTGACTGTAAATTGGTCACAATTGACTTTTCCCCCAATATAGTTGATTTCTAGGTCAACTGTCCAATTGACTGGGCAAAAATTTGATTCAAGGTTTGAAACTTGGTATGGACCAACTTGTGAGTCCAAAATGAAGTATGAAAGTCAATTTGGGCATTGAAGGTACAAAAATCCTTGTGCAAACTCAAACCCTAATTTAGGTCAACAGTGCAAGGAGGTGTCTTGAGCAGAGCAAACCCTAGCCTGGTCTTGAGTTCCAAGAGTCTTGTGATGAGAAATGTTGATAAAATGAGAGGGCATATTTCGGGGTACAACAATTGCCCCTATTCAATCTTCTTGAACCTGAAGAGTTAGATTGGCAAGTATGCCTTTCGTGACTTGAAGGTAAAAGAGGATTGGACACTAGAGTGCCCGTAAATTTGCACTCGTCAAAATGTTGTTGAGGGAATGGGCTTAAAGATGCCATTTGGAGATGGTAGAATCTTGCTGGATATGGGCTTAAAGATGCCATCCAAGATTTTTTTGTTGAAGATCAGTAGAATGAACATCATAATGGTATCCGTATTTGGAACGTATTCGAGTTGTATCTGGAGACTGGATTTGTATGAGCAAGGGAATGGTGTCTGTGTTTAGAGCATATCCGAGCTGTAACTGTATTTGAATCGAGGACAGAGAAACATCTGTATATGGAGCAACTGTGTGCTGGAGATAAGTTCTGAATGAGTGACAGAATGGCAACCGTGTCTGGAGCATATCTGGACTGTATCTGAAGTTGAGATCTGTATGAGTAGCAGAATGACTTCCGTGTCTGGAGTGTATCTGAAACTGTAATTGGGATCTGGATAAGTGACAGAATAACTTCCGTGGCGACTGCACTGGGGAGAATCAAACTTCTGGTGTAAGGGACAGAATGGCATCCGTGTTTGGAGCGTATCTGAACTTGAAGTTGACAGTTGAATCTGAATGAGATATAGAATGGCTTCCGTGTCTGGAGCGTATCTAGTCTGTGTCAGATTGCTGAAGTCTGAATGAGTAGTAGAATGACCGCCGTGTCTGGGGTGTATCCATATTGTATTTTGACTTGAAATTCTGAATGAGTAATAGAATGACCGCCGTGTCTGGAGTGTATCCATACTGTATCTGAATAATTGTTAACGATAGCCTTTTAATCTTATCCTGAAAAGGGTAAAATGTTAGCTAAAACACAAAGTTATGTTGCATGATATGTATGATGCAATGAACTGTGTTTCATCAATGTTTATGATATATGAATGTAATGGTTATGCATGTAAGCTGAGTAGCTGTCTTGCTGAGGAAAATAAATCCTCGATAGCCGGAGATAATGAAATCTTTGACTGCTGCCGGAGAAAGTAAATTCTTGACCGATGCCGAGGCTTCAAAAACCTTTGATTGTTGAAGATGAGAAATCCTTGCTGACTGCTTGGGGATTAAAGATCTTTGATTGTTGAGAATGAGAAATCCTGGGACCACCGTTGGGGATTGAAAATCCTTGGTGACTTGTAGGGATTCAACAAGAGCTTCGACAACTTCTGCGGGGAATGAGAATCCTTCATGACTTTCCTGGGAAATAAGGAAAACTCTGAAGACCTCTACTGGGGAATTAAAACCTGGGAGGCTTCAAATGGAGAAACAGGAACTAGACTCCTCAGTCTGTTGGGAAGTAACTCTATGGGGAGAGTGTTTACTCGGCCGGGGAAATCAGGAGCTTGGGTTGTATGCCAAACTACTGGGGAATCATCCTAGTTGTGGATAGGACAAGAAGTTAACTGTTATCTGGTTGATTCTTACTTTTTAAGGTAACCTGCTGGGGAAATTGGGGAAAGCTGAATAGTTCCCACTGGCGAATAAAGTTGGAAATTTGACTTTGTTGGTGTGATACGGTGGGAGAACTGACTTGTGGTTTTACGTTTGTATTCACACTTGTTCGGTTTAGCAAGAGTCACCACCGACTTTTTATTTTATCCTAAAGGAAAGGTTAAAAAGCACAGGAAAAACCTTTGAGATGTTTTCGTGGGTTCGGGGGGTAGATTATGAAAAGGGAAGGTGCTAGCACCCTTTTCATCCATGGTTATCCATGGGCTCTTAGTTACTTGTTTTAGATCACTTGCCTTGCTTTTCAATTGTATGAAATGGTGCTTTGTGTGTGTGGTTTTGAAAATGTTTTGAAAAAGATGCCTTGTCTAGGCAACCGTTGTAACAATTCTTTACTCGAATGTTTTACAAGGGTGTTTGTCTTTTTGAAAAGATGTTTCAATGTTTTTGAAAGTTGTGTTGTGGAGTGTGTTTTGAAAGTAGGCAAGTGTGTTTTGCAAGTTTGATCAAGTAACTAAGAGTTGTCTACCCTATTGTACTCAAAGGTCTTTCTCATGTTTTAACCCTTTTAACAGTGTTGTTTCACCATTGTATTTGGTGAACAACCTTGTGTTAGGATGTTAACGGGACGGGCGCGGGTCATCGTTTAGACCATGAATGCAATAGTGCCAAGTGTCTTTGGCAATTTGCTTGAAGGGACTATGATCATTTTATTTAGGCAACTTCGAAAGCGTCATCGAGGGACTGTGATCATTTGATTTGTTTTTGTTTTGCCAAAGTACTTGACATGCAAACATGGCCCATTTTTGAAGGCAACAAGCGGGATTACCCTAGGGGTGCAAGTGTGAATTGTGTATTGATTGTCATGCATTTGTCTTGTATTAGGTTATCTAGCTGTTGATTTTGAATCTTCGCATACAAACCCTAATTGCTATACAGTATATAGAAAGCGATAAATTGCGGGAATTTAAAGTCTAAGCTATTACAAATAAGTATCCGGGGATGGGGGTACAAATATTTACAAATGGGGATGAGTCTTATCAGGATAGTAGTGTCCAAATAATATTTACAACCAAATCGAATCGCATTCTCAATGTAAAGTATAGCAATGTACAGGAATCAAAGAGAAATAAACGTATGTAAGATGCACATGATGTGATTATTTACAAGTGACGCAAATATTAACCTAATGTATTATTAAGTATTTATTTATTTTTGTGTTTTTGTTAATGTTATATAAACAAAAGGGTTCTAAAGAAAAAAAGTATTTAATTCAAAACAAACTAATTATTTATGTAGTTTTTTAAAATGTAATAAACATTAAAAAGATTTTTGTACAAAGTTTAATATTCTATTAGATTATATCAAATAAGAAAATAAAGTAAAAAAAAAGGTATTAATTTGTGTAAAGGATTGAGAAAATAAAATGGGCCTTAAGGGGATGCTAGGCCCAAAAAATGTAAAATAAAAGAAATGAATTAAAACCAAAAGGGGGGTGCACACGCCTAAGTCGTTGGGCTTAGCAGTTTAGATGGGGAAGAGGCCCAAATGTGCTTCACAAGTTTTTTAGGGTTTCATTTGTTTGTTTCAGAAAAGGGTTTACAAAGGCTTAGAACGGCGCTCTCATCTTCTCCTTCTTCGCCTCTTTACTTTCTCAAGCCATTGATGTTCTGAACAAAAATCCTCTCATGCCTGGCCACTCGACGCCATCTCCGCCTCCTCCTCCTCATGGTAGCTCGGGCGGTGCTTCAAAGAAGGTAACGATTCTCTCTTTTTTCGCGTTTTAGGTTTTCAATTATTAATTTTTTGACAAGTTCTGATCTTTATGTTATTTGATGTTGTGTGAGGTGTTTAAAGAAAAGGGAAGGAGAATTTATACCTTTGTTGGCTTTTGGAGACGGAGGAGGAGAAATGGATAGGAGGCGTCCTCAGGTGGCCAAGGCGAGGGAGTGCGTGGTGCTGAGAGTTTGCTAGCTTGCCTGGTACTTTGTATCTTGCTTCTTATGTTTGCTTATCTGTGATGATTTTGATTCTGAGTTGCCTATTGTTATGCTTCTGATTTTTCTTCTCTTGATGCTGTTGTTACTCAATGATGAACCTTAGTTCTGAGAGTGTTTGTTGTTTCACTTCTGATTCTCTTTTTCTCTTTTGGACTGGGCTGGCTTTGCCTATGATGAACCTAGTTCTGAGGCGCCTAACTTTTTTATTTGGATATTTCGGTGTTTGGATTTTTGAACAAAGGTTAGGGTTAGCGATGTTTTGACAGGCTTGTTGGATACAGGCTTGAAGGGCTTGTGTAACAGGTTTTGAGGGTTGTATATTGCAGGATGTGTTAGGCTTGAGGTTACAGGCTCATGGGCTTGTATCTGTAACAGGTTTTTTTTGATGAACAAGCTTTTTA
Organism: Vicia faba; assembly: GCA_948472305.1. NCBI lineage: Eukaryota > Viridiplantae > Streptophyta > Magnoliopsida > Fabales > Fabaceae > Vicia > Vicia faba. The sequence continues at coordinate 1,136,629,480 of OX451741.1, forward strand.
GGCTTTATGTTTTTTACAGGCTTTTTTTGAATTGAGGGCTGTTTGTTTGAGATTTATGCAGGTTTTGGGGTTTGAACACAGGTTTTGATACTGAGTTTTGTTTGAAGGCAATTTGTAAGCTTGGTGGTTTGAGAGCTTGTTTTTTAGTTACAGGCTTGAAGTTTGAGGCTTGTGGTTTAAAGGCAGGCTTCCATGCTGTAACAGGTTTGAGGCTTAGCAGGTTTGTGAGTCTGAAGCAGGCTTGAGATTGCAAGCTTGTTGTTTCTGTTATATGTTTTAGGCAGGATGTTTGTTTGCTTGGCTTGAGGAAAACTTTGGTTTATGTTATGTAACAGGCAGGCTGTGCTTTGAGGCTTGTGTTGATACAGTTTGTTCTGGCTTGGTTATATTTTTCTCTATGTTTTTCTGCCTTTTTTTACAGTGTTCTGATTTGTTCTCTTTATCTCTAAGCCTGCCTGTAAGCCTCTACTTCTCTCTCTCTTTTCTCTCTCTATCAGAAAAGCATATTTTAATGCTTTACTGTCCTTTTTTCTGAAAAAGTGATGGCCTTGAAAATGATGATACTTTGCAATATTACTTGCCTTTTGTCTTTCCTCTGCATCTTGTACTTATCCCAGATTTTCTACATTGCTTTGATATCTTGTTAACAGCCTTTTGACAGTTTGACAGCTTTGACAGTTTTGACCATTTGGTTTGCCTAGTTTGATAGTGTAATTCAGTTTGAACTTTGCAGCTTGGTTGACATATCTTGGTAACTTAGTTTGCCATGTGCAGTTTGTTTGTAACTTGTTTGTTTTAGTGACAGTCTTGTTTAAATTTATGCATTCTTGGGCATTTTGTTTAACATGCTGCCTTGTATTTAATTCATATGCTTGCAAGATAATTTTCTTTCCCTCTTTATGAACCAAGAGTCTTCTTGTGATTTGGAGAGAGGGCGAACAAACTGATTCCGGCCAACACTTTTAATGATGAGTTTTTATGATTAACTGTCTGAAAATGCCCTTTTTTAATTCATCTGCATTTGACTTCTTTCTTTTTTATCTTTGCAGATAAATATCAGTTGAGCAATGGGGAGCAGCAGTAGAAGATGAAGATTTAGGATAGATTTAATTTATTTTTCAATTATTTGTAATAAAACATCATTGTAAATATTGTAAATAAATTTACAATATCCCAATAATATTTGTAACAATAATTAAAAATAAATAAAAACCTTTTTGTTAGATAATTCTTTAATTTGCACTGTTTATTTATTTATTTAAATCTCTTGATTTAAAATAACTGGAAGTACATCCCAATTATTCTAACTTAGATAAAATAAATAAATAATAAACACCGTAGTCTTGCAGCTTTGCATTAATCAACAGTGCACCCAGTATTAACCATAAGCATTGCATAGTCAAACAAACAAACGTCCATATGTCCTTTATCTCACTGATCAAACTTAAACTTCAAACTTTCAATCAGAAGCCTCAACCCATACCCTAGAGTCAATTGAAAAGAACTGTAGAAATAATTCCTTCTGAGAATGCGCGCGTGTTGTACCCCAAAATTTGCCCTCCCATATTCTTCAAGAAATTGCCAAGTCAAGCTTCAAAAGTTCCCCAAGGGTTGCACAGTGCAAGGATCTCCTAAGCAGTCAAGATTAGGGTTTTTGTTCTGATCAAGAAAATAAAGTTTCCAAAGTCCCAATCAAGTCTCACATGCCTACAAATATGGTCAAGCATCCTCATATCAAGTTTCAAGGCTTTCAGCACAAAATTGCACAGTCAAAACCCTAATTGCACTACAGTCAACTGTAGGGGCAAAATGGTCATTTGACAGTCAAAAGTTCAAATTTTTGGTCAACATATCATTTTGAAGCCACAAACATCATTTGATCAATGCTTGATCATGAGTCTCAAAGCTTGGCTCAAAAATCATCAAGATGCAAAAGTTTCCTTATTTGGACAGCTGAAAAAGTCAACTGTAAATTGACCAGGGCATAACTTTCACATGGATTATCAGAAAAATTCCATCCAAAGCTCATTTTGAATAGAAAGACATTTCCTACAACTCATCTTCATACTTCAAGTCCAATAAATGCTCTCACAAAAAGTTATCAATTTCAACATTATAGGTCATTTTCAAAAGTCAACAAAAAGGGACTTTAAGTCAAAGGCCATAACTTGAGATTGGTAAATCAAAATGACATGGGACCAAAGACATTGGTTAGAGGACTCAAAGACCTTTCCAAAATGTCCAAGAACATGAGAAAAGCTTAAAAATTGAGCAAGCTATGCCTTGTGGAAGATGGGAAATTTTTGGATATTTTGAAAAGTCAACATTGATTCAAATGACCTAAAATTGCTAATGGGCCCATTTTTCTTCCATAATTAATCATCCATGGCATGTGCACGACCACTTGGCCCAAAGGGAAGTATTTCTTCATTTTTTTATTTATTTATTTGAATTTTTATTTATATTAATTCATTTAAATCAATTAAATATATGAAAAATATTTAACTTAACCTAACAAATCTTTTTGCACATGTAATCTACTCAATAATTCGTGTGAAATCAAATAGGGAAGGATTTGGAGAGAATTGATCTTAATTGGTACAAAAACACATGGAAAAGATTGAAAAAGATCTTAAAAATCAAATTTCCAAAAACCATGAATGCAATTGATTTGTTCTGTTTTTCTTGACCTAATTCATTACTACATATGCAAGGATCACAACCCTAGTACCATTACACACGCAGCTGCTCAGAAACCTGAAAAACAAACTTGAAAATTTTGCAAAGAAACTCAATTCTGGAAACCACTTTCTAGGGCGATTCAAGGCACGATTTTTGTGTCATTAGCTTGCTGAAGGATCATAGGACATATTCCAATCAAAAACATTCATCAAAACTCAAGGAATCGGTATACAGAACTTGAAATTTTTCATGAAAAATGCATAATCGTGTTTCGTATTCTAGGCATTTTCATTGTGTTTTCTTGATACATTCATACTAATTGGCTTGTTCTGAAACTAACCATGTGCTTTGATTGAAGTTTTATGCATTATACACGATTTCGCCATGAGAGAATATTAGGGTTTTGCAAGCTTCAAATTAGGGGTTTTGTAGCAAGGAAAAATTAGAACCCCTGACCACCACCATTAGAATCAACGTGTCTGGATGAAGAGGAAGCTATGCTCGCGCCTAATTTATAGAGCCCCTGGGGCTAATCGCTATTTTTCCAAAGCTGGCCTAAGAGAACACATCAAAAACCGTTGCTTATGTTGTTTATGTTTCAGGAAAATAAAATCCCATGAAGAAGATGAATTCGTGGCCAACCATGATTGGTCTTTTTAAATCAGCGCGCGTTTTTTTATGTTTTTCATGCCACTAACCAATTTTTATTTTTATTATTTATTCGTTATTATACATACAAAGTGCGCATTTGGATCAGATGGCAAGCATAAGGGTTGGCAAACCACATGACCTGGGTTCGAGCCCCAGGTCTTCGTTACTCCCATATTATTTTTCAATAAAGATTCATATGCAGGTTCAACATCAAAGCGTACCATACGCCCTCTAGATCAAACCATCCACGTGCATATCAGGGTCAATCCAAAGGCTGAGAATTAGAGAACAGCGTGGACGTGAGTCAACATGCCAGCACGCTGCCTGGAAAAGTCAAACGGACCATGCTAATGGGCCAGAATTACTTGGGCTATACCTCCTATCTGGGGACTGATACCCCCAAGGTTTGCAAAAATTTTGTTATTTTTTTATCTTTTCATTATTTTTATCTTCTTTTAATTATTATTCTTTTTAATCAATTTAATATTTTCATAAATATAAAAAATACCCATAAAAATCAGAAAAAAGAGAAAAAACAATAAATTTTTTTATTTTAATATTTCTTGTAAATAAATTGCATATAATTAAATTTAGTGTAAATTAGGTTTAATTTTAATACTTTGAATAAAAATCTAAAAAAAATGTAGGAATTAGGTTTAATTAATAATTTTCCATCCTTTTTATTCTTCTTTCATAAATAATTAAAATAATTAAATATTTATTTTCATAATTAAATTTGCATATAAGAATTAGGGTTAATTTAGGTTAAATTCTAATGTTTTCTTAATAAATTAAAATAAAATAGAATTAGGGTTAGCGTTTAATTTCAATTAATTTTTTCTATTAAATCTTAAAATACTAAAAATACCAAAAAAACAAGTTCTTTCTTTTTTAATCAATTAACTCTATCATTAATTCAATTTTTTGCAAAAGGGTCCAACGCCCTCGTTCTTAATTTCTTATTAATTCGCGTATTTGTTTTATTTCGTTTAAATATTTATGTATCTCTCCCGAAGCCTTGTAAATAATTGCTCGCACTTTTAATTCTTTACTTTCTTTATTTTTCCGTCAAATCGGGTCCTGGTTAATTTTGGCGATGTGGACCCGCGCCATTTGTAATAGCTTAGAATTTACTTTTCTCGCAACTTTTTTAACTGTTAATCAAAGGCATGAAAGAATGTATGACATAAATAAAAACAAGCGTAGAACACCAATAACATGACAAGATAAATGCAAACGAAAACGACACACAAATCACACACCACCCCTAGGGTACGCTTCACTGTTGCCTTGCCTCGAAAGGTGATCGTCGAGTAGAGGATGTCTTAGTAAGTCCTCATGATCCGGGAACCTGGCATGAGAGTAGCTTCTAAGGTGTCTTCCTATTGCTCTGGTGATCACCATGTCCCAAACCTCGAATTGACCCGAACACCTCCAACGGTGGTGCTACCTACCTCTCAATGGTGGGATGGCACTACTTTAAAGGACATTTACACAGACGAATTCCTTAGGGTAGGTAGACGACTCGTGGATACTTGCTCTAATTCAAAACAAAACAAATCAAAAATACTTTTCACACCAACACATTTTCAAAAAGCTTTCGAAAGCATTTTTCAAACACTCTTGAGGACCGATACAAGAGTCGAACTGAAATTTTCAAAGAAACTTTTTAAAACCCACAGTTGAAAAGCAAACAAACCATTTTTGAAAACACAAGTGAGCAAGTATCTAAGAGCCCATGGATAACCATGGATAGAAAGGGTGCTAACACCTTCCCTTTCTATAATCTACCTCCCGAACCGAGAGCAATCTCTATAAGGAATTTTTCTGTGCTTTTGTCCTTTCCATTTGGAGAAAATAAAAGACGGTGGCGACTCTTGCTTCCGCGACATTTCGCGAACCAGCGTTAAACAGTCAGTTCCAGATCCACCGATCGCCAGAACTGGCGACTCTGCTGGGGAAAAAACTTAAAGTGAGGTGTACCTTAGGGTAGTTCATAACTGTGTTTTCAATTGTATTGACTTGCTTGCTTTATTATTGTGGGACTGTTTTGGGAGTTCTATAGATCCTAAACCGGATCTGGGGATACCTTCTTAGAAAGTAGCAACAAGGCTGTGAGGGAACTGTGCGGGGTATACCGACATGGTTGAAACAGTCTGCTACGTTGATGTGGCACTTTGGTGTGTACCGGTAACCCTTGAGTTCAGTCAAGGAGAGTACGGGGCCTCCGCGTGGTGTCGTGAAACATCAACAGACCTTAGGAACCTTAATTGAACTATCTTGGCCTCTTTAGGGTAGTGAGATAACTGACTTTGGTGCAGTCCGAGGTTGGTTGATACTCGATACTACACTCAATTGAGGGTTGCTTTCCTGGAATATTTCGGTCGCCAGTTCAGTGGCTAAATCGAAACGATGAACAATGAAAGCAATCCCGTGATATTGGGACCCTTAGAACCCGGTTACTTCTGATAGGACAGGTTGAACCAACCAACTTCAAGAGGGTAGTACCCCAAACCTCATGCTGGCCTAAACCCTAAGGGCTTCTCTTGTGTGACTTGTGTGCCTTCGTACTTGACTACTTGCATGTTTTATCTGACACATGAGCTACTTGCAGGTTTTGTTTTAGTCCTTAATTGGGACCCATGACAGAGCTTACTGACTTTCTTGCAGGTTTTGTTTATAGTCCTTAATTGGGACTCATAACAAGGTTTTACTTGAGTTTCTTGCAGGGTTTGTTTGTAGTCCTTAATTAGGACTCATAAAAAGGTTTAACGAGTTCTGTCAGGGTTTGTTTTAGTCCTTAATTAGGACTCATAACAAGGTTTACCGAGTCCTTGCAGGGTTTGTTTATAGTCCTTAACTGGGACTCATGACAGGTTTTACTTGAGCTTCTTGCAGGTTTTGGTTTGCAGTCCTTAATAAGGGCTCATAACAGGGTTTATCTATACTACCCCATGCATCATGACATCATACCATTGCATATATCCTAACCCATTTCAAGGATCTCAAGGGCTTGTGATGCAGGTCATGAGGAATCAAACTGTCTAGCAAGGGGCAAAGAGGATTTATTTTCCTCTAGCCAAGGTTGTCAGGGGCTATGACCCACTTGATATGGTGAGCCTTTGACCCTTGGAAGAAAGACTCTCAACAAATATGAAGTTTCTTTCAATCAAGCTACCGGATCCAAATGCTAACAAATTTTCTTGTTTACCCCGCGAGGTCCTTGAAAACATTGCATGCATATCATACATATCATTGCATTGCAGGTATCTTTGTTGCAGGTCACTTACCTTTCCCGCTGTTTATTTCAGCAATGGCTCCCCAACAAGATAACCAGGACCTTCTGGCTCAAGAGACTCAGTTTGGGGAAATCCTTCTGAATCTATCCAAAGGGCAGGAGGAGCTAAGGACACTTCTCATGGGGACTTTTGTCAAGAACAGTGCTGAGGATGAAAGGCTGAAACACCTGCAAGCTGAAGTGGATGCATTGAAAGCCCAAATGCTGGGGCAGGGGACTCCCATTCAAGGGTTAGCTCAAAGACAAGAAGAGCTCGGAGTTCTCATCAACCAACTGCTTCAGGGTAACCAACTGGGGCAAACGTCTAAGGGTAAAAAGCCATTCATCATTCGATCATCCTTGAGACAAGGAGATAAGGGGAGAGCTCCTCAAATGGCTTCAGCGCCACAAATTCAGCATCAACCTCACCAGCTTCAGCCAGACAAGTCCAGGAGGCAATTCACCCTGCTCAACATGTCGCTGTTTCAAGCTTTACAATGCCTGTTGAGATTGAATTTGATCACATTAAGGGCTCATCCCCAGAACCCCAACACAGCACATCCTACTTATGATCCCAATAAAAGGTGTGCCTACCATTCTGCCTGTCCAGGACATGATACAAATGAGTGTTGGGCTTTGAAAAACAAGATCCAGGACCTGATTGATGAAGGGGCATTGGAGTTCACCCAGGATGGTCAGGCTGAGTTTTTCTACCATCCCTCCAAGGCTCACCATTTGAAGTAACAAGCCCTGAGACTGAAAAGACTTTTGTTCATTCGAATGTTCAAGTTGCAATTTTCTTTTGTTCAAGCATTTACTCATGTTAAAACGTTGTTATTTCATTAATGCATCGCATATGTCTGTTTTGAAGCAATATATTCGTATTCACTATACGCAAATTATTTTCATATTTTTTCTGATGTCAACTCTCAATCAATAAATCTAAGCCTCTTGAGGGAGGATGACGAAAACGATACCACAATATACAGTATGCTTTTGAACAGACCCCGCTGATGAGGTACAGGCATTGTTTCAATTCCTAAACACTGGAGTAATAAGGAAGATAATCCCTCGTTAACCCCTCTGAGCCAAAGAAGTAGGAGTTTTTCTTTTCGAAATTTAAAACCCTTAATCATAACCTGGGGCAGGGTGGTCTCTCAGTTGATCCAAGTGCATAACGAATGGCACCAAAAAGATCCGTACAAAACGAAAGACAGTGATGGTTCCGAACAATCAACAAAGAAAGGCAGTCATTATCAAAAAGTTCATAAATGAAAGGCCCAATAAGTCAAAACCTATGAAGGAGACTTACAAAACTGGGGCATCCCGCTGACTGTAATGCCAAAAAAGGAAACAGTTCAGGCAAAAAAGAAAAGGATAACAAAAATCAGACAAGAAAGAGGTCTTACAAACCCTTAACAAAAAAGGAAATGACTGCCTATTCAAAATATACTGTCAATATCCGAACCATCACTGGAATTTCAGAGCAAAGACTCAAACAAGGTCTAACGCACGATCAGCTGAGTTTAGGTTTGAAGAACATCACGAAGAGCGGGTGGGTACAAATATAATTTGAGCCTTTATCCTTTGTTTCTTAAACCGTGAACCAGGCCACGTTATAACCCTTAAAAAGTCCTAGCTGAAGCATGGGTTAGTTCGAAAGCATACTGTTACGAAAGGTATCCTGACTCCTTAAGGCTTACGGTAAATACGGAGTTGACATCACGTTTTACAAACATTCACTTGTTTTATGAAAAATAATGCATTTTCAAAATCTTCAAGACAGACATAAGCTTTGCATTTTTAACATAACTTTGTTTGCATATGACTTTTTGTTTGAACAGCATAGAAATTCGCACGACGAATGCCTAATGAACAGAAGTACTTCCAATCAAGGGGCAGACATGATCATGGTCTATTATCTGGGGCAGTCCAATCAAGATTCGGAGAATCTCTCAAAGACCAAATAGCCTGGGGCAAATCTCCACCTGAGTCGCTTGGGGCATCTCAATAACGAATCTTGCCGGGTCAGACATCTTCTGGTGACAAGACAAAACACTTCTAACAGGGGCAACTCCCTACATTCTGAAAGCACGGACATAGTCGGAAAAAATACTACGCATAGTCAAAGACCCGCTAGGTTGACACACCTAGGCAAAAATAAGGGCTTCCCGGCGAACCAAAAGGGTTCGGGCAAAATGAAGGGATGAAATGGAAAAAATCTGTACACCCGGCAAGTCGAAAACCTGAAAAGGCGGCTTGGGCAAAAATGGGTATCCCGGTGGACTGAAAACCCGAAAGGGCGGTCCAGGAAAAAGTTAGGGATCAAAGCGTACGACTACGTCCTGTCATCTTGTCACCTGCCTACCAGAAGAAGGTTTGTCCATCAACAACTATCAGTGCCTCATAGGTCTTCATCTCCCATAGAAACAGGGGCAATAAAGAGTTGTCAAAGCAATCTAATTGCTCTGTCCTCCAAGGCACCAAGGTAGTTTCAGCTAAAGAACATAACCAAAAATCGTAATTCCCCAGAGAGTGAGCCAGCAAGTCAGTATACTCTCCCCGAGCAAAGTTACAATCAGCTTGAAGAAGTTGGGTATCCTCCAGCAGATCTCAACAATCCCCAGCACAGTATACGGATATTCTTAACGAGCATCCCCGACAGTCTTGGTCTAAAGATTGTTCCCCGGCGGCATATCAACATTCAAAGGGATCACTTCCCCAGCATATCAAAACTTCCCCAGGAAAGTCCAATCTAGTTCTCCAGGAAAGTTGGAAATCCATCTCCCCAAGCAGTAAGCTTATCCCCAGTAGATTCTGGAAGCTTATCCTTGCAGAGCACGAACGCGTCGTCCGGCTTTATTCAAAGAGTTATTTCCTTAACAGGATATAACTGGGTTATCCTCAGCCAAAAGCCATGGAAAGAGCGTCCTCGACGAAATTCTCTTACCCCCAGCGAAGTCTATCAACACTTCCAATACAACAAGGATATCCCCAGCAAGTAATTATCAACAACTCAGCAAAGCATCCCTCCCCCCACAGAGTATCACTCCCCAGCATGGTCGCTAGAGTATTTTTCTCCCCGCAGAATCTTCCATTCGCCAAGTTTATTCCTCAACGGAGTCATCTTCTCCTACCAGTATTCTTGCAGTTATCATCCCTAGCAGAAGCAAGATCTATTCTCCAACATCAGCCCAGGAGTGACTTCCCGGCACCCGTCAAGGATTTACTTTCCTAGACGAAAGCATACATAAACATCACATACATCATTATAGCATGCATAGACGCATCATATCATACAAATCTCATTTATGATGAGAACATCACTGCTTGATCCATATCATGCATTGCATATGACTGACCTTTACCTTTCAGGAAAAATTCAGCTAAATTCTCCATCATATTTCAAGACCTAGACCGGTTCAGTTAATCGACTCCAAAGATTTCTTATCCAGTCCAAGGCCTTCTCTAGTCCAGCTAAATCGACTCCCAACAGATTTTTCTGATGAAGACTCAGTAGAAGCTATCAAATTATAATTTCCTTCGGTCCCCTCCCCGACGGTGCGTGAGGTGATAATTCCTTTTGAGATTATAATTTCTTTTGGTCCCCTCCCCGACGGTGCGTGAGGTGATAATTCCTTTTGAGATTATAATTTCCTATTGGTTCTCTCTCCGACGGTGCATGAGATGATAATTCCATCCCAGGTTTTTCTTTGAGATTATAATTTCCTATTGGTTCTCTCTCCGACGGTGCATGAGATGATAATTCCATTTTAGGTTTTTCTTTGAGATTATAATTTCCTACTGGTTCTCTCTCCGACGGTGCATGAGATGATAATTACATCCCAGGTTTTTCTTTGAGATTATAATTTCCTATTGGTTCTCTCTCCGACGGTGCATGAGATGATAATTCCATTTTAGGTTTTTCTTTGAGGTTATAATTTCCTATTGGTTCTCTCTCCGACGGTGCATGAGATGATAATTCCATTTTAGGTTTTTCTTTGAGATTATAATTTCCTATTGGTTCTCTCTCCGACGGTGCATGAGATGATAATTCCATTTTAGGTTTTTCTTTGAGATTATAATTTCCTATTGGTTCTCTCTCCGACGGTGCATGAGATGATAATTCCATTTTAGGTTTTTCTTTGAGATTATAATTTCCTATTGGTTCTCTCTCCGACGGTGCATGAGATGATAATTCCATTTTAGGTTTTTCTTTGAGATTATAATTTCCTATTGGTTCTCTCTCCGACGGTGCATGAGATGATAATTCCATTTTAGGTTTTTCTTTAAGGTTATAATTTCCTATTGGTTCTCTCTCCGACGGTGCATGAGATGATAATTCCATTTTAGGTTTTTCTTTGAGGTTATAATTTCCTATTGGTTCTCTCTCCGACGGTGCATGAGATGATAATTCCATTTTAGGTTTTTCTTTGAGATTATAATTTCCTATTGGTTCTCTCTCCGACGGTGCATGAGATGATAATTCCATTTTAGGTTTTTCTTTGAGATTATAATTTCCTATTGGTTCTCTCTCCGACGGTGCATGAGATGATAATTCCATTTTAGGTTTTTCTTTGAGATTATAATTTCCTATTGGTTCTCTCTCCGACGGTGCATGAGATGATAATTCCATTTTAGGTTTTTCTTTGAGATTATAATTTCCTATTGGTTCTCTCTCCGACGGTGCATGAGATGATAATTCCATTTTAGGTTTTTCTTTGAGATTATAATTTCCTATTGGTTCTCTCTCCGACGGTGCATGAGATGATAATTCCATCCCAGGTTTTTCTTTGAGATTATAATTTCCTATATGTTCTCTCTCCGACGGTGCATGAGATGATAATTCCATTTTAGGTTTCCCTTTCAGATTATAATTTCCTATGGTTCTCTCCCCGACGGTGCGTGAGGTGGTAATTCCCTTTCAGATTATAATTTCCTATGGTTCTCTCCCCGACGGTGCGTGAGATGTAATTCCCTTTTAGGTTATAATTTCCTATGGTTCTCTCCCCGACGGCGCGTGAGATGTAATTCCCTTTCAGATTTCAATTTCCTATGGTTCTCTCCCCGACGGTGCGTGAGATGTAATTCCCTTTTAGGTTATAATTTCCTATGGTTCTCTCCCCGACGGCGCGTGAGATGTAATTCCCTTTCAGATTATAATTTCCTATGGTTCTCTCCCCGACGGTGCGTGAGATGTAATTCCCTTTCAGGTCTTAATTTCCTTTGGTTCTCTTCCCGACGGTGCGTGAGATGTAATTCCCTTTCAGATTATAATTTCCTATGGTTCTCTTCCCGACACTGCGAAGATGGTAATTCCCACCAAGATTTTCTCAACGAGCGTTGTTGAAGTTAAAGTCACCCAAGGTTCTCTCACCGTTCCTGTTGAGGTAGTAACCATCCCTGGTTCATTCATCACCGTTTGAAGCTCCAAATCCAGCTCCTGTAGCCAGTCAGGACATATCTATACCAAGCATCTGAAAACCAGCTCCTGCAACGTGTCAGGTACTCATTTTTATTTTGCAGGTATGCAGGTTCTCGCTAAGGAATCTCTTACGCGATCAACGTCCAGATGGCATCTATAAGCCCATCATCCTATTCATCAATCTCCAAATGGCATCTATAAGCCCATTCCATCGTCACTGCTACTATGTGAGCGCAAATTTCTGGGCACTCTAGTGTTCAATCATCTTCTACCCTCGGATTACGAAAGGCACGTCAGCCAATCTGCATCCTCAGGTCTAAGAAGATTGAACAGGGGCAACTGTTGTACCCCAAAATTTGCCCTCCCATATTCTTCAAGAAATTGCCAAGTCAAGCTTCAAAAGTTCCCCAAGGGTTGCATAGTGCAAGGATCTCCTAAGCAGTCAAGATTAGGGTTTTTGTTCTGATCAAGAAAATAAAGTTTCCAAAGTCCCAATCAAGTCTCACATGCCTACAAATATGGTCAAGCATCCTCATATCAAGTTTCAAGGCTTTCAGCACAAAATTGCACAGTCAAAACCCTAATTGCACTACAGTCAACTGTAGGGGCAAAATGGTCATTTGACAGTCAAAAGTTCAAATTTTTGGTCAACATATCATTTTGAAGCCACAAACATCATTTGATCAATGCTTGATCATGAGTCTCAAAGCTTGGCTCAAAAATCATCAAGATGCAAAAGTTTCCTTATTTGGACAGTTGAAAAAGTCAACTGTAAATTGACCAGGGCATAACTTTCACATGGATTATCAGAAAAATTCCATCCAAAGCTCATTTTGAATAGAAAGACATTTCCTATAACTCATCTTCATACTTAAAGTCCAATAAATGCTCTCACAAAAAGTTATCAATTTCAACATTATAGGTCATTTTCAAAAGTCAACAAAAAGGGACTTTAAGTCAAAGGCCATAACTTGAGATTGGTAAATCAAAATGACATGGGACAAAAGACATTGGTTAGAGGACTCAAATACCTTTCCAAAATGTCCAAGAACATGAGAAAAGCTTAAAAATTGAGCAAGCTATGCCTTGTGGAAGTTGGGAAATTTTTGGATATTTTGAAAAGTCAACATTGATTCAAATGACCTAAAATTGCTAATGGGCCCATTTTTCTTCCATAATTCATCATCCATGGCATGTGCACGACCACTTGGCCCAAAGGGAAGTATTTCTTCATTTTTTTATTTATTTATTTGAATTTTTATTTATATTAATTCATTTAAATCAATTAAATATATGAAAAATATTTAACTTAACCTAACAAATCTTTTTGCACATGTAATCTACTTAATAATTCGTGTGAAATCAAATAGGGAAGGATTTGGAGAGAATTGATCTTAATTGGTACAAAAACACATGGAAAAGATTGAAAAAGATCTTAAAAATCAAATTTCCAAAAACCATGAATGCAATTGATTTGTTCTGTTTTTCTTGACCTAATTCATTACTACATATGCAAGGATCACAACCCTAGTACCATTACACACGCAGCTGCTCAGAAACCTGAAAAACAAACTTGAAAATTTTGCAAAGAAACTCAATTCTGGAAACCACTTTCTAGGGCGATTCAAGGCACGATTTTTGTGTCATTAGCTTGCTGAAGGATCATAGGACATATTCCAATCAAAAACATTCATCAAAACTCAAGGAATCGGTATACAGAACTTGAAATTTTTCATGAAAAATGCATAATCGTGTTTCGTATTCTAGGCATTTTCATTGTGTTTTCTTGATACATTCATACTAATTGGCTTGTTCTGAAACTAACCATGTGCTTTGATTGAATTTTTATGCATTATACACGATTTCGCCATGAGAGAATATTAGGGTTTTGCAAGCTTCAAATTAGGGGTTTTGTAGCAAGGAAAAATTAGAACCCCTGACCACCACCATTAGAATCAGCGTGTCTGGATGAAGAGGAAGCTATGCTCGCGCCTAATTTATAGAGCCCCTGGGGCTAATCGCTATTTTTCCAAAGCTGGCCTAAGAGAACACATCAAAAACCGTTGCTTATGTTGTTTATGTTTCAGGAAAATAAAATCCCATGAAGAAGATGAATTCGTGGCCAGCCATGATTGGTCTTTTTAAATCAGCGCGCGTTTTTTTTTTATGTTTTTCATGCCACTAACCAATTTTTATTTTTATTATTTATTCGTTATTATACATACAAAGTGCGCATTTGGATCAGATGGCAAGCATAAGGGTTGGCAAACCACATGACCTGGGTTCGAGCCCCAGGTCTTCGTTACTCCCATATTATTTTTCAATAAAGATTCATATGCAGGTTCAACATCAAAGCGTACCATACGCCCTCCAGATCAAACCATCCACGTGCATATCAGGGTCAATCCAAAGGCTGAGAATTAGAGAACAGTGTGGACGTGAGTCAACATGCCAGCACGCTGCCTGGAAAAGTCAAACGGACCATGCTAATGGGCCAGAATTACTTGGGCTATACCTCCTATCTGGGGACTGATACCCCCAAGGTTTGCAAAAATTTTGTTATTTTTTTATCTTTTCATTATTTTTATCTTCTTTTAATTATTATTCTTTTTAATCAATTTAATATTTTCATAAATATAAAAAATACCCATAAAAATCAGAAAAAAGAGAAAAAACAATAAATTTTTTTATTTTAATATTTCTTGTAAATAAATTGCATATAATTAAATTTAGTGTAAATTAGGTTTAATTTTAATACTTTGAATAAAAATCTAAAAAAAATGTAGGAATTAGGTTTAATTAATAATTTTCCATCCTTTTTATTCTTCTTTCATAAATAATTAAAATAATTAAATATTTATTTTCATAATTAAATTTGCATATAAGAATTAGGGTTAATTTAGGTTAAATTCTAATGTTTTCTTAATAAATTAAAATAAAATAGAATTAGGGTTAGCGTTTAATTTCAATTAATTTTTTCTATTAAATCTTAAAATACTAAAAATACCAAAAAAACAAGTTCTTTCTTTTTTAATCAATTAACTCTATCATTAATTCAATTTTTTGCAAAAGGGTCCAACGCCCTCGTTCTTAATTTCTTATTAATTCGCGTATTTGTTTTATTTCGTTTAAATATTTATGTATCTCTCCCGAAGCCTTGTAAATAATTGCTCGCACTTTTAATTCTTTACTTTCTTTATTTTTCCGTCAAATCGGGTCCTGGTTAATTTTGGCGATGTGGACCCGCGCCATTTGTAATAGCTTAGAATTTACTTTTCTCGCAACTTTTTTAACTGTTAATCAAAGGCATGAAAGAATGTATGACATAAATAAAAACAAGCGTAGAACACCAATAACATGACAAGATAAATGCAAACGAAAACGACACACAAATCACACACCACCCCTAGGGTACGCCTCACTGTTGCCTTGCCTCGAAAGGTGATCGTCGAGTAAAGGATGTCTTAGTAAGTCCTCATGATCCGAGAACCTGGCATGAGGGTAGCTTCTAAGGTGTCTTCCTATTGCTCTGGTGATCGCCATGTCCCAAACCTCGAATTGACCCGAACACCTCCAACGGTGGTGCTACCTACCTCTCAATGGTGGGATGGCACTACTTTAAAGGACATTTACACAGACGAATTCCTTAGGGTAGGTAGACGACTCGTGGATACTTGCTCTAATTCAAAACAAAACAAATCAAAAATACTTTTCACACCAACACATTTTCAAAAAGCTTTCGAAAGCATTTTTCAAACACTCTTGAGGATCGATACAAGAGTCGAACTGAAATTTTCAAAGAAACTTTTTAAAACCCACAGTTGAAAAGCAAACAAACCATTTTTGAAAACACAAGTGAGCAAGTATCTAAGAGCCCATGGATAACCATGGATAGAAAGGGTGCTAACACCTTCCCTTTCTATAATCTACCTCCCGAACCGAGAGCAATCTCTATAAGGAATTTTTCTGTGCTTTTGTCCTTTCCATTTGGAGAAAATAAAAGACGGTGACGACTCTTGCTTCCGCGACATTTCGCGAACCAGCGTTAAACAGTCAGTTCCAGATCCACCGATCACAGCGCGCAAACCCTAATTCTTGATTTACTGTCAAAGAAACGTCCGCCTGATCAAACCCTGAGCCAAACTCAACCAAACCCTAACAATCTGCTTGAACCCTAATTTTGTCTGACTGATGAGAAAAGTCTGTTTGACCGATTCTTAGGCCAATCTGAAAAATCAGGAAAAGTCCGAAGCTGTGATTTCTTGTGGAAAAGGGAGGGCAAATTTTGGGGTACAACAGTTGCCCCTGTTCAATCTTCTTGAACCTGAAGAGTTAGATTGGCAAGCTTGCCGTTCGCGACTTAAAGGTAAAAGGAGATTGGACACTAGAGTGCCCAAAAAATTTGCACTCGTCAAAACGTAGCTGGGGGAATGGGCTTAAAGATGCCATTTGGAGATGGGCTTAAAGATTCCATCTGGAGATGTGACAGAATCTTGTCAGGGGATGGGCTTAGAGATGCCATCTGGAAATTGTTGGCAGGAGGATGGGCTTATAGATGCCATCTGAAGGTGATTGTATCTTGTTGGAGATGGGCTTGTAGATGCCATCCAAGGATGTTTGTTGAACTGTATGTCGTTGGTGAGTGGGTGAGCATCAAAGGTATCCATGTTTGGAGCATCTCTGAACTGGGGATCTGAATAAGCAATGAATTGACATCCATGTTTGGAATCATCCGTAAACTGTTTTCAGTAGTCTTGGAATCTGAACAAGCGATAGGTTAACATCCGTATCTGGAGAACCCGTAAACTGTTTTCAGAAGTCTTGAAGTTGAATAAGCAATAGATCAGCATCCATGTTGGGAAGCGTCCATGAACTGTTTTCAGAAAGAAAGATAGTTTTCCTGGCTTGTTACATGTATTAATCTTCAATCTCTTCATGTAGATGGTTTTCCTGGCTGGTTTCAGGTATTAATCCATAATCAGTCGTCCACAGATATTTTCCTGGCTTGCTACAGGTATTAATCTGGAACTTAAGAAAGGTTACAGAATGGAAACCGTGTCTGGAGCATATCTGGACCGTATCTTCCAACAGGTGATGAAGGAATTTTTGATGACGACCGCAACTTCCAGAAGGAAATTTTGAACGCTCTTGAGATTGACATTCGAATGCCCCAAGTGATGATGAAGGAGACTTGCCCCAAGTTCACTGAACTTTTGAGATATTTTGTTGAAATCTTGACTGGACTGCCCCAGGTTAACTGGATAGTGACATGTCATGCCCCCTTGTTGATATGAGATTTGTCAATGGAAGTGTCATCCTTTTTGAAGTGATTTTGCTCACTGAGAGGGCTTTTTTTCACTGGATATTCATTGTGTGAATTTCTCCGCTGTCAAACAAATAGCCAAATGCAAACAATGATATTCAAGCAATGCAAAGTTTATGTCTGTCTCGAAGTTTTGAAAAATGCGTTTTTTAGCAGAAAACTTTTTATAAGACAAATTCAACACAAGATTTAGGGCAAAGCCTTACAGGAGTCAGGATACCTTTTGAACAATATGCTTTTGAACTAACCCATGCTTCAATTAGGACTTTTGAAGGGTTGTAATGTGGCTTGGTTCACTGTTTAAGAAACAAAGGATAAAGGCTCAAAGTATATTTGTACCCACCCGCTCTTCGTGATGTTCTTCAATCCTAAGCTCAGTTAATTATGCGTCAAACTCTATTCGAATTTGGAACGACTTTTTTGGTGATGGTTCACACAAGTTGAATTTTATGAAAGGCAGTCATCCTCTTTTTTTTGCAACATTTTTCATGTTGTTGAGGATTTGTAATGACCTCGTTCTTTTGATTTGTTATCCCTAACTTTTGCCCGACTGTTCCTGTTTTCGAGATTACAGTCAGCGGGATGCCCCTGCTTTCTTAAGCCTCCTTTGTAGGTTTTGACTTAATGGGCTTTTCTATTTTGAGAGATTGACTGCCTATGAGATAAAGAACCATCACTGTCTTTTGGTTCCAAAGGAAAGTTTTTTGATGTCATTCGTTGTATTACAAACTGAGAGTTTGCGACTTTAATGCGCATCTTTTTTGAATTAAGTGAGAGACTACCCAGCCCCAGGTTTAAATCAAAGGTTTCAATTTGTTTAGAACAGAAAACTCCTACTTCTTTGGCTCGAAGGGGTTGACTAGGGATTATCTTCCTTATAACTCCAGTGTTTGGAAATTGAAAGAAATGCCTGTACATCATCAGCAAGGTCTGTTCAAAAGCATACTGTATGAGATTATGGTATTGTTTCTTCATCCTCCCTATAAAGGCTTGCATATTTTTATCAAGAGTTAAATATCATCAAGAAAGCATAAGAGTAGTGAAAACGAATGGATGAATTCAAGACAAACATACGCAATGCATTAATGAAACAGAGTTTGACATTAATAGATAATTGTTTGAATAACAAAGATATTACAACTTGAAAATTCAAAATGAACATAAGCCTCTCAGTTCGAGCTTTGTCATTTCAGTGGAGGACCTTCATTATGGCTATCTCAGTTTGTAGCCACTCCAACTGGTCATCTCTGTTGTCCCCAGGATTTCCCACGATCATGCCTCTGGTGAGGAGCGCCTTGACCTCTTCTTGTCCCTTGGATAGGTTCAAGAACATTTCCTGAAGTTGAGCATTTTGATCCTGGATATCCTTGACAGTCCTCTCTAGAGCCATCTCTACTGAAATAAACAGTAGGAGAATGAGGAATCCTGAAAAGGAAAAACTGTTATGATGCAATGCATGATATGTGAATGCATGTTTTCAAGGATCTCTCGGGGTAAACACAAGAGAAATGTTAGAGGTTGAGCCTTGGTCAACATCTCTGATTGGAGAGCTTTGTAACGGTGAATGTCTTTCCACGAGAATCAAGCTCACCATGTCAAGTGGGTCATAGCCCCTGATTCAAGTTGTTGCACTTGATCTTTGATGGCATTTGTTTAGAGGAGAAACCTCTTGCCCTTTGGTAGACGTCTGGTTCAACGTGACCCTGCATCAAAAGACCCTCGAGATCCTTGAAATGGTTATTGAAAATGCTATGGTATGATGTTATGATGTTATGTACATGTATGCAAAAGTATGCAAGTGTATATACAGACAGTCATATTCACACAAAGCAAACACGTCCTTAGGTTTAGGCTTGCATGGGGTTTGTAGGTAAGTACCCTCTTGAAGTTAGTTGGCTCATCCTGTCCTAAAATAGAAACCGGGTTCTAATGAGCTCAATATCACCGAATTATTTTCTGTGTTCATTGTTTTGGTTTAGCCACTTAACTGGCGACCAAAATATTCCAAGAAAACAACCCTCAATGAGTGTAGTATCGAGTATCTACCAACTTCGGACTGCACCAAAGTCGGTCATCTCACTACCCCTAAAAAGGCCAAGATGGTCAATTAAGGTTCTAGAGTTCGTTAGTGTTTCATGACATCACTCAGAGGCCCCGTATTCTCCTTGACTACTCAAGGGCTACCGTTACTCACAAATATGTCACACTAACATAGCTTACTGCTTCAACCATGTCGGTATACCCCGCACAGTTCCCTCACAGTTTATTGCTATTTACCTAAGAAGGTGCCCCCAAATCCGGGTGTAGGATTAAACAAACCCAAACAAGGAACCCAAAAAGTAAAGCAATCAAAGCAATCAAAGCAAGTATGTAAAGGTGATCTAAACCCTAAGGTAACCCCACTTTTAATTTGATCCCCAGCAGAGTCGCCAGTTCTGTGATACGGTGGGAGAACTGACTTGTGGTTTTGCGTTTGTATTCGCACTTGTTCGGTTTAGCAAGAGTCGCCACCGACTTTTTATTTTATCCTAAAGGAAAGGTTAAAAAGCACAGGAAAAACCTTTGAGATGTTTTCGCGGGTTCAGGGGGTAGATTATGAAAAGGGAAGGTGCTAGCACCCTTTTCATCCATGGTTATCCATGGGCTCTTAGTTACTTGTTTTAGATCACTTGCCTTGCTTTTCAATTGTATGAAATGGTGCTTTGTGTGTGTGGTTTTGAAAATGTTTTGAAAAAGATGCCTTGTCTAGGCAACCGTTGTAACAATTCTTTACTCGAATGTTTTACAAGGGTGTTTATCTTTTTGAAAAGATGTTTCAATGTTTTTGAAAGTTGTTTTGAAAGTTGTGTTGTGGAGTGTGTTTTGAAAGTAGGCAAGTGTGTTTTGCAAGTTTGATCAAGTAACTAAGAGTTGTCTACCCTATTGTACTCAAAGGTCTTTCTCATGTTTTAACCCTTTTAACAGTGTTGTTTCACCATTGTATTTGGTGAACAACCTTGTGTTAGGATGTTAACGGGACGGGCGCGGGTCATCGTTTAGACCATGAATGCAATAGTGCCAAGTGTCTTTGGAAATTTGCTTGAAGGGACTATGATCATTTTATTTAGGCAACTTCGAAAGCGTCATCGAGGGACTATGATCATTTGATTTGTTTTTGTTTTGCCAAAGTACTTGACATGCAAACATGGCCCATTTTTGAAAGCAACAAGCGGGATTACCCTAGGGGTGCAAGTGTGAATTGTGTATTGATTGTCATGCATTTATCTTGTATTAGGTTATCTAGCGGTTGATTTTGAATCTTCGCATACAAACCCTAATTGCTATACAATATATAGAAAGCGATAAATTGCGGGAATTTAAAGTCTAAGCTATTACAAATAAGTATCCGGGGATGGGGGTACAAATATTTACAAATGGGGATGAGTCTTATCAGGATAGTAGTGTCCAAATAATATTTACAACCAAATCGAATCGCATTCTCAATGTAAAGTATAGCAATGTACATGAATCAAAGAGAAATAAAAGTATGTAAGATGCACATGATGTGATTATTTACAAGTGATGCAAATATTAACCTAATGTATTATTAAGTATTTATTTATTTTTGTGTTTTTGTTAATGTTATATAAATAAAAGGGTTCTAAAGAAAAAAAGTATTTAATTCAAAACAAACTAATTATTTATGTATTTTTTAAAATGTAATAAACATTAAAAAGATTTTTGTACAAAGTTTAATATTCTATTAGATTATATCAAATAAGAAAATAAAGTAAAAAAAAAGGTATTAATTTGTGTAAAGGATTGAGAAAATAAAATGGGCCTTAAGGGGATGCTAGGCCCAAAAATGTAAAATAAAAGAAATGAATTAAAACGAAAAGGGGGGTGCACACGCCTAAGTCGTTGGGCTTAGCAGTTTAGATGGGGCAGAGGCCCAAATGTGCTTCACAAGTTTTTTAGGGTTTCATTTGTTTGTTTCAGAAAAGGGTTTACAGTGGCTTAGAACGGTGCTCTCATCTTCTCCTTCTTCGCCTCTTTACTTTCTCAATCCATTGATGTTCTGAACGAAAATCCTCTCATGCCTGGCCACTCGACGCCATCTCCGCCTCCTCCTCCTCATGGTAGCTCGGGCGGTGCTTCAAAGAAGGTAACGATTCTCTCTTTTTCCGTGTTTTAGGTTTTCAATTATTGATTTTTTGACAAGTTCTGATCTTTATGTTATTTGATGTTGTGTGATGTGTTTAAAGAAAAGGGAAGGAGAATTTATACCTTTGTTGGCTTTTGGAGACGGAGGAGGAGAAGTGGATAGGAGGCGTCCTCAGGCGGCCAAGGCGAGGGAGTGCGTGGTGCTGAGAGTTTGCTAGCTTGCCTGGTACTTTGTATCTTGCTTCTTATGTTTGCTTATCTGTGATGATTTTGATTTTGAGTTGCCTATTGTTATGCTTCTGATTTTTCTTCTCTTGATGCTGTTGTTACTCAATGATGAACCTTAGTTCTGAGAGTGTTTGTTGTTTCACTTCTGATTCTCTTTTTCTCTTTTGGACTGGGCTGGCTTTGCCTATGATGAACCTAGTTATGAGGCGCCTAACTTTGTTATTTGGATATTTGGGTGTTTGAATTTTTGAACAAAGGTTAGGGTTAGCGATGTTTTGACAGGCTTGTTGGATACAGGCTTGAAGGGCTTGTGTAACAGGTTTTGAGGGTTGTATATTGCAGGATGTGTTAGGCTTGAGGTTACAGGCTCATGGGCTTGTATCTGTAACAGGTTTTTTTTGATGAACAAGCTTTTTAGGCTTTATGTTTTTGACAGGCTTTTTTTGATTTGAGGGCTGTTTTTTTGAGATTTATTCAGGTTTTGGGGTTTGAACACAGTTTTTGATACTGAGTTTTGTTTGAAGGCAGTTTGTAAGCTTGGTGGTTTGAGAGCTTGTTTTTTAGTTACAGGCTTGAAGTTTGAGGCTTGTGGTTTAAAGGCAGGCTTCCATGCTGTAACAGGTTTGAGGCTTAGCAGGTTTGTGAGTCTGAAGCAGGCTTGAGATTGCAAGCTTGTTGTTTCTGTTATATGTTTTAGGCAGGATGTTTGTTTGCTTGGCTTGAGGCAAACTTTGGTTTATGTTATGTAACAGGCAGGCTGTGCTTTGAGGCTTGTGTTGATACAGTTTGTTCTGGCTTGGTTATATTTTTCTCTATGTTTTTCTGCCTTTTTTTACAGTGTTCTGATTTGTTCTCTTTATCTCTAAGCCTGTCTGTAAGCCTCTACTTCTCTCTCTCTTTTCTCTCTCTATCAGAAAAGAATATTTTAATGCTTTACTGTCCTTTTTTCTGAAAAAGTGATGGCCTGGAAAATGATGATACTTTGCAATATTACTTGCCTTTTGTCTTTCCTCTGCATCTTGTACTTATCCCAGATTTTCTGCATTGCTTTGATATCTTGTTAACAGCCTTTTGACAGTTTGAAAGCTTTGACAGTTTTGACCATTTGGTTTGCCTAGTTTGATAGTGTAATTCAGTTTGAACTTTGCAGCTTGGTTGACATCTCTTGGTAACTTAGTTTGCCATGTGCAATTTGTTTGTAACTTGTTTGTTTTAGTGACAGTCTTGTTTGAATTTATGCATTCTTGGGCATTTTGTTTAACATGCTGCCTTGTATTTAATTCATATGCTTGCAAGATAATTTTCTTTCCCTCTTTGTGAACCAAGAGTCTTCTTGTGATTTGCAGAGAGGGCGAACAAACTGATTCCGGCCAACACTTTTAATGATGAGTTTTTATGATTAACTGTCTGAAAATGCCCTTTTTTAATTCATCTGCATTTGACTTCTTTCTTTTTTATCTTTGCAGATAAATATCAGTTGAGCAATGGGGAGCAGCAGTAGAAGATGAAGATTTAGGATAGATTTAATTTATTTTTCAATTATTTGTAATAAAACATCATTGTAAATATTGTAAATAAATTTACAATATCCCAATAGTATTTGTAACAATAATTAAAAATAAATAAAAACCTTTTTGTCAGATAATTCTTTAATTTGCACTGTTTATTTATTTATTTAAATCTCTTGATTTAAAATAACTGGAAGTACATCCCAATTATTCTAACTTAGATAAAATAAATAAATAATAAACACCGTAGTCTTGCAACTTTGCATTAATCAACGGTGCACCCGACATTAACCATAAGCATTGCACAGTCAAACAAACAAACATCCATATGTCCTTTATCTCACTGATCAAACTTAAACTTCAAACTTTCAATCAGAAGCCTCAACCCATACCCTAGAGTCAATTGAAAAGAACTGTAGAATTAATTCCTTCTGAGAATGCGCGCGCAAACCCTAATTCTTGATTTATTGTCAAAGAAACGTCCACCTGATCAAACCCTGAGCCAAACTCAACCAAACCCTAACAATCTGCTTGAACCCTAATTTTGTCTGACTGATGAGAAAAGTCTGTTTGACCGATTCTTAGGCCAATCTGAAAAATCAGGAAAAGTCCGAAGCTGTGATTTCTTGTGGAAAAGGGAGGGCAAATTTTGGGGTACAACAGTTGGGGAAGATGGTTTAGAATATTCTAGCTCCGCTGGGGGATAGGTATTTCAGGGTTTTCGGGCTCCACTGGGGATCGGGAGTTTGAACTCTGATGGGAACTTTGAAACTTAACTCAGTTGGCGAATAAAGTTTAGAATACACTGGCTCCGCTGGGGATCTTGAAGCTTAACTCCGCTGGGGATCTTGAACTCCAAGGTTTTAGCTTGTTGAGGATCTGAATGACATATTGTAGGGGATTTCTTTTGGAATAGCCTAAAGACGTTTTCCTATACTTTCGACCTACAAGTAATTATCCTTTCTCAAATTCGTTTTATTTGTAAGCAGTGATTATATTCAAATGCATATGCCTATTTAACAAAACATTGGACGTTTTCAAATAAAACATAAGTGTAAAAAAGAAAAGAAAGGCAAGCAAATTTCTGCACTTTGAAGTATTTTTGTATTAACTTTTGTAAGCATCTTTGTACAAAGGAGACAGACATCCTAGTAAGAGAATGTTGTCATAAATTGAGAAAAAATTTATACAAAAGAAAGATGGCTATGTGCAATAATTCCATGGGGTTCCCATTCCTCTATGGTCTTCACAACTCTGAGTATCTTGTCCATTCGCTGCTTCGTCCGCCGATGATTGGATTGATCCGAAACTTGGAGCTTGTTGGTGAAGAGATTGTCCTTAAAGTGATCCGATGAGACATAGTCATACGCTTTAATTTCCTAACTTTTGCCTGGACCGTCCTTTCGGGTTTTCAGTCCACCAAGAAACCCTTTTTTTCCCAAGTCGCCCTTTCGGGTTTTCAACTTGCCGGGTGTACAGATTTTTTTTGTTTATCCCTAATTTTTGCCTGAACCGCCCTTTCGGGTTTTCGGTTCATCGGGATGCCCATTTTTGCCCAAGTCGCCCTTTTGGGTTTTCAACTTGTCGGGTCATTTATGCGTAGTATCTTTTGACCATATCTGCGTTCGCAGGGTGTGGCAAGTCGTCGCCGTCCATGGTGGTCAGAATCATTGCCCCACCAGAAAAGATGCTCTTGATCACAAATGGTCCTTCGTAGGTAGGAGTCCACTTGCCCCTGGATCACTTTGTGGCAAGATGATCCGCTTGATTACAAGATCTTCGACTTGATATACTTGACGTCTGACTTTCTTGTTGAAAGCCTTGATCATCCGTTTTTGATACGTCTGACCATGACAAATAGCAGTAAGTCGCTTCTCGTCGATCAAATTAAGTTGATCAAGTCGGGTATGAATCCAATCGTCTTCACTCAAACCGGCATCTTTTATGATCCTTAAGGAAGGAATCTGCACCTCCATAGGTAAAACAACTTCCATGCCATATACCAAAGAAAAGGGGGTTGCCCCTGTTGAAGTACGTGCCGTGGTACGATATCCATGCAGAGCAAACGGTAACATCTCATGCCAGTCCTTGTAGGTGACTGTCATCTTTTGAATGATCTTCTTGATATTTTTGTTTGCGGCTTCAACAACACCGTTCATCTTTGGCCGATAGGGAGATGAATTATGATGATAAATCTTGAACTTCTCGCACAAAGCGGTGATCATAGTGTTGTTCAAATTTGTACCGTTGTCCGTGATAATCCTGTCGGGGATACCATACCAGCATATGAGATTCTGCTTAATGAAGCAGGCAACCACATTCTTTGTAACAGAGGCGTAGGAAGCTGCTTCGACCCACTTGGTAAAATAATCAATAGCCACCAGGATGAAGCGATGTCCATTGGATGCCATAGGCTTGATCTCTCCAATCATGTCGATTCCCCACATTGCGAATGGCCAAGGAGCTGTTAGCACGTTGAGAGGAACATGAGGAATATGTACCTTGTCAGCATAGACTTGGAATTTATGGCAAGTACGGGAATGTTGATGACAATCAGCTTCCATGGTAGACCAGTAGTAGCCGGCCCTTAGAATCTTCTTAGCCATCGTATGTCCGCTTAGGTGGGTGCCAAATGTGCCACTATGTATTTCGGTCATGATCAACTCTGCTTCAACCTTGTCCACACAATGAAGTAGACCACAATCATGGCTGCGTTTATAAAGGATACCATTGCTCAGGAAGAACTTGGCAGCAAATCTCCTTAAGAACTTTTTGTTATTGACGGAAGCTCCTTCAGGGTATTCTCGAGTCTGGAGATACCTTTTGATTTCATGAAACCAAGGTTGTTCCACTACTTCTTTGGTATTAATCTCATGACAGTGCGCAGGTTCGTCCATTCACTCGATGGTGATTTGGGGAGCCTCATTATCCCAGTTGAGTTTAAACATAGAAGACATTGTAGCTAGAGCATCTGCTAGCTGATTTTCTTCTCGCGGAAAATGCTCATAGGTAATCTGCTCGAAATGAGGCAACAATGTCAAGACATGTTCTTTGTATGGGATAAGATTAGGATGTCTAGTGTCCCACTCTCATTTGATTTGACTGATAACCAAAGCTGAGTCCCCAAATACGACCAAAGATTTGATTCCCAAGTCTATAGCAGCCTTGAGACCAAAAATGCAAGCTTCATATTCAGCCATGTTGTTGGTACAGCTGAAGCAAAGTCGGGCGGTGAAGGGTGTATGGCAACCTTCCGGAGAAATGAGTACCGCACCGATACCGTTGCCAAGTGAATTTGAAGCACCATAAAAGTACAAGGTCCATCGGGATCCTTGTTCAGGTCCGTCATATGGTCCGTTACCTTCAATGTTGTCCAATGTCATGATGTCCTCGTCAGGGAAGTCGAAACTCATAGATTGGTAATCTTCGACGGCTTGATGAGCTAGATGGTCAGCTAGTACACTCCCCTTTATAGCTTTTTGGGTAGTATACGGGATATCATACTCAGTCAGGATCATTTTCCATCTAGCGATTCTTCCAGATAAAGCAGGCTTCTCGAAGATATACTTAATCGGATCCATCTTGGAAATCAGCAAAGTGGTATGAGTCAACTTGTACTGCCTTAGCCGACGAGCAACCCATACCAAAGCGCAGCAAGTTTTCTCGAGCAGTGAGTAGCGAGTCTCACAATCGGTAAACTTTTTGCTAAGGTAATAAATGGCATGCTCTTTTCGGCCAGACTCGTCATGTTGGCCCAGTACGCACCCCATTGAGTTATCCAAAACAGTCAGATACATGATTAACGACCTTCCTTCGATGGGTGGCATCAAAATAGGAGGTTCCAACAAATACTCCTTGATCTTATCAAAAGCAACTTGACAATCATTGTTCCATTCAACTACCTGATCTTTCTTCAACAGCTTGAAGATTGGCTCACAAGTAGATGTTAGGTGAGAGATGAACCTTGCAATGTAGTTTAAGTGTCCCAAAAAACCTCTAACCTCCTTTTCAGTGCGGGGGGCAGGCATTTCTTGTATAGCTTTTACTTTAGCAGGATCAACCTCAATGCCTTTGTTGTTGACGATAAATCCTAAAAGTTTACCAGACCTGACTCCAAAAGTGCACTTGCTTGGATTCAGTCTGAGCTTATACTCCTTCAATCTGACAAACAACTTTTGCAGATGGTCAAGGTGTTCTTCTTCTGTCTGTGAACGGGCTATCATGTCGTCTACGTAGAATTCAATCTCATGATGTATCATGTCATGATACAAAGCTACCATGGCGCACTGATAGGTTGCCCCGGCATTCTTCAGTCCGAATGGCATCACTTTGTAGCAGAAGGTACCCCATTGCGTAACAAAAGTAGTTTTCTCCATGTCTTTGGGGGCCATTTTGATTTGGTTGTATCCCGAGAATCCATCCATGAAGGAAAATACCTTGTGTTGAGCTGTGTTGTCAACCAAGATGTCGATGTGTGGTAGGGGAAAATCATCTTTAGGGCTAGCCCTGTTTAGGTCCCTATAGTCCATACACCTTCTGACTTTTCCGTCCTTCTTAGGCACATGCACAATGTTAGCAACCCATTGTGGATAGGAAGTAACAGCCAGAAAGCCAGCATTGAATTGCTTCATTACCTCAACTTTTATCTTCTAAGACATGTCGGGCCTCATTTGGCGGACCTTTTGTTTGATCGGTGGACAGTCTTCTCTTGTAGGGAGACGATGAACCACAATATCTGTGTCTAATCCCGACATGTCTTCATAGGACCAGGAAAAGATCTCAACATATTCGTTCAACAACTGCACTAAGCGCTTTTTGACACTTGGTTCCAGGTTGGCACCCACCTTAACCTATTTCTTGTCTTCCTCTGTTCCCAAGTTGATGGTCTCTAGCAACTCTTCATGGGGCAGAATAGCCCTCTCTTCTTGTTGCAAAAGTCTGGCTAACTCTCCCAGCATTTCACAATCTTCGTCGACTTCGTACTCAGCATGATTGACCAAATCTTCAGAGTCACCGAAGGCTAAAGCAGAATAGTCACCCATGGAATCCGGAGTGGATGGGTACCTGCATTTTGTGAGTGTGGGTGTGTGTAAGGGATAGCCATCCTTAAACAAAACAAAATGTAAAAGGAAATAAAATGAACACAACAGTTTATAGATGAAAACGTCCAATGATTCATTAAACATGGCATATGATAATGAAGAAAATCAAGCCCTTACAAACGGACCTATATGCCCCGGGTAAGGCATAAGGTGAAAATAGTGTACGAATTGTTTAGTTATTACAGACCAAAAGAGGAAATTGTTCAAAGATAAATTACTGGTTGATGAAAGTGATGGGAATAAAGTCCTTTGCTTCCCAGTTGCTTAATCCTCCTTCGACGGTTGGAAAGATCCAATCTTCAAAGTTGTCTTCTTCATCATCATCTTCTAAGGCATTAATTCCATGGTGAGTGATTTTTATGGGTAGTCCTCCAGCCCTGGAGCGACACACAACTTTCTGGCCAGCAGCAGTAAAACCTAGTCCGAACTTGTCCGCCTTGTGAGGAAAATCAGGTAGTTTCCCCCACACTGTACTCCTTCCTTCTTTGATTACAGCCTCTGCATCCTTTAGGGATGCCATCCTAGACACAAGCTTGGAAACGATAGACACATCAACCATTGTCTTTGCAACTGCGACTTCAGGAGAAACTTCCTCAAAATGTTGGAAAGGAGTTTCTATGAATTCGCCATCCAACTCCATATAGCGGAAGGAGTTGAGGTGACTTATCATGTACTCTTCCTCACCGTGAACCTTATAATCTTACCCTAAACATGATACTTTAGTATTTGGTGTAAAGAGGAGGTAACTGCCCCGGCATAGTGGATTCATGGCCTTCATAGCAAGCAAGAGTATGAAGGACGGATGTCCATCACATAAAAGGTAGAGTTGAAGGTCTCGGTGCCCACTTTGATAGGGATGTCCACCTCTCTGTGAACCATCCTTTTGGACCCATCAAAGGCCCTAACCACACTATTACTTGGCTTTAGCACTAACCCTTCACAGTCCAAACGGTCTAACGCTTTCTTCGGTAGCACATTCAAAGATGAACCGGTATCCACCAGGACATGGGCAAGTGTGGTTCCCCTACATTCTACTGAGATATGCAGTGCATCGCTGTGCTTCCTTTCTTTAGGGGTCAAATCAGCATCGCAAAAACCAAGACCATTATCAGCAGTAAGGCTGGCCACGCACTCTTGAAACTGGTCAACCAAAGTTTCTTGAGGCACGTATGCCGTCTTTAGAAATTTGATTAAGGCCTTAGCATGAGCCTCAGAGCAGAGTAGTCGCTCCTCTTGATTATTTTTAATATTTCTTCCATCTCTTTCTGGGTGGTCTCGGGGATTACCACAATCTGAGCCTTCATCCTGACAAGCGCTTCTAGTATCCCCCTACCCTTATCGGAAGTAACATCAGAGGGTCTAGCTTCGGGTACATCAACTTCTTCATTTGTCGGGCTTTGCACAGATGGCTTGATAGGCACAGAAACTCTCGAGGGTCCGAAGACTGCTCATGGAGGAGCAATCTCCGGAGAAAATATCCTTCCGCTGCGAGTTATCTTACTTGTTCCTGCAATGTTCCCTATATCAGAGGTTTCATCATCAGAATTTTCTTGGACTGATTCAATCTGTTTGATACCATGATAAAAGATTTCTCCTCCGTAGTTCCATGGTATCGTCTTGTTAGATTGACACGGGACAGGCCCCAGCATGGTAATTTTTAACGACACAAACTTAGGATCAGGCGTAATCTTGACAGGCCTTTTGCAAGCCTTGGGAAGATTGTCGGAGATGGTTATTATTGCAATGTCATTTGTAGGAGTAACAAAGGTGGCAGGAGTAACAGGAGTGAAGGTATCAACAAGAGTCTTTTGAAAGAGTATCTCTGGGGTATCCATCAGGCGTTGGATGCCTGATTTCAACATTGGGCAATCAGCTCGCACGTTTAAACAAAAGTAACAGTCTTTTCCGCAGCCTGGGAATATCCCGGCTTTCATCAAATTCACTTTAATCACTGGTAACAGAGTCAAAAGGTCAGCAACATTGGTAACATGAAGGTCTTCCATAACGGCATGAACATTATGATCGTGCTTAGGCATTGGGGCAGAAATCACATTCGGCTTTTCGGGCGCATCGAATTCTACCTCCTTGGCGTCGATCAGGTCTTGGATTTTGTTCTTAAGAGCCCAACAGTTGCTGGTATCATGCCCTACACTGTCAGAGTGGTAAGCACATTTTGCATTGGAGTGGTAATATGGAGAAGAGGTATTGGGGTTCTTTGGCGCTTCCTTCAAATTGGTAAGATTCAGCTTTAACAAATGAGGGAGTACTTGAGCCGGTGTCATGTTGATTCGGGTGAATTGCCGTTGTGGCCTTTCTACCCTTTGCTGATTAGATCTTGGCTGATTGCTGCGAGGTTGATCATTTGAAGAGTTTTGGATCATCACAGCCCCCACAGTTGGCCAACGCTCGGTTCTTCCTTGGCTTTTCTGAGAATAAACAGCAGAAGCTTCCTTCTTAGTTGGGAAGGTCTTCTTAATGGCAGTGGACGCGAAGGCATCTTTCTGAATCTTACCACTTTTAATACCGGCCTCGACCCTTTCGCCGGTCAGAATTAATTCGGTAAATCCCGCGGAGGAACTCCCAATTAAATGATTGAAGAAAGGGCCAGACAGGGTCCCTAAAAACATGTCAACCAACTCTCTATCCGACAATGGTGGCTGCACCCTTCCATCCAGATCATGCCACTTCTGGGCATACTCTTTAAATCCCTCGTTAGAAGCCATACCCATACTCTGTAGTTGAGTACGAGTGGGCGCTAAATCAGCGTTGTATTGGTATTGTCAATAAAAAGCAGCAGCTAAGCCTTCCCAGTTATGAACCTCTGATCTCTCGAGTTGATAGAACCAGTCCAATTGTGTGCCTGACTAACTGTCTTGGAAAAAATGGACCCAAAGATCCTTATCAGATGAGTGGGGTTGGATCTTTCTGACGTAGGATCTTAGATGCATCTTCGAACACGACATATCGTCATACTTAGCAAATGTAGGAGCTTTGAACTTGGGAGGAATAACGATCCCAGCGACCAACCCTAGTTCTTCGAAATCTAAACCAGGTACCCTTTGCAACTCCATGGCTGCCAACCGATCCTCAAGATTTTTAAACTTATCATCCGCCGGGGGATATTGCTGTTCGGAGTAGTCTTCTTCTCATTCCTCTTCTTCTTCTTCTCCTTCAACTTCAGATTCAAAAGGCATTGCAGTTCCTTTTCCTTTACCAGCCCCTTCATCAGACGTCGAGGGGAATTCGAGAACTTTTCTAGCATTAATTTCAAACCTTCTTCCCATAATGACCACACCGGGCCTTTTCTTCTTTTTCTCTTTATCTTTCTCTAACAGTGCTTTAAGGTCCTCTTGACCTTTTGCTAAGGTCACGAGGAGTTGCTGGAATTGAGAATTCTGTGCTTGCAGATCCTTAACCGTCTGCTCCAAATCTATCTGGCTGAAATAAACAGCAGAAAGATAAGGAAACCTGGTGTGAAGACCTATTTATGCATATGATGAATGATATGTTATTCATGTAATGCATTCAAGGATTCAGAAAATTCAAATTTGTTGCAAACAAAAAGGACACACGTCATATTAAGAATAAATTTTTTAGCACATAAGTGCCCCATGGGAAAAATATTACAAAATTCTTAATGTAAAAAGACATTGCGCATCCTTTTTGGTGCGATGTAAGTGTTGAGAGTTTCCTCCTCGTGAAGTCGGCGGGTAAGCTCCAAAACTTTCTTCTCATTGGCATAGAAGCTGGCTTCAAAAGTATTCCGTTCTTCCTTGAGTTGGATCCAACTCTTTTGTAATTCTTCCAATGATGTTGGCATGTCTGGATGTAGGAGGGTGTATGGAACCTCTCCTTCCATAACAGGCTCTTTGATCACGGGGAGAATGTGAGGGTATGGCATCATAAGATTCTGGGCGCGGGTTCGTACCCACTTGAGATAAGGCTCAAGGGGGATGGAATTCTTGTGCCCCAGTGTCTTACTATCCACCTTGTTGGGCATCCTCCAAGCTCTGATGAATCTTTGTCGAAGTCCTTGTGCATCGTTGTCGAAGTCAAAAACCAAGTCAGGAATCAGCATGTCATGAGGGCCATCCCTTCTAGCATATCCAAACTGTCTTAGAGCTATACAGGGGTTGTAGGTAATGCCTCCCCTAATGCCAAGTAGTGGGACATTAGGGAATTCCCCACAACAATCAATGATGATGACATTTTCTCTGGACCGAGAACACCAATGTACATCAGAATGTGTGAGGGTCATCAACCGTTGTGACCACCTTAAACCCTGCTCATTCTTCAAAACTGATTGTGGAAGGTGAGAAATAAACCACCTTGCTAGGAGAGGAGTACAACACATGATAACACCTCTTTTCCTCATTGTTCGTGTGTAAAATGAGTGTAGGATGTCCCCAAGCAATATAGGCACAGGATTCCGAGATATGAAAATCTTGACAGCATTCACATCTATAAGTTGATCAGGGTTTGGGAACAAGACCAACCCATAGATGAGGAGTTCTACAATCTCCTCAAAAGCTTGTAGATCTTGAGAGTTCCAGCAGTCTTGTGCCTTCTCCAACAGAAACTTTGCCAAGAAACCCTTGACACCACTTCTGGTTTCCCAATGACCCTTGATATCAGATGGTTGCAAGTGTAATGCTTGAGCAACATCTTCAGACTTTGGTTCTTTTTCCGTACCGTTGTAGGGTAGTTGATGAAGAATAGGAATTCTCAGGAGTTGAGAAAATTCCTCCAAAGTAGGTACTAGTTGGTAATCAGGGAATGTGAAACAATGGTGTAGGGGGTCAAAGAACTGGAAGAGAACTTTCACCATGTCTTCTTCAATGTTGGAGTTGACCAAGTTGAGAAGTCTACCATGTCTTTCACTGAAGAGATAATTCTCTGGAATCTCGGAAGTAAGCTCCTTGAGTTGAGGAGGGATTCTCATAAGGTTGACTTGAATTGTTTTCCTGCGAAGAGATTCCATGATCTACAAAACAAGAACAAAGATGAAGATCCAAACCCTTGAAATGGTTAGTGGATGCATATGATGCTTTATGATGTTCATGATGTATGCACAAACATATGTACAAGCAAGTCACACAAGATCCTAGTCTCAGGCTTGCATGAGGTTTCATAGGTAAGTACCCTCTTGAAGTTAGTTGGCTCAACCTGTCCTACAAATAGTAACCGGGTTCTAAGGAGCTCAATATCACTGGATTATTTTCTATGTTCATTGTTTTGGTTTAGCCACTTAACTGGCGACCAAGATATTCCAAGAAAATAACCCTCAATGAGTGTAGTATCGAGTATCTACCAACTTCGGACTGTACCAAATCCGGTCATCTCACTACCCCTAAAAAAGGCCAAGATGGTCAAGTAAGGTTCTAAGAGTTCATTAGTGCTTCATGACATCACTCAGCGACCCCGTATTCTCTTTGATTAACTCAAAGGCTACCGGTACTCACAAATATGTCGCACTAATATAGCTATTGCTTCAACCATGTCGGTATACCCCGTACAGTTTCCACAACGTATTGCTATTTACCTATGAATGTTTCCCAAATCCGGGTAGAGGATTTCAAGCCCAAACAAGAGAACCAAATGTAAAGCAATCAAAACAATCAAGACATGCAAAGGTGATCTAAACCCTAAGGTTACTCCACTTTTAAGTCTTTCCCTAGCAGAGTCGCCAGTTCTGTGATACGGTGGGAGAACTGACTTGAGGTTTTGCGTTTGTGTTCACGAATGTTTCGGTTTAGCAAGAGTCACCACCGACTTTTTATTTTATCCTAAGGAAAGGTCAAAAAGCACAGGAAAGACCTTTGAGATGTTTTCTTGGGTTCGGGGAGTAGATTATAGAAAGGGAAGGTATTAGTACCCTTTCTATCCATGGTTATCCATGGGCTCTTAGTTACTTGTTTAGATCACTTGCTTTGCTTTTCAATTGTTTGAAATGGTGCTCTTCAATTGTTTGAAATGGTGCTTTGTGTGTGGTTTTGAAAGATGTTTTGAAAAGAGGCCATCATTGTGGCAACCTTTGTAATGATTCTTGTTTGAATGTATACAAAGGTGTTTTTGTCTTTTGAAAAGTTTTCAATGTTTGAAAGTTGGGTTTTGAAATTGTGTTGTGAAGTGTGTTTGAAAATAGCAAGGATGTTTTTGCAAGCTTTTGATCAAGTAACTAAGAGTTATCTACCCTATTTTACTCAAAGATCTTTCTTGTGTTTTTAACCCTTTTAACAGTGTTGTTTCACCATTGTATTTGGTGAACAACCTTGTGTTAGGATGTTAAACGGGACATGCGCGGGTCATCGTATAAACCATGATAGCAATTGTGTCAAGTATCTTTGGCAATTTTCTTGAGGGACTTGATCATTTTGTTTAGGCAACTCAGATAGCGTCATCGAGGGACTATGATCTTCGTTTTGTTTTTGTTTTGCCAAAGTACTTAACATGCATACCATGGCCCATTTTTGAAGGCAACAAGTGGATTGTAACCCTAAGGATGCAAGTGTGTATTGTGTTTGTTTTTTCATGCATTTTTGTCTTTGATTAGGTCAAACTATTTGTTGGTTTTGATTTTGGCATACAAACCCTAATTCTCTAATCATGGCATAATTGAAAGCATTTAAGTGTGTAAAAATAAATCTAAGCTATTACAACTTTAATATAGGGAGGGGGGTACAATTTTGAATAGGGGATATTTGACAAGAAATATAAACCCTAAGTTATTACAACCAAATTGAATTTACAATACAACAATATTTAAATGTATAATATTTCAATAAGCAAAATAAATAAATATTAAATAAAATGTATTATGCAAAAAAGAAGTTTTTATGTATGTAAAAATATTTTCAATATAAAGAAATGTAAAGAAATAAATAGAAAAGGATTAATTTTATTTATTAAAGGGGTAAACCCTAATTTTCTTTAAGAAAATAATATTATCTATTATTTATATACAAAAATATATTAATATGTAGAAAAATAAAAATATATTGAAAAAAGTGTTTTTTAGTATAAATAATAATAAAAATAAAAATGTTATATTTTTGTATTTTTATCTTATGTTTTTAATAAAATAATATATATATATATATATATATATATATATATATATATATATATATATATATATATATATATATATATATATATATATATATATATATATATATATATATATATATATATATATATATATATATATATATATATATATATATATATATATATATATATATATATATATATATATATATATATATATATATATATATATATATATATATATATATATATATATATATATATATATATATATATATATATATATATATATATATATATATATATATATATATATATATATATATATATATATATATATATTAAATATGTATAAAATAAAATAAAATATTTACAAAAATAAAATATATTCAAGAAAATACTTTCAGTGTGAATAAAAATAAGAAATAAAAATAAAAGTATTATTTACATTATTTTTAAATTTAAACAAATAATATAAAGTATTTAAATTGTTTTTATGTTAGAAAAGATCAAAATAAAATACCTAATAAATGTAAAAAAATGTGAAAATATTTTAAAGCATTTTTTATGTTTGAAAATAAAATAACAAAATCAGAAAAGAAATAAAAATGCAAAAATAACAAAAATACAAGAAATTGGGCCAGGGGGTGCAAAAAAAAAAAGAGAGAGGTGCAAAAAGAAGAACAAAACAGGCCCAACCTATTTCCACTTCATCTTCTTCCTTGTGACAAACGCGCGCTTGCCCTGTACAAACTGCTAACTCCTGGAAACGTGATCTTTTGTCAAAACTCAAAACATGAAACTTGTAGAGCATTAAACCACGATTCTAACCATATAAAAAACTTGATCTAACTCTCAAAGACCAGAGAGAATTTCTCTGGCCCTAAAATCTGACCTAGTTTTTTCAGCATGTTCATGGATGAAATTCTCTTAGCACGTTTAATATAAATGAAAACTGAGCATATGTACATCTTAAGGGCTATGAGTACTACATTTTTCATTCACAAACCTAAGCCTAATGATTCCTAAATAGGGAGATAGGAAGTTGCAAAATACATGTTTCAGTTTGACACGAGTATGGCAATGCAACAGCTTTCAGTGAGGCCTGAGGTTCTTTTGAGCTTGGTTGATGTTCCCTGGATCCTTCCCAATGCTTAGCTTGCTTTGAAATCGCCTGGATGTCTCTATAGAACTCAACCTGCAAAGCTTCAAATCAAAAATGGTGATGTGTGTAAATGGGGTTACAGTGACTTGGGATTGGTTGGGATAGTTTAGGTATATAGTATGGAGTGTGTTGGAACTGATTGCAAGCTAAACGCACGAGTAGATTGTGATTTGGCTTGTGATTTGCAGGTCCTGCCCTGTTTTGGCAGAAAATGGCTTTTTTGGTGTACAAAGGTGTTTGAGAGGTTACTAGCTCATGTTTCTGGCTTAGTGTAATGTGAGAAACTTGTTTGAAATGTTGGCTTCAGTTGATTATATCAGATACTCAAGTTTTTGACTTTTGGCACAATGACTTGTTTTTGAAGTAAAAGTGAGAAGTGACCATGCTATGGCCTGTACAGGCTAGCTCCAAGAATGAACATAGTTGGTGTACTATGCCTGAGATTAGGGAACTTTGTTTGCAGCAAAAGGCTTGGTCCAATGCTCAAGAGAAACAAATTTGCAAAAGTTATGCTTTATGAAAATGGAAGTGCCACCTTTATGCCAAAAATGGATTTGTTCATTGTATAAAGCTTCCTTGATCAGAACAATGCCTCTAACTAATGAGTTTGCATTCAATTTTTGAGTGTTTAATGGTTTAGAGACCTGTAATTAAGTACAAAACTAGTTTTGTCAGATTTTGCAACTTGTTTGAACATGTATTGGCCATGGTTACAAAGTGAGTTTTTGCCAACTTCAAGCATTCGATTCTCCCTAACCACAAATGTGTTTGAGGAGTTCTTGGATAATTTGGAAAGCTTGAAACATGTACTATATTTCATATTTGAAATGAAACTTGATACTCCAAGTGGAACTATGTGAAAAATGGCCAAGAAGATGGGTCAAAATCCTGCCTAAATTAGGGCAAAATTTCTCTAAGTTAAAAGTTTTAGGTACCCTTGTTCCAAAAATCATAACTTGAGATCCAAGATTTTTTTGAGAAAACTTTGTGTATCAAAGTTGTATACTTTGTGATGTACTAAAACTTTCATGTTGTAAGTTTTGTTTGAATCCATTTGCATCTTGGTGAAAATGTGGGGCAAAGTTAGAAAAAATCAAGAAAATTTCATAACTTAGAAAATTTCGAAGTTATGAAAATTTTCAATTTCAAACCCTAATTTGCAATTTTGGGTTTCTTGATGAACAAGTTTCAATATTTGACACATCTTGATGAAAAATGACCCTTGGCACTTGCTTTTGACCAAAAAGTCAAAGTTTGACTTTTCAGTGTGCAGTCAAATTTTGATCAGTTGACTGAAAAATTCATCTGTCAATCCTATGCATTTGAGATCTTTTGAACTTGTAATAGGTCAAGATAATGTAATTGAGTCCTTGAGTCCATGTTTGAACTTGATTTGCCACTGGCTAGGTCAAACAGTCAAAAATTGCCTGTACAGTCAAAAATTGTCTGTACAGTCAAAACCCAAAAAATGACCATTTTGCCCTTTTGGTGATCTGATCAAATTTCTTGTGGAGTTGTGGTCCAAACTTGATCAAATGGTTCATATGAGTTCATAATGTTGATGTGGGTCAAAATTCATGAGGTTTGACTGTAAATTGGTCACAGTTGACTTTTTCCCCAATACAATTGATTTCTAGGTCAACTGTCCAATTGACTGGGCAAAAATTTGATTCAAGGTTTGAAACTTGGTATGGACCAACTTGTGAGTCCAACATGAAGTATGAAAGTCAATTTGGGCATTGAAGGTCCAAAAATCCCTGTGCAAACTCAAACCCTAATTTAGGTCAACAGTGCAAGAAGGTGTCTTGAGCAGAGCAAACCCTAGCCTGGTCTTGAGTTCCAAGAGTCTTGTGATGAAAAATGTTGATAAAATGAGAGGGAAAATTTTGGGGTACAACATCTGGCCACCAAAATAATTTCCTCAAATCTTGATACATCTTAGTAGGTCCAGGGTGAATACTCAATCCATTATGATGTCCTTCATCAAGAATCCTCTTCTTCAAATTGGCTATATTCGAAACATAAACTCTATCGCGACATCTCATAATACCATTCTCATCAATCCGAAAATTGCCACCTCGACCTTGGTTGATCAACGTCAACTTATCCACCAAAATCAAATCTGATTTCTGACCTTCCCGAATCTCATCAATAATGCCACTAGTCATCTTTAACATACCAAGCTTAACACAAGAAGAAGTCTCTTCACAAATCAAACTCATATCTCGAAATTGCTTAAGTAATTCCAAATCTTGCACCATCAACATTGACATATGCAAAGACTTCCTACTTAATGCATCAACCATAATATTCGCTTTACCAGGATGTTAACTCAAACTAAAATCATAATTTTTCAAGAATTCCAACCATCTTCTTTGCCTCATATTCAACTCTTTCTGATTAAACAGATATTTCAAACTCTTGTGATCACTAAACATATTAAATCTTGATCCAAATAAATAATGCCTCCAAAGTTTCAATACAAACACAACTACATATAACTCCAAATCATGAGTCAGATAATTCCTTTCATGCACTTTAAGTTACCTTGAAGCATAAGCTACAACTTGTCGATTATGCATCAACACACCTCCTAAACCCATCAATGAAGCATCACAATACACAATAAACAATTCTTCTGGGTCAGGAAAAATCAAAATAGGAGCGGTTGTCAACCTTGTCTTAAGCTCTTGAAAACTAGCTTCACACTGAGCAGTCCAAATAAAAGCTTCACCCTTCCTAGTCAATTGCGTTAACGATAAACCTAACTTGGAAAAGCTTTCAATAAACTTTCGATAATAACCTGCTAAACCAAGAAAATTTCTAATCTCAGAAACAGATTTTGGAACTTCCCATTGAGATACAACCTCAATCTTAGACGGATCAACAACAATACCGCCACTTGATATCACATGCCCAACGAAACTCACTTCCTTCAACCAAAAATCACACTTAGAAAACTTAGCATATAATTGCTTCTCTTTCAACACAGATAACACAATCCTTAGATGTTCATCATGATCCTCTTCACTCTTTGAATAGATAAAAATATCATCAATGAACACAACAACAAAGTTATCCAAATACTAATGAAAAATCATGTCCATCTATTCCATGAATACACCAGGTTCATTGGTCACACCAAAAGGTATCACATAATACTCATAATGACCATACCTTGTTCTAAAAGCAGTCTTTTGAATGTCTTCATCCTTCATACGAATATGATGATACCCAGACCTCAAATCTATCTTACTAAACACACTTACACCAACTAACTGATCCATCAAATCATCAATCCTTGGAAGTGGATACTTATTATTGTTAGTCACTTTGTTCATTTGTCTATAATCCATACATAACCTCATAGTACCTTCCTTCTTCTTAACCAACAAAACAGGTGCACCCCATGGTGACACACTAGGACGAATAAATCTCTTCTCAAACAAATCCTCAAGTTGACTCTTCAACTCTTTCAACTAAAATGTTGACATTCGATACAAAGCCATCGATGTCAGACTAGTTCCAGGAATCAAATCGATCACAAACTCTACCTCACGTTCTGGTGGCAAATCACTTACATCATCAGGAAAACACCTCAGGAAAATCACGAACTATTGACAATTCACCAATCATTCGTTTCCCACCAATTTCCAATGTTGCCATCAAAGCCAACAACACAACACCATCT
Source organism: Vicia faba (assembly GCA_948472305.1). Lineage (NCBI taxonomy): Eukaryota > Viridiplantae > Streptophyta > Magnoliopsida > Fabales > Fabaceae > Vicia > Vicia faba. The sequence continues at coordinate 1,136,669,725 of OX451741.1, forward strand.
TGCATTAACTCATTCACTTGCTTGGCAGATATAAACAAATCTCTCTCAAAACTAGAGTCAAGAAAGATAATCGTCTTGTCAAAACAATTGATATAAACATGATTGAATTCCAACCAGTTCATCCCAAGAATAACATCAAGTTAATCTGATGGAAGTCACACTAAATTAATCCAAAAGTCTTTACCATTAATACTCAACGGATAATTCAAACACACAAATGAAGTAGTCACTGAACCCATAGCAGGAGTGTTAATAACCATACTTCCATTCCTATCACATAACTCAAGATTCAATCTCTTAACACAACCCAAAGAAATGAAAGAATGTGTCACACCAGTATCAATAATAGTAATTAAAGGTGTACCATTAATAAATCATGTACCTCAGATTAGTCTATCTTCAACAGCAGTCTCAGAACCAGATAAAGAAAACACTTTCCCTCTAGTTTGGTCCTTCTTCGGCTTGTCACACTTGGAACTAATGTGACCTTGCTCACCACAGTTGTAAAAAGTCACACTCGAAACACCTCTACAATCAAGAGACTTGTGACCAAACTTGCCACACTTGAAACACTTCACTTCAACACTTGGACTTTCAGAAACACGATGTCCTTCAACACCACACCTACAACACTTAACTGGAGTAAAAGCTCCTCTCCCACTAGGCTTCTTGTCATCACCAAATCTCGGTTTCCCTTTACCAGCAGGAGTCACATACAACTTCCCTCTGAATTGCCCCGTGCCCTTCTTGTCATGCAAAGCCTTAGTGAGCAGCAATATCTCGACTATCCTCATCATAGATCCTAATCTTATTAACCAGCTCATGAAATCTAGTTATCTGCTGATAACCCATAACCTTCTTGATTTCAGGTCTCAAACTATTCACAAACTTAAGACACTTAGATCTCTCAGCATTAGCAGTGTTATAATGAGGATAAAACTTAATCAACTCCTCAAACTTTGCAGTATACTCCACCACTGTTCCATTATCCCGCTTCAGCTCAAGAAACTCAATCTCCTTCTTGCCACACACATCTTCAGGGAAATACTTCTCCAGAAATGCATCCCTAAAAAGTGCCCAAGTCACCTCAATCCCGTCTTCATCAAACCTTTGAACAGTGTTGTTCCACCAATCCTTAGCTTCCTTCTCAAGCATGACCCGAAAAATCTTCTCAATTGATTTTGGCCAAACTTGTGCCTTGTCAGGTTCATAGCTTCTTCAAAGATTGACGGATTGTTCCTCTAGAACTTCCCCAAAGCAAGAAATTCATCATCTTCATTCCTGTTACCAGCAATGACGTGTGACTTTTGCCCAATCACACTGACCAACATAGCCAATGCTTCAGCAATGACATCGTCATTCTTTTCGGCAACCATCATCCTAAAATTCCAAAGAACCACACAACCGGTAACACTCATCAGATAAATAGTATCTATTTTGTATATAACACACATCGAATATAAAGGAAATAAACATATTAATAACCTGGCCAACTGACCGACCATTATTCTGATAACACTATTGTAACACCCTTTCAAACCCGCAGAAATATATAGTATAATCAGAGTAAATTGGAACGCACATCACAAGAGGACGTCACATTTACTTCTTGGAAAACAACAACATACACTGCATACTGGTCATAATCACAACACACATTTAAAATCATGTTCCATACACTAGCACTAATGCATCTCGCAGCAGAATAATTCTTAACTCAAAATAATACTAATCATGATTGAAATTACATACTAACAATCATCACATAAATCTTAAGCACTAAAGTCCATCATCACATACATCTCAATCCAACATAAAATGATACAGAGAGTACAACAACATCTCTCACATAAACTGAATATCATAAAAATAACATGAATCCAAACGTTCCTCGTGTTACATACACCATATAAATGACTCACTACCTAAGAAAGATGACAAATAGGAACTAGCTCCTCCGTCTAATCCTCGCTAAGAGTGCCACTAAATTCGGTAGCTGAGCGATATATAAATATATCATTCCAATTGAAGGGTGAGAATTCACATCATTATAGAAATATATGATAATTAGTAATGCATATCAAACATACATCAATTGAATTTATCACACTTCATATAATTATGTAACCAACATATTGCAACACAATTCACATGATTACATACACAAGATTACTCAACAATTTATTATTCAAAGATAATCAATCACAAATACCACATATGTAACATTCACACCAATATTACATAATGCATACCAATTCAACATTTACACATTGACACATGTGACTCCAATGCAATTCAATGCAATATGCATGTGGTACCAAATGTTATCCTTACCGCTCCTGTCGGGTCATCATCTCCAAGACAGATAACCACCAATAAAAAGCTCGATTCAGCCTTAAGCTTTCAAACCCCTCAATGTTAGGTTTGAGACAAGTCACTAATTCCTCTTTAAATAAATAATGCATGTGTAATCTCAACATAAATATGCAATTAATACCATCTCCATAACTTAATCATATAAGCATATTTCACATAATTCAACATATTTGAATTACCTTCACCAAATTGCACAACATACATCAATCATGTCATTAATCAAATACGATGCATTCTCATAGTATTCATCAGCTCATCACATCATTATAACATGTATCAAACAAGTCCAAACCATGTTACACTCAATCAACATCAATTCCCAACAATTACATACACAAAATCAAGTAATCTTTTTCTCATCAAAAGTCATCCAAAACCAATCTAAAACAGATTGAATAAATTATTAAAATTAATATAAATCAATGATTAATCATAACATACAAGACCCCCATCCAATAAATCAAAATAAAATATTTCTTCTCCCAGGCGACCACGCTAAGCGCCCTCACGAAAATCCAGAAAAATATGCTTACGAACAATTATATTTTGTTACAAATTTCTCACCCAAAATCTATTCCAACACCCATTTTCACAAATTAAATGTATTATAACCTATATCTATCATATAAAATCAAATACAAACATCAAAACATGATTTCTAACATCAATATCATGATTTTACATTCAAATCCTGACATGTCAAAATCTAAAAATTGAAGAACAAATCCCTAGTTTCATGTTACTACCCATTGCATACTCATATATAATCCCATAATAACAAGAAATTCCACCCCTGCCTTGTATGTAGACTCTTCATAGGTTTTTCTTCATTTTCTTTTCTCTTCTCCTCTTTTTCTCTTTTCTCCTCTTATCTTCTTTTAATAACCCTCTTCTAATTCTATTTCTCTTACAACTCTTACTAACCCGTGTTTTCTCTATTGGGCTTATCTCACCCACTCATTAATGAAACATAAGGCCCAATACTTATTTATGCTATTATCACACTACTAGCCCAATTACTTAACACACATATTTCAATTAAATCAATTATTCATATAATCACACAAAATCAAATAATTAAATAATTATCACTCAATTAATAATTAACATGGCAATTAATTAATAAAATAAATAATAAAGAAAATTGGGGTGTTACACGACGCGTCAAACAGAGTCAGGAAACTCAAGTTATGGTATTTTCAAAATCCTGCCTATTTCCCCTTTTTTGAGGCTCGTACGGAGAAACAGATTGCTCGCATGAGGCTCACTCGGTGAGCCTGGGGTGAAAAGCCTCCCCCCATACAAAATTCCAGAAGCATTGTTTTTCCTTTACCTCCTTCGTCTGACAACCTTGTTCGTTTGCCCGGCGAGCTCAACTCGCCTCTGCTTCGCCTGACAAAGCTTAAGCAAGTCCACTTCTCCCATGCATTTTCCAGGGTCTATATTTTCCCCCAGATCTCTCTCTTCCTTCTCGCCCAGTGCATCCAGGGCGAAGTCACCCTGGCGAAGTTGTATGCTCGTCTGATGACACAATGCTGACATGAATTTTCCTGTGCGTTTTATGCATTATACCAATCCAAACTTCCACATGATTTCATACCAATGACAGTCTAAATTCATCCCAAATCAACATGTTTTCATTACAAAACAACAATACAAACTTATAGGCATTATGTGCATCAAATCATGGCAAAATAACATGGTATTTTCATCAATTTCATCATAACATTCATCTCAATCAACACATCGACAAATTCATCATAAACCCAAAGAAATCCCTACATACACCTAAACCCCATATCAATTCTAATGACATATCACCCCCTTACCTAAGATTCCTAGCGATTGACCTTTCTCTTTGTGTTCTACAGTGATCTCCTTTGTTCTCCCCTGCCCTAACTTTCTTGACAACATTCTTCTCTCTTTCACGATTGCATAGAATGAACATTGGCACTCACTTTTCCTTATTTAACCCTTGAACCCTTTTTATGGTCTTTCCATCTTACCCTCACTAATCCTCATAACATTACTACCTTGACCTTAAAACTTCTACACAATTTATTCCATTTATTTTATTAATATTAATAATTCTAAATAATTAAAATTAATCATCTAAAATTATTAAAAGACCCAATATCACTCAATTCCAACTATACCATATATAACATCACATCACACATCATATTCACCAAAAGATCACATATACTCACCATAAATCAATTAAATAATTAAATAAATAATCTAATTATTTTTAGGGTGTTACACATAAAGCACATATCATCACTTTCCCTCCATTACTCATTTGAAAACTATGTTGCCAGTATCTTCTGCTTGCAATGAACTATTATCAACAAGTTTTACCCTACTTTTCTTCGACTCGTCGAAATATACCAATCACACATTTTGACCAATCATGTGATTCGAGGAGAAACCAGATATTGGATTCGACATGGTTATCTGCCACTATAGCCATAACCATCATACCTTCAGAATCATCTAAATCTTGGCTTGTAAGGTTCTCTACTTCATCCTTGCCTGTCGATCCCTTGTCTTTCATGTACCAAAAATTCTTGGGGAAATGACCCCACTTTTCACAATTATAGCACTGTGCACCTTTTTTATCTTCTTTATCCTTTTGATAGTTTCTTCCTCCTATTTTCTAGGATTCAGAAGCCCTATCATCGACCTTATTCTTGTGGGTATTCTACCATGACTTCTTGCCCTGAGTCTTATCGAACTCGCCTTTGAATTTGTTGGAACCCCATTCTTTTTCCATGACTAAGCTTGTAAATCTTGTATAGAATCTTGAACTCACTTCCTTTCGACAATCCTAACCTCATGTGCTTCCAACAAACCAACCAAATCTTCCAATTTTAGGGTTTCAAGTTGATTAGATTCTTGAATAGCTACAATAACATGACCAAAGTGAGAGGTCAATATACATATTACATACTCAACTATCATCTTATCAGTTAGGGTTTCACCACAACCCTTCAAGAGATGGATGATAAGTGCAAATTATATCTATTTTTGTATATACTTTTTGTTGCACTTTCGACTCGTTGTTAAAATCAATTGAATAACCCAACTTTGAATATAAATATGTTTAGTTTGTGTATAATGCATTTTTTATGTATATAGTGTATCGATTGATAGTTTTTTATTCATTTTGTACGTATTTTAGCATTGTTGGAGCAAGAGGAATAAAAGCTCCAAGATGCATTATTGGATCAATAAAGGAATAAGGCCAAGAAGAGAGAGCCATTGGAGTTTCACAAGACATAAGGATATCGTCCACCATACTGAAATGCTAATTTTCCTAGTTTTGTCATCATGTAAAATATCTAATAGTGTAGTTGCACTCATAAACTCCCCCTTTTTGATGATGGCAAAACTTGCGACAATGCATTTCATGTAGTTATTGAAGGCTCCCCCTGACTTTGTGCTTCCCACTTCATATCGCATATTCTTCTCCCTCTTTGACAACATCAAAAAGAAGGAAGGAAAATCGTGAGAAGTATCATATTCCAATACCAATACTAATATATCATACAGAGGCATTTTTGCAAAGAAGAGCATACACTTACATATCCCCATATATATGTAATGATGTAAAAAATAATAGATAACAAGCATAAAACATTACCAAACATGTAATGAAATTGCATGAATAGTAATGAATGTGATGCAAGAGCAAGCTAGCCAGGTTGCTCCTATAGCATCATGGTTATGTAACACAACATAATGGAACTCCCGATGCCGCACACACATGTGCCTAGCATAGCGACAAGAACATGTCACTACTGAATCCAAAATGAAAATATCTTCATAAAATGTGACTCAACTTACAAAAAGAATTGTACATGCAATTAACATGCTTACATTCAACTCATGCACACATGGAAGAAATAATAATAGAAACACATACGTGTACATATAAGAACAAACTTATACAAATGTGAAATAATTAATACATGAATTCATTATAAGCATATTCATTGAGAGAACACAATGGTTATCAATCAATTTTTTTTGGAAATGAACATCCATGGTTTTCATCATTTGAGAACATAGCAAGCATTTTTCATCAACTAAAACATGCACTAAGAAACTTCTTACTTTCAAGGAGAGATTTGGAACAATATTACCTCACTCTTGATTAAATAGAAGTTGCAGTCATATGATGTAAGATACTAAAACAAAGTATTAGAGAAAAGGTATAAAAGTGCAAGCATCATAATAAAGAAGGTAACATTGGAGACATTAATAATCCCCAACTCCATATGTTTGTTGAAAGAAGGTTTGGTTGCAAACATTTTTGTGAAAATGTCGGCAAGTTGATTTTCACTATCAAGACGCACAAACATAACATCCCCTTTTTCAACATGATCGCGAAGGAAATTTCGTGCGCATGTGTTCCTTCCTTGAGTTACTTTATTTGGTGTCCGGGAGAGTAATTCAACCTCCCATAAGATTCATTTCAAATACTCCCTGCATAAGCTTAGAGAATTCTTTGACAAGTTACATGTTAGTAGAATTAAATATGATATAATGTTAAATGTGTTATGCTTGATGTTTAATGAAGTTAAACATGTTTATGTACACATAAGTGTTTATAAGAAATACATGAAAATATAATGTGATGAATTCATTTCAAGTATATAAATTGATAACTCACTATGATTATCAACAAGAATTATGTTGCAAATGAAGACTCGTGATATATATACCATACATCAAGTATGTCATGTATTTAGAGAAATAAACAAGTAAAAGAGAGAACTTAGTAACAAAGTGAAAGTTAAATCGATACTACCTCATCGTACAATATGACAGAGGATGCACTTGAATTTCATACGGGACTCTCGAAAGAAAGTTGAACCAAATGCAAATTATGCCGCAAAGATTTTAGAACAACACGATCTTACCACTTTTCACTTTGACAAAGTACCCAAAAGTATAACTTGTTATGAATCCAAGAAGGTCCTTAATTTAATGATCATTAATTTTGATTGAACTCTCATTGTTTATCCTTTCCAAGTTAGTTATCTTTCTCCTCCTTGTGTTTCACCAATTCGGGTTGATCAATACCTTTTTGGGGGTCATTGAGTATGTCTCTTGAAGATAAACCTACATCATGAAATGAAATACCTTTTCTGAGTATTCTCGGATACAACATCAAAAGTAACTTACGCATCTTTTACCAATAAAACAAAACTTTTTGTTGCTTTTTAGATCACATAATCCATCATCTTTCCCCAAATACAATAGAATTAGAATATGTTCATATGCCTTGAACCACCATAAATGAGAATCCATATTCTCTTCATAGAATCAAGGCAATGTTCCCACAAAACAACAAGACAATCTAGGTATTCAATCTTTATTGAGTTCTTGGGGGTTAGTGAAACAATTGGTTGTATTTGGGGAATCATACAACTATAGTGACAATTTAAATTTTCACCATCACTAAAATCACTATCGTATATGTGCTCAAAATTTGAGGACCTTGAAATTGATGCCCTAAGAGATTTAGGCTTTGTTCTTTCCTCCTTATTCTTGTCTTTATCCTTTTTCTTTTTCTTCTCAAGCTTTTTCGCATGCTTGTCTAAGCAAGTAGGTTTTTGCTCATGTTCTTCAAACTTACCAAACAATGTAATGAGATCAAGTGTTGTAAGATCATTAGCTTCCTTGATCGCATTGACCTTAGGTTGCTAATTCCTAATAAGACATCTCAATACTTTGTTAGTATAAATTGCATTGGAAATAAGTATACCAAGTGCGTTCAAACAATTAATGAGATTTGATGAATTTTTCTTATTACCATTATTCCATAGTGCTTTCGGCTTAGATGTGACAATGCCATTAGCATTGTTTTGAGTAATACATATCCTTGTCATATGAATTAACATAAATGTTCATAGAAGTTTTCCAATAACTATAGTTTTCTTCCGAAATTTTTTTTGGGTTGTTTTGTAAATCCCTTTAGGTTCGTATACCATTTTCTAATAAGAGTTTCGAAGCACAGAACTAACTGGAGCTCTGGTACCACTTGTTAGACTATGACACCGAATCTAGAAGAGGGTAAATAGATATCCAAATAAAATATACCTTTCAAAAAGATTATTTAAAACTTATTTGAAATACATTGTTGAGCGGAAGGATTTAGGCCTAGATCAATATAGTAGTCTAAGCGAACCTAGTTATTGGAAACTAGGATATACACGAGCCATATTGAATTAATATAATGATAAAATCAATCAACATAATAATATATCAATTAACCTTTTCATATCCAACATAATAATTTCCTATTTCCAATGAAATCATATTAAAAACATAACTCGACACTTACTCGAACATGTCACGCGCAATCAATTTTTCATATTTTTCTTTGAGCTTAGTTGATATTAAAAAGAGCTCACAATTAAAGTGATTATTAGCCAATCAATAAAGAAATTTAAACTTTAACAATCAAAGAAAAATTCTATATGAATTGATCAATCAAATAACACATTCAACAAATTGCACATAGAGAGTAAATGAGAGTAAGTGATAGAATATTGCAATTTTCTTTAGAGTTAAACAAGCTAAATAATTTGTCAAACACTTGACGTGCAATCAAAGTTTCATAACTTTCCTTTGTGTTGTGTTGATATGAAAAATCACTTATAATCAAAAGTGATTATAAGCGACTCAACACACAGTTCAAAACAAAAACAATTTTGGAAAAATTCCTACGCGTCGATAAATTACTCAATGTTATTTGACAAAATTATTGAAGAATATTAAAGCAAATAAAAAAATAAAAGAAAACATACACAAGGATTTGTTTAAGGAGTTCACCAATCGTCCTCTCTATGGCTACATCTCCATCAATTCCAAATTTAGAATTAGGATAATTTCTTACTTTACAAAAGTATTGTTACAAGAGAAGTGTTCAAGAGCAACTATACAAAACATAACTGTTTAATGTCGATTCAACCCATTCTCTTCTTTTGATCTTCAACAAGACCAAGATCGATAAATGCAACCTATTCACCGCTTAATTTACTTCCTTGAAAATATTTCAAACACTCCAATGTTCCTTGCAAATATTTCAAACACTCCAAGGGATTTTTCACTCGAGTAAATCCGATTGCACAATATCACACAAGATCATCGATTCTATCATCCAGTTCTTGTTACTTCTTTAAAAATATTTCAAAAACTCTAAGGTTCCTTGAAAAGATTTAAAACACTCCAGGGGAATTTTCACATGGACGATTCCTTCTTCCACGATCTTGCATGAAAACCCCCAATTCAACAAATGATTTTGGAGGACAAACCCTATAGTGTTTCCCGGATGAAGACCCCTACAAATATCAACCCAAACCAATTGAAAATCCATAATTCTTCATCTATATGGCACTCCGGTGGACCATCATCATAATGTAATGTTGGTGTGTATGCATAGATTAGAAGGTTGAAGAAGAATAAGAAATGTAGGCTAATTTTATGGTATCATCGATTTATAATGATGCATGAATGATATATTTATAGTTGGACTCTTATTAGGTAAAATAGGGTAGTTTCAGAATGAAAAAATAATGAAAAAATGACCCACAAAACAATACATGTCGACCTGAAAAGTTTATGTGTCGACACATGCAAAACAATGGCTAAAAGCTTTAATAATGCAGTACATGTGCTCACATATAAATCGTATGTGTCGACACATATGCATGTGTTTAAAGCAGAAATACTGAAAGCTTTAATATTGAAGTACATATGTCAACACATAAATCGTATGTGTCGACACATACTGAAACGTTTAATAAAATGTAGAAATGCAGAATTTATGTGTCGACACATAAAAATTTTAGGTCGATACATAAGTGTTGTTTTTGTGCAAAAACTAATTTTTCATAATTGGGATCAATTTTAAAGTTGTTTTAAATGATTCCTAAGACCTCTAATGCAAGGGAGTGCCAAATAATATTCCCATATCCGAGTAGAGGATCAATACAAAATCCAAACAAGGACCCAAAAACTGTAAAGCAAGCAAGTCGAACAATGAAAGAATTTAAAGGTGATCTAGTCTATAAGGTAACCCCACTTTTAAGTATTCCCCAGTAGAGTCGCCAGTTCAATAATACGGTGGGAGAATTGACTTGGGTGTTTTGCATTTTATCGCAATTGTTGCGGATAGCAAGAGTCGCCACCGACTTTTCTTTTATCCAATAAAGGAAAGGGTGAAAAGAACAGGAAAGACCGTTTGAGATATTTTCTTGAGTTCGGGGGTAGGTTACGAAAAGGGAAGGTGTTAGCACCCTTTTCATCCATAGTTATCTACAGGCTCTTAGTTGCTAGATCACTTTGAAATTATTTGTTTGAAATGTGTTTGTGATGTTTTTGAAATTATTTTTGAAAGTGCCTTCGTTTAGGAGAACTTTGTAATGATTCCCGTCTCTAAGAATGCATACAAAGTGTTGACTTTTGAAAATATTTCATGAGAAAGTGTTAGTGTGTTTGAAAGATGTTTTAAAAATGGTTGTGAACAAGCAACTATGAATGTTCTACCTACTCAAAAAGTCTTAGTTCTTTTCCTCCTCCTTTAGATATTGTTATCTTACCATTGATTGATAAGAAGCCCTATCATTGGATGTGAAGGGACATGCGTGGGTCGTCGTACAGTCATAGAAGGCAACATTGTAGGATATCTTAGCAATTTGTTGTAAGGGTCTAAGATAGTTTACCGAAGGCAACATTGAAGGGTCATCAAGGGATAATGATCTTGTACTCGAGGGTCATTGCTAAAGTATCCCACGTTTGAGGGACATGACTATTTTTCTCAAGGCAACAAGTGAGGTTAACCCTAGATGTGCAAGTGTGCAAAGTGTTTGTTTTCATGCATTTTTGTCTTGAGATTAGGGTTCTCTAATATTGATTTTATCTTGCCATACACAACCTAATTATTAACAATAATATTGAAAGCGATAAATTGCGGAAATTAAATATCCTACGCTATTACAATATTTTAGGGGATGGGGGATACAAATTTACAAATGGGGAACGAAAGCAATTAAAACCTAATTACTATTACAACCATATTGAATAATGAATAATAATAAAAATATAAATAAATATAAAGATAATTTAAAAAAAAAGGAAAATTGTTTTAAATTTTTTTTATGTATTGACACATGCACTTATGCATTGATACGAAAACTTTCATACATTGACGCATGCACTTATGCATTTATACAAACACTTTTATGCATTGACGCATGCACTTATGCATTAATACATATTATTTCTTGTTCTTGAAAGTCAAAACCAACTCAGTATGAGTCGATACATAATGGTTTGCATCGGCTCATATCTGTTTTGCATCGACACATGCACTTATGCATCGATACATATCATTTCTTGCTCCTGGAAATCAAAACCAACTTAGTATATATTGATACATAATGGTTTACATCGACTCATTTCTATTTTTCATCGACTCATTCGTTTTTTTCATCGACTCATACACATTTTTTATCTCTGTAATGTGTCTTGATAACAGTATGCATTGATGCATAATGCTTTGTATCGACTCATAACCTTTTTTGTACCTAATATGAGTCGACTTATGGAGATATACATCGACTCATACTGCTGTTTTTTACTTCAAAAATTGTTCTGTCACATATATAAGTCAGTTCTTAACACATGGTTAGTGAAAATGAAAAGTAAGCATATAGTTAGCATCAGGACTATGATATCTACATTTTATCTTCACAAATGAACCACTAATGATGCTTGTATGAAGAGTTAAAAGTCAAGAAAACTTACCTTGAAACTAAGATTCGTGTTTTGATTTAGAGTTGGAGAAGTCAACTTGCAGGTGGCTGTTTTTGGGCTTGGAAAATGGTGATTGTGATACGGTGGAAGAACTGACTTGGGATTTTGCGTTTGTGTTTGCAAATGTTTCGGTTTAGCAAGAGTCACCACCGACTTTTTATTTTATCCTAAGGAATGGTCAAAAAGCACAGGAAAGACCTTTGAGATGTTTTCTTGGGTTCGGGGAGTAGATTATAGAAAGGGAAGGTATTAGCACCCTTTCTATCCATGGTTATCCATGGGCTCTTAGTTACTTGCTTAGATCACCTGCTTTGATTTTCAATTATTTGAAATGGTGCTCTTCAATTGTTTGAAATGGTGCTTTGTGTGTGATTTTGAAAGATGTTTTGAAAAGAGGCCATCGTTGTGGCAACCTTTGTAATGATTCTTGTTTGAATGTATACAAAGGTGTTTTTGTCTTTTGAAAAGTTTTCAATGTTTGAAAGTAGGGTTTTGAAATTGTGTTGTGAAGTGTGTTTTGAAAAAATAGCAAGGATGTTTTCTTTGCAAGCTTGATCAAGTAACTAAGAGCTATCTACCCTATTTTAATCAAAGATCTTTCTTATGTTTTTAACCCTTTTGACAGTGTTGTTTCACCATTGCATTTGGTGAACAACCTTGTGGTAGGATGTTAAACGGGACAGGCGCGGGTCATCGTATAGACCATGATAGCAATTGTGTCAAGTATTTTTGGCAATTTTCTTGAGGGACTTGATCATTTTGTTTAGGCAACTCAGATAGCGTCATTGAGGGACTATGATCTTTTGTTTTGTTTTGCCAAAGTACTTGACATGCAACCATGGCCCATTTTTGAAGGCAACAAATGGATTGAAACCCTAGGGGGTGCAAGTTTGCATTGTGTTTGTTTTTCATGCATGTTTATCTTGAATTAGGTCAAGCTAGTTGTTGATTTTATTTGGCATACAAACCCTAGGTCTAACCATGACATAATTGAAAGCATTTAAAGGTACGAGAATTTAAAGCCTACACTATTACAACATGATATAGGGAGGCGGGTACAAATTTGAATTGGGGGTATTTGACAAGAAAATAAATTCTAAATTATTACAACCAAATCGAATGTATAAGACAATATTTAAATGTGCAATAATTAAATAAAATACAACAAATATATGTTAAATAAAATGTATTATGCAAAAAGCTTTTATGTATGTAAAAGTATTTTTTAATGTGTAATGTAAATAATAAAAAGGTGTCAGTTTTAATTATTTTATTATTTAGGGCAAAAACCCTAATTTTTAAATAAATAGTATTATTTATTATTTATATGCAATAAGGTATTGGTTTGTACAAAAAATAAAAGTATATTGTAAAAATGATATTTTTAGTGCAAAATATTAATAAAAATAAAAATATAATATTTTTGTATTTTTGTCCTAATTATCTAATAAAATAAAGTATATAAGTATATATATATATATATATATATATATATATATATATATATATATATATATATATATATATATATATATATATATATATATATATATATATATATATATATATATATATATATATATATATATATATATATATATATATATATATATATATATATATATATATATATATATATATATATATATATATATATATATATATATATTATATATAAAAATAAAAATTAATTATTTACAAAAAAATGTGTATATTCAAGAAAATGTTTTTAAGTGTGTATAAAAATAACAAATAAAAATAAACATATTTTTTTACATTATTCTTTGAATTTTAATAAAAAGAAAATAAATTATTTATATATTTATACTAGTAATAATTAAAATAAATTCCAAATAAATACAAAAATTTATGAAAATAATTTTGAAGTATTTTTTATATTAGAAAATAAAATATCAAAATCAGAAATGATACAAAAATGCAAAAATAACAAATGTACAAGAAATCGGCCAGGGGGGTGTAAAAAGAAAAGAGGAGGGTGTCAAAAGCAAGCCTGTACAGGCCCAACCCAAACCAACTTCATCTTCTTCCTTTGAACAGACCTGTGCGCGCGTGCTATGTACAAAACTGTAACTCCTGATTCCTTGATTTTTTGACAAAACTCATAACATGAAACTTGTAGAGCATCAAACAACGAATCTAACCATATAAAAAACTTAAGCTAACTCTCAAAGACCAGAGAGAATTTCTATGGCCCTAAATCTTAACCTAGTTTTTTCAGAAAGTTCATGGATGAAATTCTCCTAGCACGATTAATATAAATGAAAACTAAGCATATGTATAGCTTCAGGGCTATGAATACAACATCTTTCATTCACAAACCTAAGTCTAACTATTCCTAAATAGAGAGATAGAAGTTCATGAAATACCTGTTTCAGTTGACTTTGAGCTGGGCAATGCAGCAACTTCCAAGGGTGCTTGAGCTTCTTTTGAGCTTGCCTGAGGTCCACTGAAGCTTTTCCAATGCTTGGCTTGCTTTGAAGTAGCCTGAATCGTGCTACAGAACTCAACCTGCAAAGCTTTGAAACAAAACTGGCAATGTGTGTTAAGGGTGTTACAGCTAGCAATGGATGACCTGGATAACTTAGGCATGTTGGTTGGAAGGTGTTTGAAGTATCTCTAGGCAAAACGCTCGATGGAATTTGAAGATGGCTAGCAAAATGCAGAACTGGCCCTGTTTTGCAAGAAAATGAGGAATATGTGCACTAGGAGTTTTAAGAGGCAAAGGGGTCGTGTTTCTGGCTTGTTAGGAGGTATCAAACTTGTTTTCAATGTTTGTGTAAGTTGGTTTTAACAGATGTGAGAGATGGCTTGTGGTTTGCAACTTTTCTTCTTCTTGAAGCAAGAGTGTCTATCCCCTCAATGCATGCCTGTACAAGTCCTATATCATGCTGCACCTTTTTCTCTTGATTACTGGAATTAGTAGATTTGATCTTGCCTCAGAGATATGGCCCCATGCCTCAAGGATCTTGGTTTGACATAAAGTGCAACTTTACAAAAATGGCATTATACGTTTTTCCAAATAGGGATTAGTTTTGTATGTAATGTCCAAATGAACAAGATAATACCTTAGCTCAATGGTTATGCATTGAATTATGGAGTACAAACTGGTTTTGAGGCCTGCAAGCTAGTACCAAACATGCTGATTTTAAAATGCAAGTTTGTATGAACATGTATTGGCCATGGATCAAAGTGAGTTTTTGCCAACTTCAAGCATTCGATTCTCTCTAACCACAAGGGTGTTTGAGGAGTTCTTGGACAATTTGGAAAGCTTGCAACATGTAATATAATCCATCTTTGAAATTCAACTTGAAACTCCAAGTGGAACTATGTGAAAAATGGCCAAGAAGATGGGTCAAAATCCTGCCTAAACTAGGGCAAAATTTCTCTAAGTTAAAAGTTTTAGGTACCCTTGTTCCAAAAATCATAACTTGAGATACAAGCTTCTTTTGAGAAAAATTTATGAATAAAAGTTGTAGACTTTGTGATGGACTACAACTTTCATTTTACAAGTTTTGTTTGAATCCATTTTCATCTTGGTGAAAAAATGGGACAAAGTTAGGAAAAAAATAAGAAAATTCCATAACTTAGAAAATTTCTAAGTTATGAAAATTTTCCATTTTAAACCCTAATTTGCATTTTTGGATTTCTTGATGAACAAGTTTCATAATTTGACATGTCTTGGTGAAAAATGACTCTTGGCACTTGATTTTGACCAAAAAGTCAAAGTTTGACTTTTCAGTGTACAATCAAATTTTGATCAGTTGACTGAAAATTTCATCTGTCAATATGCATTTGAGATCTTTTGAACTTGTTGAATGGGTCAAGAAAATTTCATTGAGTCCTTGAGTCCATGTGTGAGCTTTATTTGCCATTGGCTAGGTCAAACAGTCAAAAATTGCCTTTGTGCAATCAAAACCCTAAAAATGACCATTTTGCCCTTTTGATGATCTGCTCAAATTTCTTGTGGAATTGTGATCCAAAATTGATCAAATGGTTCATATGAGTTCATAATGTTGATGTGGGCCAAATTTCATGAGGTTTGACTGTCAATTGGCCACAGTTGACTTTTTCCCCAATACAGCTGATTTCTAGGTCAATTGTCCAATTGACTGGGAAATTTTTTGAATCAAGGCTTGAAACTTGGTATGGACAAACTTGTGAGTCCAAAATGAAGTATGAAAGTCACTTTGGGCATTGTAGGTCAAAACATCCCTATGCAAACTCAAACCCTAACTTAGGTCAACAGTGCAAGGAGGTGTCTTGAGCAGAGTAAACCCTAGCTTGATCTTGAGTTCCAAAAGTCTTGTGATTGAGAAAATGTTGATGAAATGAGAGGGAAAATTTTGGGTTACAACAGTGATGATTATGTAACAAAAGTTTTTCTCATGTTTGAACAACTCCTATATGATTAATGTGGAGTGTTTTGATGTTTGTTTAGACAGAACTTGCAAGGTTTGAGAGATTTGAAGATTTTGGTTTCACAGCTCAGAAATGGAGGTTTTTATGGACAATTCTGGTTTTTAGAGTATAAGGGGGTTTGAGGATTTTTCAACACACAAGAATATGGCCTCTCTAGCTTGCAAATTGCCTCTCTATTTATAGAGAAAATGTTTGGGAAGTTGAAGTAATCAGATTTGTAAGATGACAAATTATGGTTTGGTTGGAATGAAAATTTCAAGTTATGCCAAGTCTTCCATGGTCCCAAGATGAAGTACCAAAGTTGCTGGTATAGAAGGGCTACTTTCCATGATTTATGGTGGAGTATAATCAGAAGTAAGTAAGATATGGGCTCAAGACAAATTTTGTATCAAAAAGCTTGCTTTTCAAGAATAGTAATGGTGCCTTTATGCCATAAATGGAAAGATCTTTTGGACAATGGATCAAACACTTGGGTAATAGTTCAAGAGTATGTGTAAGCATTAAATTATGGTGAGATTTTCAAGTTAGAAGGACTACAACACAAGATTATACAACATGGCATATGGATTGGATCTCATGTTCATCCCAAAATGACTTGTGTTTCAAGACTGGATGCCTAACTTCATGCCTTTGAATCAACTAGCTCAAGTATGATAAATCCATGCTCTTGGATGTATTGGAAATCTGGAAACATTGTTTACAACTTTCATGTTGACCATTTTGGATAAATAAATTTGGAACCTGATGAAAATTGGCCAAGAAGTTGAGATAAAAACTGACCAAAACCTGTTGAAAATTTCTCTAAGTGTTAGATGAAAATATCATGACTTAAGGAATTTATAACTAAAAAATCCAAGCACTTCTAGGACCTGATCAGAAAAGAAAAGTTGTAGATCTCATCAAGATCTACAACTTTCATGTTGAAAGTTTTCTTTGAATCATCATGCATCTTGGTGAAAGATTAGTATAAAGTAGTGAAATTGTCATGTTTAAAACACTTAGAAATTTTTTCTAAGTCTCGAAAAGTTTGACTTTTCAAATTGACTTGTTGACTTTCTTGATTTCTTGATGATCAAGCTTCATATTTTTGATTTTTTTGATGAATTGTGATCTTTGAAATTAAATCTTGACCAAAAAGTCAAAGTTTGACTTTTTATGCATCAATTGACTTTTCATCAGTTGATCAAATTTCAACTATCGATCCATTGATCTTGAGGAATGTTTTGAACCATGAAATCAATTCAACATATTGTACTTGAATCCTTAAGAATATGCTTCAAGCCATTAGATCATGTATTAGGTCAAAAGTTAATGATCATTCAATTACAGTCAAAACCCTAATTTTGACCATTTTGCCCTTTTGGTGAATTAAGCCTTTTTCTTGGGGAATTGTGATCCAAACTTGATCAATTGAAGAATAGGACTTTAAAATGTTGATTTTTGCCAAAACTCATGAAGTTTGACTGTAGGTTGACCATAATTGACTTTTACCCAATACAACTGATTTTGGGTCATTTGATCAATTGATTGAGCAGTTTTGTGATCCAATACTTGAAACTTGACATGAGCAATCTTGAAGGTCCATAATTATCCATGAAAGTAATTTGGAGTATTAGAAGTCCAATTGTCCTTGTGCAAACTCAAACCCTAATTTGAGGTATTAGTGTTGACGAGATAGTTTGACCTAGTCGATACTTGTGCAAGCTTGAGCTTTTTGAAGATCTTTGTGAGAAATGTCTTGAGAAAAGAGAGGGAAAATTTTGGGGTACAACAACTTTCCCTGTTCAATCTTCTTAAACTTGAAGATTTAGATTGGCGAGTCCGCCATTCGTGACTTGAAGGTGGAAGATGATTGAACACTAAAGTGCCCAGAAATCTTCACTCGACTATTTGTTAGTTGATTGTGTCGGGAATAGGCTTAAAGATGCCATTTGGAGAAGTGATGAAGAGTTTGTCGGAGATGGGCTTACAGATGCCATCCAGAGTGACTGTTGGTAGAAATTGGAAGAAGTATCAGAATAAATCTTTGGTCGATTTATACTGAAATAGTAGATGTCTTTTACCTGTTTTTAACTGGAAGAGATAAATCTAACCAGAAGAGGTCTGTTGTTTGGTGACTTCACTGGGAAAATATCCTAACCAGTGTTGCGGGAGATACTAAGAGCATCGATACATAGTGTAGGAATAATATATTTTTTTGTGAGAGGCACACCACTTATCCACCTAAAACCTTAAGGTGGTGGGTGAGTGGGTTCTCCCACTTATATATACTTAAGTCTCCACATTCCTATCCAACGTGGGACTATTTCCCCACTTACTCATACTTGCTATATTATTCCAACACTCCCCCTTAATTGTGAGTCCACAATGCTCCCTCACTTGTACCGTCATTGACATCTTGCAACAGAACAAAACTTCCCGGGTGCATTTCGATACAAGTCTCTTCTGGACCCTTTCTCGAACCAACGACTCTGATACCATGTTGGGGGGAGATACTAGGAGCATCGATACATAGTGTAGGAATAAGCACTTTTTTGTGAGAGGCACACCACTTATCCACCTAAAACCTTAAGGTGATAGGTGAGTGAGTTCTCCCACTTATATATGCTTAAGTCTCCATATTCCTATCCAATGTGGGATTATTTCCCCACTTACTCACACTTGCTATATTATTTCAACAATCTGAAGAGGTCTATCATTTACCTATCTTTAACTGGAAGAAGTGAGTCTAACCAGAAGAGGTATGTTGATTGCCCATCATTAACTGGAAGAAGTGAATCTAACCAGAAGAGGTCTTCGTCTGCCTGTCTTTAATCGGGAAGAGATAAATATAACCAGAAGAAGTCTTCGTCTGTCTGTCTTTAATCTTGAAGAAATAAATCTAACCAGAAGGTCTTCATTCACCTGTCTTTAATTTGGAAGAAATAAATATAACCAGAAGAGGTCTTTGTTTGCTTGTCTTTAATCTGGAAGAAATAAATCTAACAAGAAGAGGTCTTCGTTCGCCTGTCTTTAATCTGGAAGAAATAAATCTAACCAGAAGAGGTATTTGTTCGCCTGTCTTTAATCTGGAAGAAATAAATCTAACCAGAAGAGGTCTTTATTCACCTGTCTTTAATCTGGAAGAAATGAATCTAACCAGAAGAGGTCTTCGTTCATCTGTCTTTAATCTGGAAGAAATAAATGTAACCAGAAGAGGTCTTCGTTCGCCTGTCTTTAATCTGGAAGAAATAAATCTAACGAGAAGAGGTCTTCGTCCTCCTGTCTTTAATCTGGAAGAAATAAATCTAACCAGGAGTGGTCTTCATTCGCCTGTCTTTAATCTGGAAGAAATAAATCTAACCAAAAGAGGTCTTTGTTCTCCTGTCTTTAATCTGGAAGAAATAAATCTAACCAGAAGAGGTCTTCGGCTGCCTGTCTTTAATCTGGAAGAAATAAGTCTAACCATAAGAGGTCTTTCATTTTGGTGATTGATTTTTCCTGCAAGGAAGAGGGTTAGTTGTATGCAGATGTATGCATGGCGTAATCATGTTCTCAAAATAAATGAGATTATGTTGTATGCATTTGTCATGTATGTGCTATGATGTATGAATGTGAAACATTGAAGTGCATCTTTTTCTGGACATTAAATCTTTGACAAATTGCTGGGGAGTATTGGGAAGCTGAATCCCGAACTACTGCTGGAGATAAAGAGTATGTGTATCTTCAACTTTGTTTAGAATGTTTCCGCTGGGGATTCCAGTTTTGTTGTTCGAGGAAATTCTATGGGGAATGTTGATTTCTGCTTGGGGAATAAAGTTCAGGAACCTTGATTATCCATTACTCTACTGGGGAATTATAACTTGACTGGGGAGAAGGAAAGTTAACTGGTATCTGGTCGAATTCCAGGCTTTGCAGCAACTTACTGGGGATAGTATCGACTCCATTGGGGATAAGGGGTTTTGTCCGTTGATTTGTAATGGTCTGAGAAAAGAACTCGAACTGGGGAATTTGTAGTCTGTTTTGGAATCTATAGTTTGTTGGGGGAAATAAACCATGTTGAGGAAAGAATTTTGAAGACCTTATTAGGGATATGAATTCTTTTGGGGACGAACTCTGCAAGGTTTCTCTTGTAGTTTAGAACCAACTCAGTTGGGGAAATGATTGTTAGGAGATTGGAACTCCGGATGGATACTGTATGAATTCAAATTTGTGGGGATAATTTTGTTGAAGTAACTCTGGGGATAATTTTGTTGAAGTAACTCTTGTGGGGATAATTTTGTTGAAGTAACTCTGTGGGGATATCTCGAATCCTTAAGAAAATATTTATTACTGTTTTTAAACATACATTTGTTAACAGTTAATCATGTTCATATGCATATGTTCATTCATTTTTAGTCATTGGATGTTTTTGCTCTCAAAACAGAAAAACAAAAAGTTTGCACTTCAAAGTATATTTGTATCTATGTTTTGCCTATAAATAGGTGTTTTTGTACAAGGAGACAAAGATCCTAGTAAGAGGAAATCGTCGAAAGAATACAAAGTGAAAACAAAAATAATAGCCATATGGAAGTGATCTCAACATGTTCCAACTCGGCTATTTCCCCTATGTCTTCGAACATCATCCCTTACCGTTGAAAAAAGTTGATTGAATTGATCTTACACCCAAGAACTTGGACCTTGGTAATAAAGTTGGTTGTAGTGATTTCACGGGACATAGTCATATGCTTTAATCCTTTACTTTTGCCCGGACCGCCCTTTCGGGTTTTCATCTCAGCAGGATACCCTATTTTGCCCAAGCCGCCCTTTCGGGTTTTCGACTTGTCGGGTGTATAATCTTTTGTATATATCCCTGACTTTTTCCCGAATCTTTTTGATTCGTTGGGATGCCCTTATTTTTGCCTAGGTATGTCAACCTAGCGGATCATTTTTATGCGTAGTATTTTTTAACTATGTTTGCGTTCACAGGATGCAAGAACTCTTCACCGTCCATATTAGTTAGCATCATGGCACCGCCAGAGAATACTTTCTTAACAACAAATGTACCTTCGTAAGTGGGGGTCCATTTGCCCCTGGGATCGCCTTGAGGAAGAATGATGCGCTTTATTACTAAATCGTCAGTCTGGTACGCTCGAGGTTTGATCTTCTTATTGAAAGCCTTGATCATACACTTTTGATACATTTGACCATGACAAACAACATCCAGTCTCTTCTCATCAATTAAGTTCAACTGGTCCAACCTAGTCTGAATCCATTCATCTTCGCCTAAATCTGCTTCTTTCATAATCCTTAAGGGAGGAATCTGAACTTCCACAGGCAGGACAACTTTCACGCCATAGACTAAAGAAAAAGGAGTTTCCCCAGTTGATGTTCGAGCTGAAGTACGGTATCCATAAAGAGAAAATGGTAGCATCTTGTGCCAGTCTTTATAGGTTACTACCATTTTTTGCACAATCTTCTTTATGTTTTTATTGGCATCTTCCACTGTGCCATTCATCTTAGGTCTGTATGGAGAAGAGTTGTGATGCTTGATCTTGAACTATATACAGAGTTCCGTAATCATATCATTATTGAGATTGGTTCCGTTGTCAATGATGATCATCTCAGGGATACCGTACTGGAAGATCAAGTTATGCTTGATAAACCGAGCTACACCATTCTTTGTGACTAAGGCAAATGAAGCAGCTTTGACCTATTTAGTGAAGTAGTCGATGGAAACGAGGATGAAACGATTTCCATTAGAGGAAGTGGAATTTATATCTCTAATCATGTCAATGCCTCACATTGCAAATGGCCACGGAGAAGTCATGACATTCAACGTAATTGGAGGCACATGAACCTTGTCGGCAAAGATTTGACACTTATGGCAAGTCCTCGAGTGATGGTGACAATCCATTTCCATAGTTGACCAATAGTAACCAGCCCTCAGAATCTTCTTGGCTATAGTGTGCCCTCTAGAGTGAGTTCCAAAGAAACCTTCATGCATGTCTTCCATGATCTTATCTGCCTCTTTCTTGTCCATACAATGGAGTAGAGTCGAATCATGGTTGCGTTTGTACAAGATCCCATTGCTTAAGAATAATTTGGCTGAGAAACTTTGCAGGAATCTCTTGTTGTTGATCGAGGCTCCCTTAGGATAACCTTGTGATTCGAGGTACCTCCCCACTTCATGATACCAAGGCTTCTCCTCATCAGTGTCAATCTCATAACAGTGCACGGGTTCGTTAAATATTTCAATAGTAATTCTGGGAGCTTCGTTGTCCCAATTGACCTTGAACATGGATGACATAGTTGCTAAATCATTTTCCAACTGATTTTCTTCTCTTGGAAAGTGTTCGAAGGTAACCTCCTCAAAGTATGGGATCAGGGTTAACACAAGTTCTTTGTAGGGGATCAGATTAGGATGTTTGGTATCCCATTCCCCTTTGACTTGATTGATCACTAGGGTTGAGTCCCCGTATACGTCTAAGAACTTGATTTTAAGGTCGATAGCAGCCTTTAGACCTAAGATGCACGCCTCATACTCAGCCATGTTATTCGTACAGTCGAAGCACAACCTATCATTGAAAGGTGTATGGAAACCTTTGGGGGAGATAATTACAGCACCAACTCCATTACCCAAAGCATTAGAAGCCCTATCAAAAACTATAGTCCATCGAGATCTTTGTTTAGGTCCTTCATACGGTCCAGGCTTTTCACAATTAGTTATCAGCACGATATTCTCGTCTGAGAATTCAAAGTTCATGGATTGGTAATCATCAACAGCTTGATGGTCCAAATGATCTGCCAGTACACTTCCTTTGATGGACTTTTGTGTAGTATATTGGATATCATATTCAGTCAAGGTCATTTTCCATCTAGCTATTCGTCTGAAGAGAGCTAGTTTCTCGAAGATGTACTTGATATGGTCCATCTTAGAAATCAACAAAGTGGTGTGAGTCAATATATATTGTCTTATCTGACAAGCAACCCATGCCAGAGTGCAATAAGTTTTATCGAGCAGTGAATATCTTATTTCACAGTCGGTAAACTTTTTTCTCAGGTAGTATATTGCATGCTCTTTTCGGCCAGACTCGTCATGTTGGCCCAACACACACCCCATTGAATTCTAAAATACAATCAAGTACATAATCAGAGGTCTTACTTCAACTGGAGGAATCAGGATGGGAGGTTCTTGTAAATATTACTTAATATTGTCAAAGGCTACTTGATAGTCGTCATTCCATCTGATTACTTGATCTTTCTTTAAGAGTTTGAAGATTGGCTCACAAGTAGCAGTCAAGTGAGATATGAATCGAGCGATGTAGTTAGGTCGACCTAAGAAACCCCTGACCTCCTTCTCAGTACAGGGAGCTGTCATTTCTTGTATGGCTTTGACTTTTGCAGGTTCGACCTCAATACCTTTTCCACTGATGACAAACCCTAAGAGTTTCCCAGATCTTACCCCGAAGGTGAATTTGTTGGGATTCAGCCTTAACTTGTATTTCTTCAACCTCACAAACAACTTGTGAAGATGATCAAGGTGTTGTTCCTTAGTTTGCGACCTTGCAATCATATAATTAATGTACACCTCTATCTCATGATGGATCATATCATGAAATAGAGCTACCATAGCTCGTTGATAGGTTGCCCCTGCATTATTCAAACCGAAAGGCATGACCTTGTAACAAAAAGTGCCCCACTGTATAACAAAAGTGGTCTTCTCCATGTCCTCGGGAGCCATTTTGATTTGATTATAGTCAGATAAGCCATCCATGAAGTAGAAGACTTTATATTGAGTAGTGTTGTTGACCAAAACGTCAATATGCGGTAGTGGGGCTAGCCCTATTCAAATCTCTATAGTTTATGCACATACAGACCTTTTCATCCTTCTTTGGCATGGGGACCACGTTTTCCACCCATTGTGGATATGATGTCACTGCTAGAAAACCTACATTGAATTGCTTCATTACCTCAGCTTTTATCTTACATGTATGGCCGCATACGACGAACCTTTTGCTTGACTGAAGGACAATCTTCCTTTGTTGGTAGACGATGAACTACAATGTTAGTATCAATCCCCAACAAATATTCATATGACCAAGCAAACACTTCAACGTGGTCATGCAACATCTTGACCAATCAGCCTTTGATATTGTCTTCCAAGTTAGCGCCGATCTTGACCTCTTTCTTGTCTTCCTCAGTACCTAAGTTAATCACTTCAACTGGATCTTCATGTGGTTGAATGGCTTTTTATTCTTGCATCAGAAGTCTGGATAGTTCCCCAGGTAGTTCACAATCTTCTTCGCATTCGTCTTCGGCTTGGTAGACTGGATGTTCAAAGTCATAGACGACAATAGTAGAGTCGTTGTCAATGAGATCCAGAGTGGATATGGTTCTGCAAATGTGTGTGTGTGTGCATGTAAGATACATGGCTATTTTAAAAATGCAATAAAAGTGAAAGAAAGACAATGAGCGCAAAATTTGAATGCAAAAGGTCCAATGTTTTTCATTAAGTGATCATATGGCATATGGAAATGAATAAACCCTTAACAAATGGACCATGGTGCCCCGGGTAAGGCACATGGCTTAAAGTCATTGTTTCAATAAAATTACAGACAAAGTTCTTGAATTGATAAAAACAGTAAATGATAGTTACTCCTTGTTGAAGGAGATGGGAATGAAATCCTTGACACGCCAGTTGTTGAGTCCTTCCTTGGAAGTCGAGTAGATCCAATCATGAAAGTCACAGTCATTGTCAGAGTCTTCAAGAGCATTTACTTCATGTTTACTGGTGCGGAGAAGTGGTTTTCCTATGCGAGCATGTCTGGTCTCCTTTTGAGCTTTGGAAGTAAAACCCAAACCACACTTATTTGTCTTGGGAGGAATGTTAGGGAGTTCCCCCCAAATGGTACGGCCTCCATCTTCAATCAGAACACGAGCATCTTTGAGGGAAGCCATCCTTGTCATATCTTTAATAGCTTTTGGAACATCAGGAGTATCCTTAGCAGCAACAACCATGGGAGAGACCACTTTGAAGGCTTGACAAGGAGTTTCTATGAACTCTTCGTCCATATCGACATACTTAAACGAATTCGTGTGGATAACCATAAACTTTTCTTCACCACAGACGGTAACGATCTTTCCTTTGACTGGATATTTCAATTTTTGATGAAGTGTAGAAGTCACTGCTCCTGCCCCATGTATTCAAGGGCATCCAAGTAGGCAAGAGTAGACAGGATGAATGTCCATCACATAGAAAGTCGAGTTGAAAGTTTGAGAAGCAACTTTGATGGGGAGGTCAACCTCTCCATGTACAATCCTCTTTGATCCATCGAAAGCCCTTACCACTATGTCACTTGGCTTCAACATCAAACCTTCGTAATCCAACTGATCTAGGGAACCCTTGGGTAAGACATTTAGAGAGGAACCAGTATCCACCAATACATGGGCTAGAGTGGTTCCTTTGCATTCAATGGAAACATGCAAAGATTTATTGTGATTTCTGCTGTCGGGGGTTAAATCAGCATCCGAGAATCCCAATCCATTATCGGCAGTCAAACTCGTTACATAATTTTCAAACTGATCAGTTGTAGTCTCTTGAGGAACATGAACTTTCTTCAGAAATTTTATCAAGGCTTTAGCATGCGCGTCAGAACAAAGTAATAAAGATAACATAGAAATATTTGAGGGGGTTTTCCCCAACTTCTCTACTATCTTATAATCACTTTTCCTTATGATCTTCAAAATCTCCTCCATCTCTTGGGTGGAGGGTTCCTCAGTTGTAATGTCTTTAGCGGGCGCCTCCATCCTGGTAGGCTCAATCATTTTTTCTTTGCCCCTAGCATTAGTACTAGGTTTGTCAAGAGTAATATGAACAGGTGTAGTTGTGGTGGTTGGAGGTGAAATTTTAGGAGAGAAGATTCTCCCTGTCCTTGTCACCTTGCTAGAGCCAGCAATGTTGGTAATATCAACAGTCTTATCTTCACCAATCCAGGAGTCTTGTCTAATACCATGGTAGTATACTTCAGCTCCATAATTTCAAGGTACCGCCTTATTAGAAGAATATGGACTGGCCCCGGTGTGGTAATTGCCAATGGAGCTATATTTATTTAATTGGAAATCCTAATAGGATCCTTTAAAGTGAACCTAATAGGGTTGTTGGATATAGTGATGATGGACATGTCTTCAACTTCTTGAGGCACAACTTCAATCAAATTTTTTACAGATGGAGTTCTTTCAAATAGAATCTCATGGTTGTCTATTAGGTGTTGGACACCTCTTTTCAGTCATTCACAGCCATTGATTTGCACAGCACGACAACAACAATCTTCAAGGCTGTCAGGGAAAACCCTAGCTTTCAACAAATTGTTTTTAACAAACTTTAGCGGAGTGGTCAAGTCATTAACAGAGGAAATAAAAGCAGTACCTTCAACAGTGTTGACACCTTTTCCATGATTTGGAATAGGTGCAATGATTACATTCAGAGTTGGAGCAGGATCAAATTCAATGTTCTTGTTGTTAATGAGGTCTTGAATCTTGCATTTTAATGCCAAACAATGATCAGTGTCATGTCCGGGACTATTGGAGTGGTGAACACATTTGGCGTTCGGGTTGTACTTTGGAAATGAAACATTGGGATTTGAAGGGGGGTCACGCAATATTACCAAATTAGCCTTCAACAAGTGTTGTAGGGCTTGAGATAGTGACATGTTGATCCTTGTAAATTGTTTTCTTGGAATATCAGGTCTTTGGTAATTAGCTTGTTGTTGTGGTTTTTGAGTAGAGGTTGGATTGGAGATTAGAACCGCGTTTATGGACTGGCAATGGTCCTTCTTGATATGGCCTTTTGACCCATACACGACATTAGTTTATTTTTTACTGGTAAAAGGTTTCTTCACAGTATTTGATGTAGAGGCAGAGTTCATGGGAATCTTTCCACTTTTGATACCGCTCTCAACCCTTTCACCAGTCAATATTAACTCAGTGAAACCAGATGATGATCTCCCAATTAACAAATTGAAAAATGGTCCAGTCAATGTTCCCATGAACATATCTACCAACTCTCTATCAGTCAATGAAGGTTGCACCCTGCCTGCCAGGTCTCTCCATTTTTGTGCATATTCTTTGAAACCTTCGTTGGAACCCATGGTCATTCCTTGTAATTGCACTCTAGTTGGCGCCATATCGGAATTGTACTGATATTGACGGTAGAAGGCGGTGGCCAAGTCCTCCCAGGTATGGATGTAGGAACCTTCTAACTGGTAAAACCACTCCAATTGAGTCCTAGACAGAATCTCTTGAAAGAAGTGCACCCACAACTTCTTATCAGTGGTATACGGTTGAATTTTACGGATGTAAGATCTCAAATGAAGCTTCGGGCACAAAACACCATCGTACTTGGAGAAAATTGGAATCTTGAATTTGTGAGGGATTACTACCCCAGGAACCAAACTCAAATCACCAAAATCTAGGCCAGGCACAACTTTAATTTCCATAGCCTTCAATCTACCCTCCAGTTGCTTATACTTGTCTTCAGCCGGCGGATATTGTTCGTCAAAATAGTCCTCATCCTCAGAGATTAGATTGTTACCACCCCTAACACAGGTGCTCCTTGCATCTTTATCCTCATTCTCATCCTCCTCGGAGGAGTCTTCTACCACTTAAACTTGTCAAAAGGGGCCCTTGAATCTCTTCCCCATGTTCATCAAAGCCTTCTTCTTGGTCTTCTTCTTTGCAACCAGAAGTGACATCAGTTCTTGTTGTCCTTTGGCCAAGTTGAGCAAGGTTTCTTTAAATTGAGAGTTTTGTGTCTACAAGTCCTTCACAGTCTGCTCGAGATCCATCTTACTGAAATAAACAGTAGAAAGATGAGGAAACCTGTGTCAAAAAACCTGCTTATGTTATGATGCATGTAATGTGAATGCAAATGTTTTCAAGGACCTTTAAGATTTAAATTTGCTTAAACAAAGAAGGAACAAACACTAATTGTATTAATAAGTTCAAACGGTTACAAAAACATGCCTCTTGGGCTTACAACGAAAGAAGAAACAAACAAAATGAACTAATACAAAAGGCTCAGGTCTCCTATGTATGCTTCCTCCTTGGAGTAATATTGGCATTTAGGTTCCGCTCCTCGTGGAGTTGCCTTGTGAGCTCCAACACTTTCTTCTCGCTTGAGTAGAACTTGGATTCGAAGGTGTCTCGCTCCCCCTTTAGTTGAATACATGACCTTTGCAACTTCTCGAGAGTAGTAGGCATGTCAGGATGAAGAATAGTGTAGGGAACATCTCCTTTGGCAATAAGCTCCATGATGATAGGTAGGATGGCAAGATACAACATCATGAGGCCTTGAGCGCGAGCTCTCACCCACTTGAGATAAGGCTCCAAATGAATTGATTTTTTATGCCCCAACGTCTTGCTATCAACTTTTTTCACCATGCCCCAAGCTCGTACAAATCTTTGATGATAACCTTGGACATCGTTCTCATAGTCAAATACAATTCCTTTAACAAGCGCATCATGAGGGCCATCCCTTCGAGCATACCCAAACTGTCATAGAGACAAACAAGGATTATAGGTGATACCTCCCCTAATGCCAAAGAGAGGGACATTAGGGAATTCCCCATAACGATCAATGATGGTGACATCCTCCAAAGATTGAGAGCACCAATGGATATCCAAATGCGATAGTAACATCAACATTTGAGACCAAATCATACCTTGTTCGTTATTCAAAACAGATCGAGGAAGGTGCGAAATAAACTACCTAGCGAAAAGAGGAGTGCAACACATAAGAATCCCCCTTCTCTTCATGGTGCGAGGGTGAAGAGAATACATATATCCCCGAGTAGGGTAGGCACCGAGTTACGAGATAGAAAAACTTTGACAGTATTCACATCTATGAGTTAGTCCGGGTTAGGAAATAGTACCATCCCATAAATTAGAAGGGCCAAAACCTATTCAAAAGCTTGCAAATCCAGAGCATCCCAAAAAAGTTGAGCCTTCTCAAATAGAAACTTAGCTAAAAAACCTTTAACACCACTTCTTGTTTTCCAATTTGCCACAACGTCGGACCATTGAAAATGTAAAGCTAAAGCAATCTTCTCAGGTCTTGGGTCTTTCTCAATACTGGTGAAAGGTAATTGGTCAAAAATAGGAACTCTTAAGAGTTGCGAAAACTCCTTCGTGGTAGGAACTAATTGGTAATCAGGAAATGTAAAGCAATGGTGCTTAGGGTCAAAGAATTGAAAGAGTACTCCCATTATTTTTTCTTCAAAATTTGAGGTAGCCAAGTTGATGAGGCAACCATACTTCTTGGTGAACGGAGAATCATGGGGAACCCTTGACACTAACTCCTTGAGTTGAGGAGGCACTTTCACAAAGCCGATTCAGATAGTATTTCTACGAGTGAAATCCATGTCCTATAAAACAGACAAAGATAAATCCCAAGGTCCTTGAAATGGTTAGTGCAAATTCCATGGTATGATGTCATGATGTTATATGCATATAAACATATACAAACAAGTCCTTAGGTTTAGGCTTTCATGAGGTTCATGGGTAAGTACCCCTTTGAAGTTTAGTTGGTTCAACCTGTCCTACAAAGTAATCGGGTTCTAGGGAATCTCAATGTCATTGATCTTTCTTCGTTGGGCATTGTCTCAGTACAATCAATCTTTTCTTGTGGCCAAAATATCCCAAAAGTCTGATCTCAATGAGCGTAGTATCGAGTATCAACCAATTTTTAGCTTTCCACAAAACCGGCTATCTCACTACTTCTTAATGGCCAAGTTGTTCAATTAAAGGTTCTAAGGTCAGTTAGTGCTTCATGACACCATACAGCGGCACTGTATTCTCCCTGTTTTAAATGATTCCTAAGACCTCTAATGCAAGGGAGTGCCAAATAATATTCCCAGATCTGGGTAGAGGATCAATACAAAATCCAAACAAGGACCCAAAAAATGTAAAGCAAGCAAGTCGAACAATGAAAGCATTTAAAGGTGATCTAGTCTATAAGGTAACCCCACTTTTAAGTATTCCCCAAAAGAGTCGCCAGTTCAGTAATACGGTAGGAGAATTGACTTGGGTGTTTTGTATTTTATCACAATTGTTGGAGATAGCAAGATTCGCCACCGAATTTTCTTTTATCCAATAAATGAAAGGGTGAAAAGAACAGGAAAGACCGTTTGAGATATTTTCTTGAGTATGAGGGGTAGGTTATGAAAAGGGAAGGTGTTAGCACCCTTTTCATCCGTACTTATCTACGGGGTCTTAGTTGCTAGCTAACATTGAAATGCTTTGTTTGAAATGTGTTTGTGATATTTTTGAAAGTATTTTTGAAAAGTTCCTTCGTTTAGGCGAACTTTGTAATGATTCTCGTCTCTATAAGAATGCATACAGAGTGTTGACTTTTGAAAATATTTCATTAGAAAGTGTTGGTGTGGTTGAAAGATGTTTTGAAAATGGTTGTGAGCAAGCAACTATGAACGTCCTACCTACTCAAAAAGTCTTAGTTCTTTTCCTCCTCCTTTAGATATTTCTATCTTACCATTGATTGATAAGAAGCCCTATCATTGGATGTGAAGGGAAAGGCGTGGGTCATCGTACAGTCATAGAAGGCAACATTGTAGGATTCCTTAGAAATTTTTTGTAAGGGTCTAAGATCGTTTAGCCAAGGTAACATTGAAGGGTCATCGAGGGACTACGATCTTGTACTCGAGGGTCATTGCTAAAGTATCCCACGTTCGAGGGACATGATTATATTTCTCAAGTTAACAAGTGAGGTTAACCCTAGAGGTGCAAGTGTGCAAAGTGTTTGTTTTCATGCATTTTTGTCTTGAGATTAGGGTTCTCTAAGATTGATTTTATCTTTCCATACACAACCTAATTATTAACAATAATATGGAAAGATATAAATTGCGGAACTTAAATGTCCTACGCTATTACAATACTTTAGGGGATGGGGGATACAAATTTACAAATGGGGAATAAAAGAAATTAAAACCTAATTACTATTATAACCATATTAAATAATGAATAACAATAAAAATATAAAGAAATATAAAGATAATGTAAAAAAAGGAAAATTGTTTTAAAAAAACTTTTATGTATTGACACATGCACTTATGCATTGATATGAAAAGTTTTATGCATTGACGCATGCACTTATGCATTGATAAGAAAACTTTTATGCATTGACGCATGCACTTATGCATCAATACATATCATTTCTTGTTCTTGAAAGTCAAAACTAACTCAGTATGAGTCGATACATAATGGTTTGCATCGGCTCATATCTGTTTTGTATCGACACATGCACTTATGCATTGATACATATCATTTCTTGTTCCTGGAAATCAAAACCAACTCAGTATGTATTGATACATAATGGTTTGCATCGACTCATTTCTATTTTGCATCGAATCATACACATTTTTCTCTCTGTAATGTGTCTTGATAACAATATGCATTGATGCATAATGCCTTGTATCGACTCATAACCTGTTTTGTACCTAATATAAGTCGACTCGTAGAGATATGCATCGACTCATACTGCTCTTTTTTACTTCTAACATTGTTTTGTCACATATATAAGTCAGTTCTCAACACATGGTTAGTGAAAATGAAAAGTAAGCATATAGTTAGCTTCAGGGCTATGATATCTATATTTTATCTTCACAAATGAACCTCTAATGATGCTTGTATGAAGAGTTCAAAGTCAAGAAAACTTATCTTGAAACTGAAAATCGTGTTTTGATTTAGAGTTGGAGAAGTCAAGTTGCAGGTGGCTGTTTTTGGGCTTAGAAAATGGTGATGATGATGTAACAGAAGTTGTTCTCGTGTTTGAACAATTCCTATATGATGTATGTGGAGTGTTTGGATGGTTTGTTTAGACAAAACTTGCAAGGTTTGAGAGATTTGAAGATTTTGATTTTAAAGCTCAGAAATAGAGGTTTTTGTGGAAAATTCTGGTTTTTAGAGTATAAGGGGGTTTGAGGAATTTTCAACACACAAGAATCTGGCCTCTCTAGCTTACAAATGACCTCTCTATTTATAGAGAAAAGGTTTGGGAAGTTGAAGTAATCATATTTGCAAGATTACAAATTATGGTTTGGTTGGAATGAAAATTTCAAGTTATGCCAAGTCTTCCATGGTCTCAAGATGAAGTACCAAAGTTTCTGGTATATAGGGGATACTTTCCATGATTTATGGTGGAGTATAATCAGAAGTAAGCAAGGTATGGGCTCAAGACAAATTTTGTACCAAAAAGCTTGCTTTTCAAGAATAGCAATGGTGCCTTTATGCCATAAATGGAAAGGTCTTTTGGACAATGGCTCAAACACTTGGGTAATAGTTCAAGAGTAGGTGTAAGCATTAAATTATGGTGATATTTGCAAGTTAGAAGGCCTACAACACAAGATTATTTAGCATGACATATGGATTGGATCTCATGTTCATCCCAAAATGACTTTTTTTTCAAGACTGGATGCCCAACTTCCAGCCTTTGAATCTCCTAGCTCAAGTATGATAAATTCATGCTCTTGGATGTTTTGGAAAGCTGGAAACATTTTCTACAACTTTCATGTTGACCATTTTGGATAAATCAATTTGGAACCTGATTAAAATTGGACAAGAAGTTGAGATAAAAACTGACCAAAACTTGTTGAAAATTTCTCTAAGTGTTAGATGAAAATGTCATGACTTCAGGAATTTATAACTGAAAAATCCAAGCACTTCTAGGACCTGTTAAGAAAATAAAATTTGTAGATCTCATCAATATCTACAACTTTCATGTTGAAAGTTTTCTTTGAATCATCTTGCATCTTGGTGAAAGATTAGCATAAAGTAGTGAAATTATCCTGTTTAAAACACTTAGAAATTATTTCTAAGTCTTGAAAAGTTTGACTTTTCAAATTTACTTTTTTAATTTTTTGATTTCTTGATGATCAAGATTCATATTTTTGAATTCTTGATGAATTGTGATCTTTGAAATTAAATCTTGACCAAAAAGTCAAAGTTTGACTTTTTGTGCATCACTTAACTTTTCATCATTTGATCAAATTTCAACTATCGATCCATTGATATTGAGGAATGTTTTGAACCATGAAATTAGGTCAACATGTTGTAATTTAATCCTTGATAATATGCTTAATGCCATTAGATCATGTATTAGGTCAAAAGTCAATGATCGGTCAATTATAATCAAAACCGTAATTTTGACCATTTTGCTCGTTTGGTGAATTGAGCCTTTTTCTTGGGTAATTGTGATCCAAACTTGATCAATTGATGAATAGGACTTTAAAATGTTGATTTTAGCCAAAATCGTGAAGTTTGACTGTAGGTTGACCATAATTGACTTTTACCCAATATAGTTGATTTTGGGTCATCTGATCAATTGACTGAGCAATTTTGTGATCCAAGACTTAAAACTTGACATGAGAAATCTTGAAGGTCCATAATGATCCATTAAATTAATTTGGAGTATTAGAAGTCCAATTGTCCTTATGCAAACTCAAACCCTAATTTTAGGTATTAGTGTTGAGGAGATGGCTTGACCTAGTCAAAGTTAAGAAAACTCACCTTGAGACTGCAATTTGTTTTGATTTTGAACCACTTTCAAGATGATGTGGTGGCTTCAGTGAACCTCCAGGAAGCTGCTCCAAGCCTTCCTTTGTATTGAAAGCTGTTGAACCAACTCCAACCCAGTCAAGTTATACAATATTGTCTTTTGTTTGTGTTTGAAAGGTGATGATAATGGCACTATAGAAATTGTTCTTGTGTTTGAACAATGTATATGTGATATGAAGGGTTTGGATAGTTGGTTAATGGGAAAAGATTGCAAGGTGGAATAGTGGGTTGAGGGTTTTTTTCCTATTGTTTTGAATGAAGATAGAGAAGATTTTTTTGAATGAACAAAGGTTACAAAGACTTCTATTTTTCTCTCTTTTTCTTCTTTCTCCTCTCAAAAAAATCCTTTCTTTGTATGTTGTGAAAACAGTTTATTTGTAGATGAAGTTGGTTGAAGTTTGGGAGGGAAACAAATGAATTTTTGAACTTTTTGGGTATGTTGTTTCATAACCTTTTTAGGTGCAGCTCTTATATGCTAATTTGGTGCAAACATGAGACTGATATGATGCAGATTTTCAGGGCAGCATTGCAGGTTTTGGAGCAGACTGTGACAGCATAGCAGGGGAGTTTTTGTGGATTGAGTCAAAGGGAAAAGTTCAAATAAGACAAGGCTTAGGATTTGTAATTTTAACTTAAAAAAATACAGCTTTGTTGTTTACTTGAACATTTGAATTATCTTGAATTGTGGTGAAGGAAAATGTCATGAGGTAATGAGATTAACATGTATAGAAAATACTTAGAAATTTTTTCCAGGTCTTGCAATGTTTGATTTTTGACTTTCTCGATTTTTTATGATCAAAATTCATACTTTAAATGTCTTGATGAAATGTGACCTTGGAAACTCAAATTCGACCAAAAAGTCAAAGTTTGACTTTTTAGTGTACAATTTTACTTTTTTCATCAGTTGACTTTTTTTTCTTCAATACAGCTTATTTTAGGTCATTTGATCAATTGATTGAGCAATTTTGGTGATCCAAGACTTGAACTTGATAGGGGAAATCTTGAGGATCCATAATGATCCATGAAAGTCATTTGAAACATTAGAAGTCCAAATGTCCTTATGCAAACTCAAACTCTAATTTGAGGCATCAGTGTTGAGGAGATTGCTTGACTTAGTCAATACTTGTGCAAACTTGAATCATTGAAGATCTTTGTGGGAAATATCTTGAGAAAAAGGGAGGGCAAATTTTTGGGTACAACACCAGCCCTGGTAAATATGTTTTGAGACCTTATTTTCTTATTATTTTCACTTACAAACCCTAAATTCACCAAACCAAAACCTTTTTTAACAAATTAATTTTTCCTAAAACTTTTTCATGAACACTAATTTGTTTTTTTAGGTTTTTATTTAACCAATCAAATTAGATTTTTTAGGTTTGAATTTAATTAATCAACTTTTTTAATTAATTAATTAAAATTAATTAAGGTTTTTAGGTTAATTGTCAAACCTTTCTTTTTATCAAAATCACAAAAAATATGTTTGCTTTCCTTCTTTCCTATTTTTACATTTCGTCTGGTTTACTATTCTCGCATTTCCTTTTCTTTTTAATTATTATTGTAACTGCTCACAGTTTGTAATAGTAATTAGGGTTTATTTTTCGCCTTTTCTATTATGTACTTCTCTCAAAGCCATGTAATAGTCTAGGGTTTTATTTTATGCATTTACTTTTTGCTTATTTACCGCTTTCCTATTTTTACTGTTGCTGTTAGTAATTAGATCATGTATGGCAAGATAAAAATAAAATGGTAGCAAACTCTAATGCAAGATAAACAATAACTGAATTGAAAACACTTGCACATACGCACCTCTAGGGTAACCTCCCTTGTTGCCTCGGAAACACAATCATGTCCCTCGAACGTGGGGACGCTTTAGCAAAGTCCCTCGATTCAAAGATCATAGTCCCTCGATGACCCTTCGACGTTGCCTTTTCGGTAAATGATCTAGTCCCTTACAAAAATTGCTAAAGTGTCCTTACCAGTTGCCTTTGATAATTGCACGATGACCCCGCATGTCCCTTCACATCCAACGATAGGGATTCCTACTAACTAATGGTAGGATAGCATTATCTAAAGGAGGAGGAAAGTTACAAGAAAGACTTTGAGTAGGTAGATCACTCGTAATTGTTTGCTCAAAAACCTTTTCAAAACAAAAACATCTTTTCACAAACACTCTTCAAAAATATTTTCAAACAAAACACTTTGTACGCATTCTCGAGGACAGATACGAGGATCATTACAAAGTTATCCTACTTTTGGAATTTTCGAAATATTTTTCAAACACACATTTACAAAGCAATTTTCAAGACAAAGTGAGCTAAGCGATTAAGAGCCCGTATATAACTACGGATGAAAAGGGTGCTAACACCTTCCCTTTTCATAACCTACCCCCCGAACTCAAAATATCTCGAAGGTATTTCATGTTCTTTTCACCCTTTCCTTTTTAGATAAAAGAAAAGTCGGTGGCGACTCTTGCTATCTGCAACATTTGCGATAAAAACACAAAAACAAATCAGTTTTCCCACTGTATTACAGAACTGATGACTTTGCTGAGGAGACTACAAAAAAGAGGGGTTACCTTAGAGTTTAGAATCACTTTACTTGTTTTTACCTGTTTGTTTTGACTGCTTTACATTTGGGGTTTGCCCGGGTTTACCTTCTTGCAAAAGATCATATACCCAGATCTAGGGTACCCTAGGTAACTAGAAATAGATCATGGAAACTTTACGGTGTAGACCGATATGGTTGAAGTGATGGCTACATTAGTGCGACATATTGGTTTGTACTAGTGCCCCTTGAGTCAGTCGGGGAGAATACTAGGTTGTCGCATGGTGCCATAAGCACTAACTGACCTTTAGAACCTTAATTAACCCAACTTAGCCATTAGAAGGTAGTGAGATAGCCGGCTTTGGTGCAGTCCAAAGTTGGTTGATACTCGATGCTATGCTCATTGAGATTCGACTCTCGGGTTTTTTTTGTAGCAAGTCAGTTGTTGTGCTAAACGAAATCTGTTAGAAAAATCAGTGATATTGAGATCCCTAGAACCTGGTTACTTCTTTAGGACAGGTTGAGCCAACTAAACTTCAAAGTGGTACTTACCTACGGACCTCATGAAAGCCTTAAACCTAAGGTTCTTGTGCGCTTTGTTTGCGTTTGTTATCTGTTCAAACACGATATTATAACATCATAACATCATATCATGGCTAACCATTTCAAGGATCTAGAGGATTTATCTTTGTTCTTTATTGCATGGTCATGGTTTCAATTGCAGAAATACTATCCGAATCAACTTTGTAAGGGTACCCTCCAAGCTTGAGGAGTCAGTCTCAAAGGTTCTTGACAATTCTCAATTTACCAGAAGACATGGTCATCTACTCAGTTTGGTTACTATCGGTTTCAAAGAAGACATGATGAGTGTTCTATTCCAGTTCTTTGATCCTAAACATTATTATTTTACCTTCCCGGATTATCAGTTGGTGCACACAATGGAAGAATTCACTAAATTACTCGGAGTGACTATTCTTGATCAGATACCTTTCACCGGTCTAGAGCAAGTTTCAAAAC
Organism: Vicia faba; assembly: GCA_948472305.1. NCBI lineage: Eukaryota > Viridiplantae > Streptophyta > Magnoliopsida > Fabales > Fabaceae > Vicia > Vicia faba. The sequence continues at coordinate 1,136,707,519 of OX451741.1, forward strand.
CCAGAGATATTGCAATCACCTTACATCTGAAATGATAAGATATTATATCTAATTGGGAAACAAAGAATGGAGTCAAGGGTTTTCCTCCTAAGTTTCTTATAGAGAAGGCTCAATGGTTTCTAGATGCCATGAGTTTTCGTGCTTTTGAGGATATTTTTGCTTTGCTGATCTATGGGTTGGTACTATTCCCTAATCCGGACCAATTCATAGATGTGAATTCCATTAAAATATTTCTCACTCATCCGGTGCCTACTTTGCTTGGAGATGTCCTGCATTCCCTTCACACTCGTACTATGAAGAAGCGATAAACTCTTATGTGTTGCATACCTCTACTGTCCAGGTGGTTTATTTCGCACCTTCCCCGACCAGTGATGAAGAATGAACAAGGTTTGAGGTGGTCTCAAAGGTTGATGTTTCTCACTCATTCGGATATCCATTGGTGTTCTCGATCTCAAGCAGATATCACTATTATTGACCGCTATGGGGAATTCTCTAATGCACAACTCCTTTGTATAAGTGGAGGAATCACTTACAACCCTTCCCTACCTCTACATTAGTTTGGTTATGCTCGAAGATACGGTCTTCATGATATGCTCATCTAGGGTATAATATTCGACTATGACAACGATCCTCGGAGTTACTGTCAAAGGCTTATATGTGCTTGGGGCATGGTCAACAAGATTGATAGCAAGCCTTTGGGACACAATAATTTCATTCCTCTAGAGCCTTACCTCAGATGGATGCAGTCTCGTGCTCAAAATATTATGATGCCATATCATGCCATCCTACCAGTGATCATAGAACCTGTTATTGAAGGAGATGTTCCTCACACCATTCTTCATCCAGACATGCCTACCGACTTTGAAGAACTACAGAAGTCTTAGATTCAACTCAAGAAATAAAGGGATACCTTTGAGACTTAGTTTTATGCTAGTGAGAAGAAAGTATTGGAGCTTACAAGATGACTCCACGAAGAACAAAGCCTTAATGCATATGTCAGCACAACGAGGAAGCGTCCATGGGAGACTTGAGTTAATATTTTGTTTCTTTGTAACTCTTCTTGTTATCATTATAAGCCTAGAAGGCAATTATAATTTGAATTTATTACTAAAGTTTCTTTTGTTTCCTTTTGTTTAAACAAATTTAAATCCCGCAAAGGTCCTTGAAAACATTGCACTTGCATTTACATATCATGCATATCATCACATAACATGCACTTTCTAGACAGATTTTCTCATCTTCTTGTTGTTTATTTAAGTAAAAGATGGCACTCGAACAAACTGTGAAAGAACTTCAAGCTTAGAATGCCCAGTTTCAACAAATGTTCTTAGACTTAGCTAAGGGTCAAGAAGAGTTGAAGACCCTCATCACAAAGGGGAATAAGAAGAAGACTAAAAAGCCACCAGTCTTTCTTAATATGGGCAGAAGATTCAAAGGTCTGGTCAGAAGGGCTCTAGATTTTGAGGTCCCCCCAAATGAAAACGATAACCAAGAAGAAGATTACAAGAGTGTGAAAGCTGAAGAGAATAATAACCTTGGTTCTGGCAAAGATTCTGATGAAGACTATTATGCTGAACAATATCCTCCCGTTGATGATAGATACAAAAAATTGGAAGATCGTCTGAATTCCATGGAAATCCAGAAAGTGCCTGGGCTGGATTTTGAAGAGCGGGGTCTTATCTCGGGGGTTGTTATACCCCACAAATTCAAGGTCCCTATTTTTTCTAAATGTGATGGTGTGTCATGTCCAAAGCTTCATCTGCGGTCATATGTTCGGAAGATCCAGCCTCATACTGTTGATAGAAAGTTATGGGTTCACCTCTTTCAATAAATTTTATCCGTGACACAACTTGAATGGTTCTATCAGCTGGAGGGAACCAACATCCGCACTAGGGAAGACCTGGTTGTTGCTTTTTACAAGCAGTATCAATACAATGCTGATCTTGCACCTACTCGTGTGCAGTGATCGTGGGATTTGTACTTATGTATCCAATGATTCGGACTGCAAGTGCACAGTCTTATCGTGTAGTTTTAAACGATATCGAACCACATAGACTGATGAATCGATCTACCGTCTTCTATTGTTACTTCGCAAATCTAAAGAGAATGAATATTTGATTGGGTTGTAGGGAAAACTAAATACTAAATTAAGTTGGATTTTAATAATCAATGAGCTTAATTACCAGTATGTAACAGTCGTACCTCGGGAACTAGCGACCTGTCGGGCGTCTTTATATTTTCAAAACAGCTTTCAGTAAAACTTATTTAGTTTAAAAACCCTCGTCTCACACTGTCGTTTTGTTGATCTAGGCTATGCAATTAAGTCCTAACGTACGCTTCCGCCATCCCGCAGGAGTTAAAAACACTTTTTGAAAACTAAATAAAATCTTAATTAACTTTAAAGTGCTTCCGTTGTATTTTAAGTCAATGCCTAATTACTACTGTCCAGTTAAAAGATCTCAAATTTCCGCTTTGTTGACCCTAACCTCTATCTGTTTTTTACTTCCGTAACAAAACAATTTAATGATTGAAAAATAGTAACTTAGGCCAGAAAAGAAAGTTTCGTAGTAAAAAATAATCCC